>CM067174.1:29836520-29961520 GCA_034093135.1 Erigeron breviscapus
ATGAAGTTACTAATGTCAAATATTATAATCAAGCAAAGCACACAATGGGAACCATGATAATCAAAGGCAAGTTACCGAATTTCTAACAACTTATAACTACATGTATAATGAAAGTGACCTTTTTACACCAACACTCTCTACAACCAAAAAGATGAAAATATTAACAATATACTTGGATCCCAAAATTTATGACAACATAATGAAAGTGGCATTTCTTAGTGATGGCTTAAGATAGGAACTTACGTATATTAGTCCTATCGTAGGGATAGTCTTGGCTCGAAATGTGATTGAGGAATATGACGGATATATGATCAAGGAAGCGATAGATGGGAAGTACCCATTTTGGATAAGTGAATATATATGCGGCATATCAAGGTGAGTCATAGCCCCCTTTCAAACTCTTTTATATGTTTTACTTGCGGGGTGAAAAGCATGATTAATTAAAATGACTTTCCCTTATGAAATGATTCTTTGAAATAATGATAATGATATGGGAATTATATTGTATGTTCAACGTGTTATATGTTATATGATGAGCTTGAGTACTGTCAAACGGTGGTCCCCTGTACACTACTATTAACTCATTTGAGGCCTGTAGTTAGAGGGTTCCGCAACTAGGATTTGTCCCCTCATCCACTATTATAGGTAACGGTGGGATGTTTGGTCTGCCTTTGTGGCCACCTTCATTGCCAGTCTGGCCTCGCGGTGCTCTAACTACTACATATTATTGGTCGTCTCCATGGCACGACCCTTGGTTATCTTTATGCACGTGATTGACAGCATGTGCTTATCATTATCTTATCATTTGGGACTATATATATTTGATTATTGGGACATAACCGGTCTTAGTAGTGGCTCAAGACAATCTCATCGAATTACGTTATGGTAGTCTTACCATTGACCAAGTGGCATCGATATTATTTATGGTTGGTTATTATGGATTGAACATACGGTTTGGGTATTGGACCTTATATGGAATCTTGAAAGTTGTTGAAATTGGCGATATTGAAACATTGATGACCGAATGGTTTTGGTATGATGAATGACCAATCGATTGATATATTTTTCTCTCACGATAAATGTGACAAATGAAAACCTTATAATTTACCATGGATTTCTCAACTATTTTGAAATGGATATGTAACGAGGTTTACTTGCAAACCTATACACTCACCAACTACGTTTTCGTAGTTGACACTTTCTCTTCATGCTTTTCAGGAATTAGCGTAAGCCTTGAGGAATTATATGCATCATGATTGTTTGCATTGCACATTGGAGTCAAAGATCAAACCTTGTGACGGGCGATGGAATCCGCCCTGATCATTGTAGTATATCGTCTCATGTATTTGTTATTTGTTTCGTGGACTCAATATCCAAGTATGGTAGACGTATTGTACTTGGGAATTGGTTCACATGCTTGTGCATTGTAAAATTATTTTTATCAAATAAAGCTATGGTGAATGTAATCTATTATCCTTTGTTTCGAATACTCGACTTTCTGTACATCTCATCGTTCCGCCGTAGTTGGGGTGTTACAGAAAATGGTATCAGAGACTAAGGTTATAGAGAACATTGGGGTTCCTCCGGGAATTTCAAAACTATAGCCACTTTTCAAAACGAATTTTTATAGTCGGGTCGAGCATAAGGTTAAGCAGTTTAGTTTGAGCTTTACATGGTAGGACCATAATTAAACGTAAAGTCATGAATCTACGTTTGGACTTATGTTCAAAAGGATTCCTTTTCAAAAAAAAAAGAAAGAGAAGAAGATCTTTAATAAATCCGTTTTTATGAGAATACGTGTTGCATTTAGACATTCACCTAAGCATATATAACGATTCGAGACTTTCTTTACTTGAGGATTATGCTAGTTTAGTAGGATTCTCCTTTTTCACATTAGAAGTGAAATGAATATAATATTGAAAGATATTCGCTGATACATGCTACTCTATGCTATAACATGTGAATTTGGGCATGATTTGATTGCAATGTGAAAGCTTATAGTGTGCAATGTGAAAGTTGTAATGTGCAATGTGAAAGTTTGAAATATCAATGTGAAAGTTTGAAATATCAATGTGAAAGTTTGAAATATCAATGTGAAAGTTTGAAATATCAATGTGAAAGTTTGAAATATCAATGTGAAAGTTTGAAATATCAATGTGAAAGTTTGAAATATCAATGTGAAAGTTTGAAATATCAATGTGAAAGTTTGAAATATCAATGTGAAAGTTTGAAATATCAATGTGAAAGTTTGAAATATCAATGTGAAAGTTTGAAATATCAATGTGAAAGTTTGAAATATCAATGTGAAAGTTTGAAATATCAATGTGAAAGTTTGAAATATCAATGTGAAAGTTTGAAATATCAATGTGAAAGTTTGAAATATCAATGTGAAAGTTTGAAATATCAATGTGAAAGTTTGAAATATCAATGTGAAAGTTTGAAATATCAATGTGAAAGTTTGAAATATCAATGTGAAAGTTTGAAATATCAATGTGAAAGTTTGAAATATCAATGTGAAAGTTTGAAATATCAATGTGAAAGTTTGAAATATCAATGTGAAAGTTTGAAATATCAATGTGAAAGTTTGAAATATCAATGTGAAAGTTTGAAATATCAATGTGAAAGTTTGAAATATCAATGTGAAAGTTTGAAATATCAATGTGAAAGTTTGAAATATCAATGTGAAAGTTTGAAATATCAATGTGAAAGTTTGAAATATCAATGTGAAAGTTTGAAATATCAATGTGAAAGTTTGAAATATCAATGTGAAAGTTTGAAATATCAATGTGAAAGTTTGAAATATCAATGTGAAAGTTTGAAATATCAATGTGAAAGTTTGAAATATCAATGTGAAAGTTTGAAATATCAATGTGAAAGTTTGAAATATCAATGTGAAAGTTTGAAATATCAATGTGAAAGTTTGAAATATCAATGTGAAAGTTTGAAATATCAATGTGAAAGTTTGAAATATCAATGTGAAAGTTTGAAATATCAATGTGAAAGTTTGAAATATCAATGTGAAAGTTTGAAATATCAATGTGAAAGTTTGAAATATCAATGTGAAAGTTTGAAATATCAATGTGAAAGTTTGAAATATCAATGTGAAAGTTTGAAATATCAATGTGAAAGTTTGAAATATCAATGTGAAAGTTTGAAATATCAATGTGAAAGTTTGAAATATCAATGTGAAAGTTTGAAATATCAATGTGAAAGTTTGAAATATCAATGTGAAAGTTTGAAATATCAATGTGAAAGTTTGAAATATCAATGTGAAAGTTTGAAATATCAATGTGAAAGTTTGAAATATCAATGTGAAAGTTTGAAATATCAATGTGAAAGTTTGAAATATCAATGTGAAAGTTTGAAATATCAATGTGAAAGTTTGAAATATCAATGTGAAAGTTTGAAATATCAATGTGAAAGTTTGAAATATCAATGTGAAAGTTTGAAATATCAATGTGAAAGTTTGAAATATCAATGTGAAAGTTTGAAATATCAATGTGAAAGTTTGAAATATCAATGTGAAAGTTTGAAATATCAATGTGAAAGTTTGAAATATCAATGTGAAAGTTTGAAATATCAATGTGAAAGTTTGAAATATCAATGTGAAAGTTTGAAATATCAATGTGAAAGTTTGAAATATCAATGTGAAAGTTTGAAATATCAATGTGAAAGTTTGAAATATCAATGTGAAAGTTTGAAATATCAATGTGAAAGTTTGAAATATCAATGTGAAAGTTTGAAATATCAATGTGAAAGTTTGAAATATCAATGTGAAAGTTTGAAATATCAATGTGAAAGTTTGAAATATCAATGTGAAAGTTTGAAATATCAATGTGAAAGTTTGAAATATCAATGTGAAAGTTTGAAATATCAATGTGAAAGTTTGAAATATCAATGTGAAAGTTTGAAATATCAATGTGAAAGTTTGAAATATCAATGTGAAAGTTTGAAATATCAATGTGAAAGTTTGAAATATCAATGTGAAAGTTTGAAATATCAATGTGAAAGTTTGAAATATCAATGTGAAAGTTTGAAATATCAATGTGAAAGTTTGAAATATCAATGTGAAAGTTTGAAATATCAATGTGAAAGTTTGAAATATCAATGTGAAAGTTTGAAATATCAATGTGAAAGTTTGAAATATCAATGTGAAAGTTTGAAATATCAATGTGAAAGTTTGAAATATCAATGTGAAAGTTTGAAATATCAATGTGAAAGTTTGAAATATCAATGTGAAAGTTTGAAATATCAATGTGAAAGTTTGAAATATCAATGTGAAAGTTTGAAATATCAATGTGAAAGTTTGAAATATCAATGTGAAAGTTTGAAATATCAATGTGAAAGTTTGAAATATCAATGTGAAAGTTTGAAATATCAATGTGAAAGTTTGAAATATCAATGTGAAAGTTTGAAATATCAATGTGAAAGTTTGAAATATCAATGTGAAAGTTTGAAATATCAATGTGAAAGTTTGAAATATCAATGTGAAAGTTTGAAATATCAATGTGAAAGTTTGAAATATCAATGTGAAAGTTTGAAATATCAATGTGAAAGTTTGAAATATCAATGTGAAAGTTTGAAATATCAATGTGAAAGTTTGAAATATCAATGTGAAAGTTTGAAATATCAATGTGAAAGTTTGAAATATCAATGTGAAAGTTTGAAATATCAATGTGAAAGTTTGAAATATCAATGTGAAAGTTTGAAATATCAATGTGAAAGTTTGAAATATCAATGTGAAAGTTTGAAATATCAATGTGAAAGTTTGAAATATCAATGTGAAAGTTTGAAATATCAATGTGAAAGTTTGAAATATCAATGTGAAAGTTTGAAATATCAATGTGAAAGTTTGAAATATCAATGTGAAAGTTTGAAATATCAATGTGAAAGTTTGAAATATCAATGTGAAAGTTTGAAATATCAATGTGAAAGTTTGAAATATCAATGTGAAAGTTTGAAATATCAATGTGAAAGTTTGAAATATCAATGTGAAAGTTTGAAATATCAATGTGAAAGTTTGAAATATCAATGTGAAAGTTTGAAATATCAATGTGAAAGTTTGAAATATCAATGTGAAAGTTTGAAATATCAATGTGAAAGTTTGAAATATCAATGTGAAAGTTTGAAATAGAGCACATTCCGATATACATTCTAGACGACACATTCTGGGGATTGTAGCTCTGAAATTTGGTGCGATATATCTATTCTAACACGTGTACGCAAACAACAATCTATATTCTAAGCCGGTGCGACATATAATGACATCATCGGAAGTTGGAGTCCATTGGGCAACGAAAGACAGAGAAGTGATTTAATTAACTCGCGCAAGGAGTCTGATCCGGGCCTTAATGAATCTCTTGTTTCCTATTCCCTATTCCATTTATTCGAAACCAAATTTTATATCCTTGATATTCTCGATTATTCAAACTAACTATCACCACCGTTTCTCTTCAAAGGTTAGTGACCTAACAACATACAACTCACTCACGCAACACTCTGCAATGGCGAAATCGAGTAACTAGTACCCTGCTCCTACTGCGACATCAAGGGATGCGAAAGACGTCGAGACATCAGTTCTCATAAGTGAAATACCTGGGATAATTATATGGCATAAAAGATGATATTAGATTATGTACATAAAGTAGGGCGGAGAAGATTTGTGGTGTATAAGTGATGCGTAAATCATGCGACAAACGACAGCGGAAGACTATTTTTGGTATTTTCTGGATTTTATATGAAACAAACAATAAAACAAGACAATAAAACTAGAATGATAGACAAAAGAATCCACCACCAAGATTCGTAAAGGCTAAGCCACCGGAATCAAGGATAAAGGAAACACTCCGCCCCACCACTACAATCGATGAAGGTCTAGCCACCACGGTTATAGATAAAGGAAACCGAAGATTTAAAAGACCTCACCACAATATTTAATAAAGAACAAGTCACCACAAATATTGATAAAGGGGTCACTCCTAACCACCAAGATCAAAAGATCTATAAAGGTAAAAGAAGATTTTTGTAAGAAATAGAGGCTGTTCTATTAATTTCATTCAACATCAACTTTTTTTACAAATGAGAGATAAACCTCTATTTATAGCCATATGCTCTACCTAGGAATTAACGATGAAATAATAAAATAATACATAAAAGCTGTCATGTGCAAGCTACTAACTAGTTTGGACCAATAAGACATGGACACGTAAGCTTCTAGAAACATTCCCTGCAAATGGTCCCATAATATTGTTAGAAACGTCACACGCGCCTTCCTTAACAACTGACATTCTTCTTTATTGGGCCCACAAACGACTTTAGTGGGGACTTTATTATTTGGCAACTGGAACATAGATCTTGGGTGGTGGGGGGGGGGGGGGGGGGGGGGGGGGGGGGGGGGGGGGGGGGGGGGGGGGGGGGGGGGGGGGGGGGGGGGGGGGGGGGGGGGGGGGGGGGGGGGGGGGGGGGGGGGGGGGGGGGGGGGGGGGGGGGGGGGGGGGGGGGGGGGGGGGGGGGGGGGGGGGGGGGGGGGGGGGGGGGGGGGGGGGGGGGGGGGGGGGGGGGGGGGGGGGGGGGGGGGGGGGGGGGGGGGGGGGGGGGGGGGGGGGGGGGGGGGGGGGGGGGGGGATTGCATGATCAGTTCAGTTGACTTCTTCAGTTCACTGGATTCCTCCAGTTCAGTGAATCTGGACATTTCCGCATCATTCTCCCCCTCTGAAAAGAGACTTGTCGTCAAGTCTTCGAGGTACTCATCCTCCAGATAAGGCATCAGATCTCCCACATTAAAAGTACTTGAAACTGCCATGTCTCCAGGTAACTCAACCTTGTAAGCATTATCGCCATATCTTTCCAGAATCTTGAACGGACCTTCAGCTCTGGGCATCAGTTTACTCTTTCTCTTCGCTGGAAACCTTTCTTTTCTCAGATGCACCCACACAAGATCACCTGGTGAAAAACTAGGCTACTTTCTATTCTTGTTTGCTCTAGTCTTGTAACTGACATTTGCCTTCTCTATCTTGGCCTTTACTTCTCCATGAATTTTCTTTATTTCTTTTGCTCTGGTTTCGGCTTCAATGCTTGCTTTTGGTTCAATCTAAAAGGGAATTAAATCAATAGGAGTCAGTGGATTGACACCATAGCATATTTCAAATGGAGATTTACTGGTAGAATAGTTAGGAGCTCTGTTGAAAGCGAATTCAGCATGAGCAAGCTTCAGATCCCAATCCTTCAATGTCTTCTTCACCAGTGTTCTTAACAGCATACCGATTGTTCTGTTGGTAACTTCAGTCTGTCCATCAGTCTGGGGATGGTGAGACGTACTGAACAACAATCTGGTACCCATTAACCTCCATAGGGTCTTCCAGAAATAACTCAAGAACTTCACATCTCGATCTGACACAATCGTCTTAGGGATTCCATGCAACCTGACAATCTCCTTAAAGAATAAATTTGCTACTGCTGAAGCATCATTGGTTGTGTTACAAGCAATAAAATGTGCCATTTTTGAAAACCTATCAACAACCACCATTATCGAATCTTTTCCTTTGACTGTGCATCTGAGTGAAAAATGTTCTCCCTCTGGGCAGTATCAGTGGTAACTTCATCAGCATGCATCACCCTTCTGACAACCAACATTTCTCCAATATCTGCAACAACATAAGCTTCTTCATCTTCTTCATCTTCATCATACACTGGCTCGCCTTCTTCAGTGTCAACATCTGGCAAACATTCAATTTCCCTGGCAGTCAAGGCTCTTTGATTAGGACACTGGGCCTGGAAGTGACCAAAGCCATGGCACTTGAAACATTTTCTTCCAACTGGTTCTTTCGTTCCTCCAGTTTCCTTTTCTTTGCCTCTGAAGGCTTTCTGGACAGTTTCAGTAAATCTGGGAACTGGTTGACTGGCAACTGGTTGACTGGCAACTGGTTGACTTGCACTGGCAGGAACCTTACTGAATAACTTGTACGGAACCTTCTTCTTCAGTTGTCTCTCAATCTGGATAGCCATCTTGCATGCACCTTCATATGTCCAGATAGGCTGCAACTCAATCTTCTCAGTAATGGCAGCGTTCAGACCACCAAGAAATCTGGCAATGGTGTGCTCTTCAGTCTCATTCACACCAGTTCTGGTCTTCAGATGCTCAAACTCTCTAATGTATTCCACAACTTCCTTGGCTCCTTGCTTCAGATTGTTCATCAGTAGATACTGATCTTGCTTGTACGACTGGGGAACAAACCTCTTCAGCATAACCTCCTTCAGTTTGGACCAGGTCTTGATTTTACTTTTGCCCATGTATTCTCTTTCAAATTTCATGTTATCATACCAAGATGAAGCATATTTCTTTAGTTTATTAATGTTAACTTTGAAGCTTTTTCTATCATCATACCCTTTTATTTCCATTATTCTGTCCATCACCTGGACCCATTCGAAATACTCTTCTAGGTTAGAAGATCCATTAAAATCTGGTGGATCTATCTTAATATCCCTAGTATCATCACCCTTATGCCTCCTACGCCTTTCTCTAGGATGTGGTTCATCAGAATCACTAGAGTGTCTAGGAATACTATCAGATCTTTCACTGGGGCCTTGAGATTCAGAATCTCTTTCACTGGCAACAACATTGTCTCGATTAAATCGTAAACCACCATCTTCTAACATATGAACAACTCTACCACGTGCTTCTTGTAGATCTTCAATCTGTCTATCTCTCCTAGCATTATTAGCTTCGTCTAAAGTCATATTTCTTCTAAACGCCATTTATAACCAACAAATAACTCACAATCAATAGATCTAAGCAAATAACTAATAGATCTAAACAATCAATCAACAGATCTAAACAAACAATACCCCAACGGACAAAAAGATTAAGAAACCTTTTTAAACTTGGCTTTGATACCAATTTGATGCGTAAATCACGCGACAAACGACAGCGGAAGACTATTTTTGGTATTTTCTGGATTTTATATGAAACAAACAATAAAACAAGACAATAAAACTAGAATGATAGATAAAAGAATCTACCACCAAAATTCGTAAAGGCCAAGCCACCAGAATCAAGGATAAAGGAAACACTCCGCCCCACCACTACAATCGATAGAGGTCTAGCCACCACGATTATAGATAAAGGAAACCGAAGATTTAAAAGACCTCACCACAATATTTGATAAAGAACAAATCACCACAAATATTGATAAAGGGGTCACTTCTAACCACCAAGATCAAAAGATCTATAAAGATAAAAGAAGATTTTTGTAAGAAATAGAGGCTGTTCTATTAATTTCATTCAACATCAATTTTTTTACAAATGAGAGATAAACCTCTATTTATAGCCATATGCTCTACCTAGGAATTAACGATGAAATAATAAAATAATACATAAAAGTTGTCATGTGCAAGCTACTAACTAGTTTGGACCAATAAGACATGGACACGTAAGCTTCTAGAAACATTCCCCTGCAAGTGGTCCCATAATATTGTTAGAAACGTCACACGCGCCTTCCTTAACAACTGACATTTTTCTTTATTGTGCCCACAAACGACTTTAGTGGGGACTTTATTATTTGGCAACTAGAACATAGATCTGGACCACCACTAGAGATAAAATCTGGAGCACTTCACTGGAGGACCTTCAGTAGTGGTCACTGGAGCATCCATCTGGAGCTTGCGACTGGAGGACCTTCAGTAGTGGTCACTGGAGCATCCATCTGGAGCAACCTTCAGTAGTGGTCACTGGAGCATCCATCTGGAGCAGTCATCTAGAGAAGTGTTACCACTGGTGACTGGACTGGTTCAGAAAAGACTTGTCTGAAATGGGATACTGATGGAAGGATCAACATGGCTTGTTCAGATTGCATGATCAGTTCAGTTGACTTCTTCAGTTGACTGGATTCCTCCAGTTCAGTGAATCTGGACATTTCCGCATCAATAAGTCAAAGTACATGGAAGCACAAGCGAGGAGTATACTAAGCTTTAACTTGGAGAAAGAATTGAAGGTCTTCCCTATCTATGTCAATCGACCCAAAAGGAAAATTGAGCGGCCAACGAAAGGGAGGTTGTGTGACATGAAGGTCACTTTTGGTTAAGTACAAGGACGTCCCTAAAACTTGGAGGAGATCACTAGCAATGCTGGAAAATGAAGGTAATTGGAAGAAGAAAACTAATTAAGGGCAATAAGATATTAGGATGGGTTGAGTAACCCTCATGATTAAAGAGTAACGAAAAGGATTCCGAGCTATCCTTTCTTTTTCGAAACAAGTGTGTAGATGGAGATTTGTTACACGAAGGAATAAGGAAATTGCTGAGTTGAAGATCGTCAAGGAAGGCGAGGTGAAGTGAAGAGCAGGAGATCCCTCACATTTTTCTAGAGGAAAAATGTTAAGGGGGTAATCACAGCAAAGGTAGATACTCGAACAAGGAGTATGAAGTGCAAGATTATACTTTATCTTTCAAGAAGGGTTATTCACTAGCATCATTGAAGATGATTTGGAGTAGAATATGAAGTGAAGAAATGTCTTTTGACTCAAACAAATGAAGTGAAGTCAGTGATGCCATTTACCAGATGTAGTTCCGGTAGCGCTCATCTTTACGGCACTCCACACGTTATTCTCTGAATATCAATTGGAAAACCTCTATCGAAAGACAAGCTATTAGTAGAACATATCAACTGAGCCAAGAGAAAGCGATATACGCTCAACACCCGAGTTTAGAAGCACGGGGAGTCGTGAAAAGTATCCCCTCAAGGTCAACGGTCGTAGGGAGGTAAGCTAAAACAAGATGAATCTGAGTGAAAAACAATTTGCAACACATGGTTAATCGTCAAGGACCGTCGACCCAAGGAGTAGTGCGCCCAAGAAGAGTGAAGGAGAAAACAACATGGAATCGCTAAAGTTAACAGTGAAAGCGAATAAGGAATACGACGCTAGAAGTCAAAACCCATGCTACCACAACGATCAAGGAAGTTGGTCGTTGAACTACTTTTTAAGAAACTACAAACTTTGGAAAGAGCAAGTCATGGAACGCTTGAATGAAAGTGTGATAATGATAACTCGCTTATGTGATAAGTCAGGACTAAAGACGAGTACCCCTGAGATAAACTCCAAGGACTAGCGATTGCGCGTGTGTCATCCAAGATGACAATTACTCTAGTAAGAGATGGACCGAGTGGCGAAATGGTAAGGAGTATGGTGATCCAGAAGAACACGAAAGAAAAATGGAGGAAACTAAATGGTTGAGAAAAGGACGAGGTGTGAAGTTTCACCTAAATTTTGTTACATTACAATTCCTAAGAACATTAGGCTAGGGTACTTGAAAAGAAGCTTAGCTTAGAAAACTAAAAAATAGGTATGAGGCTTTAAAAAGCAAGGTCATTGGTAGTTTCGTAGGAGTCTGAAAGGACCTAAGAAGGATTGAAGTCCTTGAGAAGGGATCCATACTAGAAAGGGCTTAAAGTGTTAGTCTTTCCAAGATGGTGGTGATATGATTATTTGTGAGTATAAGGATTTTGTAAATCCCATCGCGAGCAATGCGTAGGAAGAGAAGAGAAATGGAAAAGGTTATATGTGCAATGTTAAAAAGGAGTGTAGTCGGCAATATGTCATAGATGGTAGTACTTTCACATTAACAAGGAAGAATTTAAGGTGCCATAAAACTATTTGCAAGACGATATCGACGAAAGCAAGAGAATTTGGTAACGATGTGACTTAGCGAATAATGAAAGAGGTGACTTTGGAAAAACAAGGGCGAAATCGAAGAACGAAGGTGAGTGTGAGGAACAAGATGGAACTATCATCATACAATTTATGATTCCCTCGAACGCCATAAAATAACAAAGACAACACTAGAAAACCCTAAAATGAGATACTACGAAGATGTACCTTTGCAATTTTTAGTGCAACTCGGCAACCCAGTTAGTATCACTCTTGTTAAGGGGGTAATCCCTTAACAAGTGATTAGTCAAAAACGAAGTCAATATTTTCAAGTAGCGGCAAGCATGTCCAACGTCAAATCAAAGAAGGATGAAAGTAGGCGAGAAGCCATTGGAACGATGGTTTAATTGGGAAAGAAAACGATAAAGGAAGGTACACAAAGTGACAATGAAAATGAGTAGCCACCAACAATAGATATACCAATGTTTCATACCATCAATATTGTAACTCACATTACGAACCGTCTGCTCATTTTACCCCTACGTATTGATATTCTTACCGACATCTCAATTATTACTATTTCTATGTGAGATTACATGCGATCAATCTCAAGTCGTCTCAAGAAGGGAGCGACATTTGTAACGTTCTCGAAGCATATAATCACGAGGAATTCAGGGCACCAAGGAATAGTTGCCCCCAACTATGGAGGTTAAAAAGCCTGTAAGTAACCGAAAAGGTCATGATGAAACCTAGAGGAACTCTCCCATCTTATACGCCTCCGTGAAGCTATCCTTATCGTCAAACTATTCATTCTTGCTACCGTGTGAATGAGCGAACTTCGAGGACGAAGTATCTGTTAAGGGGGTAATGATGTAACAACCCTCAATTTCCGACTAGGACAAATTACTTCTATTTTATCTAGATATCTATCCCTAGAGGTTTCTTAAGAGATTTTGCCTTCCAGACATTAAGGCGTAGTGATACTGGCCATCTAGTTCAGTAGAATTTCCAAAGATAGCTAGTTGCCTTAGAAATGCCATGAACAATAACTATAATCATTCAGCACAATCTCAAGCTATAAACTAATCCTAATTGAACTTGACGAAAGGTCAACAAACCAAAAACTTTATTTCGAGAAGTTAAGTCATATAAATAATAATGTGAGTCTCACAAGTTGAGATAACAATCAAAATTCTTATAAATATCCAACAAATTGAATCATCAAGCCAACTAAATTACATTTGGTCATGAAAGTACCATGAGCAGCTTAAAAATAATTAAAACTCCTTGAGTACATGAGAATGCTGGAATAATAATAAGTATATATGTACAAGTCCAATATAAATACAAGATTACGACCAACGAGCCTTGTAACAAATTAAAACACCAAAAATATATATACACATATATATGTACACGACACATGCACATACATACATATACTTGGACAACTAATTAGCTTATATGAATAAATAAACATATATTACTCTTACAAAACAAATACCCACCCAAATATACATACATCCATACACACTTCACTAGAAGATGGTATCTCTCAAGCTGCATTAAAAGAAGAACTAGCACTTGGTCTAAATCGAAGATGAAGAACAAGGATAGAAGACCAAGCTGATGGGTGGAAATCAACTTGGATCTTACAGTCAGCTTGGAAGGTACATTGTCAGCCTGGAGTCTTGCAAGTGCTCCAGAGTTGTTATAACTTTGTATATATCATCAATCAACTGGATATGCACCAGAAAGGACATTCTAGAAGTGCCAGTTGTTGATTGTAAACATTATATGAGGTGTCCATTGTATTGTTGCTGCACGATCAACCTTGGTGACCAAGAAGGGAACAAAAAGGACAATGTCACTATCACCTAGTATTGATCAAGTAGAAGCCATTAGATCAAGATGCATGGAAAATAATAGACGGCATCCAAGACAGTGTTGATGCCTATATAAACCAGCCTTTGTGTCTCAAGAATGTGTGCATCCATAACATTAACTCTCACAACGATTAAACCTATCAGCTTGGATCTGTGTTGTACTCAGCTTGGGCTAGTAGAGTTAATAAACAAAGTTGTAACTTGCTATTCAGCCAAGTAGTTAGATTTGTAGGCTAATCTGTTCCACAACTACTTGTAATTCTTTTTATACTTCAATAAAAGAATTGGTTGAAAATCAGCTTGCACTTTGTTCTTGGACTGCACTTTACTTTACTGTCTTTATATTCTGTCTATTTACTTACTGTTTCATTTATATGATTATCTCAAACTGAATATGGACAAATACATTAAGATAATTTACATTCCGCATTAAAAAGTATTTTCAAGCTGAGTTTAAAAGTTGTATTCACCCCCCCTCTACAACTCCTTTGAGACATCTTAAACCATCCTGTTATCTCCTTTGGGACCTATCAGGTGGTATCAGAGCAGGGGTTTCGTAATACACTTAACTTGATCCCTCTCATTCAACTTTTATTTTGGTTTAAAACATGTCTCAACCTATGTACACTGATAATGGTTCTTCAACCAGACCACCCATGTTTGATAAGACTGATTTCAGTAGGTGGAAAGGTAGAATTTCCCTTTTTCTTGAATCTATTGATAATGACATGCCTGACATACTTGTTGATTGACCTTATGTTCCAAGTGATACAGTAATCACACCTAGGCCAGCTCCAACTGATGGATCTGAGCCTGGTGCACCTGATGTCAGAGTTGTTATCAAACCCAGAGCAGATTGGGGTGATGAAGATAAAAGAATGGTCAACTTGGATGTCCAAGCTACACCTAAGGACATTTATAGAGCCATTAGACATTGTCCTAATGCTAAAAAGAGGTGGGATACATTGACTGTTATGTATGAGGGCTGTGCAACTTCTATGGAGTCTACCAAGACTACCTTAACTAGAAGGTATGAAAGATTTTTTGCACATAAGAATGAATCCCTCACTGACACTCATACCCGATTTAATGCACTTGTTAATGACTTGATTGCTATTGACATACATAAAGATGATGATGTAATTAAAAGCAAATTTATAGATTCATTACCTTTAAAATGGAATAATTATGTTGCTAGTGTCAAGTTGAGTCCTGTGTACAAAGAACTTGACTTACCAGGTCTTTATGGGTTGCTTCACAACCATGAATGCACTGAAGCTGAAAAGCTGATTGCCATGGGTGATGCTTGTAATGTAACAACCCTCAATTTCCGACTAGGACAAATTACTTCTATTTTATCTAGATATCTATCCCTAGAGGTTTCTTAAGAGATTTTGCCTTCCAGACATTAAGGCGTAGTGATACTGGCCATCTAGTTCAGTAGAATTTCCAAAGATAGCTAGTTGCCTTAGAAATGCCATGAACAATAACTTGATCCCTCTCATTCAACTTTTATTTTGGTTTAAAACATGTCTCAACCTATGTACACTGATAATGGTTCTTCAACCAGACCACCCATGTTTGATAAGACTGATTTCAGTAGGTGGAAAGGTAGAATTTCCCTTTTTCTTGAATCTATTGATAATGACATGCCTGACATACTTGTTGATTGACCTTATGTTCCAAGTGATACAGTAATCACACCTAGGCCAGCTCCAACTGATGGATCTGAGCCTGGTGCACCTGATGTCAGAGTTGTTATCAAACCCAGAGCAGATTGGGGTGATGAAGATAAAAGAATGGTCAACTTGGATGTAAAGGCCAGGAACTTTTATTTTGGTTTAAAACATGTCTCAACCTATGTACACTGATAATGGTTCTTCAACCAGACCACCCATGTTTGATAAGACTGATTTCAGTAGGTGGAAAGGTAGAATTTCCCTTTTTCTTGAATCTATTGATAATGACATGCCTGACATACTTGTTGATTGACCTTATGTTCCAAGTGATACAGTAATCACACCTAGGCCAGCTCCAACTGATGGATCTGAGCCTGGTGCACCTGATGTCAGAGTTGTTATCAAACCCAGAGCAGATTGGGGTGATGAAGATAAAAGAATGGTCAACTTGGATGTAAAGGCCTGGAATAATAATAAGTATATATGTACAAGTCCAATATAAATACAAGATTACGACCAACGAGCCTTGTAACAAATTAAAACACCAAAAATATATATACACATATATATGTACACGACACATGCACATACATACATATACTTGGACAACTAATTAGCTTATATGAATAAATAAACATATATTACTCTTACAAAACAAATACCCACCCAAATATACATACATCCATACACACTTATACACTTATTAAAAAAAAAAAGGGAGAAACCCTATCTTTATGTCTTGGCCGTCCCCCCCCCCCCTTCACACACACACTTAAACATTTCACTTACACTTTTCTTGTAACTCTCCAACTCTCTTACACTTCCAACACACACACACAAATACATCTTTCACTCTCAAGACTCTTTCTCTCTTCTTTTTCTCTCTATAATTCGGCCAACAACAAAACAAGGAGAAAAACCAGACTAAATCTAATATAAGCAATAACAATAATAAGGGTTTATACTAGAGTAAGTAAGGGTTGAATCAAGCTAAGGTTTAAGGGTGTTTTTCAAGCAAAGGGAGGGTTATTTGGGTCTCTCAAGGTCACGAAAATTCTGCACTTTTTCCATCTTCAAACCAAGTTCATCAAGGGTATAAATCTTCATCTCTTTACTAGATCTATATTGTCCTTGTTTATGTTCAAAGGTTTTATCAAAAGCTTATGTTTTCTTCTTGTTTTCTTTGTAATATACACTTGATGAAGGCAAAGTTGATAGGATCTTTCTCCTCATGCATATGCATGTCGAAATCTATGAGAAAGATCCAAGGATTCAACAAGTTTAAGACCCAAAAGTGTTATTATAGATTAGTAGCTTTTAAAGTGATTTTCCTTTTCATAGATCTATATGTTTTTGTATATTTTGAAGAATATATTTCTGAGATTTTTCATTAAAAAGATGTTTTATGTTGTTGAAAGTTAGATCTATAAAGATTGGTATTGAAAAGTGTTGATTTGAATGAATGCATGTTAGATCTAAGAAAGTTGAATCTTGTTGTTGGATTATGAGATGGATATGGACTTGTATTAAGTGAAAAATATGTTAAAAGAAGTATAATAACCTGTATATTTGATGTTAAAAGAACACAAAAGTGAATAACAACATGTGAGAGGTGATTAAGAGTGTAAGATAAGCAAACTAAGTCATTGGTGAGTTGTTTGGACCCAAATACCTTCTGACAGAATCATTCTTCTGTCTTTGGACGGATAAACTGAACATGTGAGGGCCGTATCAAGCAAAACTTTCAAAATAAAAGTTGTAGATAAAAGAGTTAAGCACACAATGGGAACCATGATAACCAAAGGCAAGTTACCGAATTTTAACAACTTATAACTACATGTATAATGAAAGTGACCCTTTTTCACCAACACTCTCTACAACCAAAAAGATGCAAATACTAACAATATACTTGGATCCCAAAATTTATGACAACATAATGAAAGTGGCATTTCTTAGCGATGGCTTAAGATAGGAACTTACGTATATTAGTCCTATCGTAGGGATAGTCTTGGCTCGAAATGTGATTGAGGAATATGACGGATATATGATCAAGGAAGCGATAGATGGGAAGTACCCATTTTGGATAAGTGAATATATATGCGGCATATCAAGGTGAGTCATAGCCCCCTTTCAAACTCTTTTATATGTTTTACTTGTGGGGTGAAAATCATGATTAATTAAAATGACTTTCCCTTATGAAATGATTTTTTGAAATAATGATAATGATATGGGAATTATATTGTATGTTCAACGTGTTATATGTTATATGATGAGCTTGAGTACTGTCAAACGGTGGTCCCCTGTACACTACTAATAACTCATTTGAGGCCTGTAGTTAGAGGGTTGCGCAACTAGGATTTGTCCCCTCATCCACTATTATAGGTAACGGTGGGATGTTTGGTCTGCCTTTGTGGCCACCTTCATTGCCAGTCTGGCCTCGCGGTGCTCTAACTACTACATATTATTGGTCGTCTCCATGGCACGACCCTTGGTTATCTTTATGCACGTGATTGACAGCATGTACTTATCATTATCTTATCATTTGGGACTATATATATTTGATTATTGGGACATAACCGGTCTTAGTATTGGCTCAAGACAATCTCATCGAATTACGTCATGGTAGTCTTACCATTGACCAAGTGGCATCGATATTATTTATGGTTGGTTATTATGGATTGAACATACGGTTTGGGTATTGGACCTTATATGGAATCTTGAAAGTTGTTGAAATTGGCGATATTGAAACATTGATGACCGAATGGTTTTGGTATGATGAATGACCAATCGATTGATATATTTTTCTCTCACGATAAATGTGACAAATGAAAACCTTATAATTTACCATGGATTTCTCAACTATTTTGAAATGGATATGTAACGAGCTTTACTTGCAAACCTATGCACTCACCAACTATGTTTTCATAGTTGACACTTTCTCTTCACGCTTTTCAGGAATTAGCGTAAGCCTTGAGGAATTATATGCATCATGATTGTTTGCATTGCACATTGGAGTCAAAGATCAAACCTTGTGACGGGCGATGGAATCCGCCCTGATAATTGTAGAATATCATCTCATGTATTTGTTATTTGTTTCGTGGACTCAATATCCAAGTATGGTAGACGTATTGTACTTGGAAATTGGTTCACATGCTTGTGCATTGTAAAATTATTTTTATCAAATAAAGCTATGGTGAATGTAATCTATTATCCTTTGTTTCGAATACTCGACTTTCTGTACATCTCATCGTTCCGCCGTAGTTTGGGTGTTACATGTAACATAAGGCGGAACAATGAGATATACAGAAAGTTGAGTATTCAAAACAAAGGATTATAAATCACATTCACCATAGCTTTATTTGATAAAAGAATTTTACAAATGCACAAGCATGTGAACAAATCCCCAAGTACAATGCATCCACCGTACTTGGACATTAAGTTCACGAGACAAATAACAGATACATGAAACGGTAGTCTACAATGATCAAGGCGGATTCTATTGCCCATCATAAGGTTTGATCTTTGACTCCAAAGTGAAATGCAAACAATCATGATGCATACAATTCCTCAAAGCTAATGCTAACTCCTAAAAAGCATGAAGAAAAAGTGTCAACTACGAAAACGTAGTTGGTGAGTGCATAGGTTTTTAAGTAAATATCGTTACATAGTCATTGCAAAACTTGGAAAACATGTTATTACATATCAATATACCCAAACCACATAACCGACAAAATTACCATCTCAAACTATCAAGTTCTTCCAAATACCATAATGTCATTTCAAGACTTTGAAAATCCATGGTAAATCATAAGTTCTCATTTATTAAAATCATCATGAGAGAAAAGTATATATATCAATCGATTAATCATATATCACACCCAAACCGTGTGTTCAAACCATCATATCCATCCATAAATAATATCAATAACATTTAGCCAAAGGCATAACTTGATGAGTTTGTGCTTGAGCCACTACTAAGACCGGTTATGTCCAAGATAATAAAAAGCACATGCCGTCAA
This sequence comes from Erigeron breviscapus, assembly GCA_034093135.1. Lineage (NCBI taxonomy): Eukaryota > Viridiplantae > Streptophyta > Magnoliopsida > Asterales > Asteraceae > Erigeron > Erigeron breviscapus. Next base: position 29,855,747 of record CM067174.1, read on the forward strand.
TCATGTGCAATAATAATAATAAAGGGGGTCGTGCCATGGAGACGACCAATAATAGAAGGGGGTGTGGCATGACCACTGATATAGTAGCTAGAGCACCGCGTGGTCGGACTGGGAATGATAGTCGTCACAAAGGCAACCAAACATCCCACCGTTACTCATTGGGTGAGGGGACAAGTCCTAGTTGCGCAACTCTCAAACTACAGGCCTCTCGAAGAGTTAATAGTAGTGAACCGAGGTGAAATAGTTTTGACAGAACTCAAGCTCATCATATAATATATAACACGTTCAACATACAATATAATTCCCATATCATAATCATTATTTCAAAGGATCATTTCATAAGAGAAAGTCATTTTAATTAATCATGTTTTTCACCCCGCAAGTAAAACATATAAAAGAGTTTGAAAGGGGGCTATGACTCATCTTGATATGCCATATTTTATATTCATTTATCCAAAATGGGTACTTCCCATCTATCGCTTCCTTGATCATGTATTCCATCGGGGTCCTCAACCACATTTAAAAGCCAAGACTATCCCTACGAGAGAACTAATATACGTAAGTTCCTATCTTAAGCCATCACTTAGAAATGCCACTTTCATGATGTAGTCATCAATTATGGGATCCAAGTGTATTTTGCTAATATTCGCATCTTTTTGGTTGCAGAGATTGATGGTGTAAAAGGTCACTTTCATTATACATGTAGTTATAAGTTGTTAGAATTTTGGTAACTTGCCTTCATTTGTGGTTTCGTTTGGCATCTTAGGTTATCATATAGAAATGTCATGTTAAGTTATGTTATTCTTATTCATCATTGGATGTGTAACCGATTTTTAATACGAATTAGCATTTGTGATATCACTTTATAGTTTGGTTAACGTAATTACTTATGTTCATTCCAGTTAATTATCTTTTGGGTTACTTTGGTTTCGCTTATCTTTCAAACTCACATACTCCTCGATGTGTCTTAAAATTATTTGGGTTTGTCGTTTAAGTGTTATGGATTATCATCTTTTGGGCCTAAGTGTTATGGGCTTTTCAATGTTTTGGGCTTACATTAGTTGTTGGGCTTAATCTTAATTGGGTTATGTGCTTAATGGGTTATATTGGTTATTGGGCAATATGGTTTATTGGGCCAAATGGGCCTACTGATTTATGGTCCAATGGGTTTATTATTTGGGCCGGGTTAGCCCATTATGGTCTTTAGTCGGTTCTTAGCCTATTATACAAATGGTTAGTTTCCTTTCAGATTTTCTGTTTTTATACATCAGATTTATGAAATGTTAGCCACTAATTCGGGGTTAAATCTAATTATTTGGATTTTCCTGATTTTTATACAATATCCTATATGTGTCTACTTGTTGTATAAATTTTGGCTTAATTTTTAATTAAGTTTACTACCTCTAAATATTTTTATAAATGGAAGTGGTCAAAACAGTCACTGTTTTGCATACCCAAATGTTTTATAAAAGTTCTTTGGGTTGTGCTCCTAATAAAAATTCTATGATTTTATTTTACGTTTAGGACACATTAAACTTACTTTTTACCAAGTATGGCCTCCTGGAACCCTATGGATTAGGAGATAAAAATTGTTAAAGTTGATAAAATATTCAGATAAAATTGCAGTTTTTACCAGTTTTAGTAGAAAAATAATATCTTTTGTTCTGTTCAGTATTTTAGAGTGATTTCAGTTGGTGGTTAAACTTAACTCGTTCATCTACAACTTTTATTTTGTAAGTTTTTCTTGAATTTGCTCTCACATGCTCTGTTTATCCGTCCCAAGACAGAAAACGGATTCTGTCAGAAAGTGTTTTGGTTAACACAACCCACCAATGGTGTTGGTTGCTTGTTTTAGCCTCTAAATTACCACTAACAAGATTTTCGTGACATCCAAGACCCCCAAATGACTCCATACTTGACCTTAAATGATAAATTAACAAGAAAGATTATTATTACAATAGTTTATATTAGATTTGAGCTCCATTTCTCCTTGTAAGATCCGAAAATGAAGAAGAAAGTGTGAAGATAAGTTGAGAGGAAGTTTGAGATGTGTGTGTGTTGAGTTTTACCAAAAATGAAATGAGTGTGTGTGTGTGGGAGTGTATGGCCGTGAGAGAGGGGGAAATAATGGGTTGGGAGGATGCTCATTGGTCAAGTTGGGTGGTGTGGTGATTCTCATTGGCTAGTTCAAGTGGTGGAGTTGTGGTGGAAGTGTATTTGGTCCAAAATGGTGTCTAAGTTCAAAATGTGGGTGTGTTTTAATCAAGTTATGTAGTGATGGTTAGATTATGTAAATTTTAATTATACAAGTATTGGATTTGTAATTATATGTGTATGCATAGATATAAACATGTACTTGTGTTAAGTGCAAATGCTAGCTCTTGCAAGATATAAGTGTATGTATGTATGTATTTCGTGTATATATATATATATATAGTACTAAACTTTATAAAATTTCTTAATGTACCTTCTATTATTTGAGTTATTGATTATATTTTGGATACATATATATATATATATATATATATATATATATATATATATATATATATATATATATATATATATATATATATATATATATATATATATATATATATATATATATATATATATATATATATATATATATATATATATATATATATATATATATATATATATATATATATATATATATATATATATATATATATATATATATATATATATATATATATATATATATATATATATATATATATATATATATATATATATATATATATATATATATATATATATATATATATATATATATATATATATATATATATATATATATATATATATATATATATATATATATATATATATATATATATATATATATATATATATATATATATATATATATATATATATATATATATATATATATATATATATATATATATATATATATATATATATATATATATATATATATATATATATATATATATATATATATATATATATATATATATATATATATATATATATATATATATATATATATATATATATATATATATATATATATATATATATATATATATATATATATATATATATATATATATATATATATATATATATATATATATATATATATATATATATATATATATATATATATATATATATATATATATATATATATATATATATATATATATATATATATATATATATATATATATATATATATATATATATATATATATATATATATATATATATATATATATATATATATATATATATATATATATATATATATATATATATATATATATATATATATATATATATATATATATATATATATATATATATATATATATATATATATATATATATATATATATATATATATATATATATATATATATATATATATATATATATATATATATATATATATATATATATATATATATATATATATATATATATATATATATATATATATATATATATATATATATATATATATATATATATATATATATATATATATATATATATATATATATATATATATATATATATATATATATATATATATATATATATATATATATATATATATATATATATATATATATATATATATATATATATATATATATATATATATATATATATATATATATATATATATATATATATATATATATATATATATATATATATATATATATATATATATATATATATATATATATATATATATATATATATATATATATATATATATATATATATATATATATATATATATATATATATATATATATATATATATATATATATATATATATATATATATATATATATATATATATATATATATATATATATATATATATATATATATATATATATATATATATATATATATATATATATATATATATATATATATATATATATATATATATATATATATATATATATATATATATATATATATATATATATATATATATATATATATATATATATATATATATATATATATATATATATATATATATATATATATATATATATATATATATATATATATATATATATATATATATATATATATATATATATATATATATATATATATATATATATATATATATATATATATATATATATATATATATATATATATATATATATATATATATATATATATATATATATTACCCTTATAAATATTAATTAAATACTAGTTATTGCAGTTTTCGACATTTATATGGTTCTCATTTTAACTTTTAGAATACGTTGGAATATCGATTGTTTGTGACTACTCACTTCCATTGTCACTTTGTGTACTTTCCTTTATCGTTTTCTTTCCCAATTAAAGAATCGTTCCAATGGCTTCTCGCCTACTTTCATCCTTCTTTGGTTTGACGTTGGACACGCTTGCCGCTACTTGAAAATATTGACTTCGTTTGTGACTAATCTATGATTACCCCCTTAACATTTTTCCTCTAGAAAAATGTAAAGGATTTCCTACATTTCACTTTATCTCACCATCCTTGACGATCTTCAATTCGCCAAATTCCTGATTCCTTCATGTAGCAAATATCCATTTGCTCGGGTGTTTTGAAAAAGAAAAGGATAGCTCAGAATCCTTTTTGTTACTCTTCCATCTTGAGGGTTACTCGACACATCCTAATTATCTTATTGTCCTTGGTTTTCTTCTTCTAACTACTTTCATCTTCCAACATTGCTAGTGATCTCCCCCAAGTTCTAGGGAAGTCTTATATTTATCCAAAGGTGACCTTCATGTCACACGACCTTCCTTTCGTCGGCCGCTCAATTTTTCCTTTTGGTCGATCAACATAGATAGGGAAGGCCTTCAATTCTTTCTCCAGGTTAAGGCTTAGTATACTCTTCGATTTGTACTATGACTGACACACAACATATCTCCCACGTCCTACGTCATATACGTGATCCAATAGCATCTTTTATGCTATAAAGTCATCCCAAGTCTTCCACTTATGGACGACTGATGCCTGGACGTCTTTCGCATCCATTGATGTCGCAGCGAGAGCAGGGTACTACTTACTCGATTTCGCCGTTGCGGAGTGTCGCGTAAGTGAGTTACAATAAAAATAGTAAGAAACGTTGGAATACCGATCGTTAGTGGCTACTCATTTCCATTGTCACTTTGTGTAATTTCCTTTATCGTTTTCTTATGGGTCACCATACTCCTTACCGTTTCGTCACTCAAATCCATCTCTAACTAGAGTAATCGTCGTCTTGAACAGCACACAAGCAGTCGCTAGTCCTTGCAGTTATCTCAGGGGTACTCGTCACATCATAGTGATACGGATCCTTTAATCCTAACTCATCACAGATGCGAGTCATCCTTATCATATTTTCTTTCAAATGTTTCATAACTAGCTCTTCCCGGAGTTTGTAGTTTCTTGAAAAGTAGTTCAACGACCAACTTCCTTGATCGTTGTGGTAGTATGTGCCTTGACTTCTAGCGTCGTATTCCTTATTTGCTTTCACTACTAACTTTAGGGATTCCATGTTGTTTTCCTCCTTCACTCTTCTTGGGTGTACTACTCCTTGGGTCGATGGTCCTTGACGATTAACCATGTGTTGCAAATTATTTTTCACTCAAATTCATCTTGTTTTAGCTTACCTCCCTACGACCGTTGACCTTGAGGGGATAACCTTCACAACTCCCCGTGCTTCTAAACTCGGGTGTTGAGCGTATATCGCTTTCTCTTGGCTTAGTTGATATGTTCTACTAATAGCTTGTCTTTCGATAGAGGTTTTCCAATTGATATTCAGAGAATAACGTGTGGAGTGCCATAAAGATGAACGCTACCGGAACTACATCTAGTAAATGGCGTCAATGCCTTCACTTCATTTGTTTGAGTCAAATGACGTTTCTTCACTTCATATTCTACTCCAAATCATCTTTAATGATGCTAGTGAATAACTCTTCTTGAAAGATAAAGTATAATCTTGCACTTCATACTCCTTGTTCGAGTATCTACCTTTGCTGTGATTACCCCCTTAACATTTTTCCTCTAGAAAAATGTAAAGGATTTCCTACATTTCACTTTATCTCACCATCCTTGACGATCTTCAATTCGCCAAATTCCTGATTCCTTCATGTAGCAAATATCCATTTGCTCGGGTGTTTTGAAAAAGAAAAGGATAGCTCAGAATCCTTTTTGTTACTCTTCCATCTTGAGGGTTACTCGACACATCCTAATTATCTTATTGTCCTTGGTTTTCTTCTTCTAACTACTTTCATCTTCCAACATTGCTAGTGATCTCCCCCAAGTTCTAGGGAAGTCTTATATTTATCCAAAGGTGACCTTCATGTCACACGACCTTCCTTTCGTCGGCCGCTCAATTTTTCCTTTTGGTCGATCAACATAGATAGGGAAGGCCTTCAATTCTTTCTCCAGGTTAAGGCTTAGTATACTCTTCGATTTGTACTATGACTGACACACAACATATCTCCCACGTCCTACGTCATATACGTGATCCAATAGCATCTTTTATGCTATAAAGTCATCCCAAGTCTTCCACTTATGGACGACTGATGCCTGGACGTCTTTCGCATCCATTGATGTCGCAGCGAGAGCAGGGTACTACTTACTCGATTTCGCCGTTGCGGAGTGTCGCGTAAGTGAGTTGTATGTTGTTAGGTTACTAAATTTTGAAGAGAAGCGGTGGTGACCACTACTTTGAATAATCAAGGATATAGGATTTGGTTTCGAATGAATGAAGTAGGAAATATATAAACAAGGAATTCATTAAGGCTCGAATTAGACTCCTTGCGCGAGTTAAAGAAATCACTTCTATGTCTTTCGTTGCCCAATGGACTCCAACTTTCAATGACGTCGATATATGTCGTACTGACTTAGATAGTATGGATAACCGTTCGTGTACGCGTGTTATAATAGAGATATCGCACCAAATTTCGGACCTAAAATCCCCAGAATGTGTCGTCTAGAATATATATATATATGTTCTACCAGCGTCGTCGAATCGTAATTTGGCTTTAATACCACTCACCCTTATATATATATATATATATATATATATATATATATATATATATATATATAGAGATATATATATATATATATATATATATATATATATATATATATATATATATATATATATATATATATATATATATATATATATATATATATATATATATATATATATATATATATATATATATATATATATATATATATATATATATATATATATATATATATATATATATATATATATATATATATATATATATATATATATATATATATATATATATATATATATATATATATATATATATATATATATATATATATATATATATATATATATATATATATATATATATATATATATATATATATATATATATATATATATATATATATATATATATATATATATATATATATATATATATATATATATATATATATATATATATATATATATATATATATATATATATATATATATATATATATATATATATATATATATATATATATATATATATATATATATATATATATATATATATATATATATATATATATATATATATATATATATATATATATATATATATATATATATATATATATATATATATATATATATATATATATATATATATATATATATATATATATATATATATATATATATATATATATATATATATATATATATATATATATATATATATATATATATATATATATATATATATATATATATATATATATATATATATATATATATATATATATATATATATATATATATATATATATATATATATATATATATATATATATATATATATATATATATATATATATATATATATATATATATATATATATATATATATATATATATATATATATATATATATATATATATATATATATATATATATATATATATATATATATATATATATATATATATATATATATATATATATATATATATATATATATATATATATATATATATATATATATATATATATATATATATATATATATATATATATATATATATATATATATATATATATATATATATATATATATATATATATATATATATATATATATATATATATATATATATATATATATATATATATATATATATATATATATATATATATATATATATATATATATATATATATATATATATATATATATATATATATATATATATATATATATATATATATATATATATATATATATATATATATATATATATATATATATATATATATATATATATATATATATATATATATATATATATATATATATATATATATATATATATATATATATATATATATATATATATATATATATATATATATATATATATATATATATATAAATATATATTGAATGAATATAGTACTTATAACAACTTTCATACTTAGAAAATATCTAATTTCATAATGAATTTCTCAGGGACAATCACTAGTTCTCAAGCGGTCATGTCTCAACGCACAATATCTATCTTTATAGTAAGTACTAACCACATTATCATCATATCATGCAAATACTAGTTCTTAATAGTCAAATCTTAGAGCACAATAACTATCTCAATAATAGGCATGACTACTTAATCATCGCAATATTCGCGCACTAGTTTTAAGTAGCTCAATCTTATGGGTGAAAGCTTTCATATTGCACATTACAACTTTCACATTGCACATTATAAACTTTCATATTGCACATTATAAACTTTCATATTGCACATTATAAACTTTCATATTGCAATATCAAACTTTCACATTGCACATTATAAACTTTCACATTGCACATTATAAACTTTCACATTGCACATTATAAACTTTCACATTGCACATTATAAACTTTCACATTGCACATTATAAACTTTCACATTGCACATTATAAACTTTCACATTGCACATTATAAACTTTCACATTGCACATTATAAACTTTCACATTGCACATTATAAACTTTCACATTGCACATTATAAACTTTCACATTGCACATTATAAACTTTCACATTGCACATTATAAACTTTCACATTGCACATTATAAACTTTCACATTGCACATTATAAACTTTCACATTGCACATTATAAACTTTCACATTGCACATTATAAACTTTCACATTGCACATTATAAACTTTCACATTGCACATTATAAACTTTCACATTGCACATTATAAACTTTCACATTGCACATTATAAACTTTCACATTGCACATTATAAACTTTCACATTGCACATTATAAACTTTCACATTGCACATTATAAACTTTCACATTGCACATTATAAACTTTCACATTGCACATTATAAACTTTCACATTGCACATTATAAACTTTCACATTGCACATTATAAACTTTCACATTGCACATTATAAACTTTCACATTGCACATTATAAACTTTCACATTGCACATTATAAACTTTCACATTGCACATTATAAACTTTCACATTGCACATTATAAACTTTCACATTGCACATTATAAACTTTCACATTGCACATTATAAACTTTCACATTGCACATTATAAACTTTCACATTGCACATTATAAACTTTCACATTGCACATTATAAACTTTCACATTGCACATTATAAACTTTCACATTGCACATTATAAACTTTCACATTGCACATTATAAACTTTCACATTGCACATTATAAACTTTCACATTGCACATTATAAACTTTCACATTGCACATTATAAACTTTCACATTGCACATTATAAACTTTCACATTGCACATTATAAACTTTCACATTGCACATTATAAACTTTCACATTGCACATTATAAACTTTCACATTGCACATTATAAACTTTCACATTGCACATTATAAACTTTCACATTGCACATTATAAACTTTCACATTGCACATTATAAACTTTCACATTGCACATTATAAACTTTCACATTGCACATTATAAACTTTCACATTGCACATTATAAACTTTCACATTGCACATTATAAACTTTCACATTGCACATTATAAACTTTCACATTGCACATTATAAACTTTCACATTGCACATTATAAACTTTCACATTGCACATTATAAACTTTCACATTGCACATTATAAACTTTCACATTGCACATTATAAACTTTCACATTGCACATTATAAACTTTCACATTGCACATTATAAACTTTCACATTGCACATTATAAACTTTCACATTGCACATTATAAACTTTCACATTGCACATTATAAACTTTCACATTGCACATTATAAACTTTCACATTGCACATTATAAACTTTCACATTGCACATTATAAACTTTCACATTGCACATTATAAACTTTCACATTGCACATTATAAACTTTCACATTGCACATTATAAACTTTCACATTGCACATTATAAACTTTCACATTGCACATTATAAACTTTCACATTGCACATTATAAACTTTCACATTGCACATTATAAACTTTCACATTGCACATTATAAACTTTCACATTGCACATTATAAACTTTCACATTGCACATTATAAACTTTCACATTGCACATTATAAACTTTCACATTGCACATTATAAACTTTCACATTGCACATTATAAACTTTCACATTGCACATTATAAACTTTCACATTGCACATTATAAACTTTCACATTGCACATTATAAACTTTCACATTGCACATTATAAACTTTCACATTGCACATTATAAACTTTCACATTGCACATTATAAACTTTCACATTGCACATTATAAACTTTCACATTGCACATTATAAACTTTCACATTGCACATTATAAACTTTCACATTGCACATGGCTATAGTTTTGGGATTCCCGGGAGAACCCCAATGTTCTCTATAACCTGGCTCTGATACCATTTTCTGTAACACCCCAACTAAGGCGGAACAATGAGATGTACAGAAAGTCGAGTATTCAAAACAAAGGATTATAAATCACATTCACCATAGCTTTATTTGATAAAAGAATTTTACAAATGCACAAGCATGTGAACAAATCCCCAAGTACAATGCGTCCACCGTACTTGGACATTAAGTTCATGAGACAAATAACAGATACAATACATGAAACAAACTAAAAGAAAAGACAAATAACAGATACATGAAACGGTAGTCTACAATGATCAAGGCGGATTCCATTGCCTATCACAAGGTTTGATCTTTGACTCCAAAGTGAAATGCAAAGAGTCATGATGCATACAATTCCTCAAAGCTAATGCTAACTCCTGAAAAGCATAAAGAAAAAATGTCAACTACGAAAACGTAGTTGGTGAGTGCATAGGTTTTTAAGTAAATTTCGTTACATATTCAATGAAAAACTTGGATAACATGTTATTACATATCAATACTTTAAAAATCCATGGTAAATCATAAGTTCTCATTTATTAAAATCATCATGAGAGAAAAGTATATATATCAATCGATTAATCATATATCACACCCAAACCGTGTGTTCAAACCATCATATCCATCCATAAATAATATCAATAACATTTAGCCAAAGGCATAACTTGATGAGTTTGTGCTTGAGCTACTACTAAGACCGGTTATGTCCAAGATAATAAAAAGCACATGCCGTCAATCATGTGCAATAATAATAATAAAGGGGGTCGTGCCATGGAGACGACCAATAATAGAAGGGGGCGTGGCATGACCACTGATATAGTAGCTAGAGCACTGCGTGGTCGGACTGGGAATGAAGGTCATCACAAAGGCAACCAAACATCCCACCGTTACTCGTTGGGTGAGGGGACAAGTCCTAGTTGCGCAACTCTCAAACTACAGGCCTCTCGAAGAGTTAATAGTAGTGAACCGAGGTGAAACAGTTTTGACAGAACTCAAGCTCATCATGTAATATATAACACGTTCAACATACAATATAATTCCCATATCATAATCATTATTTCAAAGGATCATTTCATAAGAGAAAGTCATTTTATTTAATCATGTTTTTCACCCCGCAAGTAAAACATATAAAAGAGTTTGAAAGGGGGCTATGACTAACCTTGATATGCCGCATTTTATATTCATTTATCCAGAATGGGTACTTCCCATCTATCGCTTCCTTGATCATGTATTCTATCGGGGTCCTCAACCACATTTCAAAGCCAGGACTATCCCTACGAGAGGACTAATATACGTAAGTTCCTATCTTAAGCCATCACTTAGAAATGCCACTTTCATGATGTAGTCATCAATTATGGGATCCAAGTGTATTTTGCTAATATTCGCATCTTTTTGGTTGCAGAGATTGATGGTGTAAAAGGTCACTTTCATTATACATGTAGTTATAAGTTGTTAGAATTTCAGATAACTTTCCTTCATTTGTGGTTTCGTTTGGCATCTTAGGTTATCATATAGAAATGTCATGTTAAGTTATGTTATTCTTATTCATCATTGGATGTGTAACCGATTTTTAATACGAATTAGCATTTGTGATATCACTTTATAGTTTGGTTAACGAAATTACTTATGTCCATTCCAGTTAATTATCTTTTGGGATTTTTTCTTTTCGCTTATCTTTCAAACTCACATACTCCTCGATGTGTCTTAAAATTATTTGGGTTTGTCGTTTAAGTGTTATGGATTATCATCTTTTGGGCCTAAGTGTTATGGGCTTACATTAGTTGTTGAGCTTAATCTTAATTGGGTTATGTGCTTAATGGGTTATATTGGTTATTGGGCAATATGGTTTATTGGGCCAAATGGGCCTACTGATTTATGGTCCAATGGGTTTATTATTTGGGCCGGGTTAGCCCATTATGGTCTTTAGTGGGTTCTTAGCCCATTATACAAATGGTTAGTTTCCTTTCAGATTTTCTGTTTTTATACATCAGATTTATGAAATGTTAGTTTCCTTTGGATTTTCCTGATTTTCATACAATATCCTATATGTGTCTACTTGTTGTATAAATTTTGGCTTAATTTTTAATTAATTTTTACTACCTCTAAATATTTTTATAAATGGAAGTGGTCAAAACAGTCACTGTTTTGCATACCCAAATGTTTTATAAAAGTTCTTTGGGTTGTGCTCCTAATAAAAATTCTATGATTTTATTTTACGTTTAGGACACATTAAACTTACTTTTCACCAAGTATGGCCTCCTGGAACCTTATGGATTAGGAGATAAAAATTGTTAAAGTTGATAAAATATTCAGACAAAAATGCAGTTTTGACCATTTTTAGTAGAAAAATAATATCTTTTTTTCTGTTCAGTATTTTTTGGCTGATTCCAGTTGGTGGTTAAACTTAACTCGTTCATTTACAACTTTTATTTTGAAAGTTTTTCTTGAATCTGCCCTCACATGCTCCGTTTATCCGTCCCAAGACAGAAAACAGATTCTGTCAGAAAGTGTTTTGGTTAACACAACCCACAAATGGTGTTGGTTGCTTGTTTTAGCCTCTAAATTACCACTAACAAGATTATCACTTTATTTTGTACCTCCTAACATCAAATATACAGATTTCAAACAATTTCAAGATCATCAATCATCATCCAAAGATCCATCTCAAATCCAAACTCCTAACAAGATTAAACTAGTACAAATCTAATGCATGCATGTTAAGATCTAACCATTATACATATAAGTAAGCTATAATCTTTTACATCCTTTTTGAAAACTCCTTTTTATTGAAAAATCACATAATATAATTTCATAATATTCATCAAAAATCTGATTTAATCAAAGCCTTAAACCCTGTTCCGAGTCAGTTTGTAAGTGATATTGTTAAAATTGATAAACCCTGTGAATCTGAGACTGAATATTATTCTAGTGATGAAACTGAGAGTTTGTAATTGTAGAGTAAAACCCACTCAACAAGCTGATAACTCTAAACCTAAGAATAGTGGAAAAGATGAAAAATACTCTAAACTCAGGCTGAAATATAAGAAACTTAAAGCACATGTTGCCAAGCTGAGTGAAAAGAGTCTTGTTGCAAAAGATTGGGCTGAGAGTGCAACTTCATCTGATGATGAAAGCTATGAAGATGCTCAATGCTTCATGGTCAAAGAACAGTCAGCTAAGTGTCAAGAAATCACAGAAAAGTGCTTGATGGCCAAAGATACTACTGAAAAACTTCTTGATGACATGACCAAACTGAGAGAAGAAAGTAATCAGCCTACTCAGTCAGCTCACTCTGCATCCACTGTTCAAGAGGTATCTCCTTTTCTCTCTCTTTCTGATGAAGAAAAACTTGCTAAATTAAACAAACTTGGTGATGAGGTTATTTTGCAAAGACATTTCAATAAACAACATAAAATGGAAATTATGTCCTTTGAGAAATGAAATTTCAGTACAAACTCAGTCAATTGAGAAACTTCAGTCAGAAGTTAAAGCTTTACAAAGAGTAAATGTGTCTCTCTTACAAGAAGCTAAACAAGCTGATGAAAAATATTTGAAAATCAAACACATAACTAAGTCTTGGTGTACTGGTGCAAAAAGAGCAGCCAAGTGTGTTAATGAGCAAGTACCTCAACAAATTCAGGCCATATTTGATGGTGACTATGACAAAGCCATTGCCATAAGTGAAGTATGTGTAATGGAGCCTTGTTATCAGCCTATACCTCCTACAGTCATTCACTCTAATAGAATTCTTAAAAGAGAATCTGAACACCCTGGTCTTGGTTTTGTTTATGGTGGTAATCTAAAAACCTTAAATGATGGTGTCACTACTATTGATTCTACAAGTACCAAATCTGAAGTCAGATTGGAATCCTCCAAGCTGGCTGATTCTCCATCTCAATCTAGTACTGAATCTAAGACCAAGGAGAACTCTTCTAAGTTAACTATTCAAAAGGGTCAAAAAGCTAAAAAGAATAAATCTGTTAAGAAGAGTCAATCTGATCCAGTCAGCTCAAAGATTAAAGCAAAAACACCCAGTCCAGACTCAGATCAACTTATATCTAAGCTGATCAAGTCCAGGCTGAGTGAGATTTCAAAAGAAGTTTCTTTCTTAAATAATCTTTCAAAAGTTTATCATAAGAAACTCAGAGCTGAGTCAAAGAAAGCTGGAATTGGTAAAGGATATTTAAGACAGTCTGAATCCAAAGTTGTTAGAAATAATTTTCAAGAAAAATCTAAACAACAATGGAAAGTGAAATCAAATGATAAGAGTTCTTGTTTACCCAAACTGAGTCTGGCACTTTAGTCAGCTCAAGTGAACCCATCCTTGGATGGGTTCCCAAAAAGAACTAACTCTTTTCATAATTGCAGGGCATTCACAATGCATTTATCTGGTACTTGGACACTGGATGTTCCAAGCATATGACCGGATGTAAGTCCCTGCTGTGTGACTTTAGGAACAGACTTGGTCCTAATGTCACTTTTGGTGATGATTCTCAAGGAACTACAGAAGGTTATGGTTCTCTTACAAATGGTCCTCTAACATTCAGAAGAGTCTCTTATGTCAGTGGGCTGAAACACAATCTGATAAGTGTTAGCCAATTGTGTGATGCTGGCTATGAAGTTAGATTTCGAGCTGATAGAGGAATTGTTTGTGATTTAGAAGGAAATGTTGTTCTTATTGCTAAAAGAGATTAATCTCTTTACACTTTTGATATGAGCAAGCCTACAGTGTTGAAAGAAGTGTGTTTCCTATCTAAGACTCAAGATGAGCTGAATTGGCTATGGCACAAGAGATTATCTCATATGAATTTCAGAGATATAAATAAATTGAGTAAAAATGAATTAGTCTCTGGTCTTCCTGCTATTAAGTATGAGAAAGACAAATTGTGCAGTGCTTGTGAAAAAGGAAAGCAACACAAGGCCTTCTTTCAAGTCTAGAACATGTTCAACTATTGAATCTTGTTTGGACCTGTTGCACATGGATCTGTTTGGCCCAGTTAGTACTCCTTCCTTAAGTGGTAAAAGGTACTCACTGGTTATTGTAGATGAATATTCAAGGTTTACATGGGTCTTCTTTCTCAAAGCTAAAAGTGAAACAACTGAAGTAATTATTAATTTTATCAAGAATGCTGAAGTCCTTTACAAGAAGCCAGTCAGGCAGCTTAGAAGTGATAATGGAACTGAGTTCAGAAATCAAACTATGCACTCTTTCTGCATAAGTAAAGGCATCTCTCAATGTTATTCAGCTGCAAGAACTCCATAACAAAATGAAGTTGCTGAAAGAAGAAACAGAACCCTGATTGAAGCTGCAAGGTCCATGCTAGCTCAAATTGGTGTGAAGGTTCATTTCTGGGCTGAAGCAATTCACACAGCTTGCTTCACCCAGAACAGATCACTGATTGTGAAAAGGCATCAGAAGACAACATATGAAGTTTTGAAGGGCAGGAGACCTGAAATAGGGTTCTTAAGAATGTTTGGAAGCCCATTCTTCATTTTGAATCAAAGAGACCATCTTGGCAAATTTGATGCCAAAGCTGATGAAGGAATATTTCTTGGTTATTCTACACTCATGAAAGCCTACAGAGTGTGCAACAAAAGAACAAGAGTAATTGAAGACACAGTTCATGTAAAAATAGATGAATCAAACTCAGTCAGCTCAGCTCAAGAAGATGGTGATTTTGACTTTGAAGAGCTTGCTGTTCCTGACTGTGATCCTCCTACTGATCCTATCATTGAAGAAGCTGATGCACCTATTGAGGGGGAGATTCCTATTTTTCATGATCTTGATAATGAGCTGAATCAGCCTCATGTTTCTACTCAACCTCAGAAGATAAATGAAATTATTTTACCCATCTGTGAACATGCTCAAGCTGAGAACTCTATCAACTCAGCCAACTCAGTTGTTCAAGATCTCAACAGTGATCAAGCTGAGTCTGTACCTCAAGCTGATTCTCAATCTACTGAAGATCATGCTGAACAAGAAGTACAAAATGCTCCAGTTCACACTACAAAGTGGACAAGAAGTCATCCAATTGAACAAATCATTGGTTATCCCACTTCAAGGATTCAAACTAGAAGAAATGCAACTGGAAATTTCTGCATGTTCGTAAATTTTATCAGCAAGACTGAACCAACTGAAGTTGAAGAAGCCCCAAGTGATCCATCTTGGGTGAGTGCAATGCAAGAAGAACTCACTCAGTTTGAAAGGAACAAGGTGTGGAAACTGGTTCCTAAGCCGGCTGATAAGACTATCATTGGCACAAGGTGGGTTTTTAGAAACAATATGGATGAAAGAGGCATTGTGACAAGAAACAAGGCAAGATTGGTAGCTCAAGGCTACAGTCAACAATGGAATAGATTATGATGAGGCCTTTGCTCCTGTTGCTAGGCTTGAAGCAATAAGAATGTTTCTAGCACACTCAGCCTACAAAGGATTCAAAGTGTATCAAATGGATGTGAAAAGTGCCTTTCTTAATGGCAAACTAGATGAAGAAGTTTTTGTACATCAACCTCCTGGTTTTGAAAGTTCCAAGTATCCAAACCATGTTTACAAGCTGGACAAGGCTCTCTATGGATTGAAGCAAGCTCCAAGAGCATGGTATGATACTTTGTCCAAATTCTTAATAAAGAATAAGTTTGAAAGAGGTAATGTTGATAAAACTTTGTTTGTGAGAAAGTTAGGAAAGGATATCTTATTAGTACAAATTTATGTGGATGACATTATTTTTGGTTCTACAAATGATAGATTATGCAAAAAGTTTTCTGAGCTAATGTCTAAAAATTATGAAATGAGTATGATGGGTGAACTAACCTATTTTCTTGGTCTTCAAATTAAACAATCCAATTCTGGAATTTTTTTTAATCAAGGAAAATATGTTAAAGATTTACTCAATAAATTTGGTTTCGACAATTGCTCTCCAATGAAAACACCTATGGGTGCTGCCACCAAGCTGAGTGAAGACATCAGTGGGAAACCAGTTGATGTAATAGCTTATAGGGACGATAGGTTCTTTATTGTACTTAACTGCTAGTAGACAAGATATTATGTTTGCCACATGTCTTTGTGCTAGATATCAAGCTTGTCCAAAAGAATCTCATCTTCAAGCTGTGAAACGAATTTTTAGGTATCTAAAAGGTACACCCAAGCTGGGTCTTTGGTATCCCAAAGACTCAGGATTTGATCTAATTGGGTATTCAGATTCAGACTTTGCAGGTTGTAAGATTGACAGGAAAAGTACAACAGGAAGTTGTCAATTGCTTGGCAATAGGTTAGTTAGCTCGGCTAGTAAGAAGTAGAATTCAGTCTCAACTTCTATAGCTGAAGCTGAATATGTTGCTGCTGGAAGCTGTTGTTCACAAATCCTATGGATGCAACATCAGCTTGCTGACTATGATATTATTGTGTCCAAGACTCCTATTTTCTGTGACAATACAAGTGCAATTGCAATTACCAACAATCCTGTTAATCATTCAAGGACTAAGCATATTGATGTCAGATATCATTTTATCAGAGATCATGTTATGAAGGAAGATATTGAACTCCATTTTATTTCAACAGAGAATCAACTTGCAGACTTGTTCACCAAGCCTCTTGATGAAGCAAGGTTTAATACCTTGCTGAGCAAGCTGGGAATGTTAAATATGGAATAATATATTAAGAAAAACTCAAGCTGATTGACCTTAGTTTTCACCTAAGGATGACCAAGCTGAGTCAGCTCAGCTTGGAGTCAGCTTGGATTTTACTTAATAACTTATTTTATATTTTTTATTCCTTCTTGTTGTAAATAAAATATTGTTTTACTCAGTTTGTCTCTCTTTCCTCTGTACAAACCTCAACTGTCACTTGTTCATAGTAAAAAGTGACCGTTAGGGTAAATGTACTTTCTCTCTCCAATCACAAAACGGCACACTTTTGGTGGGAAGGCCATATAAAAGCCAACCCGTTTGATCAAATCACTATTCCATTGCACTCTCATTCTCATCAAGTTTTTAATCAAAAGCTCTCATACTCTGTTTTCAGCTTCTCGAATATTTTTTTTAAGTTTATTCTCAATCAGTTTAATCATACAAATGGCTTCACCTTCTAATGTTAATTATCCTGAACCAAAACAAGTCGATAAGATCGGTACTTATTTGAAGGGAGATAGGGTACCAGAAATAGAGGGTGCCAAATGGGTTTCTACTCAGATCAAGGTACGGCCTCCACAATATGCCAATCTCCATCCACCTTCAAACAAGTCTGATTACTCTGACATGCCAAGGTATATCTTTTATCATCCTATGGGTAAGATTCTGCACTTTTCTCCTGGTTTTATTAATTTTAATCAGCTTTCGACTTCCACCAAGGGTATGCAATGCATTGTTGGGACTTTGGATAATGCATCTCGTCAACTTGTACTCACTCTTGATAGTTTTAAAAAGATTTTTGATTTAGAGTATAAGTCTGACCTTGCTTATGAGTTAGTCCCATCCTTGGAACAAGCTAAAATTGTTTTAACTGAAATTGTTTATTCAGGGAGGGTTGGTGGTTCAGTCAAAATATCTCATTTTTCTGGTATTTATAAATATTTGATCTCAACTATTGTTAGATCATTGCAAACTAAGGTTGGTGGCTTTGATACACCAAACAAACTTGAAATGCAAATCTTTTGTTGCATGGTCCACAATAGGTTGATTGATTTTGGAAAACTAATTTTTGATGATCTTGTAACCAAGATTTCTGCAAAATCTGAAAATGTTTACTATGGCAGAATCTTAGGTTATATTATTGAAAATTTTTTGAAAGGAGATTTCCAAAGGGCAACAGGGGATTTATAAAAATTTCACCCGTGGCCTCAAATATTTTTGGACCCATAGAGGTTCACCAGAAACTAACCCCTGCTATGCAGGATTATTTAGATTTTTGTGTGAATAGGGAAATGGAGAATCTTGAGGATCAATATGATTCTAAGGAGGAAGCTGAATCTGACCACCCTTCGACGCAAGCTGATCAGTCTCAAGCTGACTCAGACTTAGCCATTCAGGGTGGTGATAAAGGTATGACTTCTAATATCCCTGAAACTCCTTCTCCATCTCATCATTCTTCATTTTTAGAGGGTAGGGAAGTGGACCCACAAAATCCCTTCCTAGCCGATCCCTCACAAAAATCTCCAATTTTGCAAAATGAGCCAAACTCTCAAATCCCCAAAAAGAAAAGATCTCAGAAGAGAAAAAGAGCATCAGTTGAGGGGGAGCATGCTGCGAAAGCTGCTAAAGTCTCCTCATCTAAAAGGAGACTACCCCTTGAGGCTGAATCTGCAAGGGAACGTTCCCAAGCTGACTCAGCTTCACCTGCTGCTAAGCCGATTCGCCCATCTGCATCCTCTAAAAAGGGTGCAGGTAAGATAATAGGGAAAACTATTATTGCTGCATCCTCCCAAAAGGATGTACACATTGAAAGACAGACCTCAGCCCAAGGTCAGACTGAGTCCATAATTATTTCGCCTTCATCACTCTCCAAACAGAGTGGTGAAATCACTAAAGGGACACCCTGGACTCAACCCAAGTCCATAAAGAGTCGAGTCTACCACAGTTGCAAAATCTTGAGCATGTGTACAAAAGATCTCCAAGAAAAAGTACACAAGCTGATTCTTCTCTTTTACACTCTGGGTCTGCATAGGCTGCCAATGCTTCACCTAGATCACAAGGTGGAGTACAGGCCTCAAATTTCTGTCCTAATGAGGCTGTGGTGCAACAAAACATCACAGAAGAGGGACCATCTAATTCTACCCTTAACATTACACCAACTGCAGTCGTCTCTGCACTTGTGGAAACACAAGGGACTGCCTTTGGTCTAGAGGGCTAGATTCGTCAAGACCTCAATCTGTATCTTGCAGGTGAGACAACTACCGATGGTCCTCACGATGTTGGTAGTCAAAGACCCATCACCACCACATGGGGTGATCAGTCATTTGGTCAGTCTCGCACCATCCATCCTCAAGGGATGTTCTGATGACTGCCAATGCTGAATCTGAGCAATCTATTCAGCTTCCTGAAGCAGGCAATGAACAGCTTGAATTACAAGTTAATTATCCTCAAGCTGATGCCAGACTGACATCTTCAGCTCCACCACTTGAGACTCACTCTCATGAGGAAAATCGCCCAACAAAAATTCACCTCATATACCGACATTTAGGGCCACCAGTGAATCCTCTGGAAGGGTTCAAGCTGAAAAGCAAACTGCTGGTCCTCCCATTACGGCCAGATCCATCTTAAAGGGTATGGTAACTAAGCTCACTGAGATGAACAATGCCCAAAAGGCTGACATCACAAAGCTAAGTGAACATATGGATGTTCTAGAAGGTAAACATGTATCTATGCAGGATCAGCTTCATGACATTGTAAACACTCAGTGGACTCTGGCAACTTAACAAGATGAAATCATGTTTGATATAGCTGAAATAATGAAGTCTGGTGCCAGGCTGAGTGGCACAATCAAGGGTTGGAGTCAAGGTATGAGGGAGACAAATCTGGAAAATAGAAGATACTTAGATCTTCTTGCCACCTCCCAAGACAGACTGAAGAAGTCAATGAGAACCAGAATTCAAGGCCAATAGGCTCAGACTGAAAAAGCAAAACAAAAAGGTTCTCAAAGACATCAACAATCTAGAGACTCAACTCCAAGAAGTTGTGAATGTGCCTTTAAAAGTGGAGGAGGCTGCAAATGAGCTAAAGAACAAAATTGAAGCAATCAGCTCAACAGTTGATGAGCTCAAGACTTCAAGCTCATCTCACACTACTAAATTGACTGAGCTTGAAAATTATCTAAAGAATGATCTCACTCAGCTCATAATGTCAATCAGCTCCAGTTCCTCTGCTCCCATTGATGATGACAAAAAGGGGGAGAAGGAAGTAGAAAGGGGGAGAATAGATTGTAAAGATGTTGCTGTCACAATGGAAGTTGATACTGAGGCAAATGAAGAAGAAGTTGAAGCTGCTGTGGCTATAATGAATATTGGAGCTGATCAGTCTGAGACTCAAGCTGAAATCCAAGTTCAGACTGAGCCAACTTCAACACAGACTGAAGAAGTAGTAGTTGTGGAAGAATTTGTTGATGAAGAAGAAGGAGCAAAAGTTAAAGTTGTCTTAGTTCTTCAAGCTGATGCAGATCTCATTAAATTTGAAGATGATGAATCCTCCTCTGATGACAGTGATAAGATTCCCATTGGAACCTACTTTACAGAAAGGAGAGGATCTGGATCAGTCTCAGCTCTTATTCAACCATTGGAAACTCAAGCTGACCAAGATACTCAGACTGAAGGCACACAGACTGAAGGTACCTCAAGACAAAGAAGTCAGCTTGAGATTGAAGAGGAAGCTGTTAGAAAGAATCAAGCTGAGTTAGAGAAAAGACAAATTGCCAAAGATGCCAGATTGGCAAGGAAACTGGTTCTTGAAGAAAAAGAAAGAGAAAGACTCATAAGAATTCAAGATCAGTACAATGAAGAAGAAAAGAGGCAAAGGATAAGAGAAGAAGAAGAGAAAACACAAAAGGCTCTCCAACAATTAAGAAGAAAACACAAAAGGCTCTCCAACAATTTCAAGAAGAACACCTTGATGATTCTCCAAAGACAATTCAATCAGCTCAAGTAAAGAAGAAACCAGTAGTCATCTCCAGAAGACAATCATCGACAGAAAAAGAAAAACTGGAAAGATTCAAGCTGACTAGGGTTATTCAAGATGAGATTGTTGGGGTCAAGCTTACAAAGTCCAAAACTAGTAAATACCCCAAAGTCCACTTGAGAAGAGAAGGTGATTCAGCTGCAAGTGAAGTGTTGGAGATTTCTGAGCTGTTTACTCTTGGATATGCTGAATGTGTAGAGCTGTATAATCTTCTAATGCTGAACAAGCCAATAAATTATGGAGTGGTGGCTGGTGACTTGTCCAGAAGATTTGACAAGAAGAAAAGCTATAAAATTGACACTTCTGGACTGCCACAACCACTTGCTCCTGAAGATCATTCTGAAGCTGATGAAGATGAGACTGTGCCTGGTCTTAAAAGAACAAAGAAGAAAGTAACCATTGAAGACTTACTCAAAAGAAGACAAGTGCACTTAAAGATTCAAAAGTCTCGATATGGTGAAAAGATGGATAAGCTCAATTTCAGTCTGCCTCCTGAAATTACAAAGCCAATGGAAGGCCAAATCATTGAAACCCCTGAACTTGGAATGATTATTAGAACTCATAAAGAAGAAGTTGGGCTACAAAGAGCTTCTGAGCTAACTATGGTTCCAAATGTACATCTATATGCTCTCAAGCTGGTCTGCAATCAAGTTGGTGATAACCAAAGTAGATTTCATCAAGCCTTAATGATTGAAGGTTCAAAAATGGGATATGATTTGAATAAGCCTGTTCCAAATCACATAAAAGGAAGAGTATTATGAAAGCTTTCTTGATTAAAACTTAAAACTCTGTCTTTTATGTAGCAAAATTTGTAAATACTCTCTATGTTATGCTTTAATGTACAAATTTGTTAAATAAATAGAGTCCATATTATCTTTTTCATTCAGTTTTGTAAGTATATATTGTAAACGATGAAAAAGATCAAAAGAACCCAAGGAAAAGATTGAAAAGGGTCGAATGTATAATGTTATCAACTTGATAACCCTTTCAATCTGCTTAAGTATTTCCAGTCTGATCAGAAGAAGCTGCAAAGGTTTTGTCATCATCAAATAGGGGGAGATTGTTGGAGTCAAGTCATTCATACATTACAAGAAAGATTTGAAGATGACAAACAACTCAAGAAATACTTAAGTCCTTGGTTCTGGAGCTGAGTCAGCTTGGATGGTTCCAAGCTGAGTCAGCCTGAACATCTTCACTAGAAGATGGTATCTCTCAAGCTGCATTAAAAGAAGAACTAGCACTTGGTCTAAATCGAAGATGAAGAACAAGGATAGAAGACCAAGCTGATGGGTGGAAATCAGCTTGGATCTTACAGTCATCTTGGAAGGTACATTGTCAGCCTGGAGTCTTGCAAGTGCTCCAGAGTTGTTATAACTTTGTATATATCATCAATCAACTGGATATGCACCAGAAAGGACATTCTAGAAGTGCCAGTTGTTGATTGTAAACATTCTATGAGGTGTCCATTGTATTGTTGTCGCACGATCAACCTTGGTGACCAACAAGGGAACAAAAAGGACAATGTCACTGTCACCTAGTACTGATCAAGCAGAAGCTATTAGATCAAGACGCGTGGAAAAGAATGGACGGCATCCAAGGCAGTGTTGATGCCTATATAAACCAGCTTTTGTGTCTCAAGAATGTGTGCATCCATAACATTAACTCTCACAACGATTAAAGCTATCAGCTTGGATCTGTGTTGTACTCAGCTTAGGCTAGTAGAGTTAATAAACAAAGTTGTAACTTGCTATTCAGCCAAGTAGTTAGATTTGTAGGCTAATCTGTTCCACAACTACTTGTAATTCTTTTTATTCTTCAATAAAAGAATTGGTTGAAAATCAGCTTGCACTTTGTTCTTGGACCCCCCCCCCACCCCCCCCCCCCCCCCCCCCCCCCCCCCCCCCCCCCCCCCCCCCCCCCCCCCCCCCCCCCCCCCCCCCCCCCCCCCCCCCCCCCCCCCCCCCCCCCCCCCCCCCCCCCCCCCCCCCCCCCCCCCCCCCCCCCCCCCCCCCCCCCCCCCCCCCCCCCCCCCCCCCCCCCCCCCCCCCCCCCCCCCCCCCCCCCCCCCCCCCCCCCCCCCCCCCCCCCCCCCCCCCCCCCCCCCCCCCCCCCCCCCCCCCCCCCCCCCCCCCCCCCCCCACCCCCCCTCTGCAACTCCTTTAAGACATCTTAAACCATTCTGTTATCTCGTTTGAGACCTATCAGGAGTACATAAGAATGACTATTTTTATAATGATTAGTCACAGTTATGCATCCTAGTCATAAAATTGATGGGTAGTGTATAAGAATGATGAATCAATTTCAATTTTATAACTTCTTATGAAGTATTTATAGATCGGAAAAGCTCGTTTTGAGATTGTTTTAGAAAGATTGATCATGGAAAAGTTAAAGATATTTCGTAAGTTTATTAACTTTTCAGGTTTAAGACGAAGATCGAGGAAAAGATGAAAATTTAATGTCTACAGGTTTATTCATTTAATTTTTCATATTTCCAGAAAGTTCGTGATAATCGTTGATCAATTATTCAGAAACTTTGACGAAATTTTGATTTTTAGTGTGCAGGAGGAAATTACGACCTCGTAATTGCAAGATGCAGAATACGACCTCGTAATTGGTCTATTGGGCCTAGTGCAATGCGACCTCGTAATTGCAAGATGCAGAATACGACCTCGTAATTGGTCTATTGGGCCTAGTGCAATGCGACCTCGTAATACCCAGATAACCCTAATACGACCTCACAATTATTAAATCTAAATTAGAGCTTTACGACCCCGATATTTGAGTTTGCTACCCGATTTTGATTCGATCTATACAGAGTGTTTCAGAGTTTTTCGTTTATATCTTTGTGATCCTCGTAAAATACTGAATCTAGGTATATGATCTAATCGTAATATAGTTAACCATGCAACAAGAAAATCATGAAAGAGGGGTTCGAAATTTTCGAGCTAGGTTTTTCTATTTTCATTCGATTTTGATGTTTTTGGTTAAAAATAAGGGTTGGGGTACTTTTGATGTTTGAATGCGAGTGTATAGAAACAATTTTCATGAATTTTGGTGGGGTAAATCGTTGAATCGCGTTGGGGAAGATGAACAGTGCGACGGCCTCGCATTTGGGGTTTTGCTAGCCCAGATTTGCGACCTCGCAAATGTCAATTTATTTTGACATAGTTGACTTTCGAAATACGAAGCCGATTTACGAATTGGACCAAATACGATGCCAAATTGGAAAATACGACCTCGTATTTTAGATTTTGGTTGACCCGTAATTGGATGAGAATACGACCTCGAATTGCGATGGAAAATACGACCTCGTATTTTAGATTTTGGTTGACCTAATTTTGACTTTTGAATTACGACCTCGTAATTAACTTAACAGATTTTCTAAAGTTTATTTTTAATAATAAAATTTGAAAATGAGTTAATTATTTTTTAACTAAACTACAGAGATAATTTAGTTAATTAATTGTATATTTTATGCATATGAATTTTGATGTCATATTGGGTAATTAATTATTTGTTATTGATTACAGAAATGGCAAGAGAATTTGTATCAGGTCATAATTATGTGATGAACTTCGATGATAATCAGGAAGGAACGACATATTATCATGAGATTTTTGCCTTCTTCAGAAGATCAAGGATTCATCATGCTTTGACTCACTCACCAGTCATTTATTTGAATTATTTGAGAGATTTCTTGAGAAATGCTGACTGTGTGAAGGCAGGGGATGTGTACATTTTTCACACCATAGTTGCTGGACAGCAGATACAGTTCACAGCTGCTGATCTCATCGATATTCTTCATTTGGGCACAGTTGAACAGGAAGGTGGTGCTACTGGAGTTAGCAAGTTCCACCATAAGTTAATTCAAGGTGCTTTCAGGAGAATGGGATTTGCTGCTGATCTGACAAGTAAAACCTTGTTCAAGAAAGGTTTTTATGGCAGATGGAGGTATCTTACTCATGTGTTGCTGGTTTGTTTAAGCAACAAAAAGTCTGGTTATGATACGCTTAACCAGGAAGCCCAAGCGCAGATGGTGGGCTTAGTTTTTAACAGGCCGTACAGTTTCTCAAACTTTTTCTTCAATGAGTTCAGAAAACAGATCAGAGCCGCGGGAACAATGAGATTTTTTATGTATCCTAGGTTCATGATGATGATAATCAATGCTCGACTTCCAAATTTGGCTGCTTAGAGAGAAGTGCAGCAAGTGAGTTGTATCATCAGACGTGGTTATGATGAGTTTAGGCATCGATATCCAAATGATCCAAATGCTCAAGATGTAGCATTATTTGGTGCGATTATAAATACCAACTACGTGTCACCATCAGATGAGGTCATACCTGCCTATGAAGGACCTCAACCTGAAGATGGTGAAGCTGTTGAGGATGATTTTGATCCAGAGCAGCTACATGATGTTGTAGTTGAAGGTGATGCACCGAATGAGCCTGCAAACTTTGTGAATGTTGCAGATGATGTGATAAACTAACCAGGTGCTAATCCTGAGCTTGTTGAGCAAGTGCTTGAGGAAGTAGCTGATCCAGATGGTGTTATTGCACAAATGCAGCATTACAATGCCAATGCTGAAGACCCTGATAATGCAGATCTGGACAGGGATATAGATGAGTATGTAGCTGGAACTGCAGTTGGTTCTAAAGCAGCTAGAGCTAGTTGGTCTGGAGCTGGACAAGCCAGTGGGTCAGGATCTGGTCAGGCTAGTGGGTCAGGTTTGGATGCAGGAGATAGAGGAAAGGCTGTTGCTGACATTGAGCAAGATAGAGAGCCTTCAGTACATTCTGATAATGATTCTAGCAGTGATGGTGATCATGATCCTTATAGATCACATGCATTCGTCAGAGTTGGATCCAGAATGGTTCCTAGATCTACTGTTGCCACTCAAGGAATAAGAAGGGAGCGAGAAGTTTTTGTTGATTGGGTGCTAGAGCAGCATGTACCTAAAAGAAGTAGACTTCTCAGGGCACAAGAGACTTCTGCTGCTGCTTGTGGTTCATCAAGTGTGCCAGATATTAATGTTCCTGAGACTACACAGCCACGGTCACAGAAAAGTGAAGTGGCTAGTTTTAGCCATGCTAATCTGCAGAGACAGATGTATAAGTAGAGAGAACAACATGAAAATGCTATGAATGAGATGAAAGGCATGGTCACTCATTTGTTTGAAGATTTTAAGGTTGTGAGTGACAAGAACAAATTTCTTGAAAACAAGTTGGGCAAGGCTGAGGTAGTTGTGTCCAAGATGTACAATAAGTATTTAGAACTTGATGAGAACGTTGTCAAGATGGTAGATGCATTGAAGAAGGGAGTCAAGATTCCTGATGAGAAGATGCATGAGCTGATTGACAACTACATGAAGTTGAGAGCTGAGAGAGATAGCTCAAGTTGCAAGGGTGATGAGTTAGCTAAGGCAAGGGATGACGATGATCATAATGAAGATCCAGATGGTGCCAGGGCTACAGAGGATCTAGGAGGTAGTTGTGTGTTTAGAACAGAGACTCTAGGGGAGTCAAGCCAGGCTGATGCTGCTGGCAAGGAAACCTCAGAAGCTCCACAGGCTCAATAACAACTGTTCGTAGAGGTAAACATGGTAGTTGAGCCTGACACATCACAAACCAAAACCCTTACAAAAGATGTTGACATTGATCGATTGGAAAAGAGTAATGGTTTGGGAGAGTAGTCTGGTGCTGATGCTCTAGAAGCTGAAAATGCTAGTGCTCAAAATGATGAGTATACCGAAACCGACTCTACCTCAGATACTTCTACAGAGTCACAATTACATCCTGAACTTGTTAAGAGACTGCAGAAACGTAAGGGTTATGATCCAGAAGCTCATGAACAATTGAGAGCAGAGATGGGGGTGTATTTAACCCAGGATCTATGAGGGATCAAGAGAAGAGGAGGTTAGGTATTACTCATACTCCTTCAGAGTCAGAATCAGAATCAGATTTTGAGACTAAGGAAATGCAGAGCAAGAGCAAGAAGAAGCAGAAGAAGTAGATTGGTGACGAAGACATAATTATTTTAACGTCTAGAAGCTATTGCGAAAGGGGAGTCTGTAAGTGCACGTCTATGTCAATACCAGTCTAGATTGTTTGGTCTTATATTTTAATATGTCTTTGTAAGTGATTGTCATTAATGAACTTCATATTATGCATAGAATACTATATTAAGTTTAAGTATTGAATGTATATATCGGTAAAAGGCCGTCACCCCTGGTTATATATTATAAAACAATGAAGAACAGGCGACCTGGTAGAATACCAGGCCGACTTTTACAAAACACGCACAAAAAGTGCAATGTCCCAAATCAACAGGGGTCACAAATCCCCAAACAAACTAATGCAAAATAAAATAAGATAAGAAAATTACATATTAGAAAGTAATGAAAATGGGAGATCCCATGCAGTAAGGAATCGTTCCACTCTTCTAGTTTTCTTGTATCGACAAGTGAGTAGCTTCAGTCTCTTTGTGTTAATAATTGCATCAATAAGATGCTCCTTTCTTCTCTTCCTTTTAACAAACAATCACTGATTTCGTTCCTGCCAAACAAAGTATGTCATAGATGCCAAAAGTAATTTGGCTACAACACTCTTAATTGATCGCGACTTTGCAATAGGTAACAGACCATTAACAATCTGATCCCACTCAGTGCTCGTGTCATCAATCTCCGCCATTGTACGAACGCCATTCCATATTTGAGCAGAAAAATCGCATTCAAAAAATAAGTGCTCATGAGAGTCCTGAACATTACCACAAAGCGAGCACATAGGTATAGCAGAACTAGGCGAACCATGAATATCCCATGCTCGTAATCGATCCTGTGTCTTGAGCTTTCTTTTCATAACCAACCATAAGATAAAGGCAAGTTTAGGAATGCATTGAGAGAACCAAACCAAGGAGTACCAGGAAATAATAGAAGACCGTGGTCTCAAGTCATCCCAAGCGTTACTAACAGAAAATTATTTATGAACTCCATTTCGATCTCTCCACAAGAGTATCAGGTTTATTAGCATTCAAATCAGGAACAACAACATTTGGAAGAACCGCATTCCATTCCAAAGGCCAACTCCACATACCATTTTGAATTATGTCTTTCACTTTATCATTCATTTGGAAACCAGCCCTTGCAATATCTCTAGGCGTGATTCGATCAGCAATAGGACTTAAAACACACCAATTATCAAACCAAGCAGAAGTCAAGGAACCATCTCCCACTTGAAACCAGAAAAATTGGCAAACCTGTTGTCTAACTTGTAGTAGCTTACGCCAGCCCCAAGTGACACAACCCCGCATTGGTACATCCCAAAAAGATTTCCCACGAAGTTTGTATGTATGAATCCATCTTACCCACAGAGAATCCTTAAACGACAGAAGCCTCCAAATAAGAGCAGAAAAAAGCGCCACATTAAAAGGTTCAAGTCGCCTAATATCCAAACCCCCTTCAACCTTGGGTAAACAAACATCATCCCAAGCTACCTTTGCCTTTCCACGTTTAAATTCTCCTTGGCACCATAAAAAACCCCTCATCATTTGTTCAATTTCATGAATAACCCTACTAGGAAGAATAAAAACTGACGACCAGTAAACATGCAAAGACGCTATAACAGAATTAACTAACTGCAATCGTCCCGCAAAGGATAGAAACTTGTTTTTCCAATCTTGTACACGATTTTGTACTCGTTCAATTAACTCTCTACAATCTCTGTACACCAATCTGGATGAAACCAAAGGCACACCAAGGTATTTAACTGGCAACTGACCTTCCTCAAAAGGCAAAACACCTAAAATAGCTGTTTTCACATGATTAAGCACATTACAAAAGTAAGCGGTGCTCTTAGGTAAGCTTGGAGCAAGACCAGAGGCATATTTAAACTCATTAAGTCCTTCCATTATCACCGTAGCAGAATACACATCACCATGCAGGAAAATGAAAAGATCATCCGCAAAACACAGATTAATAATGTCAAGTCCATCACACTGCTTATGAAATTGAAAGCGACCATCCTGTAAAACTCTCCTCCTGAAAATAAGTGTAAGAACTTCCATAACAAGAGTAAACAAATATGGTGACAGAGGATCACCCTGACGAAGGCCTCTCTTGCTCTTAAAATAGCCGGGTATAGAACCATGAATACTGAGCGAGAAAGTAGTAGTCGTCACACATTCCATGATCCAACCTACCATTTTTTCATGAAAACCAAACCCAAGCAGAATCATTTTCAAGAAACCCCAATCCACAGTATGATATGCTTTCTGAATGTCCACTTTGAAAGCACATCTTGCTGGACCCCTATCTAGATGATAGTTATGCATTAATTCCTGGGTTAGAAGGATATTATCAGCAATCCTTCTACCAGGAATAAAGGCGGATTGGTTGACACTAATCAACTCAGCCAAACAACCCTTCATTCGATTAGCAATGATTTTAGTTATACATTTGAACAGAACATTTCATAACGAAATAGGGCGAAAGTCAGTAACTCGTGAAGGAGATGCAACCTTTGGAATTAAAGCAATTACCGTATGGTTGAGTTCCTTCAGCAAATTTCCACTCTGAAAAAAATCTTTAACAGCTAATGTAACATCACCACCAATAACGTCCCACGCCACTTTAAAAAACCCTGCTGAAAAACCATCTGGGCCTGGCGACTTATCATCCCCCAAAGAAAAGATAGACTCCTTAACCTCTTCATTAGTAATATTAGTAACCATCAAATCAGCTACATGCGGATATAACCGGTTGATAAATAATTCATGAGTATCCAATAGATCAACTCGACCAGCTTGGCCAAGAAATGCAGTATAATGGGAAACAAAAGCCGTAGAGACATTTTCACCATCCACCATTACGCCATTTGAATCCATAATAGCATTAATACGATTACGAACAGTCCGACTCTTAACAGCTTTATGGAAATAGGCTGAATTAGAATCACCTTCTTTCAACCAAAAAACCTTCGCCTTTTGTTTAAGGAATCTTTCTTCATCCAAAACTGCAAGGTTAAACGCTTTCAGATACTTAGTTTCCTCCTATCTAAGAAACGAATTGTGAGGGTCCTTGTCTAAATTACTCTGAACATTATCCAATTCATGTCGCAAAAGAGTAACATTGTGATGTAAATTTCCCTTGTCAAATAACATTTTGCACAGCGGTTTTTTAAGACCTTTAAGCTTCTTTACAACACGATACATAGGATAACCCTCCACATTCATTTGCCACTGCTTCGCCACCTCCTGTTTAAAACCTGAATTATGAATAAGAACATTAGAAAACTTAAAAGGTTTTGGCTTGAATTTCACAGCCGAAGGAAGTTTGAGTATAGCAGGAGAATGATCCGATATTCTATACGGTTGAAACACCGCAGAAGCACCAATAAACATATCAAGAAAATCAGAATTCGCCATCACTCTATCTATCTTCTTCAGCACCCCATGCATACCTTGTGGCTTTTGGTTCCAAGTAAATTGAAGCCCAGTTTTGTTCACATCAGATACCTCTAAGACTTCAACACAATCTTTGAATTCTCTCATAGCAATATCAACATTAGAACCTCCCGTCGAAAAATCCACAAGGTTTAAAGCAACATTAAAGTCACCCATAAGACACCATGGTTTATTATTGACAAACAGCTTGTGCATTTGGAGATCTCTCCATAATTCACGTCGCTGAATATATTTATTATGTGCATAAATAAAAGAACAGAAAGCAACCTTGTTAACCGCTTTGAAACAAACTTGAGTATGAATGACTTGATCTGTTTGATTTAAAACCATAAGATCAACCACCTGAGGATTCCACCCAATAATGATTCGCGATCCCTTAACACATACATGACTATTAGAAGTCCAACACCAATCAAAAAACACTTTATTACACAAATTTTGAAGTCGACCAGAAGTAACATGCGACTCCAAAACAGCACACACACTTAGTTGATTTTCCATAACAATGTGACGAACCTCTTTCTGTTTAGGGGTTTGGTTCATTCCCCTAATATTCCAAGCTGCTAAATTATACATTGGAAACCTTTTGAGCAGGAGTGCTTGCCCCTGAATTATTCTTTACAAATTCAGCATACTCATCAAAGATAACCTCATCATCATCACTTTCAACATCCAAAAAGTTCGTAGCAGCTTTGTCCAGGGGACCTTTAAACGAACTCACCCTTTACTATCTGTATGCTTACCACCAACATCAGAACCAAACTCATCAGCCCCCTCACTCAAGACTGAGTATGGATTACTAGTTTTAAATTCATTGGTTTTCGATGTCGTCGGCTTATCTTTCTGAATTTGCTGTTGATCAGCACTCTTTTGAGTTGAAGGTCCTTGTTGCTTCTCACGATACACAAACTTAGGTTTAGGCTTAGTAAATCTAATACCCTCAACCTGCTTCCCTTTATTCTTCTTTTTATTACGTCCAACAACAGTAAACCCATCTTCTTGCACAGGTTTTGAATCCACTTTAATCTATAACGGACAATTGTTATCCTGGTGACCAAATAACTTACAATGCGTACAATGTGGCGGTTTCCATTCATACTCAATAGTAACAGTTTCTTTAGAAAAACCCTCGCCATTAACATTTGGAATCCCCACAATCAAGTTATCTTTAAATCCCCGAGTTGCATCCAACTCAATCAATGCCCTGGCAAAAGAATGACGCCCCCAAGATTGGAGACACATATGACTAGTATAAGAATCCAACAAAAGTGGCTTGCCAAGCTTAGATGCTAACATACTCAATCCATCCTCCGTGTATGCAGCTAAGGGAACATCATAAAGTTTCACCCATACCGGGACATTAGTCATATCCCGTTTAGACAAAGAAACATTTGGAGTCCATTCATTTAAGAAAATAGGAGTTGATCTGATCATCCATGGACCCTTTTCCAAAACATCCATCATCCCTTTCTTTTATTCGAACTGAAAATAGAAAAAACCCGAAGAGTTCATCATCACCTTCTTCAATCCAAATTTTGACCATGTATTCTTAACATAATTTTCAACAACTGGATAGGCTAACCTATCCCCCAAGAAATACCCATATAGAGAATTGGCAAATCTACTATTAACCTCAATAACAGAAGCCAATGGAATCAACAAATCTACCCCATCTACCTCATCAGTCACATCCAGTAATCGAAAATTTGCTTTTCGTGGTTGTTGTACCTCAGTTTTAAGGGGTGAAGCATAAGAAACAGGAGGTTTCTTGATATTGTCTTCATTGACATTACCAGAACCTAAATTGACCACCTCTTCCTTTTTTCCATCCACTACCTTAGTTTCTGATTGCATATTGACATTACTACCAATATCATCATCCAAATTAGCTTGTTTACTGATTTATGAGAAGATAGTATCCTCACCAGTCGACGTAGCATCCTTTACATCATCATGGACATCAGCAACATCATCAACACGATCCACATTGGAAGGTTCTTCAGGAGTTTTATGAGCGGAATCAATACCACCACCTGAATTCACCCCATGTTTAATCGAACCAGCTTCCACATTGGAAGGTTCTTCAGGAGTTTTATAAGCGGAATCAATACCACCACCTGAATTCACCCCATGTTTAATCGAACCAGCTTCCACATTGGAAGGTTCTTCAGGAGTTTTATAAGCGGAATCAATACCACCACCTGAATTCACCCCATGTTTAATCGAACCAGCTTCCACATTGGAAGGTTCTTCAGGAGTTTTATAAGCGGAATCAATACCACCACCTGAATTCACCCCATGTTTAATCGAACCAGCTTCCACATTGGAAGGTTCTTCAGGAGTTTTATAAGCGGAATCAATACCACCACCTGAATTCACCCCATGTTTAATCGAACCAGCTTCCACATTGGAAGGTTCTTCAGGAGTTTTATAAGCGGAATCAATACCACCACCTGAATTCACCCCATGTTTAATCGAACCAGCTTCCACATTGGAAGGTTCTTCAGGAGTTTTATAAGCGGAATCAATACCACCACCTGAATTCACCCCATGTTTAATCGAACCAGCTTCCACATTGGAAGGTTCTTCAGGAGTTTTATAAGCGGAATCAATACCACCACCTGAATTCACCCCATGTTTAATCGAACCAGCTTCCACATTGGAAGGTTCTTCAGGAGTTTTATAAGCGGAATCAATACCACCACCTGAATTCACCCCATGTTTAATCGAACCAGCTTCCACATTGGAAGGTTCTTCAGGAGTTTTATAAGCGGAATCAATACCACCACCTGAATTCACCCCATGTTTAATCGAACCAGCTTCCACATTGGAAGGTTCTTCAGGAGTTTTATAAGCGGAATCAATACCACCACCTGAATTCACCCCATGTTTAATCGAACCAGCTTCCACATTGGAAGGTTCTTCAGGAGTTTTATGAGCGGAATCAATACCACCACCTGAATTCACCCCATGTTTAATCGAACCAGCTTCCACATTGGAAGGTTCTTCAGGAGTTTTATGAGCGGAATCAATACCACCACCTGAATTCACCCCATGTTTAATCGAACCAGCTTCCACATTGGAAGGTTCTTCAGGAGTTTTATAAGCGGAATCAATACCACCACCTGAATTCACCCCATGTTTAATCGAACCAGCTTCCACATTGGAAGGTTCTTCAGGAGTTTTATAAGCGGAATCAATACCACCACCTGAATTCACCCCATGTTTAATCGAACCAGCTTCCACATTGGAAGGTTCTTCAGGAGTTTTATGAGCGGAATCAATACCACCACCTGAATTCACCCCATGTTTAATCGAACCAGCTTCCACATTGGAAGGTTCTTCAGGAGTTTTATAAGCGGAATCAATACCACCACCTGAATTCACCCCATGTTTAATCGAACCAGCTTCCACATTGGAAGGTTCTTCAGGAGTTTTATAAGCGGAATCAATACCACCACCTGAATTCACCCCATGTTTAATCGAACCAGCTTCCACATTGGAAGGTTCTTCAGGAGTTTTATGAGCGGAATCAATACCACCACCTGAATTCACCCCATGTTTAATCGAACCAGCTTCCACATTGGAAGGTTCTTCAGGAGTTTTATAAGCGGAATCAATACCACCACCTGAATTCACCCCATGTTTAATCGAACCAGCTTCCACATTGGAAGGTTCTTCAGGAGTTTTATGAGCGGAATCAATACCACCACCTGAATTCACCCCATGTTTAATCGAACCAGCTTCCACATTGGAAGGTTCTTCAGGAGTTTTATAAGCGGAATCAATACCACCACCTGAATTCACCCCATGTTTAATCGAACCAGCTTCCACATTGGAAGGTTCTTCAGGAGTTTTATAAGCGGAATCAATACCACCACCTGAATTCACCCCATGTTTAATCGAACCAGCTTCCACATTGGAAGGTTCTTCAGGAGTTTTATAAGCGGAATCAATACCACCACCTGAATTCACCCCATGTTTAATCGAACCAGCTTCCACATTGGAAGGTTCTTCAGGAGTTTTATAAGCGGAATCAATACCACCACCTGAATTCACCCCATGTTTAATCGAACCAGCTTCCACATTGGAAGGTTCTTCAGGAGTTTTATAAGCGGAATCAATACCACCACCTGAATTCACCCCATGTTTAATCGACCTCGTAATTGCAGGGACAATTACTAGGCTAGGACTAGATTGCGACCTCGCAATTGAGTCGAGCTAGGCTTGTAAATGCGAGGCTACTGCGTTGAAGCCCATGTCGTGTGTTTCCTATATATATCGAACGCTAACAGAGATTAGGGTTGAACATTTGTGAAAATATCAAACATATATTGCAGGTTAAGTCGTCGTGTGTGTTCCGTGAGGCCTAGAGAAGATCTGCGAGGTAGCAGATAATCTGAAGGCTTGTTCTTCATTGTTGTGAATCACCAAGTTATAGTGAGGGATTCCGCACCTCAAGATAACTAGAGCAAACTATTAACGATCCAGTTCCAGGGGACATACACAATTTACACTATGCCCCCTTCCACACTTAGAATATTACATGATAAGTACAAAATACATAAAAGGTACAAATCAACTTGATGCGTAAATCACGCGACAAACGACAGCGGAAGACTATTTTTGGTATTTTCTGGATCCTATATGAAATAAACAACTAAACGAGACAATAAAGTAAAATGATAGATAAAAGAATCCACCACCAAGACTCGTAAAGGCCAAGCCACCAGAATCAAGGATAAAGGAAACACTCCGCCCCACCACTACAATCGATAAAGGTCTAGCCACCACGACTATAGATAAAGGAAACCGAATATTTAAAAGACCTCACCACAATATTTGATAAAGAACGGGTCACCACAAATATTGATAAAGGGGTCACTCCTAACCACCAAGATCAAAGATCTATAAAGGTAAAGAAGATTTGTAAGAAATAGAGGCTGCTCTATTAATTTTCATTCAACATCAACTACTTTTACAATGAGAAATACAACCCCTATTTATAACCAAAACTATCTCCTAGGAATTAACGAAAAGTAATAATAAAATAATAAAAAGCTGTCTTGAACAAAAGACAACCACTAATTTATTAACCAATAAAAAAGGGACAAGCAATCTTCTAGAAGGATTCCTCCTGCAAGTGGGTCCACAAACCGTTATGAATAACGTTGTCACGCGCTCCTTCCTTATCTTCTTTCGACAGCTGTCATTCCTTCTTTATTGGGTCCCCACACGTGATCAGACTTTATTGATAGGACTGGAAACTAAAATCTGGACCTCAACTGGTGACTTCATCTGGAGCGTTCATCAGTAGACTGGACTGGAGCTGGTCACTTGAGTGCTTCAGTGGAGAACTTCACTGGAGTATTCCATCTAGAGCATTTCGACTGAAGCAACTTACTGGAGTTATTCACTGAAGTAAAACTGGAACCCATTTTTGAAGCCTCGTGACTGGAGCAAATTACTGGAGCTTTGACTGACGAGTCTTCACTGGTGTGCAACTGGAGGATCTTCACTGGAGAATGCATATGGAGGATCTTCAGTGGTGGATGCTCGCTGAAGTATAACTTAAATAGAGCACTGGTCACCCACTTCTGACTAGTGTTACTGATAAATACTTGCTGAGGAACGACCTGCTGATGTAACCTTCTCACTGAAGTGTTACTAGTCGTTCTGAACACTAGCTGATCACATCTGGTGTTGTCCTGTTCAGTGATCGTTGTTCTGGACACTCGCTGGTTGCATCTGGTGCTGACCAGTTCACTGGTCGCGATCAGTTGAAGTTGCTTCAGCGAGAGTTGTT
Source organism: Erigeron breviscapus (assembly GCA_034093135.1). Taxonomy (NCBI): domain Eukaryota; kingdom Viridiplantae; phylum Streptophyta; class Magnoliopsida; order Asterales; family Asteraceae; genus Erigeron; species Erigeron breviscapus. Next base: position 29,893,604 of record CM067174.1, read on the forward strand.
TCTGATCAAGACTTATTTTGTTACTGGTGGGCAGCAAGATCAGTAAGGCTTGTCTTATCACTTCAGCACTTGACTTAAGATCAGCATACACCAGTAGTTTAAATCCAATAAAGGATATCCAAGTGTTATTTTTTGCTTGCTGAACTTCATTTAATAAAAACACGAGCCGAATATTTATCGGAAATGGCTCGGGGTCATTCCTGCATCAATCTCTCCCTCTTTTTGAGGACTTGCCCTCAAGTCCTTAAAGTAAGGTCTCGAGTTTCCATTTCTGAGCATCTTCAGGTCATAGCCAACTTCTGATAATCCCCACATTGTAACAAAGCTTGAATCTTCAGATTGTTTGAAACAAAAATATTTATGTACACCATCTCCCAAGGCCTCGACATTCATCATGGATTCAAGAACCAACAGATAGGAAACTTGATCAAACTTTGAGACATCATCAAAGACCAGATTATTCTCATCAATAGGAACAAGGATTAGAACTGGAAAGACTAAGTATCGCTCAGTACACATAACTGCCACATTGATTTTCATCTCGACTCCTGGGCTACTGAGCAATTCATGATTCCCAGATATGACAAACACTTTCCTTAAAAGACCAGAACATACTCCTACACACACTACATTCCGGTTCCTTTTCTTCTTACAATTGATCTTATAATTAAGTCCATACTCATTCTCGACTTGCTCTTCACTACCTCTTATAAGACCAGACACATATAACTTCATTTTAATAAAAACACGAGCCGAATATTTATGCGGAAATGGCTCGGGGTCATTCCTGCATCAATCTCTCCCTCTTTTTGAGGACTTGCCCTCAAGTCCTTAAAGTAAGGTCTCGAGTTTCCATTTCTGAGCATCTTCAGGTCATAGCCAACTTCTGATAATCCCCACATTGTAACAAAGCTTGAATCTTCAGATTGTTTGAAACAAAAATATTTATGTACACCATCTCCCAAGGCCTCGACATTCATCATGGATTCAAGAACCAACAGATAGGAAACTTGATCAAACTTTGAGACATCATCAAAGACCAGATTATTCTCATCAATAGGAACAAGGATTAGAACTGGAAAGACTAAGTATCGCTCAGTACACATAACTGCCACATTGATTTTCATCTCGACTCCTGGGCTACTGAGCAATTCATGATTCCCAGATATGACAAACACTTTCCTTAAAAGACCAGAACATACTCCTACACACACTACATTCCGGTTCCTTTTCTTCTTACAATTGATCTTATAATTAAGTCCATACTCATTCTCGACTTGCTCTTCACTACCTCTTATAAGACCAGACACATATAACTTCATTTTATATTTAACATTCCCACTGGTTTCAAGATCGACTATACAAGAAACTGTTTGTAACCCTTCTTTAAACTCACATTTAAATTCAGCTCGGGATATTACAAGATTAGTTTGAAATAGTGCATAGTCATCATGGGTTTCACCAGTTGGAGTATATAGACATACTTTCTGAAGTGTTAACGAACTGGAGACTTCAGCCCATACCATGGCCTTATCATACTTAGACATATCAGTAGGAACAAATAATTTAGTGACTTCGGCCTTAATCATTTCATCAGGACATAAATGATTAGGATTGACTTGACTCTTTCGAACACACAATGAACTAGTGTTCAAGTGGCCATTATGACAATCATTATCAATTATAGAAGGAAGAGCATTCATAATATAAGAACCCAAGCCATAATAATCGAATCTGAAATTAAACACAAGTGTTCGGTTAGTAGTGGTTACCCCTATGCCTTCCTTAAGCCATTGAATTGTAACTGGTAGTGACTTAGTAGGCTCAGAGCTCTTCATCAGGCAAATAGACATTGCTTGTTGAACTTCAACTGATGGATCTTCAGTTGGATTTTCTGATGGATCTTCAGTTGGATCTTCTGATGGATCTTCAGTTTGGTCTTCAGTGTGACCTTCGACTGGAGCTTTATCAGTGAAAGATTCACTGGAGTACACTTGTCGCTGGACTTCATCAGTGAGAGTTCCAGTTGAATGTACTGCGGGCTGGACTTCTTTGATCAGTGATGATTCTTCATTAGTTGCTCCTATAGATTCTTTCTCGCCAGTAACATAACAAAAACAAGTCTGGTAAACACTTCTTTGCTGGGATTCATCAACAGCTTCATGAAGATGATTAGCATTCTGAATCATCAAGAAATCATCAAGGTTAGCTTTAGTTACTTCTTCACCATCGTCATCATAAACACATGGCTGAAAAATATCATCTTCTTGCTGAACTTCATTCATTTCAAGTGAATGATCAGTTCTCTTGAAGACCAAAAAGCCATCAGCAACATCAAACATTTCTTCTTCATCATATATAAGCTCTTGCTCAACATCGGCTTCAACTTTTAACTCTTTAAAAGAATTAGGGGTTGATCTAATCTCCATGAAATTTGGATTGCAATCAATGAGCTTCTTACGAGCATTTTTCTTTTTTGTTTCTCTCACATGATTTTCTAACACATTTAAAATTTCCCCCATTTGTCTTTCGAGAGACTTAAGTTGTCTATCTCTTCGAAGATTCTCTAAAGTAAGATTTCTATTACAACCCATTTCTATTATCTAAATGAAAAGATAATCAAAGATAGATCTAAACAAGAGATATCAGATCTGAGATTTGAAATCAGATTTTCAAGAATAAATACATTCAGATCTAAACAAAGATATCAGATCTGAGATTTGAAATCAGATTTTCAAGAATAAATACATTCAGATCTAAACAAGAGATATCAGATCTGAGATTTGAAATCAGATTTTCAAGAATAAATACATTCAGATCTAAACAAGAGATATCAGATCTGAGATTTGAAATCAGATTTTCAAGAATAAATACATTCAGATCTAAACAAGAGATATCAGATCTGAGATTTGAAATCAGATTTTCAAGAATAAATACATTCAGATCTAAACAAGAGATATCAGATCTGAGATTTGAAATCAGATTTTCAAGAATAAATAGATAGATCTAAACAAGAGATATCAGATCTGAGATTTGAAATCAGATTTTCAAGAATAAATACATTCAGATCTAAACAAAGGACAACAAACTAACAAAACCCAAGGATTAAAAGATTAAGAAACCCTTTAAAAGAAACCTGATCCAACAATCAAACAACAAAAACCCACGGATAAAAATATTAAGAAACCTTTTTGGATACCTGGACAAAAAGTCATGAAAACTTTTTTTGAACCTGTCTCTGATACCAATTTGATGCGTAAATCACGCGACAAACGACAGCGGAAGACTATTTTTGGTATTTTCTGGTGGACCTTCAGTTGGATCTTCTGATGGATCTTCAGTTTGGTCTTCAGTGTGACATTCGACTGGAGCTTTATCAGTGAAAGATTCACTGGAGTACACTTGTCGCTGGACTTCATCAGTGAGAGTTCCAGTTGAATGTACTGCGGGCTGGACTTCTTTGATCAGTGATGATTCTTCATTAGTTGCTCCTATAGATTCTTTCTCGCCAGTAACATAACAAAAACAAGTCTGGTAAACACTTCTTTGCTGGGATTCATCAACAGCTTCATGAAGATGATTAGCATTCTGAATCATCAAGAAATCATCAAGGTTAGCTTTAGTTACTTCTTCACCATCGTCATCATAAACACATGGCTGAAAAATATCATCTTCTTGCTGAACTTCATTCATTTCAAGTGAATGATCAGTTCTCTTGAAGACCAAAAAGCCATCAGCAACATCAAACATTTCTTCTTCATCATATATAAGCTCTTGCTCAACATCGGCTTCAACTTTTAACTCTTTAAAAGAATTAGGGGTTGATCTAATCTCCATGAAATTTGGATTGCAATCAATGAGCTTCTTACGAGCATTTTTCTTTTTTGTTTCTCTCACATGATTTTCTAACACATTTAAAATTTCCCCCATTTGTCTTTCGAGAGACTTAAGTTGTCTATCTCTTCGAAGATTCTCTAAAGTAAGATTTCTATTACAACCCATTTCTATTATCTAAATGAAAAGATAATCAAAGATAGATCTAAACAAGAGATATCAGATCTGAGATTTGAAATCAGATTTTCAAGAATAAATACATTCAGATCTAAACAAGAGATATCAGATCTGAGATTTGAAATCAGATTTTCAAGAATAAATACATTCAGATCTAAACAAAGGACAACAAACTAACAAAACCCAAGGATTAAAAGATTAAGAAACCCTTTAAAAGAAACCTGATCCAACAATCAAACAACAAAAACCCACGGATAAAAATATTAAGAAACCTTTTTGGATACCTGGACAAAAAGTCATGAAAACTTTTTTTGAACCTGTCTCTGATACCAATTTGATGCGTAAATCACGCGACAAACGACAGCGGAAGACTATTTTTGGTATTTTCTGGTGGACCTTCAGTTGGATCTTCTGATGGATCTTCAGTTTGGTCTTCAGTGTGACATTCGACTGGAGCTTTATCAGTGAAAGATTCACTGGAGTACACTTGTCGCTGGACTTCATCAGTGAGAGTTCCAGTTGAATGTACTGCGGGCTGGACTTCTTTGATCAGTGATGATTCTTCATTAGTTGCTCCTATAGATTCTTTCTCGCCAGTAACATAACAAAAACAAGTCTGGTAAACACTTCTTTGCTGGGATTCATCAACAGCTTCATGAAGATGATTAGCATTCTGAATCATCAAGAAATCATCAAGGTTAGCTTTAGTTACTTCTTCACCATCGTCATCATAAACACATGGCTGAAAAATATCATCTTCTTGCTGAACTTCATTCATTTCAAGTGAATGATCAGTTCTCTTGAAGACCAAAAAGCCATCAGCAACATCAAACATTTCTTCTTCATCATATATAAGCTCTTGCTCAACATCGGCTTCAACTTTTAACTCTTTAAAAGAATTAGGGGTTGATCTAATCTCCATGAAATTTGGATTGCAATCAATGAGCTTCTTACGAGCATTTTTCTTTTTTGTTTCTCTCACATGATTTTCTAACACATTTAAAATTTCCCCCATTTGTCTTTCGAGAGACTTAAGTTGTCTATCTCTTCGAAGATTCTCTAAAGTAAGATTTCTATTACAACCCATTTCTATTATCTAAATGAAAAGATAATCAAAGATAGATCTAAACAAGAGATATCAGATCTGAGATTTGAAATCAGATTTTCAAGAATAAATACATTCAGATCTAAACAAAGGACAACAAACTAACAAAACCCAAGGATTAAAAGATTAAGAAACCCTTTAAAAGAAACCTGATCCAACAATCAAACAACAAAAACCCACGGATAAAAATATTAAGAAACCTTTTTGGATACCTGGACAAAAAGTCATGAAAACTTTTTTTGAACCTGGCTCTGATACCAATTTGATGCGTAAATCACGCGACAAACGACAGCGGAAGACTATTTTTGGTATTTTCTGGTGGACCTTCAGTTGGATCTTCTGATGGATCTTCAGTTTGGTCTTCAGTGTGACATTCGACTGGAGCTTTATCAGTGAAAGATTCACTGGAGTACACTTGTCGCTGGACTTCATCAGTGAGAGTTCCAGTTGAATGTACTGCGGGCTGGACTTCTTTGATCAGTGATGATTCTTCATTAGTTGCTCCTATAGATTCTTTCTCGCCAGTAACATAACAAAAACAAGTCTGGTAAACACTTCTTTGCTGGGATTCATCAACAGCTTCATGAAGATGATTAGCATTCTGAATCATCAAGAAATCATCAAGGTTAGCTTTAGTTACTTCTTCACCATCGTCATCATAAACACATGGCTGAAAAATATCATCTTCTTGCTGAACTTCATTCATTTCAAGTGAATGATCAGTTCTCTTGAAGACCAAAAAGCCATCAGCAACATCAAACATTTCTTCTTCATCATATATAAGCTCTTGCTCAACATCGGCTTCAACTTTTAACTCTTTAAAAGAATTAGGGGTTGATCTAATCTCCATGAAATTTGGATTGCAATCAATGAGCTTCTTACGAGCATTTTTCTTTTTTGTTTCTCTCACATGATTTTCTAACACATTTAAAATTTCCCCCATTTGTCTTTCGAGAGACTTAAGTTGTCTATCTCTTCGAAGATTCTCTAAAGTAAGATTTCTATTACAACCCATTTCTATTATCTAAATGAAAAGATAATCAAAGATAGATCTAAACAAGAGATATCAGATCTGAGATTTGAAATCAGATTTTCAAGAATAAATACATTCAGATCTAAACAAAGGACAACAAACTAACAAAACCCAAGGATTAAAAGATTAAGAAACCCTTTAAAAGAAACCTGATCCAACAATCAAACAACAAAAACCCACGGATAAAAATATTAAGAAACCTTTTTGGATACCTGGACAAAAAGTCATGAAAACTTTTTTTGAACCTGGCTCTGATACCAATTTGATGCGTAAATCACGCGACAAACGACAGCGGAAGACTATTTTTGGTATTTTCTGGATCCTATATGAAATAAACAACTAAACGAGACAATAAAGTAAAATGATAGATAAAAGAATCCACCACCAAGACTCGTAAAGGCCAAGCCACCAGAATCAAGGATAAAGGAAACACTCCGCCCCACCACTACAATCGATAAAGGTCTAGCCACCACGACTATAGATAAAGGAAACCGAAGATTTAAAAGACCTCACCACAATATTTGATAAAGAACGGGTCACCACAAATATTGATAAAGGGGTCACTCCTAACCACCAAGATCAAAGATCTATAAAGGTAAAGAAGATTTGTAAGAAATAGAGGTTGCTCTATTAATTTTCATTCAACATCAACTACTTTTACAATGAGAAATACAACCCCTATTTATAACCAAAACTATCTCCTAGGAATTAACGAAAAGTAATAATAAAATAATAAAAAGCTGTCTTGAACAAAAGACAACCACTAATTTATTAACCAATAAAAAAGGGACAAGCAATCTTCTAGAAGGATTCTTCCTGCAAGTGGGTCCACAAACCGTTATGAATAACGTTGTCACGCGCTCCTTCCTTATCTTCTTTCGACAGCTGTCATTCCTTCTTTATTGGGTCCCCACACGTGATCAGACTTTATTGATAGGACTGGAAACTAAAATCTGGACCTCAACTGGTGACTTCATCTGGAGCGTTCATCAGTAGACTGGACTGGAGCTGGTCACTTGAGTGCTTCAGTGGAGAACTTCACTGGTGGACTTCTGGAAAGCTTACTGAAGGGTCTTGACTGGAGCCTGGATCTGGAGGATCTTCACTGGAGAATGCATATGGAGGATCTTCACTGGAGAATGCATATGGAGGATCTTCACTGGAGAATGCATCTGGAGGATCTTCACTGGAGAATGCATATGGAGGATCTTCACTGGAGAATGCATCTGGAGGATCTTCACTGGAGAATGCATATGGAGGATCTTCACTGGAGAATGCATATGGAGGATCTTCACTGGAGAATGCATATGGAGGATCTTCACTGGAGAATGCATATGGAGGATCTTCACTGGAGAATGCATATGGAGGATCTTCACTGGAGAATGCATATGGAGGATCTTCACTGGAGAATGCATATGGAGGATCTTCACTGGAGAATGCATATGGAGGATCTTCACTGGAGAATGCATCTGGAGGATCTTCACTGGAGAATGCATATGGAGGATCTTCACTGGAGAATGCATATGGAGGATCTTCACTGGAGAATGCATATGGAGGATCTTCACTGGAGAATGCATATGGAGGATCTTCACTGGAGAATGCATCTGGAGGATCTTCACTGGAGAATGCATATGGAGGATCTTCACTGGAGAATGCATATGGAGGATCTTCACTGGAGAATGCATCTGGAGGATCTTCACTGGAGAATGCATATGGAGGATCTTCACTGGAGAATGCATATGGAGGATCTTCACTGGAGAATGCATCTGGAGGATCTTCACTGGAGAATGCATATGGAGGATCTTCACTGGAGAATGCATATGGAGGATCTTCACTGGAGAATGCATCTGGAGGATCTTCACTGGAGAATGCATATGGAGGATCTTCACTGGAGAATGCATATGGAGGATCTTCACTGGAGAATGCATATGGAGGATCTTCACTGGAGAATGCATATGGAGGATCTTCACTGGAGAATGCATCTGGAGGATCTTCACTGGAGAATGCATATGGAGGATCTTCACTGGAGAATGCATATGGAGGATCTTCACTGGAGAATGCATATGGAGGATCTTCACTGGAGAATGCATCTGGAGGATCTTCACTGGAGAATGCATATGGAGGATCTTCACTGGAGAATGCATATGGAGGATCTTCACTGGAGAATGCATATGGAGGATCTTCACTGGAGAATGCATATGGAGGATCTTCACTGGAGAATGCATCTGGAGGATCTTCACTGGAGAATGCATATGGAGGATCTTCACTGGAGAATGCATATGGAGGATCTTCACTGGAGAATGCATCTGGAGGATCTTCACTGGAGAATGCATATGGAGGATCTTCACTGGAGAATGCATATGGAGGATCTTCACTGGAGAATGCATATGGAGGATCTTCACTGGAGAATGCATATGGAGGATCTTCACTGGAGAATGCATATGGAGGATCTTCACTGGAGAATGCATATGGAGGATCTTCACTGGAGAATGCATATGGAGGATCTTCACTGGAGAATGCATATGGAGGATCTTCACTGGAGAATGCATATGGAGGATCTTCACTGGAGAATGCATATGGAGGATCTTCACTGGAGAATGCATATGGAGGATCTTCACTGGAGAATGCATATGGAGGATCTTCACTGGAGAATGCATATGGAGGATCTTCACTGGAGAATGCATATGGAGGATCTTCACTGGAGAATGCATATGGAGGATCTTCACTGGAGAATGCATATGGAGGATCTTCACTGGAGAATGCATATGGAGGATCTTCACTGGAGAATGCATATGGAGGATCTTCACTGGAGAATGCATATGGAGGATCTTCACTGGAGAATGCATATGGAGGATCTTCACTGGAGAATGCATATGGAGGATCTTCACTGGAGAATGCATATGGAGGATCTTTACTGGAGAATGCATCTGGAGGATCTTTACTGGAGAATGCATCTGGAGGATCTTCACTGGAGAAGTGCATATGGAGGATCTTCACTGGAGAATGCATATGGAGGATCTTCACTGGAGAATGCATATGGAGGATCTTCACTGGAGAATGCATATGGAGGATCTTCACTGGAGAATGCATATGGAGGATCTTCACTGGAGAATGCATATGGAGGATCTTCACTGGAGAATGCATATGGAGGATCTTCACTGGAGAATGCATATGGAGGATCTTCACTGGAGAATGCATATGGAGGATCTTCACTGGAGAATGCATATGGAGGATCTTCACTGGAGAATGCATATGGAGGATCTTCACTGGAGAATGCATATGGAGGATCTTCACTGGAGAATGCATATGGAGGATCTTCACTGGAGAATGCATATGGAGGATCTTCACTGGAGAATGCATATGGAGGATCTTCACTGGAGAATGCATATGGAGGATCTTCACTGGAGAATGCATATGGAGGATCTTCACTGGAGAATGCATATGGAGGATCTTCACTGGAGAATGCATCTGGAGGATCTTCACTGGAGAATGCATCTGGAGGATCTTCACTGGAGAATGCATCTGGAGGATCTTCACTGGAGAATGCATATGGAGGATCTTCACTGGAGAATGCATATGGAGGATCTTCACTGGAGAATGCATCTGGAGGATCTTCACTGGAGAATGCATATGGAGGATCTTCACTGGAGAATGCATATGGAGGATCTTCACTGGAGAATGCATATGGAGGATCTTCACTGGAGAATGCATATGGAGGATCTTTACTCGAGAATGCATCTGGAGGATCTTCACTGGAGAATGCATCTGGAGGATCTTCACTGGAGAATGCATCTGGAGGATCTTTACTGGAGAATGCATCTGGAGGATCTTCACTGGAGAATGCATATGGAGGATCTTCACTGGAGAATGCATCTGGAGGATCTTCACTGGAGAATGCATCTGGAGGATCTTCACTGGAGAATGCATTTGGAGGATCTTCACTGGAGAATGCATCTGGAGGATCTTCACTGGAGAATGCATCTGGAGGATCTTCACTGGAGAATACATCTGGAGGATCTTATGCGGAAATGGCTCGGGGTCATTCCTGCATCACAACTACTACAAAGTTTATTTCTAACAATATAAAAGCACAAGATTTGGACAAACAGGATATAAAGAAAAGCTATCTGAAACTCGGATCCAGAAGAATTGAATTAAAACAATAAACGATCACGAAGATAATCAACCCTTTTGGTAATCGTGGCATCTGACTTTTGACACTACATGTTTCAAATTCACCGGTATAGAAAACCAAACCATATTACACAAAATGCCATTGTTACACAATGGTTAACTATATGCCATCCAAAATTTGAGCCATCGATGTCTCATTCTCAATATTTTACTATATTCAGATAACCAAGTTGACAATAAATAACACTTTGAACAATTTTCGACCCTCTTGACATTGCTTGGCCATCGGATAAAACAAACAGAAATAGACGCATTTCCAAGCAGAATGGAGATATGGACCACCGGTTAATGTAATATAAGGTTTTAAGTATTACATATACAACCACATAGATCAAGACCACCACACATAGAGATATTGCTGAATTCGGGCCTTTGCTAAATTACAAAATGCTTTTTGATAACCCTATATAACTTATGGAAACTCGATGCATAATCACCAAGTATCACAACAAGCTGAACCAAAAGCATCCTACAAGCCAAGTGAAAAGTAACCTCATAGTTGCATTTACATACAATTCGCATTCAAGCAAGTACCACCACCATCTGATCTTTCAGAACTTGATATGTCAAGGTTGTTAAATCACCTTCTGCACAAACCATCAATTCAATTAATGGTCATTTGTGAAAAGTATGATGGATAAAGAATAAGTCTGTCATATTACAGATCAATGGAAGGAATACTCATGAACAACATTGCATACAATCGGCAAATGCCACGTATTTACTTACATATGGTGAGGATAAGTGTTTACAAGGCTAACAAAAGTACAAAGCACAAACATAATTAAATTTATCTGGTTTGATATGTAATCAAACCCATTATATCCGGATATTTTCCCATCGTATTAATGTTAGATGGCCATTAACTAATCTTGGTCAGGGTTGTGGTCCATATATTACAATTTAGTTATCAGGCTCTTTATGCGACTACTCTTTATGTGACTACTTATCTTGGTTATTTTGAAGATAATGGTAACTACCTAGCATAAATGAAATTGCTTCTACAAGATGGATAAGAATTTAGTTTCTATATATACCTTCTAATGAACACGAATTTCAGATTCACAAAACTAGTGTTCTCTTCCTTGGCAGAACCATAAACTACAAGCATTTAGAGTAAACGCATTGTCTAACAAGCTTATAGTTAGTATTGTTTTATACACAACATATAAAAAAAATCAAAGTATTACCTAGCCCGTACGTTTCTAAAATGCTTCTTTAGTTCCTAATATGTAGATATACTATTTTTTGCTTAACCTACGTGCAAAAAAATAGTAGCACATATGAAAGTTATAATATACAAGGAGAAAACCTTGCATGAATGAAATCAGAAAGTGCATCATTGAACATTAAATTGAGTTGAAAATGTAAGAAGTAACAAAAATGAACATTTGTTAAGCGACTAAAATGGTTTCTGCAATGATAACAGTTTAATTTAGTTATTTAAATGATACACATAAAAGTGTTGGTGGGGGGATTTGTTCGAGGGTCGGCCCAATCCGGTACAATAAATCTACATATTTAGACGAGTTACCCAAACTGCCTAACCCACCCACATTGTCAACTGTACTAAAGGGTGAGATGTATAAAAGATACAAAAGTTAGATAAAAAAGCCAACATATAATTTTCATTTTCAAGAGAAATATCATAAATGTCAGATTGGTAAAACTTGTTGTTTTTGACGTGGACAAAGAGGATGAGCCATATACGGATTAGGTTGCTGTCCAAAAAGTGCTAGAGGATCCACAGGCTTACCCATATACATACCTGATCCACCAACTGGTGGCTGCGGCATATAATAATAAGAACGACCCTCAATCGGGGCTCTAGCCAGAAGGGAGGTTCCTATTGAAATTGTTGATGTAAGCACCTCATCTTTTAAATCTTCCTTTGGGACTATATCAACTAAGAAATCAAAAATATCAGTCTTCGTGATTGCAACTGTAATGTCGTTTTTTCCTAATCGTCCTTATCTTGTTCTCTTCAGTGTGATTCCATGTCCTTAAAATCAACTGAAGGATAAACATTTCACATGCACCGCCAAATATGACAGGAGCTTCAGTTGATATCATCCTCACATCCTCATCTGCCTTCATGATTTTCTTGATTCTAGACAATGAAAGACTATGATTTTTAAAATAAGTTGTTTGCTCGATTTCTTGCAACTGGTTTGCCCAGACATTGTGGAGTTGCTGCTTTAATCGCATGTTGTTGCTGGTGGATGTGCTGATAAGCAAGATGCTGTTGCGCAAGTTGAGCCGGAGGTGAAGGAAGAGCGATTGACTGTGAAGTTTGTGTTGTAGGCATCATTTGGTTTTGTGAATATGGGGGCACAAAATATAAGGATTGGGGAGGAATCGTTTGATATTCAGTTTTCTAGGCTGTTTGCATCTAAGTTGCACTGGGACGGGTTCGGTATCGAGTTACGGGGACGATACGGGGATAGGAAACGGCAAAACTTAAAAGTTCAAGATACGGGTACGGGAAGGGTACGAAAATAAAAAATATTAGAAAATAAAAAATATATTGAAGAAATTCCTAAGATATTAGATATTATTATTATTATATTCATAATATAAAGTAAATCTTTTAGTTTTAGATAACGAATTCATGAAAAAGCAATAAAAATTACTGTATAATACTATTGATACTGGGCTTAATTTACATAATACTTGTACAATATTGACCTTTAAAAGCCTTGGACTTAGTAAACTTTGAAAGTATTTTATTATTTATTGAATATCAAAAATAAATATTAAAGACTTGATTTAAATCATGTAAGTCCCAACTCAAGAGATGATACTACTGAAGACACCTCTATGTCAATGGTGAGTTACTTTGCAATATGTTCACTGGACTCGACTGAAGCCAGTACCAGTGAACAATATACCAAGAACTGGTAAGATTACTTATTAAGGTGACAACTGAATAAGTAAAGTGACGATGCAGTAATAAGTACAAGTAAAGTAAACTGGTGAGACCAAGTTGTAATTTTTCAACGTATTTTATTTATTGTCTTAAATAAAATACGAGATTGTTGCGGAACCAAGATAATACAAAGATATGTAAATATCCTAACAACCTAGAAATACAATTGATCTATACTTGGAAATTCTCTTCTACAATCGAAACACTTAAAGTTGTGAAATAGTCCTCTTTACGATTGAGAGAATATTGCACATTTTCACCAAGAATATGCAAATGTCTGAATATGCAAAGTGAATTCTTGGATGTGCAAATACCTCTATTTATAGGCAAAGGTTGACATTGGGATGTCAACTTTGCCGTACAAATATGGTTGTGAGCATTTAAGAAATTGCATTTAATTCCTTAAGCATGATTGTTAAAGTACGATGTAAAAGGTACTTTAACCAACCACCTTTATGCACTTTTGTACTTTTATCATAGACAATTGGTATTGTCTGGATAATAGAGTATAAAGGTAAAAAGGTCTTCCTCGTAATCAGTGTAAAGCTTTGTAAGTACTTTACACTGGAGAGCTCTCTAGTCTTGATTTGGGTAAAACATTCACTGGGCTTCGTTGCCATGAATGTTTTCTTCCTTCCATTTGTTGTCTTCGAATTCAACTAGAATGTCTTCAGTTCTGGCATCAATTGTACACTAGCCACAGGACTTCTATTATTTCTGGACAAATCTTCTGGTCTCCAGTCTGCACTGGAGACGCTCCAATTTTGTAGTAAACTGGACCTAACAAATTCTCCCTATTTGTCCTGAAATAATGCCAAGTCTTTTCAAGTTTTCTATCTACACAATATACATACTTGAAAGACTTGTTTTGACTAAATCTATCTAAGTTACTAAGGCATTTTTTTAGATCATCAAATGCCTTAGATTTTCTTTTCAGTTTGTAAGATGTAATCAGCTATCTATCTTGTGGGTCTGGCAACTTGTATATATACTGGAAATGAAAATTTACATTAAGTTACAAGATTGAAAATATAAATACAAGAAGATTACAAGAAGAACTATGCAAAGGGTCCAGGACCAGTTCTTCTTCTTTTGGTCAGTGAAGAAATAGGCTGAGTGTCTTCAGCATCAAAGTTCAGTCTGGATTCAATATTTTCTTTTTGCTTGATGAGATTTTGATGTATATGAATCCAACACTTTTCAAACCTATTCTTCAGTGGCTTGGCCTCCAGTACTTTCAACATTTCCACATGCTCATAATGGCCATACCGGTACATATCAAGATTTTTCAATCTTACACAATGGCCCATTTGTGTATTGGACTCCAATATGAAAGTATTGTGTACCTGGCTTGATGTTCACATGAACCTCAGTTATCTTGCCAGGATGATATCTTCGCTGTATTAATTCACTGTAATATGCCCTGGCATCAGATTCATTTGCTAGTTTGATTTGGTCAGTGCTCAACTTTTGCACAACAGCTTTGACATCATCATTTGTTACTTCAGCAGGTTCAACCCAAGTCCTTAGGTTTGCATCTCTGGGCAATTGTTTTCTTTTTGTTCCTTTGGACTTGGGTGGGTTGAACACCTTTTTCACCACTTTGGCAACATTATCAAGCCTTCTCTGTATTCCACCTGCCCTTATTTCCCTAGCCTTCTCCACTGACACATTTATATTTTTGGCATCAAATTCAACTTCATCATCACGATAATCTTTTTTAAGTTCAATGTCCAGTCTTTCCATTAAAGCACCAACTATCCATTGATCAGTTTTGACCCTAGCATACTGCTCCAGTGTGATGCCCAAAAAACTAGCATCACTTGCATCTAGAGCACCCAAGTCGCTTATTTGTGCCCTGGCTACCCTTTGATCTTCTTTCTTTTGACTCTTTCTTTCTTTAATGGCGTATCCAGCAATCAGAAGACTTCTATGGTCTCTTTCAGTCACTGGAGGAAACTTATCTTTGTTGCCAGTTTCAAGCACACTGTCACCAGTGGCAGTTGCTTCAGTTTCTGTGTCATCAGTGGCCGGCCCAGTGGCAGTTTCTTCAGTGGCTTTTCCTTTCCCTTTATCAGCCACATTCCCCCTTGGCTTAACACCCACATCATCAAATTGTTCAATGACCTGCTCACCAGCATCAATATTGGCAGTAGTTTCCTTAGTTTGCACAGTGCCTTGTTCAACATTTTCCTTTCTTGCAAGGATAGTGGTAGCTACTTCCCCCTTGGAGGAGTCAAAGACATAGCGAACTGCCTCCCAGTAAGCAGGACTGGTGGGCAGCCTGTCGAGACTACTCCATGACTTCATGTCCTTGCACTCCTTTAGAACTGTACAAAGCAAGCGCATAGTTCTACATAAGTGACTGGTTTCTCTAGACTGGCATTGTTAATCTTTGTCCAGTTGATCTTAAGAGTCTTTCAGATCTTTCAACAATTTAGCATCTTCAACTCCTTCACCACTTCTTTCTCTTTTTCTTTCCCCACTTCAGTTGTCAATGTAGATATAACTGTGGAGTGTTCAGATACCTTGGTAGCCAGATTATCTAGACTGCCCTTCAACAAATTGATGTCAGTTTGAATGGGGGCCAAATCAACTTGTGGAGGAGCAATCTTGGCAATCTCAGACATTACCTTTTTGTAAGTCCCAACTCAAGAGATGGTACTACTGAAGACACCTCTATGTCGATGGTGATATTACTTTGCAATACGTATAAGGAACTAGACAATCTGCCAGTTGCAATGAAAGGTATACCAGGTCAACTATAGGATTACTTATTAAGGTGACAAAGTAAATAAGTAAATACAATGCAATAATAAAGTACTTGTAAAGTAAATTGGTGAGACAATATGTAATTTTCAAGTGTAATTTATTTATTATGGTTAAATAAATTACAAGGTTGTTGTGGAACCAAGATAATACAATAATGTAAATATCCTAACAACCTATGAAATAGAATTGATCTATACTTGGAAATCCTCTTGTCAATCGAAACACTTAGAGTTGTGAAATGTTCCTTTTTGCGATTGAGTGAATATTGCACAAGTTCACCAAGAATGCAAATGTCTGAATATGCAAAGTTGTTTCTTGGTTGTGCAAAGATCTCTATTTATAGGCAAAGGTTGACATTGGGATGTCAACTTGCCGTACAAATATGGTTGAGAGCATTTAAGGAATTGCATTTAATTCCTTGAACATGCTTGATAAAGTAAGACATAAAGTCACTTTATCCAACCCACTTTATGCACTTTCGTACTTTAAACATAAACAATGTGTATTGTCCGGTTAATAGTACATAACGTAAAAAGGTCTTCCTCATAATCAGTGTAAAGCTTTGTAAGTACTTTACACTGATGCTCTCCAGTCTTGATCTGGTTAGAATGTCCACTGGGCTTCGCTGCCATGGTCATTCTCTTTCTTCCATTTGTTGTCTTCGACTTCAATTGGAATGCTTCAGGTCTTGGTCAGATCTCAACTGGAGTGAAGTCTCCAGTGGCATCAACTGTACACTGGCCATTGGACTTCTATTATTTCTGGACAAATCATCTGGTATCCAGATACAACTGGAGACGCTCCAGTTTATCAGTAAACTGGACCTAACAAATTCCCCCTATTTGTCCTGAAATATTACCAAGTCTTTTTAAGTTTTCTATCTATACAAAGTATGAACTTGAAAGACTTGGTTTGACTAAATCTATCTAATTTTCCAAGGCATTTTTATAGATCATCAAATGCCTTGGTTTTTTCTTGTGTAACTTGTTAGATTTAATCAGTTATCTATCTTGTGGGTTACAATCTGGCAACTTGTATATACATGAAATGGAAATTTACAACAGTTACAAGATTGAATAAGAAAATACAAGTAGATAACAAAGAAGGGAAAACTATCTTGATGGCCCTTCACCAGTCTTCCTTCTTTTGGCCAGTGAAGAAATAGGTTGGGTGTCTTCAGCATCAAAGTTCAGTTTGGATTCAACAGTTTCTTTGAACTTGATGAGATTCTGAAGAATATGGATCCAACACTTTTCCAACTTACTCTTCACTGATCTGGCCTCTAAAATATTCAGCATCTCCACATGCTCTGCATGACCATACCTATGTATATCTGGATCTTCAGTATAGCACATTGGTCCATTAAAGTATTTAACCCCAACATTGAATAATTTTGTCCGTGGCTTAATTGTTACTTTGACATCAGTGATTTTGCTAGGGTGATATCTTCGCTGCATTAGTTCACTGAAGTAGGCCCTTGCTTCAGATTCATTTGCTAGTTTAATCTGGCCAATGCTCAGTTTCTGCACAGCAGCTCTAACATCTTCAGTTGATGGTTCAGTTGGTTGCACCCAAGTCCTTAGGTTTGCATCTCTTGGCAGTGGTTTTGTTTTTCCTTTGGACTTGGGTGGGTTAAACACTTTGTGCAAGGTTTTCTTGACTTGGGAAATTCTTCTTTCAATACCAGCTGCCTTCATTTCTCTAGCCTTCTCCACTGACACATTTATATTTATGGCATTGAGTTCAACTTCATCATCAGGATAATCTCTTTCCAGTTGAATGTCAAGCATTTCCATTAGAGCACCAATTATCCTTTGATCATTCTTTATTTATATATTTCTCCAGTGTGATGCCCAACAAACCGGCATCACTGGCGTCTAAGGCACCCAAATCTTGGATTTGAGCCCTGGCAACCAATTGATCTTGTTTTCTTTGTTTCTTTTTCTCTTTATTTGTGTTGCCAATGACTGCCAGACTCCTGCTTTCTTGTTCAGTCACTAGAGGAAGTTGATCAACGTTTCCAGTTTCTAGCAAACTGGCTTCAGTACCAGTTGCTTTTGCTTGTGTATCAGTGGCCAATACAAGGGCAGTTTCATCAGCTTTTGCTTTTCCCTTGTAAACATTCCCCCTATCACCAACATCTTCTAATTTTTCAATCACCTGCTGACTAGCATCAGTACTGGCAGCCTCAACCTCTTGCCTTTCACTTGATCTGGGTGCAAGGACTGCAGATCTTTCCCCCTTGGCAGCGTCTAGACCAGCACGAATTGCTTCCCAGTCTGAATTACTATGTGTTAACCTTTCTAGACTCTACTACGATTGCATATACTTGCACTCCCTAAAGACTGTGCAAATCATCCTGATAGTTCTCCAGAGATGATTGGTCTCTCTCGACTGGACCAAGACATTATCAGCAACTTGTCCTTGGCTAGTCTGGATGTCTTTCATCAGTTGCACATCCTCAGTTGAGAGACCAGCAGTCACAAACTCTTGCACCTTCACATGTTCCTTTTCTTTTTCTCTTTATTTGTGTTGCCAATGACTGCCAGACTCCTGCTTTCTTGTTCAGTCACTAGAGGAAGTTGATCAACGTTTCCAGTTTCTAGCAAACTGGCTTCAGTACCAGTTGCTTTTGCTTGTGTATCAGTGGCCAATACAAGGGCAGTTTCATCAGCTTTTGCTTTTCCCTTGTAAACATTCCCCCTATCACCAACATCTTCTAATTTTTCAATCACCTGCTGACTAGCATCAGTACTGGCAGCCTCAACCTCTTGCCTTTCACTTGATCTGGGTGCAAGGACTGCAGATCTTTCCCCCTTGGCAGCGTCTAGACCAGCACGAATTGCTTCCCAGTCTGAATTACTATGTGTTAACCTTTCTAGACTCTACTACGATTGCATATACTTGCACTCCCTAAAGACTGTGCAAATCATCCTGATAGTTCTCCAGAGATGATTGGTCTCTCTCGACTGGACCAAGACATTATCAGCAACTTGTCCTTGGCTAGTCTGGATGTCTTTCATCAGTTGCACATCCTCAGTTGAGAGACCAGCAGTCACAAACTCTTGCACCTTCACATGTTCCTTTTCTTTTTCTCTTTATTTGTGTTGCCAATGACTGCCAGACTCCTGCTTTCTTGTTCAGTCACTAGAGGAAGTTGATCAACGTTTCCAGTTTCTAGCAAACTGGCTTCAGTACCAGTTGCTTTTGCTTGTGTATCAGTGGCCAATACAAGGGCAGTTTCATCAGCTTTTGCTTTTCCCTTGTAAACATTCCCCCTATCACCAACATCTTCTAATTTTTCATCCATATCTGAATCGTATTCTGAACTGGTCACCTTCCAGTTAGAATTACTTGCCAGTCGGGTATTTAAGCCATCTATATTTGGGTATCAGAGCAGCAAGGTTGAATTATTTTAATTCATTAACCTTTGATCTGCAAAGATGGCTGACCAAATGTTCAATACAGGCCCTGAACCTAATGTTAACGCTAATACAACTCCACCCCCTATCATCAACAACAATATACCATCACATAATGTGCATGTACACTTTCCGAATAATCCTGTTCCCAAATTTGATGGGAACAGTGAAAACTTTCAAACATGGAAAACATGCATGCTCAAATATATTGCTGGTGTTGAAAGACATTTGACCGATATTCTTAAAGAAGGACCTTTGTCCCCATGAATGCCTCCACTTCTGTTCAGATCAACGTATCAGAAACCCGTTCAGAATGAAGTCAAAGACTGAAGTCTGAAGAATGAGAATCAGTTCAGATGTGGAGCTCAGAAACTGATTCTACCTGATCGAAGACTGAAGCATCTCAGTGTAAAAGTACTTACACACTTTTACACTGATTACGAGGAAGACTTTTTACTTTACATATCTTTACCCGGTTAATAGAATTAACTATTAATTAAAGTACAAGGTAAAGTAAAGATTGGGAATAAGGTTTGATAAGTCACATCAACGACTTATATACCTAAACCTTAAAAGTACACATGTAAGGAATTAGCTTTAATTCCTTAAATACATCCAACCATATTTGTACGATCTGGTCCACGTCATCATGGACTTAGTCTATAAATATAAGTCTTCTCACAACTTGCAAATTGCTTGAAACCTTTGCATTGCAACTTGTGAGATATACTCTAAGTAATCCTTACGAGTATTTCCAAGTTGTTAGATCACTTGTATTTCTAGGTTGTTTAGATATTTACACTTGGGTGTTTATCTTTGTTCCGCAACAATCCTTGTATTTGTTTATATATCAATAAATCAAATACCTTGAAAAATACATTGTGTCTCAATGCTACGTACTTGATCTATACATATTATTTATATAGTTTCAGCCCTTATTGTTTCTTGCATTTACTTTCAGTGCCTCTATCGTATTGTTCATCCATATCTGAATCGTATTCTGAACTGGTCACCTTCCAGTTAGAATTACTTGCCAGTCGGGTATTTAAGCCATCTATATTTGGGTATCAGAGCAGCAAGGTTGAATTATTTTAATTCATTAACCTTTGATCTGCAAAGATGGCTGACCAAATGTTCAATACAGGCCCTGAACCTAATGTTAACGCTAATACAACTCCACCCCCTATCATCAACAACAATATACCATCACATAATGTGCATGTACACTTTCCGAATAATCCTGTTCCCAAATTTGATGGGAACAGTGAAAACTTTCAAACATGGAAAACATGCATGCTCAAATATATTGCTGGTGTTGAAAGACATTTGACCGATATTCTTAAAGAAGGACCTTTGTCCCCATGAATGCCTCCACTTTTGTTAGAAATGCCAATGGGACTCCTAGGGTTTCACCTAAGGAGAAGGATCATTGGTCTGAAGAAGATCATAGGCTGGTAGACCTTGATACCAAGCTGCAAAATATGATCTTGTATGCTGTTCCTGAAACTCTTATGCCCACCCTGGTTTTACTTGAAAATTCAAAATTAATGTGGGAGGAACTCATGACACAATTTGAAGGCACCAATGAGAGAATTGTCACAAGAAAAGTTGCTTTGAATAAAAGATATGAGTCTTTTTTTGCTATCCCTGGTGAAACTTTAACACAAATTTACATCAGATTCACTAATCTGGTAAATCAACTGAAAGCCCTGGGTGTAACTAAAGATAAAGAAATTTTGTTGGAAAAGTTTTGTGACATCTTACCTTCTAAATGGGAAAATTTGATCTTGGTTTTGAGACAAGGAAAAACCTTGCACAGTCACACTCTAGCCTCCCTATATGGAGCCTTCAGGTACACTGAAAAGAACAAGGCTGAGAGAGCTATGGCTGAGCAAGATGCCAAAAATCATGCTTCTACCAGTTCAGTCATGGTTCATAATTCTGAACCACATGGGACTGCTCTATTATCTTCTGAGAGTGATCATTCTGACTCAATGAAGAAGATGATCTCTGAAATGTTAAAAACTGGTATTTCTGATAATGTAACTCATACTTGTGATGAGGATGAAAATGATTATCTGGTTGCCATGCTGGCTAAAACATTCAATCATTTTAAGGCCAAATCTAATCGATCTGGCAAATCATTTGCTTCCAGCGCTTCTATTGATAAGTCTAATCTTGAATGCTTTAAGTGTGGCAAGAAAGGACATTTCATGAAGGAATGTAGATCTAGTCAACCGTCATCATCACAATCTGCCCCTAATCATTCTATTTTTCAGAAACCTGATGACAGCTATAAGGCTAAATACAAGAAGCTGAAAGCCCAAATAGCTCTCATGGCTCAAAACAACTCAAGCAATAATAGTTGTATGATTGCCAAGACTGAAAAATAGGAGGAATCTGATGAATCATCTGATGATGAAGAAGAAGTAAGGGATATGTGTTTCATGGCACGTGAAGATCAAGGTCATCTGGTCAAATCTGATGTTGAATCTGGTCGTTGGGTGGATATTGTCATGAAAAAGGTTAGTGACTTTGGCTTTGAAAGCAATGAGGAACAAAAAACTGGACCTTTTGGTTCTTTTAGAGGCAGACATTTCTTTTGTCGAAACTGTGCGTTCAGAAAGTCTAAAAATGTTTGAAAATAATACTTCTGAACTGAACGCCAGTCAGGCCAGACTAAAAGAACTGAAAGATGTTCATTTGGCTTTAAAAAGTTATCAGTCTATGGTTGCCACTTTAGAGTTGGAAAAAGAAGAATTAAAAACTATCCTTGAAAAAGAACAAGCAATCATTAAATCTTGGATGAAAGCACCAAGGCCAGATGCTGCAATTAAAAATACCTTTGCAACTCAAAGAATAGCATATGAATCTGGTGATCTTCATTTGGCATCTATAATCACTGATTTAGATGCTCTTCCAAAGGAAATAAAACCTGAAATCATTTTTCCTAAAGTTGGCAAGCAGAAAACTGTGACTGATAAGGCCCAGGAACAATCTAAGGGTAAATCTGAAACACTCAGACAACTGTTTCAGAAAGGAAGGCTAAAACCAAAAAGCCATCCCCTCAGACTTCATCTAAGGTTCCTAAAGGCCAAAAGAAGAAGAAAAATACCTCCCCCACTGAGTCTTCTACCTCAGATTCAGGTAAGGCTCAGGTGTCTAATGAAGAATCAATTTTGTTAAGGTTAGAGAGTCAATTTCAGTTATTGGCTAGACAAGTGCAGAGTTGTAATACACGTTTAAAAAATGTTGAAACCACACCTCTTCAACCTAAACAAAATGCAAAACCTTTTTCCAAACAAATCAAGCTAAAATCTGAGAAGAAAAAGGTTGAGCTCCCCATCAAACCAACTATTTTTATGTCATCTGAAATTATGACTGAGATCCCCTTTGATCCTTCTGTTCCTTATAAACCAAAGAAATCTGAGACTGCTAGGGGAGAGTCTAGCGAACCCATCACCAGATGGGTTCCCAAAAAGAACTAATCTTTGTGTTTGTGCAGGGAGACCGAAAGAAGAATATATGGTATCTTGACAGCGCTACTGGCAGAACCATGACTGGTTATCAGACCCTGCTGGAGGAATACAGGGTGCAAGAGGGGCTCTCAATAACATTTGGAAATGATGAAAATGGAAAAACTGAGGGATATGGCGTTGTGAATAATGGACAAGTCAAATTCACACGTGTTGCATATGTGAACGGTTTGAAATATAACCTGATCAGTGTCAGTCAACTATGTGATGATGGCTTCAAGGTATTATTTGATATTTCATAAGGCACCATATTCAACAGGGATGGAAAGGTAGTTTTGATTGCACCAAGAAAAGGAAACATTTATATCATTGATATGAATAGTTCACCCACTGAACAATGTTTCTACACAAAGGCTGATGAAGACACAAATTGGTTGTGGCACAAGAGATTATCCCATCTGAACTTCAAGAACATTAATAAGTTGTCAAGAAAACAACTTGTTGATGGGATACCCTCAATGTCTTTCAACAAAGACAAGCCATGTCCTGGTTATGAAATGGGTAAGCAGAAAAGAGCTTCATTCAAGTCAAAACAATGTTTCAGTATAACTGAACCTCTTCACATGCTTCACATTGATCTCTTTGGACCAGTGAATGTTCAGACAAGAGCAGGAAAGAAATATACCCTTGTTGTTGTTGATGAATACTCAAGATATTGCTGGGTAATTTTCCTCAGATCTAATAGTGAAGCTGCTGCTGAAATCATTGCTCTCATCAAACAAATTGAACTCAAGCATAAGCGAAAAGTTTGTCAGCTCAGAAGTGACAATGGCACTGAATTCGGAAATGCCACTCTGGAGTCCTTCTGCACTGAAACTGGCATATCTCAGAACTTCTCCTCAGCCTACACACCAGAACAGAATGGTGTTGTAGAAAGAAAGAATCGTACTGATAGGGCGAGGACCAGTGTTCAAACCCCTGTGGGGAACACAGAGTTTTTCGTGGTAGAGATGGGCCTACACCAGGGTTCGGCGCTTAGCCCATATCTTTTTACCTTGATCTTAGACGAGTTGTCGAGTGGCCTACAGGAGGAACTACTGTGGTGCCTGATTTTTGCTGATGACATCGCGCTTATTTCAAAATCGACGGAGGAGCTAAACCGTAGGCTAGAGAAATGGAGAGGAGCCCTTGAAGACAATGGTTTGTGCGTGAGCTGAGAGAAGACCGAATACCTACGATGTGACTTCGATAAGCAGGAGATAAGACAAAATGGTGATGAGGATATTCACATTGGGGAGCAGATATTATGCCCGAAGGAGTCTTTTAGATATCTGGGATCGGTGATACACAATTCGGGGGGGATAGATGAAGACGTGACACATAGCATCCAAGCTGGATGGATGAAGTGGAGAGCAGCTACTGGAATCATGTGCGATAACAGGATCCCGCTAAAACTGAAAGGCAAGTTCTACAGTGTAACTATTACACCCGCGATGTTATACGGGTCGGAATGCTGGCCAATGACGAAAGCCCAAGCGGCCAGGATGGAGGTGGCTGAGATGAGGATGCTAAGGTGGAACCCTATCAGACATGATCCCCACGGGAGTTTTTATAGCCGAACTTGAAGTAGGGACCATCATTAACAAGCTACGGGAAGGACGCTTGAGATGGTTTGGCCATGTTAGAAGAAGAGATGAAACAGCACCTTTAAGGAGAGCGGAATCTATTCACGTTGACGTCATTCGAAGAAGGGGTACGCCTAAGATGAGGTGGGAGGAGCGACTAGTGAAGGACCTAAAGGAGCTTGGATTGTCGGAGAACTTGACGTCGGATAGGACGGCCTGGAGAACTAGGATTACAGTAGTGGATTAGGTTAGGGTAGGTTTTTGTGTGACTAAGACTGACATTTTTTTCCCCATATTGCCTTGCCCAAGGATGTTAGTGATGGCTTGGCCAGGAGAAGTGGGCCCAACTAAGGTGACTCGATGATACAGAGGGCTTCGCCAGGAGAAGAGGTAGGTCGACGGAGGTGAAAGGACAATATACCGAACACTCAAATGGAGTGTCCTGGCGGATGACAGGGAAAAGGAGTAAAAAGGCATATGGGAAATAGGTTTTATGTAGACTTTTCACTTAGACTTTCGTTCTCAGTGACCTCCGTAGTGGTTTTTGGCCTTGAGTAGATATAGGCCTAAACCGAGGGGGGAGGTTACTATTGCGCTGACCCCAAAATGCTTTGCCCGTCGGAGGACATGACTAATGAGAGAATACTTTGAGGACTAGAATTATTTAGTGGTTTTGAGAGTTATGTGAGAGGGCTAGGATTAGACTAGTTAGACGGTCTTAATTACTTGGTTTCATAGGTTGTCTAGCATCCGTGGGCCCATCAGGCCCATAAATTCCTAATTAATTCCTATTTATATGTATGTATGTATGGATCTTTTCATAATACATGTTTTTGGTTTATTCTAGGAGGCTATGTTTATTATGTTTACACTTTTATGTTGTTTATATGTTATATTGTTGCTATCGTATATGTATTTGTCGAACTTGTGATATAGTATGTTAGGCGCATGGTCGCTATTCTTCCCTACTCTTAACGTAGCTGGGAGATACTCAGCAGACAGGTAAATTCTCCTTTGCCATTTTTTCGGCCGACAAGTATGAAAACTAAACTCTTTACATTTTCTTTCTACTTCTTCTGGTCGGAGGTCCTTATGGAAGCAG
Organism: Erigeron breviscapus; assembly: GCA_034093135.1. NCBI lineage: Eukaryota > Viridiplantae > Streptophyta > Magnoliopsida > Asterales > Asteraceae > Erigeron > Erigeron breviscapus. Next base: position 29,919,273 of record CM067174.1, read on the forward strand.
CCTCTCTACCTCTGGGTAGAGGTAAGACTGTCTACAGCTCACCTCCTCCATACCCCGATTAGGGATTGGGTCTTGTTGTTGTTGTTGTTGTTGTTGTATTATAAACAACAACATACTACTTCATCCGTCCCATTAAAAGTGTTCTATTTTGAATTTTCAAAGTCTTTGTTTATAAACTTTGACCTTAAATATATTTTCCGCGTTATATAAAACTTGATGAAAACATATATCGTTGAAAACACTTCTAAAACACAATCAATTCATATAACCTTCATTAAGTATTATTTAACACAAACAAAATTATTTAAAGTCAAAGGTAGAAAAGTTAGAGCACGATACTCGGACAAATTCAAAATATGACACTACTAATGGGACGGAGGAAGTACTTAATAAGTAAATGAATATAGCATGATAATCGGGCAATGCAGTAGCGGTGGCGACGACAAAGATGTGGTGGCTGAGACGGGTGGTGATGGCGGCGTCGAATGATGTGGGTTGATATAAATGTAATTGATGTAAAGAATAACGGTGACGATATTTTAGAAGGGTTTAGAGTGTAAATTGATAAGATAAAAGTTTGGGATGTAAATTTAATCCATTAAGGGAAATTTGGTAATTCTTTTTTTTTGGTTAATGGGATACCCCTGTAAATTTTATACCATCACCAAAAAGCATTACAAATCAAGTAGTATGGCTGAGATACCATACTAATTCATATGCATGACATGCCATACATATGTAAGCTACTAGAATCAAGCAAACTAGCTAACAAAGGCCAACCTACACACTAGTAATTACAATAAAAGAACTAATGTGATAAAAAGGAACAATAATATCATCCGCGCCAATTATATGAGATGGACCACAATATCACGTGGTACTTTCCAAGCTTCAAGTAAGCGCTTTACACTTGTCGTGTTTTTAAACTTCAAAGTTACTGTAAGTCCCCTGGTACGGATCGTTAATAGCTTGCTCCAGTTATCTTGAGGTGCGGAATCCCTCACTATAACTTGATGATCAACAATAAGCCCTTAGATCATCTGCTGCCTCGCAGATCTTCTTCGGGCTAGCGGAAAAACCTTTGACGACTTACCTGCACAAGTATGCTCGAAATTTCGACAAATGTTCAACCCTAAACTCTGTTAGGGTCCGGTATTTATAGGAAACACCTGACATGGGCTTCAGCGAGTCGACCTCGCAAATCCAGCCCAGCCCGTCACTAATGCGAGGTCGATTCTGTGATTGGCCTTGTATTTGACCCTGCAAATACGGAGTCGTATTCCCTATGTGAAATGCGAGGTCGCATTTCACACTTAGCAGATTTATTACACATTCAATACTCCAACTTAATCTAGTAGTCTATGCATAATACTAAGTTCATTAATGACAATCACATTACAAAGACATATAACAATATAAGCCCAAACAATCTAGACTGCTATTGACATAGATGTGCACTTACAGACTCCCCCTTGGCAATAGCTTCTAGATGTTAACATACCTATGTCTTTGTCTTGTCTTTGTCATCAATCTACTTCCTCTGCATTTTCTTGCTCTTGCTCTGCTCTGTAACAACCCTACTTTTTAAATGTTATATATGAGCTAGTTATGTTGCCTATGATCTCGCAAGCCATAGTTATACTTAAAGCTAGTAGATAATGCCCCTAAATTAGCAATCTAAAGCTATTGTTCAATTCTAAATATGAATTATAAAGTACCATTGAACAAAAATTTATTTATGATCGATCAGATTATCTAAACAATAATGTAAGTCTCACAAGTTGAGATAACCATCAAAAATCCTTACGAAGGTCCAACAATTTGATCATTTAGCTAATTTAAGTAAATTTGGTCACGAAAATAAAATTTCTAATTCAAAACATGTCATAAGTTCTTTTGCGCACAAAAGTGTTTAAATCATAATAAGTATATATATATATATACATATATGCTTAAAATAAATACAAGTTTATAAATTATGGATTATGTAACAAATCAAGAATACAAAAATATGTACATACACACACCTACACATGGCATATACACATACATACACATGCTAGAACAAAACACTAACATATACTACAAATCTATTACAATTAACCTTACAATTCATACATAAATACATATACATACACCCTACAAATATATACACCTTATATACTTATTTTATAAAAAAAAAATGCAAAGAAAACCCTTCCCATGCCCTTAAGGCCGCCCCCCCCCCCTAACACTCCCTCACATGCCCATTTCAAACTTCATACACTTCATTTTCTCTCTTGGAACTCACCACTTTTCTCACACTCTTCACTTTTCTCACATACTCTCTTATTCTCTCAAGACAAACTCTCTTCTCCCTCCTCTCTTCTTGTTACCTACGGCCAAAAGGAAGGAAGAAAAAGGCAAGCATAAATCAATATAAACACACATTAATAATAAGGGTTTAGGCTAGATTGTTAAGGGTTAATACAAGCAAGGTTCAAGGGTTGTTCTAGGCTTAGATTCAAGGTATTTTTGGGGTTTGAAGGCCACGAAAATCTGCCCTATTTCATCATCCAAAATCAAGTTCAAGAGGGTATAATCTTCATCCTTTTTACTAGATCTAATCTTGTTTTGTTTATATTCAAAGGTTTTATCAAAAGCTCATACTTTCTTCTTGCTTTCTTTGTAATATACACTTAATGAGGGCAAAGTTGATAGGATCTTTCTTTCCATACTCATGCATGTCGAATCTAATAAGAAAGATCCAAGGATTCAACAAGTTTAAGACCCAAAAGTGTGGTTATAGATTCGTAGCTTTTAAAGTGACTTTCTTGTTGATAGATCTATATGTTTTTGTATATTTTTGAAGAGTATATTCTGAGATTTTTCATATAAAAGATGTTTTTGTATTGTTGAAAGTTAGATCTATAAAAGTTGATAGTAAAAAGTGTTGATTCGAATGCATATATGCTAGATTTAAGAAAGTTGGATCTTTTGTTGAATTATGAGATGGATATGGACTTGTTATAAGTGAAAAATATGTTAATATGAATGTTAATATTCTGGAAAAATTGGTAAAATATCAAAGGTATAAAGCTTGAATCAAAGCATGTTAAAATAAGCTAGAAATCACAAACCGAAAACACGCAAAAATGCATTTTGAGCACACACATGCACCATAATCTTATGACCAAGAAAATATGATAAACCTACTGGAAAAATGTTGAAATAAAAGCACAAAACTCAGATCTATTGGTCCATGACAACAATAAGCTCAAAAATCACCTTTTCGGGTCAAATAATCACTAACCGAAAGCACTAAATTGCACATATCACACCACCACCACTCTCACGATTTTGGACACCAAAATATGATGAACTTTCTGGAAATAATGAAACAAGAATGAAAATCCATTTTGAAGCACTTTAATTGCTCAAGAAATGAGGCTAAAATCACTATTTCGGTAAACGATTTTTAATCATAAAACCCTCAAAATGAGCAAGACACAAGAGAGGTTGAATTGATATGATTTTGTATGGATAAAAGTTGCCTAAAAGGCCTGAGATTTTTCATATAAAAGATTTTTTTGTATTGTTGAAAGTTAGATCTATAAAAGTTGATAGTAAAAAGTGTTGATTCGAATGCATATATGCTAGATTTAAGAAAGTTGGATCTTTTGTTGAATTATGAGATGGATATGGACTTGTTATAAGTGAAAAATATGTTAATATGAATGTTAATATTCTGGAAAAATTGGTAAAATATCAAAGGTATAAAGCTTGAATCAAAGCATGTTAAAATAAGCTAGAAATCACAAACCGAAAACACGCAAAAATGCATTTTGAGCACACACATGCACCATAATCTTATGACCAAGAAAATATGATAAACCTACTGGAGAAAAATAGCTAAAAGGCAAGAGACATGTGCTACATAATTTAAAGATAAATAATTAAGTAAAAACAATTAATTAAATATTATTATTAAAATAAATGGAAAATACACAAATAAAAGTATAAATCATGAAATTATAAATTAAGAAGCTTATATATCAGAAGATAATTCAAATGAAATCATTCATAATTTATAAAGACAATTATGACACTTAAAAGTATTTTTAAGAATTTATTTAGCAAATAAATCAATAAAGTGAATAAATAAATAATTAAATATTATTAAATTAAATATATATTTACAAACCAGAAAATATACTTAAAATATTTATATTATGAGACCACTAATGTCAAATATTATTACTAAGCAAAGTGTGCAATGGAAATCATATAAATCCAAGCCAAACTACCGAAATTCCAATAAACGTACAAACGTATAATGAGAAAACGACTCTTACCACCAAATCTCTTATACCCAAACAATGAGAACATCATAATGCACTTAAATTCCATAATCTAATGACAACCAAATATGGGCAAGTCTACTAGTATACATCTCATGATCTAGCTCACTAGTTCATGTCACGCGAACTTACACCGCGAATATATACGTTATGGTTTAGGCTTGCTTGAGGCGCAACAAATCTAAGCGAAGGAATCACGTTTGATCAGCCCCTATTCACTCTCTAATCAAGTGAGTCATAGCCCCTTTTCAAACTCTTTTATATGTTTTACTTACGGGGTGAAAAGCATGATTAATTAAAATGACTTTATCTTATGAAATGATTCTTTGAAATAATGATAATGATATGGGAATTATATTGTATGTTCAACGTGTTATATGTTATATGATGAGCTTGAGTACTATCAAACGGTGGTCCCTGTACACTACTATTAACTCATTTGAGGCCTGTAGTTAGAGGGTTGCGCAACTAGGACTTGTCCCCTCATCCACTATTATAGGTAACGGTGGGATGTTTGGTCTGCCTTGGTGGCCACCTTCATCGCCATTCTGGCCTCGCGGTGCTCTAACTACTATATATTTATGGGCGTCTCCATGGCACGACCCTTGGTTATCTTTATGCACGTGATTGACAGCATGTGCTTATCATTATCTTATCATTTGGGACAATATATTGATTATTGGGACATAACCGGTCTTAGTAGTGGCTCAAGAACAATCTCATCAAGTTATGTCATGGTAATCTTACCATTGACTCAGAGGTATTGACATTATATTATGGATGGAAATTGTGGTTTGAACATACGGTTTGGGTATGGACAGTATGATGGAATTCTTGGAAATTTATGACTTATTCCTTACTGAATTGGATTAAATATATGTGTGTTGTTAGCATAATCCTATGAACTCACTCAACTCTCGTAGTTGACACTTTTTCTCATGCTTTTCAGGTCTAGGGCAATAAGTTAGCTTTTGGACCGCTTCATGGATGATGTGTTTACTTGTTGTATGTGGACTAGTAACGCAAACATTTGATCTTTTGGTTATGGATTTGGTTATGTAATGATCATTAAACGTCAACTTGAACTTGTTACCCTTTTTAATTTGAATGGCATTTGAAACTTTATGTTGATGTTTATTACTTAAATCTTTTGTACCATGTCGTTCTGTGGCATCTCGTGTTTCCGCTGTAGTCGGGGTGTTACATGCTCCTTCTCAGTCTCAGTCTCAGTCTCAAAATCAGAATCTGACTCTGACTCTGAAGGAGTATGAGTCAACCCTAACCGTTCTTTCTCTTGATCCCACACAGATCTTGGATTATAATAATAATCCGCAATCTCTGCCCTAGCTCTCATATGAGCTTGTGGATCATAACCCAATCTCTTCTCCAGTCTATGCACAATTACAGGATGCAAATCTGACTCGGTAGAAGTATTATTGGTAGAGTCGGTTTTGGTTGACTCACTATCTTGAGCACTAGCATTATCAGCATCAAGAGCAATAGCATCAGATTGCCCTACCAAACCCTTATCCTTATCTAATCGATCAACGTCAACATCTTCTGTAAGGGGTTTGGTTTGAGGTGCATCAGACTCAACTACCATCTTCAACTCTGTGACAATCAGTTCTTGAGTCTGTGGAGCTTCAGAAACTGCCTTGCCAGCAACACCAGCCTGGCTAGACTCCCTTTGAGTCTCTGTTCTCAAACTAGAACCTTCTCCTAGCTCCTGAGTAGCTCTGGCAGCATCTGGATCTTCATTGTGATCATCATCATGCCTTGCTTTATCCAGCTCATCACCTCTGCAACCTAAGCTGTCTCTCTCAGCTCTAACCTTGAGATAGTTATCGATGAGCTCATGCAGTTTTTCTTCGGAGATCTTGACTCCCTTCTTCATTGCATCTGCCATCCTTACAACCTTCCCATCAAGTTCAAGATACTTTTTATACATCTTGGACACTACCACCTCAGCCTTGTCCAACTTGTCTTTCAAAAACTTATTCTTGTCACTAACAACCTTAAGATCACCAGCTAAACGAGTGATCAAACCTCTCATCTCATTCATCTGTCTCTGCAGATCACCAAGATTAGTTTCTTCACTTGTTTGTCGCTGTGGTTGTGGCTGTGTAGTCTCAAGAACAGTTACAACTGGCACACTTTGTGAACCACTAGTAGCAGCAGAAGTCTCTTGTTCCCTGACAAGTCTAGTTCTCTTTGGCATAGGCTGCTCTGGCACCCAATCTTCATCCGTTTCTCTCCTTCTTCTTCCTTGAGTTGCCTCAGTAGGTTTTGGAACCATCTTAGATCCAACTCTGATGAATGCATGAGATTTGTAAGGATCTTCATCACCATCACTGCTGGAATCATCATCAGAATGGATAGAAGGCTCTCTGTCTGCTTCAATATCAACAGCATCCTTTCCTCTACCTTCAACATTCACACCAGATCCACTGGCCTGACCCGCTCCTGACCCACTAGCTTCTTCAGTACCAGACCCACTAGCTCTAGCTGCTTTAGAACCAACTGCAGCTTCAGCTACATAGTTATCTATGTCTTGGTCCAGGTCTGCATCTTCTGGGTCATCCACATTTGGATTGTACCTCTGCACTTAAGCAATATCAACATCTGGATCAGCCATCTCTTCCAATAAATCATCAACAAACTCAGGGTTGGCTCCAGGTTGGTTTATCACATCATCTGCAACCTGTACAACAACTTCAGGCTCTTCTGGTGCATCTTCCTGAACCACTACGTCATGTAACTGCTCAACATTCTCAGCAGCTTCACCACCCTCTGGCTGAGGCCCTTCATAAGCTGATATGACCCCATCAGTAAGTGTTATGTAGTTGGCATTTACGATTGCACCAAATAATGCTACATCTTGAGCATTTGGATCATTCGGATACCTGCGGCGAAACTCTTCATAGCCACGTGTGATGATAGAACTCACTTGCTTCACTTCTCCTACAACAGGTAAATTCGGAAGTCTAGCATTGACGATCATCATCACAATCCTAGGATACATCAAAAATCTCCTCTTTCCCATGGCTGTGATCTGTTTCTTCATCTCATCGAAGAAGAATTTTGAGAAACTATACGGCTTGTTAAATACCAAACCCACCATTTGTGCTTGGGCTTCCTGGTTCAATGTATGATAACCAGACTTCTTGTTGCTTAAACTAACCAGCAACACATGCGCAAAATACCTCCACCTGCCATAAAAACCCTTCTTGAACAGAGTTTTACTTGACATATCTGCAGCAAACCCCATTCTTCTGAAAGCACCTTGAATGACTTCATGTCTGAACTTGGTGAGACCTGTAACACCACCTTCTTGTTCAACTGTGCCCAGATTAAGAATGTTAACGAGGTCAGCAGCTGTGAACTGTATCTGCTGCCCAGCAACTCTGGTATGAAAGATATACACATCTCCTGCCTTCACACATTCATCATTATTCCAGAAATCTCTGAGATAATCTAAATATATGACTGGAGAATGTGTAAGAACATGATGAATCCTTGATCTTCTGAAGAAGGCAAATATCTCGTGATAATACGTCGTTCCTTCCTGATTATCATCGAAGTTCATCACATAATTATGACCTGCTATGAAATTTCTTGCCATTTCTGCAATCAATAACAAATAATTAATTACTCAAATAGACATAAAAATTCATATGCATAACATACACAACTAAAATTATCCCGGTAATTTAGTCAAAAGCATAAATTATCCGTGTAAATTACAACATATAAATTATCTCTGTAATTTAGTTAAGCATCAATTAACTTATTTTCAAATCTTTATAAACATAAACTTTTGAAAATCTGTTAAATTAACTTAAATTATCCCTGTAATTAAGTTAAAGATAAATTAACTCATTTTCAAATTTTTATAGAAAATAAACTTTTGAATTAAAAACGGAATATATTGATTCACAAATGGGTTTTTAATCTTATTTTCTACACAATATATAGAAAACCATGAGAAAAATGGCATATTTTCATTATTTTGTAACATATATAAATGTCAATCAATTTTATGTAAAAATCTTTCGTTTTCATTGAAAGTCATATAATACCATATTAAATTTTTATTATTGTATTCATTGAACATCTCTTCTTCTAAAAATTTTATCATTTCTTTATCCATTTTTAACAAGTAGTTGCAGTAATTTGTTGAGAAAGTTTTTTCTTATATTTTAGTTCTTCTTTTAATCTAAATTTTAAAAAGTTAAGATGTTGATTATTTTCTAACCAATAGAAACATCTTTCTTCTACTTTTATTCTTTCTTCTAACCATTTTATTCTTTGATCACAATATTTTATAAAAAATACTTTATGATTTCTTCTTACTTGTACTTTAGAATCAAACATTTAATTCTTCATAATTTTCCATAACAGATTTAGTTGGATTATACGTGTTAGTTTCACTTAAATTTTCTTCATATAAAGGTCTGGGAATATTACTTGAAAAATCTATTCCTTTAATTTTCATAGATTGACATCTTCTTAATAAACTATCTTCTATAGTATTTCTAGAAGTACTAATTCCTATAGAATTTCTTGGTAATTCTTGATTATTAAAAGAAATATCTATTGAACCATCTGAATGTTCTATAATAGTAGACGTTTGATTTTCTATTTCAATTGGTTTTGGTGGATTAATATCTTGAAGATTCCATGTTCAATGATTGAGTTATTTCATTCCATTTTAATCTCTTAGGTGTTTTTACTTTTGTATGCATAGTATTGACTTCAAATATAATAGTTTCATCTCTTGGGGATACTATTTTTGTCTTAGGTTCTATAGTTGTAGTCATAGTCTTATAATATATTCTATATATTACTACAGCAGCATTTGTTCTTTCTTTAAATTCTAAATTTTTTGTCTTAATAGTTAAAGTCAAAGTATCTAATATATTTGGATCAAATAAACCAATTGTAAAATTAGGATAACAATTAAAATAAATAGGACCATTTGATATATTTGATTCAGCCATAGCTAATAGAGAATTATTAAAATTCGTATGTCTAGCATCTCTTAAAATTAATAATACTGGAGCATCTATTCCTAATCTAAACATAGGTTTAACTGCTACTTGAATTAATCCTATATGTAAAAACTTATAAAGTTTTCTATGTCTTTTTATAGCTTCTACTGATAATAATTGCATGTTTTGATACTCTTTATTTATAGGTATAGTTTGTTCATGAGTTTTAATAGAATAATCTTGTAAAAAATCAAAAGTATCAATTTTGTAAATAGTATTTACATTTTGTTTTGGAATATTCCAATCTAATAAATTGTTTTCAATTTGAGAAATGTTTAATTCAACTGAATTCATATGTAAAGAGTTCATGTCTATATCTTCTTCCTGCTCTATAGCATTTGAACTATGATTCCGTTGTAAAACTTACACATGTAAGTTGTGTAAGTCTCGCCGGAGATGGTCGCCGTCGCCGGAAAATCATGGTGGTGGTCGGAGATGATGGTGGTGGTGTAGGAGGTGGTTGGAATTTGAGGACATGGAAGAAAATCAATGGACTTAAATTGGACTCAAAATAAGCTGGACTCATTTTATCTTTTCCCTATATATATATATATATATAACCGATTTGTTTATAATAATTTAGATAAATGTATTTACTAACTAATTAATATATCTTAATAACTATAAACCATCCCCTAAATTCCTTTTTAGAAAAGACACAACCATTGGATATAAAACAAAAATGAATGTGACCCTTAAATTGCTTTACTTACCTCACATTCCTTCTTTTAAATTTATTTATATACTATTACTACAACTTTATTATTACTATTATTATCATCATATTATATACTCTTACTAATCATAAATAATAAACTCTAAAAGCTAAATACAATTATCCATTTACATTACTATTAATTTTATAAAACTTGCATATTTAATAATTGTTTTATCTTATTGAACTTGATGATGATAATTTCAAAGACTTTCTTATATGTAAATTAGGATTTATAATATAGTGTATATTTACTGTATATATGAAATCATATTAAATAAACTTTTTCTTGTATTTAAAGTTATATTATGAGCCATTAAATTTTTTTAATGAATTTTAAATTAGTAAAATGAATTGTATTAAGATTTACATAAACTCTTACAGAAATATCACGGGACTTTAAAATCAAGAATATAATAACTCAATTAAATAATATATAAGTACTTGATTGAAAACGAACATTAAAGAAATACAATACACGACATTAAGCCTTTCTTAATTATATGAGTAAAAGTAAAATTTTCACTATCTTTTATTATACTAAAGCACAGTTGCTCTAATAACTTATCAATAATCATAACTTTCGATTTCTTAAAGTTGAATTTTGTTTTCAATTTTGACTTTAATTTATATTTTTTTGTTTTCCATCACAAGTTTACAATTTTTAAGCAATAAAACTAATATAATAGATAAAAAAATAATAGCGAATATATGTCCAATAGAATAATAGTTAATCTATATGCAATAAAATAATAGCTAATATATATCTTAATAGTACGTTCTATTATATAAATATAAAATTAATTAATTAAAAATAAATAAAATTTAGTGTAAATATATTCAAGATTTTTAAAATTAATTGTGTATATTTTTTTGAAGTTTTCTTTACTAATTATCATGACATATATAAAAAAATCAAAACATGTAGAAATATAATCTTTATAGTAAACACATATAATATTTTCATATTTTAATTGAAATATTTATGATACATTTCATCTAAAAATAAGAAATTATTTCTAATAATGTAAAATAAGAATATAATACACTATGTGTAACAATAAAATAAATAAAATAATAGTGATCTATTATGATTTTTAAATATTCAAATTCACTAAGTGTGTTACAAATTACAACTTTGATGAACATATTATGATTTTATAAAATTCAGATATCGATAAGGATATCACAGTAAATAGCTTCGATGGACATATTTTTAAAAAATATTTCAATATAAAACTCAAAGTTTTGATATATAGATCAACTTTTTATCACTCAAAATAGTAAATTTAATTTTAAACAATAGAAAATTAACATCTAATATTGATAACACCGTAAGCCCCGTATATTGGACACAAGCCTAAAATCTAGTTAAACATTTCTAAACAAATATATTATTGTTTTTAAATATTATAAATAGAGTATTCAACAATAATGTTTATTATTTTAAGTTTGTTCTATATAATGTTCACATTTGAGAATAATATTATAAATTAACTATTACAATTTCATTTTTATTTGTTTGTTTTTTACCATAATACTCTAAAGACTTTTTTTCACACAAATACAATTCAAAGGTCATTGCAAAAATTAATGGTAAAATTTTGATTGAATAAATATGTATATAATAGTTATATATAGAGAGATATAATATTTATTTGAATTATTTATTTGGGATACGGCCTTTTACCGGAAAAAAAAAACATTTATTTGGGACATATGTGGTAATATTAATGAATTTGGCCATTATAATATAAACCTTGAATATCATGTTGTTTTATTATGTAGATATATATACATATTGTAGTTTATAGTTAGTAATTTGGTATTTGATTTTCTATAAATATGGAGATAATAATTTTTTTTGACAATTTTATTATTCATCTGTCCCAATTTAAATATTATATTTTGACTTTTTTTTTTTTAGTTTTCGTAATATATAACTTAGGTGATATCCGTGCGTTGCACCGGGCTATCTTATATCATATTATTAAACCTTATTTCAAAGGAAAATTTACAAACATTAAAAGTTATGTACACTTCTGTAAGATTTTAGTTTGGGCCATGGTCTTATGTTTTTAATAGGTTTTGGTTAACTTTTAATGTTTGTCAAATGAGCAAGGCATTAGAAAGACGGTAAATGTAAGGAGAAGTAAGGTGTAAATACAAACTAACTTCTTTGAAATAAATATGAAAATTAAAACATGACATAAAATATGTGATAAACATCAAGAAACCATGACCAATCACCGTTGCACCCTAGGTCATCACATTTTGCAACTGAGCTATCGTTTCACTTTTCGTAATATATAACTTAGGTGTTACCCGTGTGTTGCACCGGGCTATCTTATATCAAATTATTAAACCTTATTTCAAAGGAAAATTTGCAAACATATTTAAACCTTATAACATAAACGGAAGGTTTTGAGTATATGCACATTATCATCACCGGATCATGTTAAATTAGCAAAGCTTGGGTAAACTTTTTTTTTTCTTGCACTATATAAATCAAATTAGCATATAATGAACCGACCGGTGCAAGTCACGTGGGGGGGTTTAACGGCCATCAAACGGCGTTTGGTTCCAGTATGGTTCGAGTGGAGTTTTGGAAACGTTAGGTATGATCCGCGTAATTTCGAAAGGAAAAGTATCAAACCAGCAATATCGCGCAAACGTAAGGTACCATTTAAGTAATTAACTCTAAGAAGTTTGCTAGAAATCTTGAAGGTTTTTTGACCATTCGCAGAAGAATGGAGTTTTGGGTAGATACTTAGTAATCCCATATCGTTTATAACTCATGGTACATTTAGTTTGTTTTTGGTAAAATTTGGTTATGTACACTTCTGTAAGATTTTAGTTTGGGCCATGGTCTTATGTTTTTAATAGGTTTTGGTTAACTTTTAATGTTTGTCAAATGAGAAAGTAACCCGTTTTGTAGTGAAATTAACGTTTGATCAAAAGGACACCTTTGTTACGTTTGTATGTGTGTCCAAATCATGTTTGAATCAGTAAGGTTGTCATATAAAGCTTGGAAATGAGTTTGGAAAGGTTATAAGTTGAATCAAGTGTCAAAAATGGGTTTTGCATTTGTTAGATTCAGATATGTGGGGCCTAAACGGGGGCATGCTGTGCATATCTGGCATTTTTGTGTTCATGTTGCGCACATCTGTTCACATGGAGACTTTCTGTTCTTTCCAGACGTAGTTTATGCGGCGCATAAATGGACCCATGTGGCGCATACATGGAAAAAAAATTTTTATTTTTTTTAAATCGTGTCGAGTATTTTCATAATTGAATATAACATGATACCCAAGAAAATGCGACTGCGGTGGCGACGACGGCGATGTGGTGGTGGCGGAGACGGGTGGTGATGGTGACTATTGGTGATAGTGGCGGTGTCGAGTGATGTAAGTTGATATAAATGTAATTGTTGTAAAGATAATAGTGAATATATTTTAGAAAGGTTTAGGGTATAATTTGATAAGATAAGGGGTTATGGTGTAAATTAGTTCATTAAAGACAAATTTAATAAATCTTATAATTCTTTAAACAGGATGGTTCATTAAGGTTACTTTAGTTAATTCGTAACTTACCATTTTCTAACTAACACTTTCTAAAACAGGGGATGAGTAATTTTTATATAATAGGTAAACATAAACGGCAACATACTACTTAATAAGTAAATGAATACAACACGATATCAGGGCAATGCAGTAACGGTGGCGACGACGACGTTGTGGTGGTGGCATAAACGGGTGGTGATGGAGGCGACTACCGGTGGTAGTGGCGTCGAGTGATGTGGGTAGATATAAAAGTAAGGTGGTGTTTGTTAATGTTTTAATAGAAAAAGTCATGACTTAATTAAAAATACTTAATCCATTAAGTCATCAAAAGTGTTTGTTTTTATGACTTAATAAACAAAAAACAACTGTATTGACTTAATCCATACAGACATTATTTATTCATTCAGTCACTTAATCAATTCAGTCACTTAATGGTTAAAAAAACAAACAGGCCCTAATTGTTGTAAAAATTATTGAAGATATTTTAGAAGGGATTAGGGTGTAAATTGATATGATAAGAGTTTAGGGTGTAAATTAATTTATTAAAGATAATTTTGGTAATTCTTATCTATAATTCTATACTATATTATAAAAGAAATAGTCTCATATTGAAAGTTACATGAGAAAAATTGTCTAAAATACCCTTCATGATTAAGTTACACAATCAGTCCTTTATTTTTTAAAATATCTCATTAACCCTTTACATCAATTACTTTTACATCAATTATCTACAACACTCGACGCCGCCTCCACCACCAACAGTCGCCCCCACCACCACAGCGTCGCCGCCATGACTACCGCCGAATTGCGCGGGTACCGTGCTAATAATTCTTTAAAGAGGATGTTTAAGGATACTTTAGTTAATTAGTAACTAACCATTGTTTAATACTTTTTGGAAACCGGAGGATAAGTAATTTTTATATAATATTAAAGAGGTGAAATGTTCATTTGAAAACTAAAAATTCTGTGAAAACTAGAAAACTGGTCAAAACACACTGTGATCTGAATTTAACACAATGTGTTTTAATTGTGTTTTATAAAAACACAATGTGTTTTTATTGTGTAATATAAAAACACATTGTGTTAAGTTTTAAATCACAGTGTGTTTTTGATAGCGCGTGAAAATCAGAAAATTGTTCAAACACACTGTGATATGAACTTAACCCAATGTGTTTTCTAAAAACACATTAAAAACATATTGTGTTAAAATCAGAACACAGTGTGTTTTGGCCAGTTTTCACGAAAATTTTAGTTTTCAAATGATAAATCCCTATTAAAGATGATACATACGCGACTTTAATGATCATAGAGTGTATACCATCATTTTCTTTTCAGAGAAAGCATATTGTATGTAAATAAAGTACAAACATTAACTTTTACTCCAAATTTTTTTACTTTGCCTAACAAGAATATGTTTGTAGCTTAACTTTATATTAATTGGGATTAGTGTTTAAAAACATTATTATTAATAATATATAGTGTAATCAACTTTAAATATTCTTACTGTTTATAAAGTCCTTTAATTTATGACAAAACGAGAATTTTAACCACGGGCGTTGCCCCGAGGCACATAACGATACGTAAATTGTAGATTGCGTGTAACGTCGGGAATATATACATAACGATAAACGAAGGATAAAAACGCATATAAGAAACTATATAAAAACTGATCATTTAGTTATACAAAAGGAACAAATGAAAAAGTTATAAAAAAAACCAAATGTTACATATGAAAAAGTTATAAAAAAAACCAAATGTTACATATGAAAAAGTTATAAAAACCAAATGTTTAAAAATTAAAAACGAATATATAATGCAAAAAAAAAGTACAAAAATAAGTTAAAAAACAAAATATATAGCATTTGAATAAAATATATAGCATTGTAAAAAGTTGTAAAAAAACAAAGTGTAAAGTGTAGAAAAAGGTATAAAAAAACAAATGTTAAAAAAGATAAGAAAAACCCACAAATTATATAAAGTTAGGGGCTAGAAATAATAAAAAGCAAAAAAAGTTATAAAAACCGAATGTTTAAAAATTAAAAACGAATATATAATGAAAAAAAAAGGGAAAAAAAATAAGGAAAAAAAAATATATAGCATTCTAAAAACTTATCAAAGAAAAAAATGTAAATTGTAGAAAAAGGTATAAAAAAACAAATGTTAAAAAAGATTTAAAAAAAAGCCCACAAATTATATAAGGTTAAGGGCTAGAAATAATAAAAAGCAAACATGAGGGGTAAAAAAGAAAAAAGAAAAAAAAGGAGGGGGCAGAAATGAAGAAGGGAAAAAAAGAGGGGCAAAGTGCAAAACGGAAAAAAAACAAAAAAAAAAGGAAAAAAAAACAAAAAAAAAAAAAAAAAAAAAAAGAGGGGGAAGTTTCAAACCCTTGACCTCCCACTACAAAGGAGTGGACACAAACCACTCTACCAAGTCTCACTTTTATGTTTTTATTTGTCAAATATGGTATTTATGTTAAAACTGCAGATAAAGACAAAATAGCTACTGTAGCTAAGCCTTCTTTAATTGTTATATATATAATATAATTTTATTACTTCAATACATAATTTAATTCGATTTGACACAGATCACATTCAAATCGCAAGGTTTATTCTAGACTCGATTTTTTGGTTTCGGAATATTTAATTTGATAACCACTTTTACAATTTCCACTTTTTTCTTTTTTTTATCTCCCACGTATATAGATAAAATAAATAAAATCAAAGAGAAGAAGAAAAAACAAAAGACAGTAACAGTGGACGACCAACATCTCCCACAACATCTCCCGGCGGCGGGGTGTAAAAGAATTACTTGTTTGTGGGTTTCATGATGAAATACAGAAAAAGGAATATGTGCGGTGGTTTGACATCGTTTTTCATTAGTGATTGTGTTTGTTTTTCATTTATTTGGCATCATCATCATCAAGATATAGAGATCCGAATTTTTTTTCCAATTCTTATGGTTCTAAATTCTGATGAATGTGTGTAGTTAGAACTAGTTTTTTGACCCCGGGGGGACGTTGCCCGGGATCGACACTGCGTCATGCAAGCATTTATACATACAACAGTACCTAAAAGTTTGGACACTTAAAATTTACTATAAGGGGTAGAAACTAAAAAAATTGGTGGCAAAAACCAAGAGTTTAGTTAGAAACCTTAAAATAAGAGATAGAAAGTAAAAAAAAAAAGATTTGATGATTAAAGTTAGAAACCCAAAGTTAATTGATAAAAATTAAAAACTTTAAAACTAAACTATAATTAAGTTTGTATACAAAAAGTTAGACTAAAGTTAAAAAACCAATAAGTTAAGTGGTACAAATAAGTTAAAAGCGTTAAAATAAGAGATAGAAAGTAGAAAAAAAAATAAAAAAATTGATGATTAAAGTTAAAATCCAAAGTTAATTGATAAAAATTAAAAACTTTAAAAGTAAATTATACTTGTATATAAAAAGTTAGACTAATGTGATAAAACTTAAAAGTTAAGTGGTAAAAATAAGAAACTCTAAAAATATACAATCGTTAAAAAAAAATGCAGAATAAGACAAAATTGCTGACGTCAGCAGGTAGCTAAGAATTCACAAGGGTTACCGGCTAAGGGAATAGCAAGTCAATCGTGTATTCTATAACGTTTCTGATTTTGTTCATGCATACAATAGAGGTTCTGTAATTTCATGCACACAATAACTTTCCGGCCATAGTTACTTACATTTTCGTGCACTTAACCCAATTTTAAGCATAGCAATTCTACCATATTACCCTTATGCCTTACCAATAGTCTGACTTTAAGTAATCTCATACTCGAACCCGATTAAAAATCTTCGTCCCATGACTTGGAGCCGATGAGTACCCTTTTACTTACTAACTATAGGGTAATTGAAAACGTGTTAAGTAGGTCCGTATGACAATTCCCACTAAATTAATTGTTCACAAGTATTGATAATGAACAAAAAAAAATAAGTTTATAAGATTATTTATTCAAGTAGCAAATGCAATAGCTTGGTTTTCATTGACGGACTTTGTCATTATGTCAATGGTAGTGAAGGTTTCAGTGATCAGGCCTCCCTAAGTGTTTTAATGCTTGTTAGGTGATAAGTGATTGGTTTGTGTAATTCGTCGTGGATGTTATTTGAAACTAAATGGTTGGACGTTGGTAACTTGTTTTGTGCATTCGAATAATCTAATGTCATTGATATTTTTTGTTTGCAATTTCTCGTTTACAAAAGATTTATTTTGATCAACGTTAAATGTGTATAAACATCTATAGGTTACCTTGTAATTGAATGAGGCTACGTTGGAAACAATTTATGTGCAAAGTAAATGAAACAAAAAATATTGGAATATAACAAACTAAAATCCTAAAACATCGAAACTTCGTCCATTGACAATCAAAAAATTTAAACCTTCAAGAATGTAAAATAAAAGAGTAAAAAGCTTTATTAAATGACATCAAAAGATAATGAATGAAACTTCATCTAAGCGAAACCTATTCTTGCCCTCCAGTTTCACTTGATTCTTGTTATCAAGTTTGAATTATTGAATCAAGATGTTATCATCAACAATTGCATATAACAGAAGTACAATTTTTTTTTTTGAACGGCAGAAAGATTATATATTAAACATAAACTCCACTAGCAAGATGCTAGTGAGAAAGGTACAAGTCTAGAAATACACAAAAATTACAACAAACTAGACTCTTCTTGAGACTTTAACTGCTAAAATTGCAAAATGGTTGGAAAAAAACTTATGTCAATTACAAACGAGGCATAAGAGAAAACCACATCCACGAAGGCCGAGCCACCGGTTTTCACTTCGCGATGATTTTGATGCAACCCCAAACAAGTCCCAAGGACAAAGAAAAAGAAAAATGAGATTCAACATTATTGTAACGGGTTCACAATCCATTCTTCCCAAGACAATGAACTCTTCTTACCCCGATAGTTGATCCAAAGAAAAGATGTAGAAACAATCGAGTTGAAGATGCCCAAGCTAGTTTCCTTGATATCGTTAAATAAGTTGTTATTTCTTGCTTTCCAAGTGCGCCACCACCAAACAAACATTATAGCTTCAAGTCTTTGAGCAATTCTTTTCGAGTTGGAAGAAGTGTCACACCAACTAATTATAGCTTCAATGGACGAGCTGGGGACAATTTTATTCAACCAGGTGCTAATTAACCCACGAGTTTCAGCAACCAATTTACACTTTTGGAAAACGTGCTCCACAAGATCCACCCCATTCGAGCAGAGAGTACAATTAACGGAAGTAATATCCACCCCTTTAGCGAAAAGGTTCACAAAACTAGGTAAACAATCCCGCCTTAATCTCCACACAAAAATATTTACTTTCTTAGGCACAAGCTTGTTCCATTTAGTTCTAAGATCGCAAGTGATGGGAAGATAATGATGATCAAAACAAGTTCTAAGGTGAGCGACAGTAAACGAATTCTTACCAATGATGTTCCACAATTAAAAAAATGAACTCAATATTACATGTTTAAATGGAAAAAAAATATAAATAACATCTTTACATTATACAATAACATCCTCTTTAGATTATAAGGAGAAATATGCATCAAAAAACTTATTACCCTCTTCATTTTGATGGTTGAAAATCTTGATATTTTGAAATGAGAAGAAAATGGCGTGAATTTATAATGACATAAAATAAATCTTTTACAGATTTATAAAAGTATATTATTCATTATGCAAGTTTGACTTTGTGAGAATGTGATTGTCATATTTCTGTGTAAATTGCCGTGTTTTATTTGTGGTTATTATTTTTTTTATATATATAAAACAATCCAGGATCTCTTGCTTGTTGTTAATGCTAGTAAGATCAAATTTGAAATGCCGTGTTTTTTTTAAAAAACTTTTATAGAAAGTGTTAGCAAACTGCAAATATATGCAATAAATGTTTATATGTAAAGTCCATGGTGCTATTTAGAAAGGTTGACTTTTAATTTGAATGGCCAAGATTGAAATTTAATATTTATTTTCGATGGTTATGATTAAAAGTTCATTTTATATTTTTATCTCAGCTCTACCGGCAATATCTCTTCTATATATAAAATTGAAGTCCATTCCTAAATTTTTGTTAAAAAATAGGTTACTTGGCACAACCAAACCCCTTTCATTCATTAAATTTAATTAGAAAAAATCATTTATTACGTAAGCAATACTAATAACTTATCAATAAAAATATCAATTAATAAATTATAAAAAACATGTACGTCCATCAAGAGATATTAAACTAATTTGTCCTTGTATAAGGGCGTAACTTCTATTGTTGTTGTTATAGATATAGTAATATATCATAATACTACCCGGGTATTACCCGGGTGCTTAAGCTAGTATATATAGATATACATATATATATTATATATATATTAATTGGTGAACTTTTAATTATTTGATTTTTCTAATCCACACAAACTAATTTACCCTGTTCCTAATCCTGTTTAAATCTTGCCGCACCTCAACACATATTCTATAGGATGTATATATGCATTAAGATTGAAATATTTATTTTATATTAAAAGTTAGAAATTTCATGTTTAATTGTTGCTTCATTATTAAGCACGGTCTTTTATTAGATAACAAAATGCCCATTATCATATACTACTGTTGATTCAATGATTTTTATCATTTTAAATTGTTGATAATCTAACAAACACCCACACTAACTATTTGTTCTTGTTGCAACACACGATAATGATGTAACAGATATTCATAGTCATATAAGCATATAGAGATTTGTTAAGTGCTGAACTAACAATTGTGACGTTATAAAACTAATTTAACTTATCATTTTTAATGTTAATAATATACCTTTTTTTGTATTATACTTGAATGGAAAAAAAGGGTCGAAACTATTAAGTAGTCATTCGGGTCGGGTCCAAACTATGAAGTACTCGCTTGGATTGGCTATGCAAATGAAATATACAATCTTTTTCCTATGTCGTGCGGTAGAGTTTTAATAACAAAAGGAGGGATAACAGTGGAGTAGAAAAACTAAACATTTAAAAGGGTTAAAATTTATTATTAAAAACAACAAAGTCTTAATAAATGCTAAGGGTAAAGTCGTCATTAAAAATTATTTGTAGTATAACAAGTAAAATGATAAGTAAGAAAATCACCTCCCGTTTATAATACGTTTTCAATTAATAATAAGTGTGATAATCATTAACTTAAAGATATAGTGAAATTTACATATTGTTGTAAAACTAACGATGAAAGAACAATAAACAAGACAGGAAGATAGACAGAGAATGAAGAAATTCTATTATTAATCTTATCGATACGTATGTTTATATAAATACAAGATGGAGTCTTCCCCAAGAAATAAATCTCCGTTATACAAGTATATCTAGTTATCATATTAAATGATATGGACATCCATTCCATAATTATTAATAATACTTCCCCTTGGATGTCCATCAATTAAAGACATTATGTCTCGTTAAAACCTTACTAGAAAACCCAATGGGACAAAATTCTAGTGAAAGAAAAAGAGTACATAATTCTTTTGATACGCTTGGGGATGTTGCCTCATTAAAAACCTTGACAGAAAACCCAGTGGGACAAAACCTTGCTCAAGGGAAAAAGAGTGCAACGTGTATCTTCTCTCCCTCATGATCACTTCACCTAAAATTCTCATTATTACCAAATGCTTTCAATGTCTGACATATGAAGTGTCTTAATAATATCAATCTTATTGCTTCTCACTCGAATGAAATCCTCAAATATTATTCTCTTCACATATATTCACATCATGCATCTCATTTAATACATCCTCGTACTTCACAAGTTACACATTGCCAACAAATTCAAAGTAAATGATGTATAATCCATGTTTGAACCGCGAAAATAATTAGTGTTTTATTGACACTTCTAAAACAATAATGTGATCATTATCTTTGAAGTCAAAGGGAAATTCTTAGCATCATGTGACCTCATAAGGATGGACATTATTTATCCATATAAAATACAATATCTTTACTAACGTTCATGATGCACAAGGATTTCACCCTTAATATTCATAAACCAAGAAAAACCTTGTCTTTTATACTCAATTATTTAATCACCTTTGGACACACCTTTAGAGTTTCATCAATATATTATATCCAAATCCGTTCTCGAGAATTTTTCACAAGTTTTTCAATCATTTTAAATTACGAGACATGTTTCATACATTTTATATCCCTCATGGAATCTCAAATATCAAATGAGCTCTATTCTTATCCTTTAGACGCAAATCAAGTATCTAATATTCTCAGACTTTCAATAGTTGCTTCCACCATAGAACAATTCCACACTTTCAAGTGCATGGACTCCGCGTCCCAAACTACTAGCGTCTTTCCAATTTTGGCCAATCATCCATATCATATCAAATTATTTGCATGCATGTTTTTCAAGATCCTCACCATTATACATACTCGTAACGCTATCATATTCAATCAATCTCGACGTCGTTATTATTTGTTTTCGATTCCACAAGTCTCTATACATGTCACATTTCATTGAGATCTCATTATTTTCAGGTACCCGGAGTTTCTTTAAAAACCTCCATGTCTAGTTTCTCATCATCAATCTCTTATGGGGTCTTTATACCTCGACTTTGACCATCTTAATTTATGCTCTTTTTCTTTCGAGACTTTTTATTTGGAATCGACTTTTCTACCACTTTCATATGTGCGTAGACTCATTACCAATAGAAGCATTAGCAGCTTTTTGGTCAGTTAACATAGCTGGCATGCAATTACTAAATCATGTGAATGAATTATCCCACAGACTTTAAGTTTATATTCATTGATGTGAAGATCTTTGATAATTTATTCTTACTCATTTCAACAACTGCTTTTCATCTTTCCATAATGTTCCCTAATGTTGGGAAAACTAAATCATGTCAATGAGAAACTTAAGCCATACACAAATTATCCAATGATGGCTTTATTGAATACGTACACATCTTTCATGTTTTAACTCATACCCAAAACAGTCATACTAATGTCTAGTTTAATCAGACAGTTTCAAACTGAATCAAAGCATGAGCCTACACACTTCTAAGGCACGCCTATTTTCCCAACATTATTTCCAACATTCTTTGAGGTCTTATATTTATATATAGGCATTGGACATGGTCGAACTCGACCTCCTATGGTCAAACTCGACCTCCCATGGTCGAACTCTACCTCCCAAGGTCGAAATCAACCTTATGTTGGAAAGTAGACTCTTTTACGAATTTGTGGACGCTTGAATTGTCCAAAACGTAGTTACGGTTTGAAAATTATGGCCAAAACAAAGTCAGCAACGTTTTTTTGTAGTCGACTTGTTTAATTAATTAAATATACAAACGACTCAAGACAAACTTCTATCATGATGTTGTCACCCGAAAATGCACCATTAAACTCCCTCTTGACATCACCATTTAGAAGTATTCATCAATCTTCAAAGTCTTCACTTGTAATGCATGGTAATAGTAACAGAAATGCACAACGGATACACCTTGACTGTTGCTATGAATTATGACAAGCATTAGTTAAAAAAAATTGCGTCCGACAGACATCCATTTAACCAATGATATAAGATCTTCTTTCCATAAGACTTGATTTTCATGCGCTATACACTAATCTTCAAACTATAAAATTTCTGTATATTTATGACAAGTAACAATATTAAGCTCCAAGAAATGTTATCATGCCAAACATCATTACATCAAAATAATCCATAAATCATTCCTTCCAAGAAATCCAGATATCATCGATTCCCCAAGAAATAATAGATATCATGCAAGACAACATAACTCAATCCATTCGATCCTCAAGCTTAAATGTCATATGACAGAGAAGTTGAATCTCCCACAATCAGCATTGATTTTGATCAGCTCCCACAAAGATAAGAAATTTTGCAACTTGAATTTCAGATTGCAACACTCACAAGACCCATGTCTTGAACCAATAGTGTCTGACTTTGTCTTGTAACTTCACGAATCCACCATTCACCTGACGTCTTTTGTATCAAACTCCCCCTTAAGGTAAGCATCTCCAAAATACATAGAGAGCCACTTAATCAGCAACCCCTTCACTAGTTACCAGATTAATCATCTCTACATCATTGGCATAAAATAAATGTTTGATCATCAACTACTTGCCTACAAATGTTTAACTTCATCACAAAAGCTCTAAGCACTACAACAAAAAGGGCTTTATAGGACCCTTTGTGTAGGACGCTATGAAAATAGTGTCCTAAAAAACTATTTCATAGGACGAATGAGCGTTTAGGGTCCTTACATAACATATGTTACTTAAACGGTGTCCTAAAAAGTTATTCAATAGGATGGATGATTGTTTGGGGTCCTATTATTATATAACTTAATAGGACACTTGAAATATGGATCCTAATAAATTACTTTATAAGACGTTTAGTTGGTAGTGTCCTGTTATGTGCTTGTGTAATAGGACACTTGAACATTGGGGTCCTATTATAACATAACCTAATAGGACCCTTGGTACTTAAGTCATAACAATTCTATGTTATAGGACTTTTATTTGTCGAAGTCATATTAGAATATAACTTATTAGGACATTTGACATTTGGGTCTTACAACTTTAACCCCTATAGGACGCCTAATCATTGTGGTATTATTATAATACAGCGTAATAGGACACTTGATATTTGAGTCATAAAACATCAGTTTGATAGGACGTTTATTCACTAGAGTTTTATCACACCATAACTTAATAGGACACTTGACACTTGGGTCTTAAAACTTTAACCTTTATAGGACGCTTAATCAGTGTGTTATTATAATATACCGTAATAGGGCACTTGATATTTGAGTCATAAAACATCAGTTTTATAAGACGCTTAATTGATGGAGTTTTATTATAGCATAACTTAATAAGACACTTCACACTTGGGTCTTATTAGTTTTAACATTTATATTTAACGCTTAATATTTTTGTATTATTATAATACACCGTAATAGGACATTAGATATGAGTTTTATAGAACGTTTATTCGTCAGACTTTGCCCAAATTTTATTCCCCTCCCGCTTTCAATTAATCCAAAATTAAAATAATGCCGCCCTTAATTTTCCCCAAATTAAAATAATCCCGCCCCTAATTTTCCCCAAATTAAAATAATCCCGCCACTAGTTTTATCATGCATTTGTTTTACCTTATGTGTCCTTGAAACTTTGTTTATATGTATATTTTTTTTTTAATCAGGTGTGTTGCATTTGTTTGGCTAAGTATGCAAACAATGATGAACTGAAGGAGTTGCCATGTACTCACTTCTTTCACAAGGATTGCATGGACAAGTGGTTGAAGATTAACGCTTCATGTCCACTATGTAAAGGTGAAGTTGGGGAGAGTGTCTTAAGTTCAGTAATCGAATGAACATCAATGCCGGTCTGCAATCGTAACCTGGTGGTTTAGTTTTAGTCAGTGCTTTTTGTTACATATATCATCAGTTTGTTAATATACATATGCTGCTTTAAAGAGAGTTATTTTATAATGAAGAGAAGGCCCGATAGATTTTGATAATTTTATTGGTCTAGTTGGGAAATATTGCGATTTTGCGTTTCAACCCATGTATGTTGCCTGTTTTTTATTTTTAGTAGATAGAAAATAGGTGAATTTGGAGATTGGAAAAAAAAAATGGCTCCGGGTCAAGAAGAGGACACTTTTGTATACATAAAATGGGTTACGTTGGGTTGGGTTGGGTTGCGTTGATCTGCAATCACTTCTCTGACGTCTGCAATCACTTCTATGACAGGTAGCCGGGTTAATTTATTAAAATACTGAGAGAGTGAGAGAAGACTTGTTTATATTTCATTTTGGTTATATGAGGACATGTCATGTGACATTTTTTTGTTATTGTCAAGGAACATTTTAAGAATATGATATAACTGGAGACCACTTCAAAACAACCCAACCCAGTAACATCACTCATATTCCAAACATTCGAATGGCTAAGCATGTTATCTTCCGAGCTCAACCCATCATATATCCCAGGCGTATTTCTTTTTACGGCCCAAGTCAAAGCTTCTCAGGCATCTTTATTAAAAGTCGTTAGAAAGACGTCCAGAAGGTACAACCATCAAAAGTACAACTCTTCATGGGGTTGTACCATATTCCATGGGATAGGGAGTGGTAGCAGCTACTATGGTGGCAGAGGGTGGTACAAGGGTGGGAATAGCCACGGCGTTATTTTTCATGTTATTATATAAACATGATATTGTGACATTTTGTAGTTACATAATTAAATTTTATTTCATCTTCATTAGTTTACCCAAGTTGATTGTATCTTATTTGTAATTTTGAATCGTGTGTGGAAAAAGCGTCCCATCATATGAGATGTTATGACCATTTTATATTAGGACCTTTGTCTTGGTACATTACAAGGGTCCTATAAACTAATTTTAAAGGACCTTTGTATGAGTATTAACAGATTAAAAATAGGGAAGCATATTAGAACATCCTAACAGTGTCCTAATATGTATTTCTTAGGACACTTTTTGTGTTATTCGTAGACATATTAAGCGACCATAAATTTGGTTTCATAATCTTATCTGGGATATTAGGACCCTTTATTTGGTACTAAAGTAGCTATAATGTTACATCATAAGGGTCCTATAAATTAATTTATAAGGACACTTATATGTGTATTAAAAGATTAAAAGTAGGTAAGTACATGTTAGAACATTGTAAAAGTGTCACAATATGTTTTTATTAGGACGCTATTTCTGTTGTTCATAGACATATTATGCGACCATGAAATTGGTTTCATAAAGATATTAGGACGCTTTTTAGAATTGGAACTTATTACGACCCCCTTACATGAAACGCTTTTACTGTTGGTCCTATCAAATGAAAGGTCCTATAAAATAGCATTATAGGACGTTTTTGTGCGTCCTAAAAACCCATTTTTGTTGTAGTGAAGACAAAATCCCAAACACACGCTCAACAAAGATCATCTAATGTTTAATCGACTTTCAACCCTAGTTTTCAATCTTCATTTGATTCATCTGAATCACCTAATCTATAATCAGGCGCCTTTGATCCAAAAATTAGGTCGGACACATGTCACACGGATTCAAAACCAGAAAGATACCATGATTGAACTCTGTCAAAACATCATAATCTTCATTATTTTAAGAAACTAGAATTTTGCATAGAAAACATGGAAGGTTTAAAATTTGTATCCCCCTTTTTTTTCTACAAAATTCTTAAAACAACTAATTTGTTTGTTTTTGGTTTCAGCACATCTTTCATTCTCATCTTCATCCCACGGTTGTTCACATATGCAATCAAGAGATAACCAAGTAGCTTCTTGCCAAAACAACATCATGACACAGTTGTTCATATAATCAAGAGATAGCCTAGTAGCTCCTTGTCAAAACAACATCATGACACAGTTGTTCATATATACAATCAACAGATAACCCATTAGCTCCTTGTCAGAACTACCCTTTTAGCCTGATCTTGAATTTCCTCTAAGATTTCTTAGAATCTTCTATAGAGGATAGACCTCGGGCCGTCATTGATACATATATCATCTAAATTCAGAACCTAAACTCAAATAGTTTACAAGTTCCAAACTTAAATGATGTTAAGTAGTTAGAACCCATATTTGTTCAAGTATACAAGTTCATAAACTTGTTTGACAGAAATAAAACTCAAAACCAAGAGAGTTAAAAGTTCAATCTATCTCAAGCAAGTTCAAACCAAAACTTAAACAGAATTACAAGTCTTAGATTGTGAAAGAACTTGTAAGAACTTAAGATTGTTCAAGTTAACAAATTCAAAATTCGAAAGCAAGATCTCAAACCTAAACTCAAGAGAGTTTTTCGGGTTCTAAATCAAGTCCAAGAGTTTCAAACCTTAACTTAAACAAAACAAAAATTTGTTTTAATAGAAGGCAAATGAAGAAGTATTTATAGCCAAAAGTCGAAAGAGAGGTTGAACTCGACCAAAATAGATTAAACTCGAACAAGGTTGGTTGAACTCGACCAAGGTGGGTTGAACTCGACCAAGGTAGGTTGAACTCGACCTGTTGAATTCGACTGGAGGTCGAACTCAACCCTTCTCAAACTTGAATTGCCAAAAACTTGAAGAAACGTATAGAAATTTGAACAAAAATGGCTTACAAATTATTGAAAACTCTAACCTTGAACTAAGAGAACACGATCGATGGTTCTGATACCACTTGTAAGTCCCTATCGCCACCGGATCTGCGAGATTAGATGACTAACTATCGAGTGCGGAAATCTTAATAGATGACTATATTAGGTTCTTAATTCAAGGTTAGAATTTTTTTTCCCTTTCACTTTTTGGATTATTATTTAAGTGTTTCCTAATATAGTGTTTTTTCTTATTAATTTGTTTTTTTTTTAACTTAGCCTTTTGTTAATGTTTGTGTTATTTGCATTATCACATGAAAAATATTATCTCTCTATATTATATTTGTCATTAGTTAACATATTTGACATATTCAAAAATCACAATCTTATATATTTCTATCAGTCACTTTTTATAATATCATAAACTATTAATAATATTATAAATATCAATATATCTTTTATTTACAATTCCAGGTTAGCCTCGTACAACGTACAAGTTTAATATAGTCTAGTTAGTTAATATACTAGTCTTCAGGCCCGTCCATAGTCTAAAAATATATAAATCAAAGTTTTTCAAAATAATCGAAGTATGTTAAATAAAAACTAAATAAAATTCAAATAGATAAAGTACAAATTAAAGAACGAAACATATGAAGATTAACTCCATATCAATATCGATTCTAGTTAACCCTTTTTTTTCAATTTCTTTTTTATTGGCAAATTCGTTACTTTTGTTTATTAATTTGTAATAATTAGTTAAATAAAAACTTGAAGTTTGAAGAAAGAAAGAAGGAAAAATGTCAGATGATGAAAGAGGTGAAGAAAAGCAGTTGGATCTTTCGATCTCCTGAAGTTGTAACCAAATACAAATTCTTACCCCTTTTTCTTAGGTTATATATTTATATGTGTGTCCAAAGAAAGAAAAGAAGTCCAAAAACAAATATGCAGCATGTTTAGAAAATATAAAAAAAAACCTTTTTTGTTTGTTGAGTAAGTCGATTTTTTTTTTTGAGAATTTGTGAGGTAGTCGAACCTTTTTTTTTGTTGAGAATTCGTGAGGGTTTTTCCTAGAACTAAATTAAAAGAGATGAATAATAATAATAACATAAGAATTCAATGTCAAATAATAATGATTAAACATGAACAAAATATATAAAAAAAAACCTTTTTGTTTGTTGAGTAAGTCGAAACTTTTTTTTTATGTCAAATAATAATGATTAAACATGAACAAAATATATATAAAAAAAACCCTTTTTGTTTGTTGAGTAAGTCGATTTTTTTTTGTTGAGAATTCGTGAGGTAGTCGATTTTTTTCCTAGGTTGTATATATATAATAATTTTTGGGAGAGTTTTAAGGATAAAAAGATTTGTTTTTTATTTTTTAATAGAATATAGGTTGGCCTAGAAAATTTATAAAAGTATAGAAAATTAGAGTATTAATTAGGATGAAGAATTATTTAGAAGGGAGATTAGGGGTGACAAATGTACCCCCAACCTCCCCTTTTAGTTATATTATAGATAGATAAGTAAGACTATCGATATATGCCCCTCGCCATGAACGTCCATGACGTAGATTAGTTACATAAGTGAATTCTTAGCTAGCTATTAAAGGTAAGAAAGTTGCATGGAACATCTTCTTCTCCTGGTTGCACACAACAAGCATGTTGAATAGTTGAACAACTATCAGCCAAAAACACATCCAAATTCTAAAAATCTAACCCTAGACCCAACCTCAAGTGTGTGACTAACAAACTATTCTTTGCTCAATTTATTTATTCAACTTTAGCTACATTTTTATCATATTCATTACTCTGTGGAGATCAATATCAATTATGAACGGGTTGTTTAAAGGGGATCAAATTGGTGAAGTATCAAAAGATGCATCCACAAGCAACCGTTCAAATTTTGATCAAGAAGCCGGTACTTCAAATTCACTCGAGAGAGGCCAAGATGAAGACATTGTAGTTAAAACTTCTTCAATTTTATCCTTCACTCTCCAAATGGAGAAAACTCTTCTTAGAATTGTAAGGCATTATATTAATTAGAATAATTACATACGTTGTTATAAATAAAACGTTTTAGTTTCGTGACATTTCTTCTCTATATGAATATTGCAGCTTATTGCAGAAATGTTGGGAAGTTTTATAGTAATGTTCAGCATAAGTGGCATAATAGCAAGCACGCAATTAATGAGAGGTGTAGGCCTGCTTGAATATGCGGTCACAGCCGGGTTAGCGGTGATCGTGGTGGTTTTCTCTATTGGCCACATTTCCGGGGCTCATGTTAACCCTGCAGTCACAATAGCGTTTGCTACTGTTGGTCCATTCCCATGGAAAAGAGTAATAATTCTATGACATAGTTTTCAGAACTAATTTTCCAATAGGGGACTAGAAGGTGTTATAGCCTGTTAGGCCCTCTCCAACCAACAACACTTTTTATGTAAATTTTCATTACAATGGTTAAATTAAAATGATTTTTCTTTATTTGCTCAATCCAAATCAACTAATCGACCATGACCTAATCATATTTAAATGCGAATTTAATGAGTGTAATGTTTGGGAAATGAAGGTTCCTTTGTATATTGTGGCTCAAGTGGCGGGTTTTACTCTGGCAACATATATGGGAACGTTGGTTTATGTCATTAAACCGGAGGTTATGATGACAAGTCCACTTTCAGGAAATCGCGCCGCATTCTGGGCAGAGTTCATAGCATCATTCTTCGTGTTGTTTCTTACAGCTTCACTAGTTCATGCTCCTCCATCCGTATGTATATATTCCTTATAATTTTTCTTGCACCTTTTTCTAGTTTAATTATTGTTTTCTTTCAAACTATATCGAACATTATTTTTATGTTTATGAAAAAACAAATGAAAAATATTTCGACTTTCGAAAAGAAAGTTAGAAACTCATAATTGTGTAGTAAGTTAGTTGTAACAGCAAATGACTAAGTTTATTGAAAATTAATTAATGGGATGGAACATCCCATTCAATAAGAATATAAGATTATTAATCTACTATAATACGGAGTATAAAGCATCATGTCTAAGGTCTTATGTTTGATGATTTAAGATGGAGAAATTACTATAACATTTTCACTACTAAATTTAAATACATCCGATTAAAATATAATTAATGATATGATATAGGTAAATGTTTATTTAAAAACCATTATTAAATTTAAAAACAAAATTATAACTCTGTGGTAATTATAATTCTTTGACATTTTATAGTTGGACCGCTTCAACAAAATTTGCTTAGTATTCGCGTCATAAGGGGGCTGGCATTGGATGGATGGTGGCCGCGTGGTGGGTGCGGCACCACCACTCAACACCGCCGCCAACCCCTTTTCACGCGTGGTGGCTTCAAAACGAGTGGTGTGACCACACACTCGATCTTCCACTTTGTTTCCTTTGATTCTTGTGCAACGGCTACTTTGACCAGATTTAACGGCGTTTTCTTTTTTTTTTTAGCTTTAATATTTTTATTTACTTATATATACATACAACTAACAAAACACACACACTACAACTCACAACACATCCACTTTCTCTTTCAAAAAACACACTACAACTCAAACACACACACACTAAAAAAGTGGAAAAACGTACCGGTTCCACTTTAATCATCGACGAACCGTTCGAATGGTCCAACGATAGTAGTTTAGAGGTGTTTGCGAACGCGATTGAGGCCGAAGAAGCCAATGCCGAAAGTTCCACGGCACGGTCACGGCCGAAGCGTAAAGACGTGTACCGGAACCGTTGGACCGCTTCACAAAGGTTGCATCGCAACTACTTTTGTGAAGAACCCAAATACGACGATGAGTTTTTTGAAGATAGGTATCGTATGTATAAACGTTTATTTTTAAAGATCGTGCATGATCTTGAGTCCAGATACGCGTATTTTCAGGATAGTGGTCGTGCGATCTGCCCAGTTCATATAGGAGATCCAGTTGTCCAGCCAAGTAGTCATCGGGACGCCTTACCGGAGATACAGGACGAGGAGCTACATTTCCGTCTCCGGTATGATCTGACAGAGCATCTAGCGGGTCTAAACTTACCACACCTCCAGCCGAACGATGAGTAGTAGTAGTATTTCTATTATTTATGTTATATCTTTTAAGTATTTCTATGATGCTCTTTTTTTTAATTTGTTTTATGGTTTTCAAGAATTATTATGTAATGTTTATGTATTTTAATGTTTTTAGTTTAATGAAATTTGAATATTTAAATAAAATGAAAATTGTAAAATGAGTGGTGAAGTGAGTGGTCGGATGCCAATGAAATTTGGATGAGTGGTGAGTGAGTGGTGGAGTTGAGGTGACATAATGTGATTGGTTAAAAGTTAGTGGTGAAAAAGGAATGGATTATGGGATGCCAACCCCCTAAGGTATTATGATGTTTTAATCTATAACTCTTGAAGTTTAATTAAATATTATACCACAGACATTTAGTAAAGAAAAAAAAGAAACTGTTCAGTGCCGTCTTTCACGGGTTTTGAGCCCGAATACCTTGACGATGTATAAGGGAGGTTAAGATGTAGGCAGACCTTACCTCTACCTAAGTAGAGAGGCTGCTTCCATTTTTATTGCCATTTGGGTAGAAAAGGTCCTCCAACCTTTGCATGAGATGAGGATCGAACACATGACCTCTGTCTTCAAATGCCAAAATGTTTACCACTGATCTAACCATGCTGCTTTTATACCATAGACATATAATGTATTTTGTTTTTCAAATATTATTTCAGGTAACACAATTTTCTGGATTTATTGTTGCAGTTGGCATCGCGCTTGGAGTCCTGATCACAGGGTAATTCTCTAGTGAATGCAATATATCCAAAAAACAATTATTTGAAAAACACAAGCTAGGTTATAACATTTACACATAAATAAACTAGTGATGTGACATTTTTGAGTTTTTAATTACAACCCAAAAAAGAAGTAATCAATTGTAACCGGTGTTTTCATACCGGTCGGTCCAACCGGTCGGACCGTGGTTGTATCGGTTCAATAGACCCCGGTTGGATAAAGGATACTGGACTTGTGTGAACCGGAGAACCGACTGGTTGGACCGGAACCGGACCGGTATTTCAACCGCCTTAGACCGGGTCAAAAAAAGTCAAACCTACTAATTTTCTCATATAGTGATCTGACATGGATACGAACCATATATCGACGGATCGACGGCGGTTGAGGCTGTATACGAAGTCTACGTCGCTCAAATGGTGGGAACTTGATGAACCTTCACAGATTGATTACCTTTATTCCTCCTGTTGTTGTTGTATGTTGTCTGTGACGGCAAAATTAGGATGCGCTCTGTTTGATGTAGGCATGAGCAAAAGGACCGGAAACCCGAGAACCGACACTGACGGACCGAAAACCGGCCCGAACCGGACCGACCGAGCCACATTCGGTCCGGTCTTCGGTCTTCGATTTCAATGTTATATCGGGTTCGGTCCGGTTCGGTCCAAAACCCGGAAAAACACGGTCCAGGACCGAAACCCGACTTTGACTGTGGGCTTAAGTATTTAATGGGTTCACTATGGGCTTTAGTCTTCATTTGAGTCCAAAACTCCAACCTGCAGCCTCCTGTCCAACATACAAAAAGAGTCCAACATCCAAAAAGAGTCCAATACTCCAAAAACGAGCCTAGCAAAGCCACACAAGTCCAACATCTCAAGCCCATTTATCATTTTCGGTCCAACCCTACATAGACCGGGACCGACCCGAGGAAACCCGGGACCGAACCGGACCGACCGAGCCACATTCGGTCCGGTCTTCGGTTTGAGTTTTTATGCCATTTCGGTCTTCGGTCCACATCGGTCCGGTTCGGTCCGGTCCGGTCTTTTGACCGTGCTCATGCCTAGTTTGATGAGATTAATAATAGACTAATGGCGTTAACATGGCTTAGAGCCTTGGATAATATAAATAATAAGAAAAAGTAAAATTGAAATGTGTATTTGTTAACTTGTTATTCTTGGTGAAAAAAAGAAGAGAAGATAAACTCGTATTGATTAGATAAATGGCAGTGCATGGATTTTAAATGTAGAGTTTTCTAACTAGTGCCCTATAGGCACTTGATAAAAAGACTTTAATTGGTTGTGATTTTTTTTTCTACCCTTCCTTTATAATCTCATTTAATTACTCCAAATAACTATTATCTCTCAAATTAATTAATTACTTCAAATTCATTCCATATCTCTTTTTTTTTTTACCGTATCATCATCTTCTTAAATCTCTCTACAACTTTTTTCATTTCTTTTTGTTTTTGCTTGACCAATTCACGTACGAGCCCCCCTCTTCTTTTTTTATTTGTTCAAGTTTTATTTGCTATTGTTTTTGTTTAACATCTTTAAGTAATTCTTTTAATCTAAAAAAAGATAATTCTTTAATGAAAAGCATCTGACTTTTTTGGACCCTTTAAAAAACGATTGTTAAGTATTTTTATTCGTAATAATATACTGAGTAAGAAAATAGATATTTTAGACAGGACATATATATATACATCCCGGTTTAACTCTAGTTCGACCGATCCGACCTGTAAAATATTATTACTCCGGTTCAGTGTCCATTCCGGTTTTCAAAAGATTGATGGTAACACTTGCATGTTCTGTAAATATGTGTATAATGATTTTAATTTCTTTGAAAAAAAAAAGTTTAGTTAGAAAAGAAATTTTTCTATCTACCTATGTGATTGTAGATTTCTAATTATTTTTACATATAATACTCCTTCCGTCCTATTAAAAGTGTCAAGTTTTGAATTTTCAAAGTCTTTTTTTTACAACTTTGACCAAAAATATTTTTATTTGTATTGAATAATATTTGATGAAAGTTATATGAATAGATCGAGGTTTAGATGTGTTTTCCTTGGGTATAACTTTCGCCAAGTATTATATAATACAATAAAAAATATTTAAGGTCAAACTTAAAAAAAATAGACTTTGAATATTCAAAACTGGACACATTTAATGGGACGGAGGGAGTAATTGATAATTGATAATATGAAAAAAAAAATTGTTGTTGTCATATGTCTACATGATGCATGAAGATACGATAGATTCTGCTCTATTCTATCAAAAATGATAAGTGGTTTTCGTTTTTGTTTTAATAGGCCAATATCAGGAGGATCAATGAACCCAGCAAGGTCATTGGGACCAGCCATCGTGTCTTATAACTTCAATGATTTGTGGATATATTTGACAGCTCCAACACTTGGGGCCATTTTCGGTGCTTTCATGCTTCGTTTGTTGAAGCCTTGTGTGTCTTCTAGTTTATCATCCTCCTCTTCTTCCTCACGTCACTCTCAATTACTTTAAATTGATTAGGTGTAATAATAATATAGATTATACATATTTTAATTGACACTAATTGATTGCTTGTTGATAATCTAGGTTTCATAATACTTACGTGACACGTTATAGGTTATTTTCTTTGTTTTTAGTCTATTTTATATAATAATGACTTAGATTCAATTACTCACAAAGTAACTAGAATGATAGATTTTAAAGGTTCGGACCAGCTGAAAAAATATTTGACTCTAGAAACAAAGATAAACGATTCACTTCATACTTTTTGCATGGGCAGAAATTTTCTATAAGTAGTTTCTCTGTATTAGGTAAAAAAAGACGGTCAATATCTTACCTCTCTCATAAATTATTTATTTTAATGCTTTGATTTTTTTTTTATGTATTTATATATATGTATTAAAAAATATGTATATATTAAGAAAAAAAATTAAAAATAGAGTAAAAACTACGCATTAACAATGACTTGTCAATAACAAATTAATAACACGAAATTAATGAAGACAGTTGATGCCTCCCATTGTGAGTGCTTTGTTTCGTCCACTAGCTACCAGCCAGGCAGTTAACTTAAATTATTAAATATCAAAAGCGGGAAATGATACATACCTTATCAGTGAGGTTATTTCTATGAATTTGCAATTTGTAAGATTCAAACCTCTCCTCATGGATAAAACTTAAGTTATTCCATACATCGACAATATATAATCGCGATCTTCTCTGTATCTATACCTTCTTATTGACAATCCATGATCGGAACCAATGGACGGCAAAGCTTCTTATGGAGCGTCTTAATTGAAATTTAATTATAAATATTTTAAAGATTAAGAGTGATCTATTATTCTGATTCTAGTTTTAACATAATGTAAATATTTACTTATCTTATCTTCAAAACATGATATTATTTCTAAACCTAATCAAAACAAGAACTATTGTAAAAAGATATCACTTCTTATACTATCAACTAGCTGGTTTATTTTATTAACTAGTTTTAATACACATATGATAAACTTGTTCATGATATGTTGTAAAAAAAATTTATATTTATATTAAAAAAAAAAATTAAGAAATTTTTAATAAATATAATACCAGTATATTTCTAGTTTTTTATTACCTAAGTAAATTTAATAGTTTTTAGATATACAAATTCTCAAATTTACTAGTTATTTAGTATTTATTATGCCTGAAAAAAAATCTAACATTCAATTAACAGGTTGGTGAGATTTCTTTATCTCATTTAATTTATGCAGATGATGTCTTGTTTATGGGGGAGTGGGCGGAGGATAATTTGCAAAAATGTTATGATGGCATTCTCTTGTTTTCATTTGGCATCTGGTTTAAAAATAAACTTGCGAAAATCAAAAATTTATGGCGTTGGAATTCGTGGGTCGGAGTTAGATCGTTTTGCTAGAATCGCTTGCTGTCCAAAAGACTCGCTTCCTTTTACGTACTTGGGTGTTCCTATTGGGGCGAACATGTCTAAACTTGAGTCGTGGAAACCGGTTATTGATAAATTTGCCAAGCGCCTTTCCAAATGGAAGGCAAATCTTTTGTCTATTGGGGGACGTTCTACTCTTATCTCAGCAGTTTTAGGATCAGTAGGCTCGTATTATATGTCCTTGTTTCGCATGCCAAGAATTGTTATAAAAAGGCTTGAATCGATGCGTGCTAATTTTTTTTGGGGTGGTAACAATGACGTTAAAAAGATGCATTGGGTTATTGGGTTAAATGGGAAAGAGTTTTATCAAGTAAAAATTATGGAGGTCTCGGAATTGGTTCCCTTGAAGCTCTTAATAAAGGATTGTTGCTTAAATGGAGATCGCGGTATGTAAATTCTCCGAATTCCCTGTGGGTTATTGTGTTAAAGAATCTATACAA
Organism: Erigeron breviscapus; assembly: GCA_034093135.1. Classification (NCBI taxonomy): domain Eukaryota; kingdom Viridiplantae; phylum Streptophyta; class Magnoliopsida; order Asterales; family Asteraceae; genus Erigeron; species Erigeron breviscapus. The sequence goes on from CM067174.1 coordinate 29,956,234, forward strand.
ACCAACTTCATTTTGGTCATATACTTCTGTTGTCGTGAATCATGGGGTTTGGAACCAAATTTCTAAACTTGCTGTGGAGTTAAACCAACAAAACATTATCCCCATGAATGCATTATCAATTAAATTTGGTAATGGACAAAAACCTCTTTTTGGCATGATTTATGGATTGGTCAGAATCCTTTTTGTGATCGTTTTCCTCGATTATTTAGATTGGAGCAAGAAAAGTCTTGTTGTTTATCGGATCGTTGGAATGGTACGAATTTTGTGGCTCATTGGCGAAGACCTCTAAGGGGTGGTATTGAGCAATCCCAATGGCACGAGTTATGGACGACTATTAGAGATGTTGCAGTTTCAGAGATTGACGATAAATGGGTTTGGTCTCTCTCGGATGTGATTGGTTATTCGGTTAAAGATGTATGCATGTTGACGATTATTTGTTACCAGATGCCTCTACTATTACTAGGTGGAAACATTTGGTTCCTAAAAAGGTAAATATCCTCGTTTGGAGAGTTTTGCAGGACCGTATTCCTACTCGAATAAATTTGGCGAATAAAGGAATTGACATCCCTTCAGTTCTTTGTCCTCTATGTGCGTCCGAAACTGAAACTGCCTGTCATTTATTTTCGAATTGTAAGATTGCAGATAAGCTTTGGAGATTAGTGGCTATTTGGCTTGATATTCCATCCATTCGATAACAGACATTGGATGATGTTTTCCTACAACTTGATGACATGCATATTAAAATGAACAAGAAACATTGCATTGAGGCTATTATCTTTTGTCTCATATGGGTTGTTTGGAAACATCGCAATGATAAGGTGTTCTCTACGGGTCATAACAGATCGGATTTCCTATTTGATGTCATCGTCTCTCAATCGCACCTATGGATTACTAGCAGATGCAAGAAAATTTCTGTTTCGCGGGATGAGTGGTTTCAAAATCCACTTATGTTTTTGCACTGATTGGTTCTTGAGTTTGGCATGCTCGTGGTTGTTGGTTTGCTTGCTTCATTATTTTTCGTTTATTCCCTTGAGACTTATATGAGTTTGCATCAAAAACATCACAGGGTGAAAACCGGTGGCTCGGCCCCTGTTGGTGAGGGTTTTTTCTCGTGTCTTGTAATTGGCACGAGTTATTACCCTTTTTGCATTCCTCGCAGTTCAAGTCTCAAGATGTATCTAGGATATTATAGTCTTGTCGTATATCCTTGATATTTGTAATTGTAATTGTACCTTTGTTCACGGTATCTAGTGCTTTGCTGGATACCGTTTGTTCTATTTTATATATATTGCCGTTCTAAAAAAAAAAAAATAATAATATAATCTAAATATTAGAGGAGGTTGTTTTTTATGGTCGTAGATAACAAATCTTAGAATCGTATATAAATTTTTTTTCCATGTAAACACCTATCATATTTTATTATTTATTTTAAATTTAAGCCCGTAATTATCTTACGTTTGCAATTATATATTTTCTATATATATTAGAAAACAACTTTGCTTTACAAGCAAAGATGCACATGGTACAACATACATACACATATTACTTGATTCATTTCTTTACTTTACTTTGATCACACAATACAACTTCTTTATGCATACTTTTGATACATGTCTTTGAACATGAAGTACAATTTAACTTGGCATTTAAAAAACATTTGATTTTTTTCACACACACTTTGCAAATAAACCATCAAGGTTGGATTAAATAGTTTACATTTTTTATCTTTGAAAACAAAGGTTTTGAGTTTTATCCTTATGTCTTTCAAGTCTGGAAGTCCTTTTCTATCTTAGATATAACCTGGAAGCAGCCCAGTACTTAGGTAGGGTTAAGGTTGTATACATCTCAACCTCTCTCATACATTGTCGTGATATTGAGACCTAAAACCTATGAAAAACGGCATTGTGTGTTACTTAGTTACATTCAAGGTTGGGAAACTCGTGACTCGGGATCGGATCGGTGAGTGGGAGAGTCAGGATTTTTTGAAAAATCAGATCGGATCGGGAAGAAATCGGATTGAGTTTTTTATATAAAAAATAGTAATTTATGAAATTATATATAGAAAAACATCAAAATAAATTTTGTTATTTAAAAATATTAATATAATAGTTCAAATCTCAAAAATCAGATGTAATATCACTTGATATAATTAACCATATGTAATTTTGAATAAGTATTCTAAATTTATGTCATAAATAATACTAAGTGAAACAATAATCATTTTCCATATTATAATGTCAAACATTGGATTTTGGATTTGATATTACCGTACTACTCCTATTACTATATAATATACTAGTTATAGTTATTGGATGCTAGCTGGAATCAACTTACAAAGCACCAAATCGGAACATAGATATATGTGAAGTCTTTTATGCTGTATATTATCTCTCTCTCTTTCAAAACCAAAAGTAGAGCTACTTTCTTTCTCACTTTCATCTTTGCTTTCTTCTTCACCTTTCTGCAATTAATTCCACCGGCAAACACCATCTTCTACAACCAACATTGTCAGCGATAACCATTGGGAACTACCGAGTCACCCGATTTTTGACGTTCCTTGACCGAGTTAGCCGATTTTGACCGAGTCGGCCGAGTTTGACCATGTTTGACCAGAGTCCTAAGCTTTGACCGAGTTTTGGCCCGATTCCAGCAGACGCGTATCCCCAGGCCGCCGATCCCCGATCCGATCCCGGGAAATCGGTCGAGATCGGCGATTTTTACAACCTTGGTTACACTACACACACTTTTGCAGCCGACAACTATATTTAAGGGTTATAACAAATAAAATTTTATTTTTATTTTTATAAGTTCATGCTATAAATTCATGTTAATTATAATAATTAAAATGTTTAATGTTTGAATTTATATAAAAAACGGTAGATTGATAGGAACCGCTTGATCCCATGTACCAAATTGGTACCCACATAACCCCCAGCAAGGATAGTGTCTGACACTCCACGATTTGCACACTTATATATAATTAATCTAGACAAGAAAGTAAATAGAAAGTAAAGAACAAGAACAAGAGTAAAGTTCAAGTATAAGAAACTATGCAAGTCTAATCATATGTATCATTGATTAAACAGTGAATACATGGTCGATATTACAACTTGTCTTACAAGAAAATACATGAACAAACAATTGCTAAGTTTTAGACTAACTAGAAAACTTAAACAATTACAAGAGAGAATAAGTGACACACACTTGTGGTGACAAACACACTTGTTTTTGGTGCGGCTGTGTTGCTTTATATAGGGGATGAATTAGGGCAACACAACCTTACTTTGATAGTGATTGATGGTGGTTGTCGACATCTCATTGGCTCGAAGTACTTGATTCCAGGAGCCTTTGTCTTCTTTACCAAAACGGGTATGAGAGAGAAGACCCTTCTTTTGGTCCCAACTGCATCTTTGCCATACTAGGTAAAATACAGTTGGATGAACTACCATGTGACTTCTTGTCTTCTTTTGATTTGAAGTTCTTTCCGCCTTGACTCAAAATTTGGAAAGTAAACCATCCGCTGACAAGAGTCACTGACTCGCTGAAGACTTGCTGACGACATACGTCAGCGACCAAGTCTGGTCAGCGAATCCCTGACTCAACAATCTCCCACTATTCGCTGAGAAGACTTGCTGAGTAAAATAGACTTTAAGAAAATAAAGGAATGATAGAGATATGTCTTATATTTCATTATTAAACATTACATGCTGACACATCAAGCATTTACATTATAAGACATCTCAGAGATTCGCAACTTCGATCTCCCAAGCATCCTCTTGCTTTGCAATCCTTAGTACTGGGCCATTTCGTCTGTGAGGCTTTAACAACTCTTCATCCAACTTGCTGATGAACCATCTGTTGTTGGTTGTCTTGGAACACCTTCTTCTTATACTGATGATGAACCCAGTGGATGCTTTTTCAATCTCTGCCAATCTAAAGAACAGTTGATCGTTCTGAAAATTTGTGAAGAATATGCCTGCTGGATTCTCCAGCACTCTTCCTTCTTCAAAAAAACATCTAGAAGGAAGTCTGGTGTTCAGCGAGGCATCACCAGATATTGGAGGAAGGTCAGCTGGCGCATATTGATAATCAGGCTTCCTTTTCCTTTGAATTCTTCTGCTAGCTGACGAGGAGATCGCTGTTGGAGTTCCAAACACTTGCCTCAGCATAGGCAGATTTGCTTTGAACTTCGTTTCATATTCTCTTACCTTCTCAAAATATTCTTTCAGCATCTTTTGGAGAGGGCCATAGCTTTGAGCGGTCTTGTCTTTGATCAACATGTAAACCTCAAACCATTCAGAAGCACCTAGATTGGTCACTTTGACCCCTTCAATAGTAATTGGTTTGTTTGCCCCTTCTCTTAAGATTTTCAAGTTTGTCTTCAGCCCCATATCAGCAAGAAAGGCTTGAGCAGCAGTAATCTTTTGTGGCCTTTTTCTCGTCTCCATATGCTTCAGCCACTTAGCTTTTTCTTCTTCGAAGGCCATTCTCTTCTCACTTAGCTGTTTTTCAACCTCTGCATGCTTCTGCTTATATAAAGCTTCAGCGCCACCAGTTTTCAACAGCATTCGCTGTTCACCATCTAATTCATCTTTTTCAAGAAGAGGCAGCTGCTTGATGTATTCAAGATTTTTCCTTTCGTTTTCTTGATTTTCTCTTATTCTGTCCAGCTCTTTAATGGCCTCTTCTTGAGTCTTTCCCTCAGCAGTCAAGGCCAGTATGTCGATCACTTGATGTTCGTGACCTGCTGATGATGGGACAGATAAGTAGAGTAGCAGAAAGAGAAGATGAAGGTCTCTTGTGATGAATTTGAGCAAGGCGCTGACGTTGAGAGTCCGTAATGGGAGTTATGACAGCTTGATTGAGAAATGTTTATGGAATACTGGTAGCATTTGCTTTGATCTATCAGTGGCCATTTCGATAGCCATGCCAGCCTCCCATGCTGCCTTAACTGCTTGGGGATCATTTGGATCAATTTCAAACTCCCCCTCAACACCAGCAGGGGGTACATCAGCATTAATATTTTGTTGCCCCCCCTCAACATCAGCAAGGGCTTCTTCAATATTTATTTCTTTTTCAACAGACTCCCCCTCAACACCAGCAGGGGGAACTTCAACATTTCCAACTTCCTTTTCAACTTCAGCATTTTCAACTTCCTTTTCAACTTCCTTTTCAACTTAAGTTTCCTTCTTTTCGTCAGCTTGGGGAGCCACAACAATGACATTATCAATTTTCTCCCCCTTGGAAGTTGCATTATCTGTAACATCCGTGAATTTTGACCGTTTGA
>CM067174.1:29964020-30020951 GCA_034093135.1 Erigeron breviscapus
ATTGATTGATTGATTGATTGATTGATTGATTGATTGATTGATTGATTGATTGATTGATTGATTGATTGATTGATTGATTGATTGATTGATTGATTGATTGATTGATTGATTGATTGATTGATTGATTGATTGATTGATTGATTGATTGATTGATTGATTGATTGATTGATTGATTGATTGATTGATTGATTGATTGATTGATTGATTGATTGATTGATTGATTGATTGATTGATTGATTGATTGATTGATTGATTGATTGATTGATTGATTGATTGATTGATTGATTGATTGATTGATTGATTGATTGATTGATTGATTGATTGATTGATTGATTGATTGATTGATTGATTGATTGATTGATTGATTGATTGATTGATTGATTGATTGATTGATTGATTGATTGATTGATTGATTGATTGATTGATTGATTGCTTGTGTTGACTATGCTTAGTACACTTTTCAGGTAACCAGGTTATTCAGGACGTGGAGTTTGATTGTTTGCTTACTGATGAACCCGGACTGGACTGATATGGATCAAGGATCCATTTGCCTTATGTTGCATTATATTTAGGATTGATAGCCTTCATTTGTTGTCGTTTGAAATCTTGATGTTTACTCGCTCCTGTTGTATTTTGAGACTTGTTCCCCTTATTGTATGGATTCACTGAATCCTCTAATTGCATTTAGTTTGTTCTATTGTAATTCCACCTGGTGCTATGTGATTTCCGTGATATTCCGAGCCTCGGCTTGGGGTGTTACAGAATGGTGGCCCATGCGTGGTCGTAGAGAATTAGGCGGTTGACCTAGACTACGGCTTAAGTTAAAACTCTTCATATAGCATGCATGGTTAGGAAATTCGTGTGCAATGTGAAATATGTGAATCCCCTTGTGAGTTCGTAGTTAAGACCACTTATGTGATGGCTTGAATTCAACGTGATGAATGTGGAATGGATACAATGTGGTTAATGTGTGCTTTGATTGAATTTGATTGTCATTAATATGGATTGTTGTTATTGATTGGTGCTAGTTGGATGATTTAGAGCAAAATGAAGTTATGTTATTAACTTAGTATAATATTGTGGCAACCCTAAAAGAACCCGATCAACTCTTTTATGGTCACCCAATATTATAACAAGTTAATAACATCATGGATTGCGCATGCTTGGCTTAGAGTATAATAAGGAACCGATATGCTTAATGGGAGTTGATTAGGTGGAGGGTTAGCCGTTGGTACACCCTGTATACATACCTGGTCAATAACTAGAGAGCATATCGAATTCGGATTATACTTTAAACCACTCGTGTTAGTGACTTGTTTTAGCTGCTTGTAATGAGATGTGTTTAATGCGAGTAATTGGTTTTGACGATGGTTAATTGTTGTGAACTTGGCATGAGAACATGATAGATAACGATTATTTGAGAACTTTGATATACTGTCCTTAGTGTAGTAATGTGAAACACGTAGGGTATGTGGTATGATAACATGATATATGACAGTTATGTTATTAACTTAGTATAATATTGTGGCAACCCTAAAAGAACCCGATCAACTCTTTTATGGTCACCCAATATTATAACAAGTTAATAACATCATGGATTGCGCATGCTTGGCTTAGAGTATAATAAGGAACCGATATGCTTAATGGGAGTTGATTAGGTGGAGGGTTAGCCGTTGGTACACCCTGTATACATACCTGGTCAATAACTAGAGAGCATATCGAATTCGGATTATACTTTAAACCACTCGTGTTAGTGACTTGTTTTAGCTGCTTGTAATGAGATGTGTTTAATGCGAGTAATTGGTTTTGACGATGGTTAATTGTTGTGAACTTGGCATGAGAACATGATAGATAACGATTATTTGAGAACTTTGATATACTGTCCTTAGTGTAGTAATGTGAAACACGTAGGGTATGTGGTATGATAACATGATATATGACAGTTAATTGAGAATAATTATGTGTTGGCCTTAGTAAGAAACATGGAACATGTGTAGTGTGTCGGCGTTAAAACACTAACTAATAAGGCGGTTAACATGAGAGAAACTGTGAAGCTAACCCCCGGGTCATAAACTCTAGAACTACTACTATTATCGGATTTAGCAGTGGAATGACATGTTGACTAGTATGATTTAGTAACATATATGTTATGCATGTGTGATGTGTATGTATGTATGTATGTATGTATGTATGTATGTATGTATGTATGTATGTATGTATGTATGTATAAATCTGAGTTTGTGTTTGATGTACAGTATGTATGTATGTATGTATGTATGTATGTATGTATGTATGTATGTATGTATGTATGTATGTATGTATGTATGTATGTATGTATGTATGTATGTATGTATGTATGTATGTATGTATGTATGTATGTATGTATGTATGTATGTATGTATGTATGTATGTATGTATGTATGTATGTATGTATGTATGTATGTATGTATGTATGTATGTATGTATGTATGTATGTATGTATGTATGTATGTATGTATGTATGTATGTATGTATGTATGTATGTATGTATGTATGTATGTATGTATGTATGTATGTATGTATGTATGTATGTATGTATGTATGTATGTATGTATGTATGTATGTATGTATGTATGTATGTATGTATGTATGTATGTATGTATGTATGTATGTATGTATGTATGTATGTATGTATGTATGTATGTATGTATGTATGTATGTATGTATGTATGTATGTATGTATGTATGTATGTATGTATGTATGTATGTATGTATGTATGTATGTATGTATGTATGTATGTATGTATGTATGTATGTATGTATGTATGTATGTATGTATGTATGTATGTATGTATGTATGTATGTATGTATGTATGTATGTATGTATGTATGTATGTATGTATGTATGTATGTATGTATGTATGTATGTATGTATGTATGTATGTATGTATGTATGTATGTATGTATGTATGTATGTATGTATGTATGTATGTATGTATGTATGTATGTATGTATGTATGTATGTATGTATGTATGTATGTATGTATGTATGTATGTATGTATGTATGTATGTATGTATGTATGTATGTATGTATGTATGTATGTATGTATGTATGTATGTATGTATGTATGTATGTATGTATGTATGTATGTATGTATGTATGTATGTATGTATGTATGTATGTATGTATGTATGTATGTATGTATGTATGTATGTATGTATGTATGTATGTATGTATGTATGTATGTATGTATGTATGTATGTATGTATGTATGTATGTATGTATGTATGTATGTATGTATGTATGTATGTATGTATGTATGTATGTATGTATGTATGTATGTATGTATGTATGTATGTATGTATGTATGTATGTATGTATGTATGTATGTATGTATGTATGTATGTATGTATGTATGTATGTATGTATGTATGTATGTATGTATGTATGTATGTATGTATGTATGTATGTATGTATGTATGTATGTATGTATGTATGTATGTATGTATGTATGTATGTATGTATGTATGTATGTATGTATGTATGTATGTATGTATGTATGTATGTATGTATGTATGTATGTATGTATGTATGTATGTATGTATGTATGTATGTATGTATGTATGTATGTATGTATGTATGTATGTATGTATGTATGTATGTATGTATGTATGTATGTATGTATGTATGTATGTATGTATGTATGTATGTATGTATGTATGTATGTATGTATGTATGTATGTATGTATGTATGTATGTATGTATGTATGTATGTATGTATGTATGTATGTATGTATGTATGTATGTATGTATGTATGTATGTATGTATGTATGTATGTATGTATGTATGTATGTATGTATGTATGTATGTATGTATGTATGTATGTATGTATGTATGTATGTATGTATGTATGTATGTATGTATGTATGTATGTATGTATGTATGTATGTATGTATGTATGTATGTATGTATGTATGTATGTATGTATGTATGTATGTATGTATGTATGTATGTATGTATGTATGTATGTATGTATGTATGTATGTATGTATGTATGTATGTATGTATGTATGTATGTATGTATGTATGTATGTATGTATGTATGTATGTATGTATGTATGTATGTATGTATGTATGTATGTATGTATGTATGTATGTATGTATGTATGTATGTATGTATGTATGTATGTATGTATGTATGTATGTATGTATGTATGTATGTATGTATGTATGTATGTATGTATGTATGTATGTGAGCATTGTGAGGCTAACTTTCGGGTCAACGCGTTACTTACCTTGTAGAAAATGGTGAGACCAAGAAGGAATGCGACTAGCCATAGCGATGAGCCGGATTTAGCAACCGTGATTGCCCAAGCCGTGGTAAACGCCATACCTACTATCGTAGCCCAAGTCACGGCAAGCCTTCAAAGAAGCAGTGAAACGCGTGAAGCTAGAGTAATTATGGACGATGAGAAGGTGTCGAGTAGAGTCTCATCGAAAAGGAAAGAAATCGGAGAATCTAGTGAGGCGAGGAGGACGGGCAGGTTTGACCCCAACGGTCATAATAAGGGTAGATTCAGGACGGCAATGGGACTGGCGAGGAGGCCTTACAAGGGACCTCATCCTTTCTGTAACAATTGTAACAAGCATCATCCCACTAATACCCAATGTGGAGCCTGCTTCAATTGTAATCGACTTGGACACATGTCCAAGAATTGTAGAGCACCGAGAGCGACACCATTGAATGTAACGCCTCTTCAAACCATCTATCCCCAAGCTGACCACCCTCGGAGCCATCAAGGTGTTTGTTTTGTGTGTGGTAGCCCCGACCACTACAGAAATGCTTGTCCTAAATGGACCGAACCACAAGCCCAAGTGGCGATTCCTCGTAATCAACTACAAATAGTCGTTTATAACCAAAGCCGTGGCCAGCAAGACCATCAAATTCAACCTCGTAGCCGAGCTTTTGCAGAGAATGGCAAAGGAGACCAAAGTAATCCTAACGTTGGTTAAGGTACATTCCTCCTAATAGTTGTTATGTTACGACACTATTCGATATCGAAACCGACTATGAATCTCGTTTATTCTAACGTTACTCCTTTGAGTTACATTCGTTCGTGTGTTTTGGAATTATATGTTTGCAATTTTGAATGTTTAGCGACTCACTGACTAAATTTGCTCAAATATCCCGTGTATCTATCTCGACTCTAAAAGACGACAAAACTCCTCACGTACTGGGCGCCGTATGATATAAAGATTCTTGATGAAAAAGTGAGTGTAATCTGAATGCCACCGAGTGAGACAGTTCTAAAGTTGTGTAGTAGGGTTACCAGTGTAAAAATATCTAACGGTAGGATCCTTAGGGCCCCGTGTAAGTCTTCCAACTCAGGCGTCCTTAGAGCTACCGTCTCAAGAGTCTGAAAAACTAACGTTGTCCTTGTTAATCTTGAGTCTCCCGAACGCTTTTCCGGGTGACTTATCGGGCTTGTCCCATCTCGATAACTTAAAATTTCGTATATGCTTCACTTCTCAACATCGCGCGCGTAGTCAAAACCCTTATAGACTTCTGAGAGGCGAATAAGCTCGTAGTGAAAGACCGGGAGAGGGATACGAAGGAAAATAACTCATAATGGTTTTCGCCATGAAGTTGCCGACGACAAGAAATGATCACGATACGGCGAGACCGGTAAAATTTGACAACTGGGCACACTAGTATGTAGAAGAAATGGGTTAGGTACACGAAAGATTCGATTTCTGTCCTTCCAGATAAAGGAAGTCGCTTAACTCCAATTCAGGGAGCCATCCAATGAGCAACGGGCACTCAACTCACCGTGAGACTTGATCACATGTGAAGTTAACGTACCTATAACCATGGCGTAAATCCTGTGCAACGACGGTTGTTACGCGAGTATTCGAATGACACTGACCGAAGCACCAAGTAGTAGAGATGTTATTCTCCACTGGGACGAACCAAGAAGCAAGGAAAGTCAAAGTAACGAGTCAGGATTTCTAATAAGAACGACAAGAACAACTTCTCAAGCTAAGAAAATAGCCCAGCTAGCTCGCATGCTAAGTAAGGAGTATGCCGAGGTGAGGCTGAGACCGTTAGGGTTGGAAAAGTTGCTTATCGAATAGAATTACCACAAGAGCTTAGCGGTGTACATGATGTGTTTCATATTTGCAACCTACGCGAGTGTTTGGCGGACCCTACATATCATGTGCCTATGGACAAGGTCAGGGTTGAGTCGAATTTGAATTTTATTGAAGAACCGGTAGAGATCTTGGACCGCCGAGTCAAGAAACTCAAGAATAAGCTCTATACGATTGATAGGATTAGGTGGAACGCTAGGCGTGGAGCCGAGTTCGGTTGGGAGCGAGTGGATCACATGAAGTCTAAGTATCCGCATTTATTTGCTAATTAGGGTTTTGTTGAATTTCGGGACGAAATTCTTTCAACGGGGGAATAATGTAACATCCGTGAATTTTGACCGTTTGACTTTACGTGCAATTTGACTAACAATTTAAGTTAATGAAATAGTTGAGTCGTTTTGTGATTAAATGACAACGTGGTATATTCGTCGGGTCGATAATATGTTTTAATCGGTGTTTAAATGCCTAACGTTTATAATTTGGCTTGGGATGAGAAGCGGGTCGGCCTGTGGGAAGCCCACAACCCACCAGCCACCCAAGACCCAATCTCCCTCCTTATCCCTTCTCCCCCTCTCATTTTCTATCTATTTTTTTCTCTCTTTCTCGCAAGAACAAAGCAAGACCAAACCTTCTCTTCTCTCTACCATCTACTTAGTGTTTAGAAAGAGTATAACACTAGATTCATCGCCATCTATACCACATTATCGTCATATCGAGGAATCAAAAGTGGAAGCCCTGCATTTTTGTCCATTTGACCTAATTTCGGGTTCTAGCTCAAAAGGAGGTTTTGGTAAGTCAAATTCATCCCATTTATACCTATTTATGTTTGTTTATGCAATTCTAGTCATCTTGAACAATTACAAGTCTTGAATCGAGTCAAAAGACGATTTGGGTCAAATTAGGGTTTCGATTAGGGTTAGAGCGATTTGTTATGATCTTGATGTTTTGGGTCGAATTTGAGGATTGGGTTATGTTTATTTATGGTTAATGGTGTTTATTTATGCTTCACATTACGTTACAAGTTCCCACAAATCGATTTGGATTGGTTTGGGTCGAATTTGAGGATTGGGTTATGTTTATTTATGGTTAATGGTGTTTATTTATGCTTCACATTACGTTACAAGTTCCCACAAATCGATTTGGATTGGTTTGGGTCGAGTTTTAAGGGTTTTTGGGTTGGTTTTCCTGCACTTGTTGCAGCTGCTGCTTCTGGGACCAGAACTGGGCCACTGCGGCGCAGTGGCTTAGGCTAGCCCACTGCGGCGCAGTGGCTAGGGTCTGGTCAGTCGTGGTTAGCTCACTGCGGCGCAGTGAGCTTGGCTATGGCTCACTGCGGCGCAGTGGTTAGTCACTGTGAATCTTGCGCGTCGATTTTTAAACGTCAATAACTTTTGATCCGTAAGTCCAATCGAGTCATATGACCTATCATTAGAATCGTAGGAGAGTCTAGTTTCATGTTATGACACTCGTTTTATATGAACCTTCTTCCATTTCTAAAAATGTCGAGTCAAGTGTCGTATTCTTGCTCGTTTAAGTTGTAAAGGCGTTTAGGGTTTGCGATTTGACCTAATTGTGCTAACCCAACTTGTTAAGATTGTATAGTTGACATTATGGTATTATGATGTATATTTATAGGTTGTGGCCGTGCGGATCCTATTACTCGTTATTAATCTTTTATTAACTCGACTTAAGCTTCTTTGCCGATCAAGGTGAGTTTCGTATCTCCCTACTCGCTTGAGATCCGGGCTGAAAAGTGTAAACCTGGCGTGTTTACTTGCATTTATTGATTGATTGATTGTTTTAATTGTTGGATTGGTGTGATGGTTCCTTTCGTTTGATTGGTTAAATTGGTTTGAGTATTGAATTGTTGAGATGATTATCGCGTTTGAATGAATTGGTTTATATTTGTTAAGTATCTAGTAATATTAGGATAGATGTACATACATGAAAGTCGGTTATGCCTTCGTCGGGTTTTAGATGTGGTGGGAAGGCTGCGGGTGACCCTATATATAAGCATCTGAGACTCGAAGGAAGTAGAATCCTCTGAAGTATATGTACGTATAGTTGGTTTGAATGGTGGTTAGTGGCTTGTGACTGACGATTATTGATTATTGGTTTATGATTGACGACTATTGAATTATTAGTTTATGGTTCATCGTATGTTGATTTACTTGGTTTATGTTTTGGTTAAGTATTACATTATTATTAGGATAGACGTACCTACATGGAAGTCGGTTATGCATTCATTTGGGTTTTAGATGTGGTGGGAAGGCTGCGGGTGACCCTATATATAAGCATCTGAGACTCGAAGGAAGTAGAATCCTCTGAAGTATATGTACGTATAGTTGGTTTGAATGGTGGTTAGTGGCTTGTGACTGACGATTATTGATTATTGGTTTATGATTGACGACTATTGAATTATTAGTTTATGGTTCATCGTATGTTGATTTACTTGGTTTATGTTTTGGTTAAGTATTACATTATTATTAGGATAGACGTACCTACATGGAAGTCGGTTATGCATTCATTTGGGTTTTAGATGTGGTGGGAAGGCTGCGGGTGACCCTATATATAAGCATCTGAGACTCGAAGGAAGTAGAATCCTCTGAAGTATATGTACGTATAGTTGGTTTGAATGGTGGTTAGTGGCTTATGACTGACGATTATTGATTATTGGTTTATGATTTATGCATTTACATTTGATTGTAAGCATTGCATACATTATTGATGGACCCTCGGCAGGGGATTGCCGGCATCCTGGTGCATAGATGTATGCACCCATTTTGGATGTAGTCTTGACCCCGAGTATATAGACATATATATCTCGATGATTTTGAGATACAGCCTTGTCCATTGCAATGGCAGAAGGGTATCGTTGCATAGGTGACTGAAGGTCACGCATAGGATAGGCATGTTTGCTTATTCATACATTTGGCACTTACATTGATTCGCATATCATTTGTGCATTCTCATTACACATTTTTCTTGTCTTGTGTAATCTTGTTGTTGGGCGATTTTCTTCATCCTAATTCATCCTTTAACATATCATTAGTGTTTTCCAATACATTTTCTTCATCCTAATTCATCCTTTAACATATCATTTGTTTTCCAATACATTTTCTTCATCCTAATTCATCCTTTAACATATCATTTGTTTTCCTACATTTTCTTCATCCTAATTCATCCTTTAACATATCATTTGTTTTCCAATACATTTTCTTCATCCTAATTCATCCTTTAACATATCATTAGTGTTTTCCTACATTTTATTCATCCTAATTCATCCTTTAACATATCATTTGTTTTCCAATACATTTTCTTCATCCTAATTCATCCTTTAACATATCATTTGTTTTCCAATACATTTTCTTCATCCTAATTCATCCTTTAACATATCATTTGTTTTCCTACATTTTCTTCATCCTAATTCATCCTTTAACATATCATTTGTTTTCCAATACATTTTCTTCATCCTAATTCATCCTTTAACATATCATTAGTGTTTTCCTACATTTTATTCATCCTAATTCATCCTTTAACATATCATTTGTTTTCCAATACATTTTCTTCATCCTAATTCATCCTTTAACATATCATTTGTTTTCCAATACATTTTCTTCATCCTAATTCATCCTTTAACATATCATTTGTTTTCCTACATTTTCTTCATCCTAATTCATCCTTTAACATATCATTTGTTTTCCAATACATTTTCTTCATCCTAATTCATCCTTTAACATATCATTAGTGTTTTCCTACATTTTATTCATCCTAATTCATCCTTTAACATATCATTTGTTTTCCAATACATTTTCTTCATCCTAATTCATCCTTTAACATATCATTTGTTTTCCAATACATTTTCTTCATCCTAATTCATCCTTTAACATATCATTTGTTTTCCTACATTTTCTTCATCCTAATTCATCCTTTAACATATCATTTGTTTTCCAATACATTTTCTTCATCCTAATTCATCCTTTAACATATCATTAGTGTTTTCCTACATTTTATTCATCCTAATTCATCCTTTAACATATCATTTGTTTTCCAATACATTTTCTTCATCCTAATTCATCCTTTAACATATCATTTGTTTTCCAATACATTTTCTTCATCCTAATTCATCCTTTAACATATCATTTGTTTTCCTACATTTTCTTCATCCTAATTCATCCTTTAACATATCATTTGTTTTCCAATACATTTTCTTCATCCTAATTCATCCTTTAACATATCATTAGTGTTTTCTACAGATTTTATTCATCTAATTCATCCAACATATATTTGTCCCCAATACATTTTCTTCATCCTAATTCATCCTTTAACATATCATTTGTGTTTTATACAGATTTTATTCATATTCTCATGGACAATTCATTTGATGAAAGTGGTGAATGTATATTTGTGTTCTTGTGATTTTCGGTTAGTGATTTTGTGCATAGTTTTGCCTTGATTCATATAAAATTCGTATTTCTTGCAATATATTTATAAAATCCAGATTATTATACATGTTTTATCATTCAAATATGTACAAAATTATTATTCAAAAGATCCATCTCAAATCCATATCAAACCTATACCAAAACTACTTAAATCTATGCATGCATGTCAAGATCTATTACTTTTACTCAAGATCAAGCTATAAACTTTAATCTAACTTTTGAAAATATCAATCTTGATGAAAAATCACAGGAATGTATCCATCAAAACGTATAAAAATCGATTTGATGTTCATGTAAAAAGTCACTTTACAAGCTACTAATATATAACAACACTTTTGGGTCTTAACCATGTTGAATCCTTGAATCTTTCTTCTAGATTTCGACATGCATGAGCATGAGAAAGAAGATTCTATCAACATGCCCTCATCAAGTGGGTTTATCCAAGAAAACAAGAAGAAAACATAAGCTTTTGATAAATATCTTTGAATATAAACAAAAACAAGAATAAGCTAGTAAATAGATTGAGATTTATACCCTTGATGAACTCGGT
Organism: Erigeron breviscapus; assembly: GCA_034093135.1. Classification (NCBI taxonomy): domain Eukaryota; kingdom Viridiplantae; phylum Streptophyta; class Magnoliopsida; order Asterales; family Asteraceae; genus Erigeron; species Erigeron breviscapus. Next base: position 29,975,148 of record CM067174.1, read on the forward strand.
TTTGATGATGTTTTTGGGCAGAAAATTTCGTGGCCTTTATGCTACTAATAACCCTTATTCCTTGCTCAAAACAACCCTTAATCCTTACTTGAATCAACCCTTGTTTAATCCTTTAAAAACCCTTATTATTATTATTGATTATACTTGAGTTTTGTTCTTGTTTTTCTTGTTTGTTTAGGCCGAAATGAAGAGGAGGAAGGGAGGAGAAAATGCAGAATTTTTTTGAGAGAAATAAGAGAGAAAAGTGTGTTTTTGAGAGAGAAGTGTGTGTGTGTTGTGTGGGAAAGTGTAGAGAAAAGATGATGGAGTGAAAGGTTGGAGTGTAGGAGTATCCAATATGCCTTGGAAGTGTAAGAAGCAAGTCTCTAGTTGAATTTTGATTGGCCAAGTGGTTATGGGGCATGGGGGGCCGAAATTTTGGGTCTAAAATTTGAAAAGTGGGTGATTAATTTTGTTAGTTAATTTGTGTATATGTATTTGTTGTATGCATATGTTCTTGCATAAGTATTTACTAATTATGTAACATTTTTAAGGCAAAAATATGTGCTTATGTGTATGTATGTATGCCAGTATGTATGTATGTACACATTTATCTTTTTGTGTTCATATATTTGTTACTTACTTATTAATTATAACGTATGTATATACTAGACATATATATTCACATATTATTATTCAACTCACTTTTATGTACATAACAGCTTATTATTATATTTTAAGATAGTCTTTTTTTTCTTTCAAATATACTTTAATTAGCTTGGTGTTTGAATTGTTGGACATTTATAAAGATTTTTGGTGGTTATCACAACTTGTGACTCTTGTACAATTATTTTTATTACTTGACTTCTCGAAATAAAGTTTTTGGTTCGTTGACATTTCATCTAGTTCAGTTAGAATTAATTTATAGCTTGAGATTGTCTTGAATGATTATAGTTATTGTTTATGGCAAAATCTAAGATAACTAGTCATCTATGGTATCTCATTGAACTAGAGGGCAATTGTCACTATGCCTTACATGTCTAGAAGGTCAATTCTCTTAATAAACCTCTAGGGATAGATACCTAGATAAATCTAAGTAAATTCTCCTAGTCGAAAACTGGGGGTTGTTACAGGTGGAGTTTTAGGCCTTGCAATGAGAACAGTTGGCTCAACATCAGCTTCAATATTTGTGGAGTCAGTGACTGGAACTTCTTCTGAGACTATTTCACCAGCAGGTTCGACTTCCTCATCAGCTTCCTCAACTTCCATATCGCTGGCTTCTTTCTCATCAGCACAATTATATGAGTCCAGCTGGAATTCATCTGCAACAAAATCTCCCAAGTCCAAATCACTTTCATTTTCTACATCCTCCATTTCAAAACTAACAACAGTCTCTTCATGTTCATCAGCCATATTCACAACAGTAACCACCCCTTCATCTTCATTCCTTCTCTCAACATTTTCAACAAACATTTCACCAGTACCAGCACCTTCATTACTTTCAACATCCTTCCCAGCTCCTTTATGAAAATCATCATCCCCAGCAACTTGCGTTTCAGATGCATCAGCAGCGGTTGCTTCCCTTTCAACTATAGAGAAGTTGATAGGGGTAGAGGAATGAGGAGCCTCTGTTTCAGTTTGATGTTGTTCAAGATTTTCCTCAGCTGTAGAAGCTTCGGGTTCAACAATGATGAAAGGCTGTGTGGATTCTAAGCCTTTGATTGTAAATCCTTTTGCTGCTTTTTGTTATCTTTTAGGAACAGCAGCAGCAGGAGATGAGGGAGCAAAAGTCTTTTTAGACTTTGTCCTTGCCTTTTTAGTTGTCTTGGCAACTTGAGGTGCTTCTTGAATGGTTAGAGAGCCAGTAGCCAGATCAAAGGGTGCCTTTTTGTGGATGTGAGGATAAGATTATCAATACGGGGGGGTACAATGAGCAAACGGTTCGTAACGTGTGTTACAATAAAAATAGTACAAAACGTTGGAGTATCGATCGTTGATTCCATCGGACACTTTGTGTACTTTCCTTTATCATTTGCTGTCCTAATTAAAGAATCGTTCCAATGGCTCCCGCCTATTATCGTTTTTCTTGGGTTTGACGTTCGACACACTTGCCTCTACTTGAAAACATTGACCTCGTTTGTGACCAAGCACTTGTTAAGGGATTACCCCCTTAACTAGAGTGTCACTAATCCGTTATGCCGAGTTGCACTAAATTTGCAAAGGTACATCTCCGTAGTACCTCGTGCTAGGGTTTTCAGCGTCATCTTTGTTGTTTTATGGCGTGTAAGGGGAATCGGCCATGGATAGTCCCATTTTACTCCTCATACTTGCCTTTGTCCTTCAACTCCGTCCTTATCTTCCAAAGACGCCCTCGTGTTATCCGTTAAGTCGCATTGTTACCAATTTCTCTTGTTTTTGCCGATATTGGCTTGCAAATCGTTTTATGGCACCATTAATTCTTCCTTTTTCATGTAAAGGTACTACCATCTAAGACATATTGCCAACTAAACTTCTTTTTAACATTGTACTTATAACCTCTTCCATTTCCCTTCTATCCCTACGCATTCCTCGTGATAGGATTTACACAATCCTTATGCTCACAAATAATCGCATCACCACCATCTTCGAAACACAAGACACCTCAAGTCCTTATTGGTATGAAATCCTTCTTAGGTTCCTTTTGACATAGATCTACGAAACTTCCAACTACTTTGCTCGCCAGAGCCTCATGTCTATTTCCAACTTTCTAAGCTAAGCTTATTTTCAAATACCCTAACATACTGTTGTTAGGAATTGTGATGTATGATAACCTAGGTGAAACATCGGTTACTTTGTCTTTTCTCAACCATTCGGTTCCCTCCATTTTTATTTCGTTCTCTTATGGGTAACCATACTCCTTACCGTTTCGCCACTCGGATACATCTCTTACTAGAGTAATCGTCATCTTGAATGACACACGCGCAGTCGCTAGTTCTCGAAGTTAATTCAGGGGTACTTGTCACATCATGCTGATACAGATCCTTTAATCCCAACTCATCACAGATGTATGTTATCATTATCACGCCTCCGTTCAAATGTTCCGTAACTAGCTCTTCCCGGAGTTTGTAGTTTCTTGAAAATTAGTTCAACGACCAACTTCCTTGATCGTTGTGGTAGTATGTGCCTTGACTTCTAGCGTCGTATTCCTTATTTGCTTTCACTACTAACTTTAGCGATTCCATGTTGTTTTCCTCCTTCACTTTTCTTGGGCGCACTACTCCTTGGGTCGATGGTCCTTGACGATTCACCATGTGTTGCAAAATATTTCTCACTCAAATTCATCTTATTTTAGCTTGCCTCCCTACGACTGTTGACCTTGAGGGGATAACCTTCACGACTCACCGTGCCTCTAAACTCGTGTGTTGAGCGTATACCGCTTTCTATTGGCTTAGTTGATATGTTCTACTAATAGCTTGTCTTTCGATAGAGGTTTTCCAAGTGATATTCAAAAAAATAACATGAGGAGCGTCATAAAGATGGATACCTCCAGCACTACCTCTTGTAGATGACGTCACTGTCTTCAATTTACCGTTTGGGTTAAATCGCCTTCCTTTACTTTACTTTCTACTCTACATCACCTTCAATGATGCTAGTGAATAACTCTTCTTGAACGATAAAGTAAGTCTTGCGCTTCATTCTCCTTGTTCGAGTATCATCTTTTGTTGTGATTACCCCCTTAACATTTTTCCTCTAGAAAAATGTAAGGGATTTCCATCTCTTCACTTCATTTACCTTCCTTGACGACCTTCAATTCGCCAAATTCCTTATTCCTTCGTGTAACAAATCTCCATCTACACGGTTGTTTTAAAGAAAGAAGGATAGCTCGGTATCCTTTTTGTTACTCACCAAAACTTGAGGGTCACTCAACGCATCCTAATCATCTTTTTATCCTAGGTTTTCTTCCTCTATGTACCTTCATTTTGTAACATTGCTAGTGTTCTCCTCTAAGTTCTAGGGGAGTCCTTGTATTTAACCATAGGTGACCTTCATGTCACACAACACCTCTTTCCCTAGCCGCTCAACTTTTCCTTTTGGTCGATCAACATAGATAGGGAAGACCTTCGATTGGTTCTCCAAGTTAAAGCTTAGTATACTCTTCGATTGTGCTTCCTTGTACTTTGACTGACACGCCACATATCTTCCACGTCTTATGTTATGTTCGTGATCCAATAGCATCTTCTATGCTATATAGTTATCCCAAGTATTTCACTTATGGACAACTGATGTCTCAACGTCTTTCGCATCCCTTGATGTCGCAGCGAGAGCAGGGTATCACTTACTCGATTTCGCCATTTTTGAGTATTGTGTAAGTGAGTTGTATGTTGTTGGGTTACTAACTTTTAAAGAGAAACGATGTTGATCATTACTTTGAATCATCAAGAATATCAAGGATATAGAATTTGGTTTCGAATGAATGAAATAGGAAATATAAAAACAAAAGATTCATTAAGGCTCGAATCAGACTCCTTGCGCGAGTTAAAGAAATCACTTCTATGTGTTACGTTGCCCAATGGACTCCAACTTTCAATGACGTCAATATATGCCGCACCGACTTAGATAATATAGATAGATGTTCGCGTATACGTGTTAGAATAGAAATATCGCACAAAATCCCGAGGCTACATTCCTCATAGTGTGTCGTCTAGAATGTATGGGTACGTGTTCGACTAGTGACATTGTATCGTCATAAGGCCTTAGTGCCGCTTGCCATTCGTAAATCTCCCACTTAGTTTGACATTTCCATATGTTTTGCGCCATCTCAAATCGAATACAAAGATTGTGCGTAGATACCTTCAAGTCGTGTCATATCTTGGGACTATAATCCTTAGAGTATATCGTCAAATGCTCGTGAGAAGATGCTTTATTGATGATATCGCGTCGTCGTATGTAGATAATGAATGGCGGTGTCATAAGAAATAGGATGTGGGATAATTTCAAAAGAGCACGAGTGAACGAATAATGGAGGGGTACTTAATGACAACTTTCATACTTAGTAAATATCTAGTTCATAATGAACTTCTCACGGACAATCACTAGTTCTCAATAGTTAAATCTTAGAGCATTATAACTATTTCACTTAGTAAGGCACAACTATATAATCATTAAATCATCCACACACTAGTCCTCAAATAGCTCAACCTTAAGGCGCAATAATTATCCTAATATAGAGGCATGACTATATAATCCTCAAAATATTCTCGTGCTAGTGTTCAAGTAGCTCAATCTTATGGGTGAAAGCTTTCATATCTCTTATTGTCCATAAAATTTCCTATCAACTCGTCATGCTCATATTCTCTTTCAAATCAGTCATAATTAATCAACCTCACTACCCAATAATTAAACAAGTCATATTCGAAAATAATTTCATGCCTCATAGTAATCACGTTATTTTAAAGTGCATATGCTACTTAAAGTTCAACATTATAAATCATAAAGCTTTTATGCATGCATTTCTCACATAATTTTCACATTGCACATTCCAAACTTTCACATTGACATTACAAGCTTTCACATTGCACATTACAACTTTCACATTGACATTACAAGCTTCCACATTGCACATTCCAAACTTTCACATTGACATTACAAGCTTTCACATTGCACATTTCAACTTTCACATTGCGCATTATAAACTTTCACATTGCACATTCCAAACTTTCACATTGCACATTCCAAACTTTCACATTGCACATAAACTTTCACATTGCATGCATTCTCATAATTTCACATTGCACATTCCAAACTTTCACATTGACATTACAAGCTTCCACATTGCACATTCCAAACTTTCACATTGACATTACAAGCTTTCACATTGCACATTTCAACTTTCACATTGCGCATTATAAACTTTCACATTGCACATTCCAAACTTTCACATTGACATTACAAGCTTTCACATTGCACATTACAACTTTCACATTGCACATTATAAACTTTCACATTGACATTACAAGCTTTCACATTGCACATTCCAACTTTCACATTGACATTACAAGCTTTCACATTGCACATTCAACTTTCACATTGCACATTCCAAACTTTCACATTGACATTACAAGCTTTCACATTGCACATTCAACTTTCACATTGCACATTAAACTTTCACATTGCACATTCAAACTTTCACATTGCACATTCCAAACTTTCACATTGCACATTCAAACTTTCACATTGCACATTCCAAACTTTCACATTGCACATTCCAAACTTTCACATTGCACATTCCAAACTTTCACATTGCACATTCCAAACTTTCACATTGCACATTACAAACTTTCACATTGCACATTACAACTTTCACATTGCACATTCCAAACTTTCACATTGCACATTCCAAACTTTCACATTGCACATTCAAACTTTCACATTGCACATTCCAAACTTTCACATTGCACATTCAAACTTTCACATTGCACATTACCAAACTTTCACATTGCACATTCCAAACTTTCACATTGCACATTCCAAACTTTCACATTGCACATTACAACTTTCACATTGCACATTACAACTTTCACATTGCACATTCAAACTTTCACATTGCACATTCAACTTTCACATTGCACATTACAAACTTTCACATTGCACATTCAACTTTCACATTGCACATTACCAACTTTCACATTGCACATTCAAACTTTCACATTGCACATTCAAACTTTCACATTGCACATTCCAAACTTTCACATTGCACATTCCAAACTTTCACATTGCACATTACAAACTTTCACATTGCACATTCAACTTTCACATTGCACATTAAACTTTCACATTGCACATTCAAACTTTCACATTGCACATTCCAAACTTTCACATTGCACATTCCAAACTTTCACATTGCACATTCAAACTTTCACATTGCACATTCAACTTTCACATTGCACATTCAAACTTTCACATTGCACATTCAAACTTTCACATTGCACATTCCAAACTTTCACATTGCACATTCAAACTTTCACATTGCACATTCAACTTTCACATTGCACATTCAAACTTTCACATTGCACATTCCAAACTTTCACATTGCACATTCAACTTTCACATTGCACATTCAAACTTTCACATTGCACATTCCAAACTTTCACATTGCACATTCAACTTTCACATTGCACATTCAAACTTTCACATTGCACATTCAAACTTTCACATTGCACATTCCAAACTTTCACATTGCACATTACAAACTTTCACATTGCACATTCCAAACTTTCACATTGCACATTCCAAACTTTCACATTGCACATTCCAAACTTTCACATTGCACATTCCAAACTTTCACATTGCACATTCCAAACTTTCACATTGCACATTCCAAACTTTCACATTGCACATTACAACTTTCACATTGCACATTACCAAACTTTCACATTGCACATTCCAAACTTTCACATTGCACATTCCAAACTTTCACATTGCACATTCCAAACTTTCACATTGCACATTCCAAACTTTCACATTGCACATTCCAAACTTTCACATTGCACATTACAACTTTCACATTGCACATTACAAACTTTCACATTGCACATTCAAACTTTCACATTGCACATTCAAACTTTCACATTGCACATTCAACTTTCACATTGCACATTCCAAACTTTCACATTGCACATTCCAAACTTTCACATTGCACATTACAAACTTTCACATTGCACATTACAACTTTCACATTGCACATTCCAAACTTTCACATTGCACATTCCAAACTTTCACATTGCACATTCAACTTTCACATTGCACATTCAAACTTTCACATTGCACATTCCAAACTTTCACATTGCACATTCCAAACTTTCACATTGCACATTACCAAACTTTCACATTGCACATTCCAAACTTTCACATTGCACATTCAAACTTTCACATTGCACATTACAAACTTTCACATTGCACATTAGTAACATTTCACATTGATATTTTAGATGAGTTTAACTTGAGCCACTACTAAGACCCTTTCACGTCGCAAACCAACATAATATATCCCATCGATATAACCATAAAAGCACATGCTGTCAATCACGTGCGTTAACCATAATTGGGTTGTGCCATGGAGACGACCAATAATATATAAAGTAGATTAGAGCACCCCTAGGCCGGCAGCCGTTGAAGGCGGCCAGTCAACCTGTCGCCATCTTAGTGAGTGAGGGACGAATCCTAGTTGCGCAACCCTCTAACTACAGGCCTCAATGAGTTAATAGTAGTGAGTTAATAGTAGTGTAGCGGGGACTTGACTTTGACAGTACTCAAGCTCATCATATAACATATATCACATTAATCATACAATATAATTCCCATATCATAATCATTCTTCCAAGTATCATTTCATATAAAGAAAACAATTTTAATTATTCATGGTTTTCACCCCGTAAGTAAAACACATAAAAGAGTTTGAAAGGGGGCTATGACTCACCTTGTTATGCCACACATTATATTCACCTATCCAAAATGGGTACTTCCCATCAATCGCTTCCTTGATCAAATGTCTGTCATGTTCCTCAATCACTTTTCAAGCCAAGACTCTTCCTACGAGAGGACTAATACTCATAAGTTCCTATCTTAAGCCATCACTTAGAAATGCCACCTTTGTTTATACGATTAATTCTTGGTTTACATTTGTTGTGGTTTCGATTGTATCTTTTGTATCACTCGATCATTATGGTGTTTATTACCTCCATATATTTGGTGTTTATAAGTATATAATATCTTGAATTCATTTATTTAATTTAATATTATTTAATTAATTATTTAACCAATTTCATGATTTATATAATTTATTTATTTATTTATTTTCCTTTTTAATTATCATTAAATTCAATAATTAATAGAAATTCTTAGAAATCACCACATAACCTTTTGGCTAAGAATCCCAGACCTTTTAGGTAACTTTACCATGGTAAATTCATATCATTTCAACCTCTCTTGTGTCTAGCTCATTTAGAGGTCTTCACGCTTAAAAATCGTTTACCGATATAGTGATTGTAGCCTCATTTCTCAAGCAATTCAAGTGCTTTAAAATGGATTTTCATCCTTATTTCATTATTCACAGAATGTTCATCATATCTTGGTATTTCAAATCGTGATAGTGGTGGTGGTGTGATATGTGCAATTTAGGGCTTTCGGTTGGTGCTTATATGAACCGAAATAGTGATTTGTAGGCTTGTCTTTGCTATTTGACAACCATGTCAAGTTTTATAACTTTCATTTGACATATTCACAGTAGGTTTAGGATATATTTTGTTCCAAGATTGTTGGCGTTGATTAAAGTTGCAATCTAGTGATTTTTAGCTTATTTTGTTGTGAAGAGCTTTTACTCGGCATTTTTATAGTTTTAACACTTATTTTCATGAAATGTTGACTAGTCATTCTTGGTTAAATTGAATTATTTGGACATTGGTGATTTTTATACAAAGACATATATGTGTCCTATATTTATGGGAATTTTTACTAAATTTTTAGACATTGATTACTATCTCTAAAAATTACCAAACCAAAACTGGTCAGAATGGTTGCTGCTGTGTGACCCAAAATGTTTTATAAAATTATTCTATGATGAACCTTTAAGAAAAATCCCCCAATTTTATTTTACGTTAAGGACACTTTGAACTCAATTCTCACCTAGTTTAAGCTCCTGAAACCTAGTAGTTAAGGAATTAAAAATCATCAAAGTTGACTCAATGTTAAGACAAAAATCCAGTTTTAACCACTTTTAGTAGAAAAATCATAACTTGAGTTCTACTTCGTCTTTTAATCTAATTCTGGTGGGAGGTGAAAGTGGACTCATAAAGGTTCATTTCAACGTTTAAGAGTTTCACCCAGTTCGTCCATTTGAAACCAATTTTACACGCTCCAAGTTCAGATACAGAATCAGTTAAATTTCATGGTAACATAAAAGCATGTTTGCTTTATTTTAAATTACACAACCACCTATTTTAACAACCCCAATACATTTTCTTAATCCTAATTCATCCTTTAACATATCATTAGTGTTTTCTACAGATTTTATTCATATTCTCATGGACAATTCATTTGATGAAAGTGGTGAATGTATATTTGTGTTCTTGTGATTTTCGGTTAGTGATTTTGTGCATAGTTTTGCCTTGATTCATATAAAATTCGTATTTCTTGCAATATATTTATAAAATCCAGATTATTATACATGTTTTATCATTCAAATATGTACAAAATTATTATTCAAAAGATCCATCTCAAATCCATATCAAACCTATACCAAAACTACTTAAATCTATGCATGCATGCCAAGATCTATTACTTTTACTCAAGATCAAGCTATAAACTTTAATCTAACTTTTGAAAATATCAATCTTGATGAAAAATCACAGGAATGTATCCATCAAAATGTATAAAAATCGATTTGATGTTCATGTAAAAAGTCACTTTACAAGCTACTAATATATAACAACACTTTTGGGTCTTAACCATGTTGAATCCTTGAATCTTTCTTCTAGATTTCGACATGCACGAGCATGAGGAGGAAGATTCTATCAACTTTCCCTCATCAAGTGGTTTATCCAAGAAAACAAGAAGAAAACATAAGCTTTTGATAAATATCTTTGAATATAAACAAAAACAAGAATAAGCTAGTAAATAGATTGAGATTTATACCCTTGATGAACTCGGTTTTGATGATGTTTTTGGGCAGAAAATTTCATGGCCTTTATGCTACTAATACCTTATTCCTTGCTCAAAACAACCCTTAATCCTTACTTGAATCAACCCTTGTTTAATCCTTTAAAAACCCTTATTATTATTGATTATACTTGAGTTTTGTTCTTGTTTTTCTTGTTTGTTTAGGCCGAAATGAAGAGGAGGAAGGGAGGAGAAAATGCAAATTTTTTTTGAGAGAAATAAGAGAGAAAAGTGTGTTTTTGAGAGAGAAGTGTGTGTGTGTTGTGTGGGAAAGTGTAGAGAAAAGATGATGGAGTGAAAGGTTGGAGTGTAGGAGTATCCAATATGCCTTGGAAGTGTAAGAAGCAAGTCTCTAGTTGAATTTTGATTGGCCAAGTGGTTATGGGGCATGGGGGGCCGAAATTTTGGGTCTAAAATTTGAAAAGTGGGTGATTAATTTTGTTAGTTAATTTGTGTATATGTATTTGTTGTATGCATATGTTCTTGCATAAGTATTTACTAATTATGTAACATTTTTAAGGCAAAAATATGTGCTTATGTGTATGTATGTATGCCGTATGTATGTATGTACACATTTATCTTTTTGTGTTCATATATTTGTTACTTACTTATTAATTATATATTCACTTATTATTATTCAACTCACTTTTATGTACATAACAGCTTATTATTATATTTTAAGATAGTCTTTTTTTTGTTGTTCAAATATACTTTAATTAGCTTGGTGTTTGAATTGTTGGACATTTATAAAGATTTTTGGTGGTTATCACAACTTGTGACTCTTGTACAATTATTTTTATTACTTGACTTCTCGAAATAAAGTTTTTGGTTCGTTGACATTTCATCAAGTTCAGTTAGAATTAATTTATAGCTTGAGATTGTCTTGAATGATTATAGTTATTGTTTATGGCAAAATCTAAGATAACTAGTCATCTATGGTATCTCATTGAACTAGAGGGCAATTGTCACTATGCCTTACATGTCTAGAAGGTCAATTCTCTTAATAAACCTCTAGGGATAGATACCTAGATAAATCTAAGTAAATTCTCCTAGTCGAAAACTGGGGGTTGTTACAGGTGGAGTTTTAGGCCTTGCAATGAGAACAGTTGGCTCAACATCAGCTTCAATATTTGTGGAGTCAGTGACTGGAACTTCTTCTGAGACTATTTCACCAGCAGGTTCGACTTCCTCATCAGCTTCCTCAACTTCCATATCGCTGGCTTCTTTCTCATCAGCACAATTATATGAGTCCAGCTGGAATTCATCTGCAACAAAATCTCCCAAGTCCAAATCACTTTCATTTTCTACATCCTCCATTTCAAAACTAACAACAGTCTCTTCATGTTCATCAGCCATATTCACAACAGTAACCACCCCTTCATCTTCATTCCTTCTCTCAACATTTTCAACAAACATTTCACCAGTACCAGCACCTTCATTACTTTCAACATCCTTCCCAGCTCCTTTATTAAAATCATCATCCCCAGCAACTTGCGTTTCAGATGCATCAGCAGCGGTTGCTTCCCTTTCAACTATAGAGAAGTTGATAGGGGTAGAGGAATGAGGAGCCTCTGTTTCAGTTTGATGTTGTTCAAGATTTTCCTCAGCTGTAGAAGCTTCGGGTTCAACAATGATGAAAGGCTGTGTGGATTCTAAGCCTTTGATTGTAAATCCTTTTGCTGCTTTTTGTTATCTTTTAGGAACAGCAGCAGCAGGAGATGAGGGAGCAAAAGTCTTTTTAGACTTTGTCCTTGCCTTTTTAGTTGTCTTGGCAACTTGAGGTGCTTCTTGAATGGTTAGAGAGCCAGTAGCCAGATCAAAGGGTGCCTTTTTGTGGATGTGAGGATAAGATTATCAATACGGGGGGGTACAATGAGCAAACGGTTCGTAACGTGTGTTACAATAAAAATAGTACAAAACGTTGGAGTATCGATCGTTGATTCCATCGGACACTTTGTGTACTTTCCTTTATCATTTGCTGTCCTAATTAAAGAATCGTTCCAATGGCTCCCGCCTATTATCGTTTTTCTTGGGTTTGACGTTCGACACACTTGCCTCTACTTGAAAACATTGACCTCGTTTGTGACCAACCACTTGTTAAGGGATTACCCCCTTAACAAGAGTGATACTAACCCATTATGCCAAGTTGCACTAAAATTGCAAAGGTACATCCGTAGTACCTCGTGCTAGGGTTTTCAGCGTCATCTTTGTTGTTTTATGGCGTGTAAGGGGAATCGGCCATGGATAGTCCCATTTTACTCCTCATACTTGCCTTTGTCCTTCAACTCCGTCCTTATCTTCCAAAGACGCCCTCGTGTTATCCGTTAAGTCGCATTGTTACCAATTTCTCTTGTTTTTGCCGATATTGGCTTGCAAATCGTTTTATGGCACCATTAATTCTTCCTTTTTCATGTAAAGGTACTACCATCTAAGACATATTGCCAACTAAACTTCTTTTTAACATTGTACTTATAACCTCTTCCATTTCCTTCCCTTCTATCCCTACGCATTCCTCGTGATAGGATTTGCACAATCCTATGCTCACAAATAATCGCATCACCACCATCTTCGAAACACAAGACACCTCAAGTCCTTATTGGTATGAAATCCTTCTTAGGTTCCTTTTGACATAGATCTACGAAACTTCCAACTACTTTGCTCGCCAGAGCCTCATGTCTATTTCCAACTTTCTAAGCTAAGCTTATTTTCAAATACCCTAACATACTGTTGTTAGGAATTGTGATGTATGATAACCTAGGTGAAACATCGGTTACTTTGTCTTTTCTCAACCATTCGGTTCCCTCCATTTTTATTTCGTTCTCTTATGGGTAACCATACTCCTTACCGTTTCGCCACTCGGATACATCTCTTACTAGAGTAATCGTCATCTTGAATGACACACGCGCAGTCGCTAGTTCTCGAAGTTAATTCAGGGGTACTTGTCACATCATGCTGATACAGATCCTTTAATCCCAACTCATCACAGATGTATGTTATCATTATCACGCCTCCGTTCAAATGTTCCGTAACTAGCTCTTCCCGGAGTTTGTAGTTTCTTGAAAATTAGTTCAACGACCAACTTCCTTGATCGTTGTGGTAGTATGTGCCTTGACTTCTAGCGTCGTATTCCTTATTTGCTTTCACTACTAACTTTAGCGATTCCATGTTGTTTTCCTCCTTCACTTTTCTTGGGCGCACTACTCCTTGGGTCGATGGTCCTTGACGATTCACCATGTGTTGCAAAATATTTCTCACTCAAATTCATCTTATTTTAGCTTGCCTCCCTACGACTGTTGACCTTGAGGGGATAACCTTCACGACTCACCGTGCCTCTAAACTCGTGTGTTGAGCGTATACCGCTTTCTATTGGCTTAGTTGATATGTTCTACTAATAGCTTGTCTTTCGATAGAGGTTTTCCAAGTGATATTCAAAAAAATAACATGAGGAGCGTCATAAAGATGGATACCTCCAGCACTACCTCTTGTAGATGACGTCACTGTCTTCAATTTACCGTTTGGGTTAAATCGCCTTCCTTTACTTTACTTTCTACTCTACATCACCTTCAATGATGCTAGTGAATAACTCTTCTTGAACGATAAAGTAAGTCTTGCGCTTCATTCTCCTTGTTCGAGTATCATCTTTTGTTGTGATTACCCCCTTAACATTTTTCCTCTAGAAAAATGTAAGGGATTTCCATATCTTCACTTCATTTACCTTCCTTGACGACCTTCAATTCGCCAAATTCCTTATTCCTTCGTGTAACAAATCTCCATCTACACGGTTGTTTTAAAGAAAGAGAGGATAGCTCGGTATCCTTTTTGTTACTCACCAAAACTTGAGGGTCACTCAACGCATCCTAATCATCTTTTTATCCTAGGTTTTCTTCCTCTATGTACCTTCATTTTGTAACATTGCTAGTGTTCTCCTCTAAGTTCTAGGGGAGTCCTTGTATTTAACCATAGGTGACCTTCATGTCACACAACACCTCTTTCCCTAGCCGCTCAACTTTTCCTTTTGGTCGATCAACATAGATAGGGAAGACCTTCGATTGGTTCTCCAAGTTAAAGCTTAGTATACTCTTCGATTGTGCTTCCTTGTACTTTGACTGACACGCCACATATCTTCCACGTCTTATGTTATGTTCGTGATCCAATAGCATCTTCTATGCTATATAGTTATCCCAAGTATTTCACTTATGGACAACTGATGTCTCAACGTCTTTCGCATCCCTTGATGTCGCAGCGAGAGCAGGGTATCACTTACTCGATTTCGCCATTTTTGAGTATTGTGTAAGTGAGTTGTATGTTGTTGGGTTACTAACTTTTAAAGAGAAACGATGTTGATCATTACTTTGAATCATCAAGAATATCAAGGATATAGAATTTGGTTTCGAATGAATGAAATAGGAAATATAAAAACAAAAGATTCATTAAGGCTCGAATCAGACTCCTTGCGCGAGTTAAAGAAATCACTTCTATGTGTTACGTTGCCCAATGGACTCCAACTTTCAATGACGTCAATATATGCCGCACCGACTTAGATAATATAGATAGATGTTCGCGTATACGTGTTAGAATAGAAATATCGCACAAAATCCCGAGGCTACATTCCTCATAGTGTGTCGTCTAGAATGTATGGGTACGTGTTCGACTAGTGACATTGTATCGTCATAAGGCCTTAGTGCCGCTTGCCATTCGTAAATCTCCCACTTAGTTTGACATTTCCATATGTTTTGCGCCATCTCAAATCGAATACAAAGATTGTGCGTAGATACCTTCAAGTCGTGTCATATCTTGGGACTATAATCCTTAGAGTATATCGTCAAATGCTCGTGAGAAGATGCTTTATTGATGATATCGCGTCGTCGTATGTAGATAATGAATGGCGGTGTCATAAGAAATAGGATGTGGGATAATTTCAAAAGAGCACGAGTGAACGAATAATGGAGGGGTACTTAATGACAACTTTCATACTTAGTAAATATCTAGTTCATAATGAACTTCTCACGGACAATCACTAGTTCTCAATAGTTAAATCTTAGAGCATTATAACTATTTCACTTAGTAAGGCACAACTATATAATCATTAAATCATCCACACACTAGTCCTCAAATAGCTCAACCTTAAGGCGCAATAATTATCCTAATATAGAGGCATGACTATATAATCCTCAAAATATTCTCGTGCTAGTGTTCAAGTAGCTCAATCTTATGGGTGAAAGCTTTCATATCTCTTATTGTCCATAAAATTTCCTATCAACTCGTCATGCTCATATTCTCTTTCAAATCAGTCATAATTAATCAACCTCACTACCCAATAAATTAAACAAGTCATATTCGAAAATAATTTCATGCCTCATAGTAATCACATTATTTTAAAGTGCATATGCTACTTAAAGTTCAACATTATAAATCATAAAGCTTTTATGCATGCATTTCTCACATAATTTTCACATTGCACATTCCAAACTTTCACATTGACATTACAAGCTTTCACATTGCACATTATAAACTTTCACTTTGCAATCAATTCATGCTCAAGTTCACATGTTATAGCATATAATAGTACGTATCAACGAATATCTTTCAATCTTAGATTCATTTCAATTCGAATGTGCATAAGGGGGAATCCTACTAGACTAGCATAGTCCTTACATAAAGCAAGTCTCGAATCATTATATATGCTTAGGTGAATGTCTAAATGCAACACGTATGCTCATAAAAACGGATTTAATAAAGATCTTTTTTTTTTTGAAACGGAATCCTTTTGAATATAAGTCCAAGTGGCCGTTTGAGTTTTACATGGTTCTCTCATAATTAAACGTAGATTCATGACTCTACATTTAATTATGGTCCTACCATGTAAAGCTCAAACTAATCCGCTTAACCTTATGCTCGACTCGACTATAAAAATTTCGTTTTGAAAAGTGGCTATAGTTTTGAAATTCCCGGAGGAACCCCAATGTTCTCTATAACTTTAGGCTCTGATACCATTTTCTGTAACACCCCAACTAAGGCGGAATAATGGGATGTACAGAAAGTCGAGTATTCAAAACAAAGGATAATAGATAAACATTCACCATAGCTTTATTTGATAAAAAGAATTTACAAATATACAAGCATGTGAACCAATCCCCAAGTACAATGCGTCCACCGTACTTGGATATTAAGTCCACGAAACAAATAACAATTACATGAAATGATATACTACAATGATCAAGGTGGATTCCATTGCCCATCACAAGGTTTGATCTTTGACCCCAAGATGCAAAGCAAACAATCATGATGCATACAATTCCTCAAAGTTTATGCTAAATCCTGAAAAGTATGAAGAAAAAGTGTCAACTACGAAAACGTAGTTGGTGAGTGCATAGGTTTTCTAGTAAATCTCGTTACATGTCCATTTCAAAACAAAAAAAAACATATTATTACATATCAATATGCCCAAACCACATGACCGACAAAATTCTCATATCAAACTATCAAGTTTCCCAATTAACATAATGTTATTTCAAAGCGTTGAGAATCCATGGTAATTATAAAGTTCTCATTTGTCAAAAATCATCGTTAGAGAAAAATATATATATCGATTTATCAAACATTACACCAAAACCATTCGGTCATCAAGATTTTCAATATCGCCAATTTCAACAACTTTCAAGATTTCATATAAGGTCCAATACCCAAACCGTATGTTCATTCCATAATAACCAAAGTATGTCCCAAGTTTGTCATTAGTAACATTCACATTGATAATTTAGACGAGTTTAACTTGAGCCACTACTAAGACCCTTTCACGTCGCAAACCAACATAATATATCCCATCGATATAACCATAAAAGCACATGCTGTCAATCACGTGCGTTAACCATAATTGGGTTGTGCCATGGAGACGACCAATAATATATAAAGTAGATTAGAGCACCCTAAGGCCGGCAGCCGTTGAAGGCGGCCAGTCAACCTGTCGCCATCTTAGTGAGTGAGAGGACGAATCCTAGTTGCGCAACCCTCTAACTACAGGCCTCAATGAGTTAATAGTAGTGAGTTAATAGTAGTGTAGCGGGGACTTGACTTTGACAGTACTCAAGCTCATCATATAACATATATCACATTAATCATACAATATAATTCCCATATCATAATCATTCTTCCAAGTATCATTTCATATAAAGAAAACAATTTTAATTATTCATGGTTTTCACCCCGTAAGTAAAACACATAAAAGAGTTTGAAAGGGGGCTATGACTCACCTTGTTATGCCACACATTATATTCACCTATCCAAAATGGGTACTTCCCATCAATCGCTTCCTTGATCAAATGTCTGTCATGTTCCTCAATCACTTTTCAAGCCAAGACTCTTCCTACGAGAGGACTAATACTCATAAGTTCCTATCTTAAGCCATCACTTAGAAATGCCACCTTTGTTTATACGATTAATTCTTGGTTTACATTTGTTGTGGTTTCGATTGTATCTTTTGTATCACTCGATCATTATGGTGTTTATTACCTCCATATATTTGGTGTTTATAAGTATATAATATCTTGAATTCATTTATTTAATTTAATATTATTTAATTAATTATTTAACCAATTTCATGATTTATATAATTTATTTATTTATTTATTTTCCTTTTTAATTATCATTTAAATTCAATAATTAATAGAAATTCTTAGAAATCACTACATAACCTTTTGGCTAAGAATCCCAGACCTTTTAGGTAACTCTTACCATGGTAAATTCATATCATTTCAACCTCTCTTGTGTCTAGCTCATTTAGAGGTCTTCACGCTTAAAAATCGTTTACCGATATAGTGATTGTAGCCTCATTTCTCAAGCAATTCAAGTGCTTTAAAATGGATTTTCATCCTTATTTCATTATTCACAGAATGTTCATCATATCTTGGTATTTCAAATCGTGATAGTGGTGGTGGTGTGATATGTGCAATTTAGGGCTTTCGGTTGGTGCTTATATGAACCGAAATAGTGATTTGTAGGCTTGTCTTTGCTATTTGACAACCATGTCAAGTTTTATAACTTTCATTTGACATATTCACAGTAGGTTTAGGATATATTTTGTTCCAAGATTGTTGGCGTTGATTAAAGTTGCAATCTAGTGATTTTTAGCTTATTTTGTTGTGAAGAGCTTTTACTCGGCATTTTTATAGTTTTAACACTTATTTTCATGAAATGTTGACTAGTCATTCTTGGTTAAATTGAATTATTTGGACATTGGTGATTTTTATACAAAGACATATATGTGTCCTATATTTATGGGAATTTTTACTAAATTTTTAGACATTGATTACTATCTCTAAAAATTACCAAACCAAAACTGGTCAGAATGGTTGCTGCTGTGTGACCCAAAATGTTTTATAAAATTATTCTATGATGAACCTTTAAGAAAAATCCCCCAATTTTATTTTACGTTAAGGACACTTTGAACTCAATTCTCACCTAGTTTAAGCTCCTGAAACCTAGTAGTTAAGGAATTAAAAATCATCAAAGTTGACTCAATGTTAAGACAGAAATCCAGTTTTGACCACTTTTGGTAGAAAAATCATAACTTGAGTTCTACTTCGTCTTTTAATCTAATTCTGGTGGGAGGTGAAAGTGGACTCATAAAGGTTCATTTCAACGTTTAAGAGTTTCACCCAGTTCGTCCATTTGAAACCAATTTTACACGCTCCAAGTTCAGATACAGAATCAGTTAAATTTCATGGTAACATAAAAGCATGTTTGCTTTATTTTAAATTACACAACCACCTATTTTAACAACCCCAATACATTTTCTTAATCCTAATTCATCCTTTAACATATCATTAGTGTTTTCTACAGATTTTATTCATATTCTCATGGACAATTCATTTGATGAAAGTGGTGAATGTATATTTGTGTTCTTGTGATTTTCGGTTAGTGATTTTGTGCATAGTTTTGCCTTGATTCATATAAAATTCGTATTTCTTGCAATATATTTATAAAATCCAGATTATTATACATGTTTTATCATTCAAATATGTACAAAATTATTATTCAAAAGATCCATCTCAAATCCATATCAAACCTATACCAAAACTACTTAAATCTATGCATGCATGTCAAGATCTATTACTTTTACTCAAGATCAAGCTATAAACTTTAATCTAACTTTTGAAAATATCAATCTTGATGAAAAATCACAGGAATGTATCCATCAAAATGTATAAAAATCGATTTGATGTTCATGTAAAAAGTCACTTTACAAGCTACTAATATATAACAACACTTTTGGGTCTTAACCATGTTGAATCCTTGAATCTTTCTTCTAGATTTCGACATGCACGAGCATGAGGAGGAAGATTCTATCAACTTTCCCTCATCAAGTGGTTTATCCAAGAAAACAAGAAGAAAACATAAGCTTTTGATAAATATCTTTGAATATAAACAAAAACAAGAATAAGCTAGTAAATAGATTGAGATTTATACCCTTGATGAACTCGGTTTTGATGATGTTTTTGGGCAGAAAATTTCGTGGCCTTTATGCTACTAATAACCCTTATTCCTTGCTCAAAACAACCCTTAATCCTTACTTGAATCAACCCTTGTTTAATCCCTTAAAAACCCTTATTATTAATATTTTTTTTTTTTTTTTTTTTTTTTTTATTATTATTGATTATACTTGAGTTTTGTTCTTGTTTTTCTTGTTTGTTAAGGCCGAAATGAAGAGGAGGAAGGGAGGAGAAAATGCAAATTTTTTTTGAGAGAAATAAGAGAGAAAAGTGTGTTTTTGAGAGAGAAGTGTGTGTGTGTTGTGTGGGAAAGTGTAGAGAAAGATGATGGAGTGAAAGGTTGGAGTGTAGGAGTATCCAATATGCCTTGGAAGTGTAAGAAGCAAGTCTCTAGTTGAATTTTGATTGGCCAAGTGGTTATGGGGCATGGGGGGCCGAAATTTTGGGTCTAAAATTTGAAAAGTGGGTGATTAATTTTGTTAGTTAATTTGTGTATATGTATTTGTTGTATGCATATGTTCTTGCATAAGTATTTACTAATTATGTAACATTTTTAAGGCAAAAATATGTGCTTATGTGTATGTATGTATGCCGTATGTATGTATGTACACATTTATCTTTTTGTGTTCATATATTTGTTACTTACTTATTAATTATATATTCACTTATTATTATTCAACTCACTTTTATGTACATAACAGCTTATTATTATATTTTAAGATAGTCTTTTTTTTTTGTTCAAATATACTTTAATTAGCTTGGTGTTTGAATTGTTGGACATTTATAAAGATTTTTGGTGGTTATCACAACTTGTGACTCTTGTACAATTATTTTTATTACTTGACTTCTCGAAATAAAGTTTTTGGTTCGTTGACATTTCATCTAGTTCAGTTAGAATTAATTTATAGCTTGAGATTGTCTTGAATGATTATAGTTATTGTTTATGGCAAAATCTAAGATAACTAGTCATCTATGGTATCTCATTGAACTAGAGGGCAATTGTCACTATGCCTTACATGTCTAGAAGGTCAATTCTCTTAATAAACCTCTAGGGATAGATACCTAGATAAATCTAAGTAAATTCTCCTAGTCGAAAACTGGGGGTTGTTACAGGTGGAGTTTTAGGCCTTGCAATGAGAACAGTTGGCTCAACATCAGCTTCAATATTTGTGGAGTCAGTGACTGGAACTTCTTCTGAGACTATTTCACCAGCAGGTTCGACTTCCTCATCAGCTTCCTCAACTTCCATATCGCTGGCTTCTTTCTCATCAGCACAATTATATGAGTCCAGCTGGAATTCATCTGCAACAAAATCTCCCAAGTCCAAATCACTTTCATTTTCTACATCCTCCATTTCAAAACTAACAACAGTCTCTTCATGTTCATCAGCCATATTCACAACAGTAACCACCCCTTCATCTTCATTCCTTCTCTCAACATTTTCAACAAACATTTCACCAGTACCAGCACCTTCATTACTTTCAACATCCTTCCCAGCTCCTTTATGAAAATCATCATCCCCAGCAACTTGCGTTTCAGATGCATCAGCAGCGGTTGCTTCCCTTTCAACTATAGAGAAGTTGATAGGGGTAGAGGAATGAGGAGCCTCTGTTTCAGTTTGATGTTGTTCAAGATTTTCCTCAGCTGTAGAAGCTTCGGGTTCAACAATGGTGAAAGGCTGTGTGGATTCTAAGCCTTTGATTGTAAATCCTTTTGCTGCTTTTTGTTATCTTTTAGGAACAGCAGCAGCAGGAGATGAGGGAGCAAAAGTCTTTTTAGACTTTGTCCTTGCCTTTTTAGTTGTCTTGGCAACTTGAGGTGCTTCTTGTATGGTTAGAGAGCCAGCAGCCACATCAAAGGGTGCCTTTTTGTGGATGTGAGGATAAGATGAGAAGAGTACCTCTTTCATAGGAGGAGTAAGGATAGCAAACTTGCTGTCAAAGGATTCAAGGTCACATGCAGGCTGCTTGTACACTGAGTGACCAATTCTTGGTGGTTTGCATACAGTAGCACCAAACTGGTTGTACTTTTCCTTTAGCTCATGTTTGAAGATCAGAGAGAAGAATCTCGTAAATGGAATGGTGTATGAATGGTTGCTTGCTTGAACTTTTGCTTTCATATGTTCAAATATGACTGAGGCAAAGTCAATAAGTCTCCCAGTTGCTAGAGCATGAATGATTTGCATGTTAGCTGCAGTAGCTTGATCGTGAGACCCAGAGTTTCCTCCCAAGAAGTGCATGACATGGGCAAATAGTAATCTCCACACACAAGGGAGATGTTTCTTGGTGGGGTTGCTGGGTACGGTTTCAGGTTTTTCCAAGTTTGTTCCATACCCAATGGTTGGCAACCATTCCTTCCATTGCTCTACTGTTGCTGGATCCACAAAAGGCTTTTGTTTTGTTTAAGCAGGGAGACCAAGAGCGGTTCGATTAATTTTGGGTGTGATTGAGATGGTGTGCTGCTTCTTCTTTACAGTGCCAGTGATGACACTAATGCTTTCATGATAATCACGTGTCCACCAGAACTCCCAAAGGAGATAGACATACATGTCTTCTGGATCAGAGTAGATTGCATTATGTACTGGGCATGCTTTTATAAAATCTAGCATATGCTGATACCCAGTAATGCAAGAAGGAACTTTAAGAGAACCCAAGTAATTATTTGGTTTGATCGTGATTCTTTGTGCTTGAAAATTTACTTTAGAGGAAGGAGGAATGGTTTCTGGATCATAGGTTTTGGAATGCTTATAAAGAGGGACTTGTTTAAGGGCCTTTTATGTTTCAAGATCATCGGCGGATAATTCAACATGAGTGGGTGATTGTTGTTCATTTTCAGAAGATGGATTTTGAATTTATAATTGGGATTCTGGTTGTTGTTGTTCAGATGAGGAAGCCATTGATTGTAAGAAAGGATGTGTGAGGAAGAAGATGAATAGTTAAGATGAATAAGTATGGAAAAGATTTGAAAGAGTTTGAGAGAATAAGAAAATGTGAATCGAGAAATAAAGAAGATATGAGAGTATAGAAGACGAAGATGAAAAGATTTGATTATATATATGGTATAGTAGTGGGTCCCATTGACTGCAAAAGTGAACCATCACATATACGTAATATATAAATATACGTATTTGAAAAAAAAATGATGGTTTTGCAAATTAAATAAACATAAAGATACTAATATTTAAGTAGAAAAATACGTTTGATATACGCATGTGAGTAACGTATAAAAACGATTTGATGTGACAACTTGTACCACGATTTCAAAAGTACTCGAGTGGTTACGGCGGATACAGTGTACAAGTTGCCCATTAGGGAGAAAATCGAGGTAACCATTTGAAATTCCAATAAAATATTAATAAATATACTTGGTGGATATGCTCACACGATGAAATAGTTGAGATTGAAGTATATCTACTGACAATTTTGAAAATCTGGTTACCTTATTTAGAGAAAGATCTTTAGTCAGCGACTTCTCAACTAATGATGGTCGCTGACAAACTTTATACAAATTTTGGCAAATTGTCAGCCATCAACGGATTTAATAAGTCTTTACCAGAGCCGTTCGCTGCTGGACTAGATAAAGACTTTAAGCTCTTCATTGCTTTTATTATGCTTTTACCCAAAGCAACAGGGACTAACGGATTTGGTAAGTCTTTACCAGAGCCGTTTGCTGCTGGACTAGATAGAGACTTTCAGCTCTCTATTGCTTTTATTTGCTTTTTCCCAAAGCAGCAGGGATTAACGGATTTAATAAGTCTTTACCAGAGCCGTTTGCTGCTGGACTAGATAGAGACTTTCAGCTCTCTATTGCTCTTATTTTGCTTTTTCCCAAAGCAACAGGGATTAACGGATTTGGTAAGTCTTTACCAGAGCCGTTTGCTGCTGGACTAGATGAAGACTTTAAGCTCTTCATTGCTTTTAAGTTCAGCGAGTAAGACACACTTAAACTCGCTGATGAGGGTTTTGAATGCAAGAGTCAATTTTCAACTTTCAAAGAGAGATAAGTTGAATTTTAGCAAACATGACGTGTCATGTCGCTGATTCACCATTCAGCATTCCCAACTTGCTGACCAGATACTTGAATCTAGTTTAATCTAAGGGTTTAGTGAATATATCAGCAAGCTGGTCATCAGTGGGGATGAAGTAAATTTCAACATCCTCTTTCATGACATGGTCACGAATAAAGTGGTACCTAATATCTATGTGTTTGGTCTTGGAATGCTGAACAGGATTGTGTGTGATGGCAATTGTACTTGTATTGTCACACATTCTGGGAATCTTAGAAAAATCTAAGTCATAGTCAGCGAGTTGGTTTTTCATCCAGAGGACTTGTGCACAACAACTCACTGCTGATACATATTCAGCTTCAACAGTGGAGATGGACACTGTATGCTGTTTCTTACTAGACCAACTAGTCAGCTTCCCCCCCAACAGTTGACATCCCCCACTGGTGCTTTTCCTGTCTAACATGCAACCAGCATAGTCAGAGTCAGAATATGCAACTAAGTCAAAACTAGAGTCTTTGGGATACCAGAGACCCAGTGAAGAAGTACCCTTTAGATACTTAAAGATTTGCTTGACAGCGAGAAGGTGAGACTCCCTAGGAGATGCTTGATATCTTGCACATAAGCAAGTAGCAAACATGATATCAGGACGACTCACTGTGAGATACATCAGCGAGCTAATCATACCCCGGTAGTGAGTGGGGTTCACATGCTTGCCATCAGGGTCAGCATGGAGATTATTTGGAGGAGACATGGGAGTGGGCTTAGTAGTAACATTGGACATGTCAAACTTAGCCAGCATATCTCGAATGTACTTCTCCTGATTGATAAAGATACCATTTGGGAGTTGGCGAATTTGAAGACGAAGAAAAAAGGTCAGTGAGAGGACATCAGTGAGCTGAACTTGGTGCAAAGATTCTTGCTGGAGGATCCAAAGATGATGTCATCTACATATATTTGAACATAGAGGACATCAACACCCTTTCTGTAGATGAATAGGGTGTTGTCAATGGACCATCGCTGAAACTTATTAGAAAGAAGAAACTTAAAGAGAGTGTCATACCAGGCTCTAGGAGCCTTGCTTAAGACCATAGAGTGCCTTATAGAGACGATAGACATGGTGTGGCTTGGCTGGATCTTCAAAACCAGGTGGCTGCTTAACATAAACTTCCTTATCGAGTTTTCCATTTAGGAAAGCACTCTTTTACATCCATTTGATATACTGTGAAGTTTCTGTAAGCATCATGTGCCAAGAATAAGCGAATAGCTTCTAATCGGGCCACTGGTGCAAAAGTTTCATCATAATCGACACCTTCTTCTTGAAGATATCCTTGTGCAACCAGCCTAGCCTTGTTACGTGTAACAACACCATCTTCGTCCATTTTGTTCCTATAAACCCATTTAGTTCCAATGGGCTCTTTTTCAGCAGGTAGAGGAACAAGAAACCAGACATGCTGTCTTTGGAACTGGGTAAGTTCCTCTTGCATTGCCTCTACCCAAGAAGGATCAGCCATTGCTTCTCCTATATTCTTAGGAGTGATCATTGACAAGAAATTCACATAGAGACAAGTATTTCTTGTCGCTGATCGAGTAATGATCCCTTGAGAAGGATCACCAATGACTTGGTGAGCTGGATGACTAGAAGTCCATTTCAGTGCTGGAACACTTGATGAACCTAGTAGAGTGTCAGCAGAAGACTGAGAGATGGGAACAGAAGCGAGATCATTATAAGAAGAGAAGTCAATGGTAAGAATGGGTTCAGTAAGAGTGTGATCAGCAGAGCCATTCGACTGAGTTGAGTTATCATTGATGTTTGAGTCATCAGCTGACTCCATGTCATCAGCATTAGCTGATGCATCATGAAACTCCTCCTCAGCAGAGTCATCAGCATGCACATCATCAACCAGTGATCTAGGTTTGGCTGATGCAGCATGGATTGATCTTAAGATAGGCTCAACTGGCTCAATCGAGTAGATATGAGCAGCTACTTGCTCTAGTTCAGCATCAGCTGAACTATCCTGAGTGGCATGCTGATAATTTTCAGGCAGCAAGCAAGAAGCATCAACAAATGAGTTAGCTTCCTCAGTAAGAGGATCAGCTAGCTCATTAAAGATAACTTCAGATGAAGAAGGTTGGATGTCCTTAAGTGCTGATGAACTTTCATCAAAAGTGACATGAATAGATTCATCTACTTTCTGAAGGCGAGTATTAAATACTCTGAAGGACTTGCTGATGGAAGAATAGCCAAGAAAGTAGCCATCATCAGCTTTATGATCAAATTTGCCTAGGTGATCCTTGTTGTTTAAGATGAAAACAGGACATCCAAAGATGTGGAAATATTTGATTTGAGGTTTCTTTCCTTTCAAAACCTCATAAGCAGTCTTGTCATGTCTTTTAACAATAAGACATCTGTTTTGAGTATGACAAGCAGTGCTTACAGCTTCTGCCCATAATTTACTAGGCAAAGAAGATTCACTGAGCATGGTACGTGCTGCCTCAATTAGTGTTCGATTTCTTCTTTCAGCAACACCATTTTGCTCAGGAGTTCTAGTAGAAGAGAAGTTTTGTGAGATCCCTTGATCAGCCCAAAAGGATTCAAGAGTGTGATTTCTGAACTCAGTACCATGATCGCTCCTGAGTTCTTTAACCCTTATGTTGTTGAGATTTTCCATTTTCTTGATGAAATTGATAATCTCTTCAGCAGCATCACTCTTGGAACGAAGAAAGATGGTCCAAGTGTATCGTGAATATTCATCCACAATTACTAAAGTGTATCGGCTACCCTTTAGGCTTTGGACATTCACTGGACCAAAAAGGTCCATGTGAAGAAGATAAAAGCAACCCTTTAGAGAATTGGCTTGCTTTGTCTTAAAAGTAGATCTATGGCTTTTACCTTTTTCACAAGCACCACAGAGTCTTATCTTTTTCAAAAGAGAGATGAGGAAGGCCACGAACAAGGTTCTTTTTGGCCAGAGAGTTGATTGTTTTGAAATTTACATGCGACATATGCTTGTGCCACAATCAACTGAGTTCTGCTGCTGACTTAGCAAAGAAACAAGTCTCACTGTCAGTTTTGATAGGAGTGAAGTCAACAAGATAGACATCTCGTTTTCTTGGAGCAACCAAGACGACTTCCTTGTTTATGTTGACAACAGTGCCTTGATGCATATCAAGAATCACTTTGTAGTCAGCGTCACAAAGTTGACTTATGCTAATAAGGTTATGTTTTAAACCATTTACATAAGCAACTTTAGTGAATTTGATGAGACCATTAGAGAGATGTCCATATCCTTCGGTTTGTCCAGTGGAATTATCACCAAACACTACAGTAGGGCCAGCAGCCTCTACATAGTTATCCAGCAGGGTCTTAGAGCCAGTCATGTGTTTTGAACAGCCACTATCCAAATACCACACTCCTTTTCCTAACGATCCCTGTTAGGTCCAGATTTAGTCCAGATTTACTGGACTCGCTCCAGACTCGACTACTGGAGCCTCACTGAAAATCTGACCAGAATTGTGTTCTACTGGACCTACTCCAGACTTGGAATCTAGAGTCCCTCTGAAGATTTGTCCAGAAATAATTGAAGATCAGTGAGCATATACTTGTATAGGAAATCTGGAGTATTCTCCAGATGAGCTCACTGGACCTCACCCCAGTCCAGATCAACTTTACTGAAGACATTCTGACTGAAGTCAAAGACTGAAGTCTGAAGAAAGAAGACTTAACAAATGGCAGAGTCCACTGGAAAGTCTTACCAGATCTGTTCACTGGAGGATTGTCAATGTTCTAGATCCTACAAGTCTGAACACTGATATCAAGGATTGACTTTTCCTTTAACACACTTTCCAAAGAACAATCCACTTGTTCTTTACCAAAGTATACGTGTGTTAAGGTGGTTGGATAAAAGGATACACTTGCACTTGATGTGACTTTATCCTTATTCCTTATCCAATACATTTAATGTTCTTGTCAGATCATTAAATGTATGCAACCACATTTGTACGGCACAAAGTTCACTGGTGAATTTTGTTGCCTATAAATAGGAAGTCATCTCCTTGACATAAATACTTTTAAGCTTTCATTTTGCATTGAAGTGAATTTGTCCAAATACTCTCGATCTTAAACAGGGATACTTCACAAACTTTAAGTATCTCGATCCTAAAGAGTTATTTGACAAATATAGATCATTTGTAACTCATAGGTTGTTAGGATATATACTTAATTGTATTATCTTGATTCCGCAACAACCTTGTATTTTGTTTATTCATCAATAAATAAAATACCCATGAAACCATACATAATGTTCCACTTTATTTGTTTATTGCTTTAAGTCTTGTATTACTTTATTTATATACTTGCATTTATATTAAAGTAATACTAGTCCATTCTAGTGCTTATTAGACTTGTTGTATTTACACTTTCCTGGTTATTCATCGAACTTAAGGGACTCACATTTGGTATCAGAGCAGAAGGCTAAACATTGCCTAGATCTGTTTCTTGATGGCTAACCAATAAAATACACAAGGTTTTAGTCTTGGTCCCGATCCTAATGCAAATATCAATGATCAAAATGAACCACCAATTGTTAATAACACTAATCCACCTCCTCCTCCTACTCCTGCTTCTCCACACGTGCATGTGCACTACTCAAATAATTCTGTTCCTAAATTCAGTGGGAACAGTGATGAATTTGGTACGTGGAAGGCTAGGATGGTGTTGCATGTCACTGGTATTGAGAGGAATATGATGAAAATTTTAAATGAAGGTCCATATATACCAACATCACCTCTCAATCCCCTTCTTGATCTTTCTGGATCTAGAAGAGGAAGGGAAAAGAGGGAGGAACATTGGTCAGAAGAGGAGAAGAGATTGGTGAATCTAGACACCCTTCTCAAAAACATGATCCTCTGGGCCGTTCCAGAAACCCTAATTCCCACACTAGTTCTTTTTCCTAGTGCTAAAACCATGTGGGATGAACTTTTAAACCAACATGAAGGAGGAGATGACACCATTGTCACCAGAAAGGTCTCCTTAAACAAGAGGTATGAGTCATTTTTTGCTCAACCTAACGAGTCTCTCACTGGTACTTACACCAGATTTATGAGTATCATAAACCAATTGAGAGGTCTTGGGGTTGAGAAGGACAAGGATATACTTCTGGAGAAATTTTGTGACATTCTACCCACCAAATGGTCTCACATGATCCTAGTCTTACGACAAGGAAAAACTCTGCACACACACACTCTCTCAACTCTTTATGGAGCTTTCAGGTACACTGAATAAAATCAAGCTCAGAGAGTGGTGGCAGAACAAGATGCCTATAACCATGCCTCCAGTAGTCCTAATGTGGTTAGTCATACTGAACCACAAGGTACAACACTGATATCTTCTGAGAATGTATTTTCTATGAAGAAGATGGTGTCTGAACTCATGGATTCTAGAGAATCCAGTCAAGTCTCTCCAGACTGTTGTGATGAAACTGAAGATGATGACCTTATTGCAATGATTGCTAAAACGTTTAACCGTTTCAAAGCAAGAGCAAATAGGCCATCTGGACAATTTGCATCCAGTTCTTCCACTGACAAGATCAATTTGACATGCTTTAAGTGTGGCAAAAAGGGTCATTTCATGAAAGAGTGCAGGTCCAACCAGTTTGCATCCAAGCCTGGTCCATTCTCTTCTAATAATAAGCCTGATGATAGCTATAAAATGAAATATAAAAAGCTTAAGGTCCAAATTGCTCTCATGGCACAACAAATTGAAACCAATAATAAGTGCATGATTGCAACGACTGAAGAGAAGTGTGTGCCTTCTGATGACTCATCTGTTGATGAAGAAGAAGAAAGAGATTGCTGTTACATGGCTCTGGCAGACGAATAGCACCTGGTGAAGGAAGATGTCACATCTGGACGATGGGTGGACATTGTTATCAAAAAGGTTAGTGATTATGATAATGAAACTGACCAAGAACTAAAACTGGACATAGCTGAAGCTTTAATCTCTGATTTGATTTTTGTAGAAACTGTTAGATCTGATTGTGTAAATGGTCTAGAAACAGATTCTTCTGAAATAAATGCTTTAAAATCAAAATTAAAAGAACTTCAAGACATTGAACTGGCATTTCAAGCCCAGGTTATGGTAACTGAACAATTGATTCAAGAAAAACAAGATCTTGAAATCATTTTAGAGAAAGAAAAACTGGTAATAAAGTCATGGCTAGAAACCAAAAAGCCATATGATGCTAGTGTAAAACAATTTCCTACTCAAAACGTGCATATTTAGATGGAAATACTCATATAGCATCATTAATACCAGTAATCGATCGATTACCAGAGGGATTCAGGCCCACCACTGTTTATGATGAGCCTGTAACTCCCAAGGCCAATATTCTCCCAGTTCTTTGCCCAGAGGTTAAGACTGGAGCTGTTCAGATGACTGCTCCAGTTAAAAAGGTTAAGCAGAATAGACCTTTGCCTCAGAACAATCCCCTATCTAAGCCAACAACTGGAAAGGCTCAGGTATCATCTGAAGATAATGTTTTGTCCAGGATAGAGAGCCAGATTCAAATTCTGACTCGTCAATCACAAAGTTTTAATGCAAGATTAAACTTTATTGAGGGTACTTCATTTGGCCCTAGACAAAACACAAAACCTTTTGCTAAGAAAGACAAATTTATTTCTCCAGTTGAGAAAAAGAAAAAGGTTTCTAAACTATCAACTCCAGTAGTGTTCTCAACAAAAACTACTGTTGAAGAAAGTGAACTAGACTAGATTGCCCCAGGGATCTATAAGGGAGGATCCAGTGAACCCATCAGTCGATGGGTTCCCAAATCTAACTAATCAATATCTGGTGTATGTGTAGGGCGATCGAAAGAAGCTTATCTGGTATCTTGACAGTGCAGCTGGCAGGACTATGACCGGATGTAAGACCCTACTGGAGGAGTTCACCATTTCTGATGGACCCTCCATCACTTTTGGAAATGATGGTTGTGGAAAGACTGAGGGATATGGTGTTCTGAACAATGGACAAGTCAAGTTTACACGTGTTGCATTTGTGAATGGTTTGAAATACAACTTGATCAGTGTAAGTCAACTGTGTGACGATGGCTATCAAGTCTTATTCAATATTGCTCAGGGCATTGTATTCAACAAGGACTGGAAGGTAGTGTTGATTGCTCCCAGAAAAGGGAATGTGTACGTGATGGATATGGAAAGCTCTCCTTCAGAGCAATGTTTCTATACTCAAGCCGATGAAGACACAAACTGGTTATGGCATAAAAGGTTATCCCATTTAAATTTCAAAAACATTAACAAGTTGTCCAGAAAACAACTTGCAGATGGGATACCTTCAGTTTCCTTCAAAAAGGAAAGGCCATGTCCAGGATGTGAGATGGGTAAGCAAAAACGTGCCAGTTTCAAGACCAGACAGAATTTCAGCATTACTGAACCACTTCACATGCTTCATATGGACCTCTTTGGTCCAGTGAATGTTTCAGACTCGTGCTGGTAAAAGATACACCCTGGTGATCGTAGATGAATTCTCCAGATATTGTTGGGTGATCTTTCTAAGGTCTAAAGGTGAAGCTGCTGCTGAAATCATCAGTCTTATCAAGCAAATTGAGCTCAAGTACAGTCGAAAAGTGTGTCAGTTAAGAAGTGACAATGGAACAGAATTCCAGAATGCAACTCTGGAGTCATTCTGTACTGACACTGGCATCTCCCAGAATTTCTCATCAGCCCGATCTCTAGAACAAAATGGAGTGGTGGAAAGGAAAAATCGAACGCTGATAGAAGCTGCCAGGAGTATGCTTGCTGAATCTGGTTCTGTCTACCAGTTTCTGGGCGGAAGCAATTGCAACTGCTTGCCACACCCAGAATCGATCAGTGTACATCAAAAGACACAAAAAGACAGCCTATGAAGTCTTAAGAAATAGAAAACCATACATTGGTTATTTTCACATTTTTAGATGTCCAGTTTACATCCTGAACGACTCCAGTCAGCTAGGCAAATTTGATGCCAAAGCTGATGAAGGGTATTTCTTAGGCTATTCAGCCATTCGCAAGGCCTTCAGAGTCTTCAACAAGAGACTGGAGAAGGTCCATGAGTCAATTCATGTCACATTTGATGAATCAAATGTTGCAATCAACAAGAAGCCAGCCCTTGACACTCCCCCAGAAACTCCAATTGTCTTTTGTGAATCTGATCCTATAAACGACAAAAATATAGATTCACCAGACACAGTTTCTAGTCATCCTGATCTGGAACCTGTTCAGAAAAAGAAACTCTCCAGTAGTACTCCATTCTATCCCTCTATTATTTTCAAACTACCCACTGAAATTAATATTGGTTCAGATGTGCGTACTACTCCCCCAGTATCAGTGTCAGTTGAGAATAGACCAGAAATGTCTTCTTTTGAAGAATTTCAAACTGAACCAGTACTCCAGGAATGCCTTCAAACGAAGAATTTCATGATGCAAATCGTGATTTAAATGACTCAGATGAAGATACTGAAGTAATCTGGCAAGATCCTCCCCCAGAAGCAACTCCATAGGAGACTCAACTGAATTCTTGCACTGATATTGTTGTCAGCAACAATCCTGGTCAATACTCCAGATGGACAAAAGCTCACCCTATTGATCAGATCATAGGTGACTCCAGTCATGGAGTTCAGACCAGAAGAGCCTTCAGTAATCAATGCTTATACGTAAGTTTTCTTTCTTTGATGGAACCAAAGAAGATTGATGAGGCTCTGGAAGATCCAAGCTGGGTGCCTGCTATGCAAGAAGAGCTTCACCAGTTTGAAAGGAACAAGGTCTGGTATCTGGTTCCTTTCCCAGTTGGAAAGAAAGAACCAATTGGAACAAGATGGGTCTTCAGAAATAAGTAGATGAAGATGGCCACGTAATCAGAAACAAGGCCAGACTGGTAGCACAAGGCTACTGCCAGTCAGATGTCGACTTTGATGAATCATTTGCTCCAGTGGCTAGACTTGAAGCGATCAGAATATTCTTAGCATTCGCTGCTAATCATCAGTTCAAGGTCTACTAGATGGATGTAAAGAGTGCTTTCTTGAATGGAAAGCTTGAAGAAGAAGTTTACGTCAGACAACCTCCAGGTTTCGTTGATGAAAAGCATCCACATTGGGTATATCGTCTGGACAAAGCGCTATATGGCCTCAGACAAGCCCCACGTGCCTGTATGATACTCTGACTAAACATTTGTTGAAAAATGGTTTTAAACGAGGTGCAATTGACAATACCTTGTTCATTCTTCATGAGAAAGGTAATCTGTTAATGGTACAAATTTATGTTGATGATATCATTTTTGGGTCTACTGATGAAAATTTGTGCAAGAAATTTTCAAAAATCATGTCCACTGAATATGAAATGAGTCTGATGGGTGAATTAACATATTTTCTTGGACTCCAGATTAAACAAAACAAGATGGCATTTTTATTAATCAGGAGAAATATGTTAGAGATCTTTTAAAGAAATATGATATGAACTCTTCACCATCTAAACCAACTCCAATTTCTGCACCACTGACACTGGATTCTGATCCAGAAGGCAAACCAGTGAACACCACTGTCTATAGAGGCATGGTTGGTTCACTAATGTATTTAACTGCCAGTAGACCAGATATTATGTTTCAACATGTTTATGTGCCAGATATCAGTCTAATCCAAAGGAATCTCATATGCTTGCTGTAAAGCGCATACTGAAGTACCTTAAAGGTGTCCCCAGTCTAGGTCTTTGGTATCCCAAAGGCCCAGGCATGGATCTAATGGGTTATTCAGATTCAGATCATGCAGGTTGTAAGATAGATAGGAAATCCACAACTGGTGGATGTCATTTCCTAGGTGGCAAACTGGTCATCTGGACCAGTAAGAAGCAAACTTCAGTTTCATTGTCCACTGCTGAAGCTTAATACGTGTCTGCAGCCAGTTGTTGTGCTCAGATACTCTGGATGAAGAACCAGTTGCTTGATTATGGTATTAAATATTCAAAGACTCCAATCTTTTGTGATAATACTAGTGCCATAGCTATCTCAAACAATCCAGTCATGCACTCCAGAACGAAGCACATTGATCTAAGGTATCATTTCATTCGTGATCATATTATGAAAAACAACATTGAACTCCATTTTATTCCCACTGACAAACAACTCGCTGACATTTTTACTAAACCACTGGATGTAAACTTTTGAATATCTTGTTGGTGAGTTGGGAATGTTAAACCCTTAAATCTGGTG
The DNA here is from genome assembly GCA_034093135.1 of Erigeron breviscapus. Taxonomy (NCBI): domain Eukaryota; kingdom Viridiplantae; phylum Streptophyta; class Magnoliopsida; order Asterales; family Asteraceae; genus Erigeron; species Erigeron breviscapus. Next base: position 30,009,562 of record CM067174.1, read on the forward strand.
ACTGCTCAGATATTGAACGCCTATGTGTACTATCTTTGCATTATTAGATTTCTGGAACAACATTCCAGGGAAGACTTGAAAAATATTTTTCTATTAAAATGTTTTAAGTTCAGGGGGAATTTATTTTCTCACTGGACAAATTCTTCAGAAAATGTTACTGGTGCCTTGTAAATATGTCCCTCTCACTGGTAACTGGACAGGTTGAAGTGCGTGTTTGAGTTGACTTATGTCTTCTTGTAAATATGTCCCTCTCACTGGTAACTGGACAGGTTGAAGTGCGTGTTTGAGTTGACTTATGTCTTCTTGTAAATATGTCCCTCTCATTTGTCTGTATTAGTTGACGTGCAAGTTTGAGGTTACCAGTCTTTCAAAATGGTTTTCACTGGTACTTTACTGGAGTGTTCCTCCAGTGTACCATCAGTACATGTTCACTGGACTAATCCACCAGTGATACTGGAGGTCCAGTCTGTTGGAATTCGTCTGCCCAAGACACATATTAAATTGACGTGGCTAGTACGTGATGATCCAAGTCGGGTCATACCCAATAACAAGCTAGACAAACACTTACGATATTTATTTATATGATATGATCTTTAAATAAATATAAATACTTGAAACATTTAGAAAGTGGTTTTCTAAATAATTGCACTTGAGATATGTAAATAAATATATGGATGATTTATTTTGAGAGAAATGTGAATATGTTTATTTGGCAAAATAAACACTTATGTGTGTTGTGTATAATATGTAATATGTTACATAAGATATGTAACAAGTTATGTTACAATTTTATCTACAAAATATATAAGGATATATTTTATAAAATTAATGAAAATGGTTTCCCTCCTTTTTGGTCTTGGAGGCCGCCCCCCCCTCCCCATGTGGTCTTGAGTGTGTTTCTTACACAAGAGCACATGGACTTGGAGTGTAGGCATACATAACACACATAGAGTGTATCAACTAGATACATGCAATTGTAAGAGATATTTTTCTCTCTATTCTTAACAAGCAATTTCTCTCTTCCTTTTTCTTCTCATTATTTTCGCAACAAGAAGCAAAAGGGGAAGGATTTCAAGTTCAAATCCTAGCATATTTGGGTGTTTGTTGGAAGCTTGGGGTATACTAGCTTGAGGTTCTTCTAGGTTGAAGACTTGCCACTTCAAGATCATCATCTCCTTCCTTTCAACCTTCTCGTTAGCTTGGAAGAAGGTAGTCTTCTAAACACCCTATGGTTGTTGTTTTGTATGTATGCTATTCATATACATGGATCCTTATTGTTTGGTTTTATTTTATAAGTTAAACTTTGAATTTAACTATACCACATATTGAAATGGTTCAATTTTCCGCTGCGTTTTAATATTATAAGGATAATATTACTTTGATAAAAACCCAAAAATCCCAACAATGGCATCTAGAGCCGGTTATATGGATACATACATCAAAAGTTGATATTTTGTTTGGACAAAATCCAATGTTTTGGCCATTTTGGCAATGGCCGAAACTAATACACAAAAGGAGGTTCCTTTTTCTTGTGTATTTTAGTGTCACAACTTAGCCAAGAGACCTTGTGATTGTTTGTGATGTGTGGATGTGTTTGTATTTTATTTAATTATTCAATGGTTGTAATAGTTAAATAGGATTTTATTCATTCATTTGGTTATGTAATCTATTTATTTCATTTGGTATGTAATAAGTAGATTAGTTGCTTTTTTCTTTATAAATGTAATCTCCAAGAAGGCATCAAAAGGTTTGGGGCTAAAAGTTGGAGGCCTAATGAAAAGACCCGTAAGTTCTTACTGCGGCGCAGTGGGGGTATGTCAAACCCACTGCGGCGCAGTGGGGATTATGTCAAACCCACTGCGGCGCAGTGGGAGTATGTCTCCCACTGCGGCGCAGTGGGAGTATGTCAAACCCACTGCGGCGCAGTGGGGGTTTTGCAACCGAAGACCAGTGAGTTTCCACTGCGGCGCAGTGGGAGTATATTAGACCCACTGCGGCGCAGTGGATTATCAAAATGAAGAAATTTACAAATCACATCACAAAAGGTTACTTGAAGCATTTGGATGCAAGATCAAGTGGGAGCCCAACTAACACAATATTTTGTGTTACTTTGTCCCTTAGGTTGAGACCTTTTGGCCCACTTGTTTCGGCTAACAAGTGAGGTCAAAATTAGTTGGCTAATGTTGTGCACTTATTAATTTTATGTGGTTGTTTGTTTAATTTTGTCATATGGATGCTCAAAACCCACAAACTTGATGACTACATAAAAGATTAAAATTGGTTTTAATATTGACATTAACTTGGTAAATTAAAATGGGTTTTATTAAAAGTTAATGGTCACAATTATAAAAATGGATTTTATAAAAGAACCTTGAAATTTGGATTTCAAATTCATTATGGTACATAGTTTTTAACTAGAATATAAAAACTCAAACGACCCTTTAAAACAAGTTAAACGCCATCCTTTTATACAACACTTAATTATTTGGGAACTCTTTGTAGGATAAAGGTCACCTAACTACTTTGAGGGAACTTATAAGTTAAGGTAAATTTATTGTACTTATGGGATAAAGGTCACCTAACCACTAGTATAAGATAAATTTACATGTGTGTATAAGTAGGACAACTTGATTTGGAAACCATGTGATTAGGGTCACCGAAGCATGGTAACCAAAGGCGTTGATGGGATTAAACATGCCAACTTAATATAAGATATTAAACCGGTCCCATACCACTAGAAATTGCAAAGTGTTGCAATTGTCAAACGTTGACTACCTTGTTAATTTAGATCATGGGATAAAGGTCACCTAACCATCATTTAAATGTAACGTTGGATTCTAGGTTTTAATTATTAATTGTCCATGGGACATAAAAGGGTATTAACAATTAAAATTTATATTTGATATCGAAAATACTAATAAAGAACTTTGTTAATCTTGTAGATGGCCGCTAACAATGCAATTAACCCCAACCCAAACGTCCACAACTTTTCACTAAGATCCATCCTTGAAAAGGATCGTCTTAATCAAAATAACTTTGTGGATTGGTTTCGTAACTTGAGAATTGTTCTCAGGCACGAAAAGAAATCCTATATTTTAGACGATCCTATTCCTGATGAGCCCGAAGAAACTGATGTTGAAGCCTATAATGATTGGGCTAAATATGTCGAGGACTCCGTGCAAGTTAGTTGCATAATGCTGGCGAGTATGACTCCCGAACTCCAAAAGGAGTTCGAGCCATGGGGCGTACGACATGATTACCCAACTCAAGGAAATGTTCCAACAAAAGGCAAGGGTTGAGCGCTTCGAAACGGTTCGAGCGCTTCATGCATGTCGCATGGATGATTCACAACCCGTCTCAACATATGTTCTTAAAATGAAAAGCTACATTGATCGCCTCGAAAGGCTTAATTGTCCCGTCTCAAATGAGTTAGCTACGGATATGATCCTTAACTCATTATCTAAGAGATTTGAAACTTTCGTGTTAAATTATAACATGAATGGATGGGACAAGACCGTTTCCGAGCTTCATGGGATGCTCAAAACGGCCGAGGCTAGTATGGGAGGAAAAGTTCAACCCGTTCTCATGATCAATGAAGGCGGAAAGAAAAGGGCTTACTCCGGACCCAAGGCAAATGTTGCTAAGGGAAAGGGTAACCACAAAGGGAATTACAAAGGAAAAGGGAAGGGAAAAATGGATACCCCAAAAGCGAAGAAGCAAAAGGTTGCTGTCAATGACCCATGCTTTGAGTGTGGGGAGGTAGGACATTGGAAACGTAATTGTCCAACCTATCTCAAAGAGTTAAAAGCTAAGAGGGATGCAGGGCAAACCTCAGGTACAATATTTATGATATATATTGAGCTTAATGCTGTTTTTTCTTACATATGGGTATTGGATACCGGATGTGGAACTCATATTTGTAATATGTTACAGGGGTTCATAAGAAAGAAGCACATCAAGAAGGAGACATTAGTCTTTTTATGGGCAATGGTGCATTGGTGCATGTTGAAGCCCAAGGAGACTATCTTGAAACTTCCAAATGGTTTGGAAATTGTATTGAACAATGTTTTGTATGCACCTAGTTTGACTAGGAGTATTATTTCTGTTTCCCGTTTAAGACATGTTGGATATGATTTTAATTTTGTTAACAATGATATCCATGTTTCTTTGAATGATGTATTTTATTTTAAAGCTATGCCTTTAAATGGTATTTATGAATTAGTTCATGAAAACCAAACTAATGATAACTCAATGTACCAAGCTACCACCAAGAAACTTAAATTAGATTTAAGTGAAACCTATATTTGGCATTGTCGTCTTGGCCATATAAATAAGAATCGCATACTAACACTTCAAAAGAATGGTCTTTTGAAAACAAAATCAATGATTCATTTAATGTATGTGAATCTTGTTTACAAGGCAAGATGACTAAAGCACCTTTCAAAGGCACTAATGAAAGGGCAAAAGATTTATTCGGTATCATACATTCGGATGTATGTGGTCCTTTTAAGCCAATGACTAGGAATGGTGAAAGATACTTCATTACATCACCGATGACTATAGTCGTTACGGTTATGTATACTTATTAAAACATAAGAGTGAAGCTTTTGAAATGTTCAAAATTTTCAAGAATGAAGTAGAAAACCAACTCAGTAAGACAATAAAAGTTCTTCGTTCTGATAGAGGAGGTGAATACCTAAGTGATGCTCTTCAAGATCATCTTAGAAGTTGTGGGATTGTCTCACAACTAACTCCACCTGGAACACCACAACATAATGGTGTGTCTGAAAGGAGGAATCGAACTCTATTAGATATGGTTCGTTCCATGATGAGCAAAAGCTCACTACCTCTATCATTTTGGGGATATGCCATAATCTCTGCTGCCCAAATTTTAAATATGGCTCCCACCAAGAAAGTGGAGAAAACACCTTTTGAAATATGGCATGGAAGAGTTCCATCTTTGTCATATTTAAAGGTATGGGGTTGTGAGGCTTATGTAAGACATGATGCCTCAAACAAATTAGAGCCCCGATCCACTAAGTGTATCTTTGTAGGATATCCCAAAAATGATTTGGGATATTATTTCTACAATCCTAATGAGCAAAATGTATTTGTTGCTCGAAAGGCTGAGTTCTTGGAAACTAAATTCCTTATGGAAAGAACTAGTTCCAGAACAGTGGAACTTGAAGAAGATCAAGAACCACTGACAGATACACACTTGGGTGACACTAACATTCAACAAAAGGATGTTGAAGATGATCAAAGGGTTGATCAAGACACACAAAACGTTCGTAGATCTGGTAGAGCTACTTATCCACCTGAGAGATATGGATTTCCCGTGGATGAATGCTACATGGTAGTTTCTGATGAACCTACCACCTACCATGATGCTATGTCCAAATCAGATTCGGACAAATGGCTAGAGGCCATGAACGCTGAGATGCAATCCATGTATGACAACCAAGTTTGGGGATTGGTTGTTGAACCTCCTAATTCCAAAGTAGTTGGAAGTAAGTGGGTGTTCAAATTGAAACACGATATGCATGGAAACTTGAGTACTTATAAAGCTAGACTTGTAGCAAAAGGTTTCACTCAAACTCGAGGGGTCGATTATGATGAAGCTTTTTCGCCTGTGGCAATGCTAAAGTCTATTAGGATATTATTTTCCATAGCCGCACATTATGACTATGAGATATGGCAAATGGATGTCAAAACCGCTTTTCTAAATGGATATCTTGAGGAAGATGTCTATATGGATCAGCCTGAAGGTTTTGTCGATCCTAAGCATCCTAATAAAGTATGCAAGTTAAAGAAATCAATCTATGGATTGAAACAAGCATCAAGAAGCTGGAATCGTCGTTTTGATGAAGAAGTCAAGAAATTTGGCTTCATCAAAAATGCCGATGAAGCTTGTGTGTATAAGAAGGCTAGTGGGAGCATCATTACTTTTTTAGTATTATATGTCGATGACATTCTACTATTTGGAAATGACATTCCAACCTTGGAAGGTGTAAAAGCCTGGCTTGGAAGTTGCTTGTCCATTAAGGATCTTGGTGAAGCCGCCTATATTTTGGGAATAAGGATCTATAGGGATAGATCAAGGCGCTTAATAGGTTTGAATCAAAGTGCATACATAGACAAGATCTTGAAAAGGTTCAAGATGGAAAACTCCAAAAAGGTTTTGGTGCCTATTCAAAGAGGAACTATATTGAGTACTTCTCAATCTCCCAGCTCAAAAGTTGAGCAAGAGAGAATGAGTGGAATCCCATATGCATTTGCTATAGGATCCATCATGTATGCTATGATATGCACGAGACCGGACGTGTCATGCGCTTTAAGCATGACAAGTAGATACCAGCAAAACCCAGGTGATAGTCATTGGATGGCTGTCAAATATATATTGAAATATCTTAGAAACACTAAAGATATGTTCTTAATATATGGATCTGGTGAGGAGGAACTCGTTGTAAAGGGTTACACGGATGCGAGTTTCCAAACTGATCGAGGTGATTCTCGATCACAATCGGGGTATATCTTCATTCTAAATGGAGGAGCTGTTTCTTGGAAAAGCTCAAAGCAAGATGTGGTTGCATTGTCCACTACAAATCGGAATACATCGCCGCTTCTTTAGCAGCACAAGAAGCTGCATGGTTGAGAAATTCATTGCCGATCTAGGGGTTGTTCCTTCCATTCAAGAACCCCTAGAAATTCTTTGTGATAACGAGGGTGCGATTGCTCAAATCAAGGAACCTCGTGCACATCAAAAGACTAGGCACATTGAGCGGAGATTCAACTACATAAGGGATGAAGTTGAAAAGGGAAAGATATGTATTCACAAAGTTCACACCGATCAAAATGTTGCGGACCCACTCACGAAGCTCCTTGAAAGGCCTAAGCATGAGAGTCATACTTGTGCCATGGGACTTCGATATTCTAGTGATTGGATTTGATCTATTTTATGTATTTGGATATCGGAACACTTGTAGTTATTAACACATTTATATGAATATTGGTATTTTGCATTTAAATTGTGTTATGTTCCATTTTTGCATGTTTTAAATCCATGAATAAGTTAATTATTCTAAATGTCCGTAGTCGATCATATTTGTGGGAACAAATATGAATGTAAGATTATTATGAACTTAGATTGGTAGATATTCAAAAGGTTTTGAATATAGAGCAAAGTGTTGCTACCAAGGTTCATAGATATTTGTGGGATACAAATATTGGACTGACCTGCAATCAAGCATTACTACATGGAATCTCTGTGATTGATCTTAAGTAATCTTGAGTTAAAAGGCGAATATCATTGTATCCTCAGACCTGAGATACATATTGGGTCTTGATATTCACTGAATATTATACTTTGACTTAGTTTTTCGCTGTTCTGAAACATGGCAGTACATAAGACTAAGCTCAGGTATGATATAAGGTGATTGTGAGAGACGTATGTAGTCGAGATGGAATTTGTCCCTCTTATTCGTTGAGAGTAAGATGTCTAAGGCCTGCTACAAAGTTAAATCAATAGAGAATGATCACTCTGTGTCTCTAAGATCTAACATGACATCTGTGACAAAAGGATAAATGATCGATTCACCTAAATCATTTCAAGTAAGGGACTTGAAGAGGATGATGTTATTGAATGGCACTTCGTCATACGTATTAGGGGTAGCAAAACCGTTGTTAGGCGGTATTTGCTGCTTGCGTCAATCTTCTATGAATCTTGTGCAAGTGGGAGATTGTTGGAATTCGTCTGCCCAAGACACATATTAAATTGACGTGGCTAGTACGTGATGATCCAAGTCGGGTCATACCCAATAACAAGCTAGACAAACACTTACGATATTTATTTATATGATATGATCTTTAAATAAATATAAATACTTGAAACATTTAGAAAGTGGTTTTCTAAATAATTGCACTTGAGATATGTAAATAAATTATATGGATGATTTATTTTGAGAGAAATGTGAATATGTTTATTTGGAAAATAAACACTTATGTGTGTTGTGTATAATATGTAATATGTTACATAAGATATGTAACAAGTTATGTTACATTTTTATCTACAAAATATATAAGGATATATTTTATAAAATTAATGAAAATGGTTTCCCTCCTTTTTTGGTCTTGGAGGCCGGCCCCCCTCCCCCCCATGTGGTCTTGAGTGTGTTTCTTACACAAGGGCACATGGACTTGGAGTGTAGATATACATAACACACATAGAGTGTATCAACTTACATGCAATTCAAGACTTTCTCTTTCTCTACATACTCAACAAGCATTTTCTCTCTTTCTTTTCTTCTTTTGATTTCGGCCACAAGGAGCAAAAGGGAAGATTTCAAGTTCAAATCCTAGCATAGTTTGGGTGTTTGTTGGAAGCTTGGGGTATACTAGCTTGAGGTTCTTCTAGGTTGAAGACTTGTCACTTCAAGATCATCATCTCCTTCCTTTCAACCTTCTCGTTAGCTTGGAAGAAGGTAGTCTTCTAAACACCCTATGGTTGTTGTTTTGTATGTATGCTATTCATATACATGGATCCTTATTGTTTGGGTTTTTCTTTTATAAGTTAAACTTTGAATTTAACTATACCAACATATTGAAATGGTTCATTTTTCCGCTGCGTTTTAATATTATAAGGATAATATTACTTTGATAAAAACCCAAAAATCCCAACACAGTCAACCTCCAGATGCACTGAACTATGTCATAATATTTTCTAAATACTTGGTCTTTGTGTGTGCCACGTAAGCAAACCTTTTTGAAGATATTTTAATCCTACGTGGCATGTAAATTTTTCAACGCAATGATGGTCTTTTTACCTTGGGAAAACAAAAAGTACAAGTTGTTACTGTTTTGTGGGCTGTAAACCGCCATGCATTTATGTGTGATGTGATGTAATTAATGCGGATCTCAAACCCGATCAAAAATTTAATTTGATAAATTCAAATCAAGACGTTTGAGTTCCACATTGTTTCTCCTATATATACCCACTTTCAATTTCAATAGCATTTACTTCGAACATAACTCCCAAATCTTTCAAATTCCTTCATTAATTTCTCTCTTCATTCAATTTCCAATCATATTTATCTCTCATATTTACTCCATTCCATTAAATTCTTTCATCAAATCTTCATCATAACCTATACATATTCAATTTCATTTTCATCTATTCTCAAAATGGCACCTAGACAGTCAAGATCTCTTAGAAATCTGCTTGCCAATGAATACATGCCTTCGGAAAATGTTGATAGGGCACCTCATATCACTCTTGAGGCAAGTACAATAAGAATAAATATGAATAACTGGATGGCCAGACTATCTCTGTCCAGTGTTCATGACGCCCAATCGATCATTGGAAGATTAAACTCTTTCTTTCTTTCTTGCCCATTATATGGTGCATTAACATTGAATCCTGGAAGGATGTACCATGAATATTTATGTGAATTCTGGTATACTGCAACCTATGACGATGAAACTTCAAGGATCAACTATACTCTCAAGGGAGGTACCAGATCCCTTGGTTTCACAGCTAGTCTTCTCAGGTCTGTTCTTCAGTTAAGCTATCATGAACAGAATGAGTTGCCTATCGAACTTCCCACTGGTATCAACACAAGGGAAGTATGCAGGCTGATGGGGCATACAAATATACTGGATGAGCATGGGCAGCTATCCAGAAAGGGGACTATCTACATGAGCAAGCTGACAGACTCATGGAGATATTTCTTCACACACATTGTTGAGTGTTTAGGAGGCAGTTCTGGAGGGTTAGACCAGATCAATCAAACCCACCTCCAGATTGCCTATTGCTTGTGGTTTGGGCTTAGAGTGGATTTTGCCCAAATCTTTTTTGATGACCTGGTAGAGCGCCTAAGAGTAAAGGGAAGAAAACCATTTGTGTCTTATATTCGATTCCTTTCTCTTATGTTTCAGAATGCACTTGGCGACCAGTATGATATGGATACCACTCACTTTTCTATGAGTGAGTATATGAGGGACCTAGTCAACCTTAGGTCTTCAGTGGATGAGGTAGATATTCCTCAGTCCATGCTTTGCTTCCAAAGGGAAGAAGTTGCAATGGGTCCAGATCGAGTTCAAAATGTTGAAGGACCATCTGGTGATGATGTACAGATAATAGAGGCTGTACAGCCCATAAGACAAGTTGCTCCAGAAGGTCAAGGTCAAGAAGTTGTTGAACCTTCCAGACGACCTAGAACTAATAGGCGTCTGATGAGAGCTGGAATCCAGGTATCCAGAAAGACATCCAGGTGATGTTATGAATCTGGATGGGTCACCTATCATTGAATCTGAAGAGGTTGTTGGGCAAGAAATTGATGAACAAGCTGAAAATGTTGCCCAGGTTGTTGAAGAAATTGTTGAAGATGTTCAGTCTGTTGAACATGCTTCTGGTGAGCAAGAGGCTCCATTGGACTTGAATGTTGATGTTGGTGTACAAGAGAATGTAGAGACTGGTGAACAGTCTGGTGAACAGACAGTTGGGATTACTCAAGAATGGGATGATGTTGACTCCCCAATGTCTGAAGGGTTTGATATTAATATGAATTTTCTGGGTGAAGATGTACAAGAAGAAGAAATTCTACCAGAAATACCAACACCTTCACCAGAATACCCACACCTACACCAGAAATGCCACCACCATAACCAAACATGCCACCACCACCACCACCTTCAATTCCAGAACACCCAATACTTCACTCCAGCAACCACTCAACCTTTACAATCTCAACCTTCTTCTCGTGCGCCGGAGTCACCAGTTGCAATGTCTGAAGCTGCAACTGAAGAGGACTGGGCACAAGTTCGTTTAATGACCAGAATACCCTCATCTCTTGAACCTCCCACTGGTCTCTCCACTTCTTCTTCTGCCGAGGTCCAAGGCCTTTTTAGTAAGGTGGCGGACCTGGAGAGATCACTCCAGAGCTCTTCCCAGGTTATTTCTGATTTTAAGTCCTTATTGTCAAAATTTAGCTTCAGAAATGAACTTGTTTGCTGAAAATGAGAAGATGGTGTTTGAGAAGTTAGATGAACTGGTACTGGCCACAAATCGCAATTCTGAAAACTAAAGTGGCAGTCCAGGGTTTGGACACAAAACTGGTAAGTTCTGTTCAGACTGCAGTGAAAGATGAATTAGTACAACCACTGGCAGGTCTGAAAGAAGAAGTTGAGAAGCTGGTTACAAGGGTAAGCTCTCTGGAGAGTAGGCCCACACTGGACCAAAGTGCAGTTGTTAGTACTCTGAGTGATGCATGTACAAGGAAGTTCAGAAACAACATGTTAAAAGAATTATGTGAAGAAGTTTCTGAGACTGTCCTACGTAGCATTTATGATGGGGTGTTACCTCAAGTGGAAAAGCTACTGGATACGAAGTTGCC
>CM067174.1:30021951-30132561 GCA_034093135.1 Erigeron breviscapus
TTCTAATATTAGGCCACCAATAGATGGGCTTCAAATCTGCATACATCTTTGCAGCACTGGGATGAATTGAATACCTTGACCTGTGAGCTTCTTCGAGTATCAGTTCTCGGTTACCTTCAAGTAATGGCACCCAAATTTGACCCTTATAAGTCCGAAATCCACGGCTATTCGTCTCCATCACTAATCTTTTCTTCTTTACAATACTTTCTTTGTCAATGTTATCCTTCAATAACGCTTTAACTTGAGCCTCCTTAATACGATCAAGTAATCCCGACTTCGCTTGTACAACCATGCTCATCAATCTACATGAAAAATTCTGCACCTTCCTACTTAATGCATCAGCCACTACATTGGCTTTACCGGGATGGTATTTGATTTCACAATCATAGTCTTTCAACAGTTCCATCCATCTCCTTAGTCTCACATTCATTTCTTTCTGAGTAAACACATATTGTAAACTCTTATGGTTGGTGTACAAGGTACACTTAGTGCCATATAGGTAGTGTCTCCATAACTTCAAAGCAAACACCACCGCCGCTAACTCAAGATCATGAGTCGGGTAGTTCTTTTCATGTTCAATTGGCGTGAAGCATAGGCAATAACCTTATCCCTCTGCATAAGAACACAACCCAAACCCGTAATGGAAGCATCACTATAAACAACAAGATCATCCGTACCTTCGGGTAAGGCAAGGATAGGAGCTTCACATAACTTCGTCTTCAACATTTGAAAAGCCTTCTCTTGAGCTTCCAACCACACAAACTTCACTCCTTTCTTCGTCAATTCGGTCATTGGCTTAGCTATACGAGAGAAATATTGTATAAACCTTCGATAATAGCCGGCTAAACCAAGAAAACTCTTGATCTCCGTGGGAGTCTTTGGTTGCTCCCACTTAGAAACAGCTTCAATCTTTGAGGGATCAACTTTAATTCCTTCGGAAGAAATGACATGTCCAAGAAACTGAACTTCTCTAAGCGAAAACTCACATTTAGAGAACTATGCATATAACTTCTTTTCTCTAAGGACTTCAAGGACAGCCCTTAAGTGTTCTCGATGCTCGGCTTCAGACTTAGAATAAATCTGAATATCATCTATGAAAACAATCACAAAATGGTCTAAGAATGGACGACAAACACGATTCATAAGATCCATAAAGGCAGCTGGAGCATTTGTCAAGCCAAAAGGCATGACTAAGAATTTATAATGTCCATATCGTGTACGAAAAGTTGTTTTTGCAACATCCACCTTGTTAACCTTGAATTGGTGATAACCGGACCGCAAATCTATTTTAGAGAAGTAGGAAGCACCATGTAGTTGATCAAAAAGATCATCAATACGCGGAAGAGGATACTTGTTCTTAACCGTTCGTTTATTCAACTCACGGTAGTCTATACACATACGCATTGAACCATCTTTCTTCTTTACAAATAAAACCGGAGCTCCCCAAGGCGAGGAACTAGGTTGTATAAAACCCTTGTCAAGTAACTCTTGAAGTTGCGCCATCAACTCTTTCATCTCAGTAGGAGCCAAACGATATGGTGCCTTTGCAACTAGAGTAGCACCGGGAACAAGATCAATCTGAAAAGTAACCTCTCGATCGGGAGGAATACCGGGAAGATCATCCGGAAAGACATCAGAAAATTCCGACACAACATCAACGTTAGAAATAGAAGACTTCTCCTTTCGAGTATCAATCACATAAGCAAGGAAGTGATTCTTATTATGCCGAATGCAATTTAAAGCCTTCATTAAATTAATGATCTTCAAGCCCCCCTTCTTCTTATCTCCATAAAGAGAGATGACTACACCATCCGGGGTAGTGAAACGAACTACCTTTTGAGAACATATAATTGTGGCATCATTTTGAGACAACCAATCCATACCTATCACTATATCAAAACCAGCAAGAGTAGTAGGTAATAACTGGACCGGAAAAGTGCGACCTTCAATCTCAATCACAATCATCATAGCCCACACGTATGTCACTAATAGTACCATTGGCAATCTCTACCTCTACAGAACAATCTAAGGGAGTAGTGACTCTTTCAAGCTTAGGAGCAAACAAGGTAGACACAAAGGACCTATTTGCACCTGAATCAAAAAGAATAGAAGCAGGTTTTGAATTTACAAGGAAAGTACCGCTTACCACATCATCGTTGTCCTTAGCAGCTTCCACCGTCATTTGAAGTGCTTGAACTCTTGTCTTTGGAGCGGCTGCCTTCTTTCCATCATTCTTCATTTGTGGACAATCTGCAATGAGATGACCTGTTTCTTGACACTTGTAGCAACGCATCCTATCCCTACAATCAGCTGCAATATGCCCCGATGAACCACACTTATGGCACCTTTTGGTCTTGTCTGAACATTGACCATCATGAGTAGTCTTGCAAGTGGGACACCACGTGCCACTCTTCTTCTTGTCTTTACCCCCATTCGAGGTAGAACCACCTTTGAACTTCTTATTAGAACCCGAAGACCAATTAGATCTTCTCTTGAATCCCGACTTCTTATCATCGGCTTTCTCAACAACTTTTTCAGATTTGAGGTCATCATCTAACCTCTTAGACTCCTTAATAGCTGCAGACAGGGTAGTGTGCTGCCTACATAGACCACGATAACTAACCGGGAGTCCATCACAATATGCCTCAATCTGGTCCACCTCCCTACGGACCATATGACCAAAATTATATTTTAATAACCAAAATCCTTTTTGTAGATATTTTCACAAAGTAAATTTGAATTTTGAAATAAAATCATAATTTTCCATGTCAACATTAAATGCTACCATGTCAGCATTAAATGCTACGACGGCTTATCTTACCCACGCGCCTACTCACTTTTTGTTTTCCCAATACAAACAGTTGTCAAGTACTAAAATGGCTTGAAACACGTCAGATCACGATACCAAGTGGTTTAAAACACTCGAGTATCATCACGTGTCACACATATTGACCAAGTATTTCTAACGTTATAAAAATAAGACAAGACTGAACCTGGTCACTGGAGGATCAGTCCAGTGCCAGTTTCCAACTGGAGAGTTCTCCAGTTGCATTTTCAAACAAAAACGAATTTTAGTCAGAAAATTATTTTGAGTCTTTCCCCCTAAAATGATGATCCAGAAATCAATTAGTGCCAAGATAGTATCACAAAGGCATTGGATAGCCTGGCGAGCAAAGATTATCTGGACCTCCTCAACTGGAGAACTTCATCAATGTCACTGACGCGTTCAATAACAAAGAAAGCTCCAGTTTTAAGGATTTAACATTCCCAGTTCGCTGATGAGATGTTTAAAGGTTTTCACATCAAGAGGTTTTGTAAAAACATCAGCTAACTGTTTGTCAGTGGGGATGAAATGAATTTCAATGTCTCCTTTCATAACATGATCACGAATGAAATGATACCTGATGTCAATATGCTTTGTTTTGGAGTGCATCACTGGGTTGTGAGATATAGCAGTTGCACTGGTGTTGTCACAAAAGATTGGGGTCCTTGTATACTTTTGACCATAATCTAGTAACTGGTTCTTGATCCAGAGAATCTGGGCACAGCAACTGGCCGCAGAAATGTACTCTGCCTTAGCAGTGGACATAGAGACTGAAGTCTGCTTCTTGCTGGTCTAACTTACCAGTTTTCCTCCAAGGAAATGACAACCACCAGTGGTTGATTTTCTATCTATCTTACAACCTGCATGATCAGAATCTGAATAACCCATTAGATCTAATCCTGAGCCTTTGGGGTACCAAAGACCAAGATTAGGACACCCTTTCAGGTATCTAAAGATACGCTTTACAGCGTGCAAATGTGATTCTTTAGGGTTAGCCTGAAACCTGGCACATAAACATGTTACAAACATTATATCTGGTCGACTGGCAGTTAAGTACATCAGTGAACCAACCATACCTCTATAGTCAGTTATGTTAACTGTTTTGCCAGTTGGGTCAGAGTCCAAATTCAATGGTGCTGCAATAGGTGTGTTTTTCGATGGGATTGAATCATATTTGTATTTTCTTAACAAATCTCTGACATATTTTCCTTGGTTTATGAAAATACCATTTTCAGTTTGCTTAATCTGAAGACCTAAGAAAAATGTTAATTCACCCATTAAACTCATCTCATACTCAGATGACATGATTTTAGAAAACTTTTTACACATTGCATCATCAGTTGAACCAAAAATAATGTCATCAACATAAATTTGTACCAATAAGATATTACCTCTTTCTTTCAAGATAAACAAGGTATTATCTATTACACCTCTTTGAAAGCCATTTTTAAGAAGATGTTTAGTTAGAGTATCATACCAGGCTCTTGGGTCTTGTCTTAGACCATACAATGCTTTCTTCAGTCTATAAACCCAATGAGGATGCTTCTCATCAATGAAACCTGGAGTCTGCTTAACATAAACTTCTTCTTCCAATGTTCCATTAAGGAACGCACTTTTGACATCCATCTGGAAGACCTTGAACTGCAGATGGGCTGCATAAGCCAAAAAAATTCTTATGGCTTCAAGTCTTGCAACTGGAGCAAAAGTTTCATCAAAGTCAACGCCCTCTGCTTGACAATAACCCTGGGCAACTAGTCTGGCCTTGTTTCTTACAACATGGCCATCTTCATCCATTTTGTTTCGGTAGACCCATCTGGTACCAATGGGTTCTTTCTTTAACCCTGGTGGACAAGGAACAAGCTCCCAAACATTGTTCCTTTCAAACTGGACGAGATCTTCTTGCATAGCTTCCACCCAGCTTGGGTCTGCCATAGCCTCGTCAATCTTCTTTGGTTCAATTAAAGATAAGAAGGTGACATTTAAGCATTGCTCACTGGTGGCTCTTCTATTCTGAACCCCACTATTTGGATCTCCCACAATCTGTTCAATTGGATGTGCTCGAGTCCATCTAGTGTAATGACTAGGCTGGTGAACTACAATATCAGTGCAAGTCACCTGGCGATCTTCTTCAGTTGCAACAGCTTCTGGAGAAGGATCAGTCCAAACAACTTCTACATCCTCATCAGAGTCAATGAGGTCTCGATTAGCATCATGAAATTCCTCATTAGAAGGCATTTCATGAAGAACTGGAGAAGTAGGTGTTTGAACTGGTGCTGATATTGGAGTGGCACGTACATCAGATCCAATCACCAATTCTTGTGGTAAGTTGAAATTGATGGAGGGATAGAATGATGTGTCACTGGTGCTTTTCTTCTTCTTAATTGGTTCCAATTTGTTGTAACTGGAAACATCTTTTGGTGAAACAACTGACGGATGAACTTGGTCAGCTTCACCAAAATTGATTTGAACGAATGGAGTAGTATCAAGGCTTGGTCTCTTGTTGATTGCTTCAGTTGATTCATCGAATGTGACATGAATTGTCTCATGAACCTTTTGGAGTCTATAATTATAAACTCTAAAGGCCTTTCGAATATCTGAATAACCTAAAAATACCCCTTCATCAGCTTTTGCATCAAACTTTCCAAGCTGACTGGAATCGTTTAAGATATAAACTGGATAACCAAATACATGGAAATATTCAATATTTGGTTTACGATTCCTGAGTACTTCATATGCAGTCTTCTTATGTCTCTTGATGTAGACTGACCAGTTTTGGGTGTGACAAGCAGTTGCAACTGCCTCAGCCCAAAAACTGGTGGGAAGACCAGATTCAGATAGCATACTTCTGGCTGCTTCTATCAGTGTGTGATTCTTTCTTTCCACAACTCCATTTTGCTCTGGAGAGTGAACCGATGAGAAGTTTTGAGAGATGCCAGTGTCATTGCAAAATGTTTCAAGTACCTTATTTTGGAATTCAGTACCATTATCACTTCGCAACTGAAAAACTTTTCGAGTATACTTGAGCTCAATTCTTTTAATGAGAGAGATGATTTCAGCAGGTGCATCACTTTTGGATCTGATGAATACCACCCAGAGTATCTGGTGAATTCATCAACCACAACTAGAGTGTACTTCTTTCCAGCTCTAGTTTGAACTTTCACTGGACCAAAGAGATCCATATGTAGCATGTGAAGAGGTTCAGTGATGCTAAAATTTTGCCTAGTTTTGAAACTGGCCCTTTTCTGCTTGCCCATCTCACACCCTGGACATGGTTTTTCTTTATTGAAAGAAATCTGAGGTATCCCATCAACCAGTTGTTTGCGAGACAACTTGTTAATGTTTTTAAAATTTAGATGGGATAACCTTTTATGCCATAGCCAGTTGGTGTCCTCATCAGCTTTGGTATAGAAACATTACTCTTTTGGAGCTGGTTCCATATCCATGATGTACACATTTCCTTTTCTTGGTGCAATCATCACCACTTTCCAATCCTTGTTAAATATGGTGCCTTGTGCAATATCGAACAAAACTCTGAAGCCATCATCACAAAGTTGGCTTACACTGATCAGGTTGTATTTCAAACCATTCACAAATGTAACTCTTTTGAATTCGACTTGTCCATTATTGAGCACACCATATCCTTCAGTCTTTCCAGATTGATCATTACCAAACGTCACTGTCGGTCCATCTTGGACAGTGAACTCTTCCAGTAGGGGCTTACATCCGGTCATAGTCCGGCCAGCAGCGCTGTCCAGATACCAGATATTCTTCTTTCGATCGCCCTACACACACACAAAAATCATTAGTTCTTTTTGTGAACCCATCTTTTCTTGATGGGTTCACTGGACTTCTCTACAGAAGTCACAGTTGATTGTTGAGGTGTTGAACTGGAGGCTGCATCTGGAGCTTTATCACCAGCTCCAGGTGCAGGAGTAAAAACGATTGGTACTTGATACTTACTCCCTTTATTTTTACCAGATTTTGTTCCAGATGGAACATTCTTTTGATTAGGTTTTGAAGGGAGTGATTTAATATTTTGTTTGAAAACTGGAGGTAATGAACCTCCTTCCAGATTGTTAATCCGGGCAGTACAACTCTGAACCTGTCGAGACAAAAGTTGGAGTTGACTTTCCAGTTTAACCAAAATATTATTTTCATCAGGCAACTGAACCTTGGACCTTGGTTCAGTTGGAGTTTTAGTCTGTCGGGTCTTGGGCACCTTAGACTTTTGAGGTAAGGCTTGGTACCAGTGGCCTTTTTGACTGGAGCTTTAGCCTGTTTGGCTCCAGTTTTAACCTCAATGGGGGTGGTCTCAAAGGTTTCAGTTTCAACAGCTTCAGGTTGATCATAAGGTGTTTCAACCTTGAGAGCTGGAGGCAATGCATGAAGGTCTGGTATGAGAGCTGCCATCTCCAGATCTCCAGATTTCCATGCATTTTTCTGGGCATCGATAGTTCTTGAAAATGCATCATAGTTTTACCAGATGCTTTTACCCATGACTTGATAATCTTTTGTTCTTTTTCAAGATCAGAAAATAGTTTTTGATTATCAAGTTCTAAAGCCTCAATCTTTAAAACTGACTCCTTGAGAGCCAACTGGACACTTTGCAAATCATTAAGTTGTGGCTTAACGTTGTTCAGTTCAATTAAGATAGTGTCAAGATATCTTTCACTATCAGCTCTTACAGTTTCCACAAAAGCTAAATCACCACTTAATAATTCAGCCAGGTCCAGTTTTAGTTCAGGGTCAATCTGGTGATCATAATCACATACCTTTTTCAAGATGATGTCCACCCATCTTCCAGTGATGACATCTTCTTTTGCCACGTGCTGCTGCTGTTGATCTTCCAAGGCCATGAAACACATGTCCCTTTCCTCTTCTTCATCAACTGATGAGTCATCAGAGTACTCCCATTTTCCCTCAGTTTGTGCCATTAAGCACTGATCCTTTTCCTTTTCCATGGACAGGAGGGCAATCTGGGCCTTAAGCTTCTTGTATTTAGCTTTGTAGCTATCATCAGGCCGATTGAAATTAGGGATAGGGGGCCAGTTTGGTTGTTCAACTGACTAGATCTGCATTCCTTCATAAAGTGACCCTTCTTGCCACACTTATAGCATGTAAGATTGGTCTTAGCCAGAGAGCTAGAGCTGGAAGCATTGTTGGGGCCATTAAATCTTTTAGATTTATGCTTAAACCTGTTAAAGGTTTTAGCAATCATGGCGACCAGATCATCATCGCCAGTTTCATTACAACCATCACTGTTTTCAGTGGTCAGGCCAGAGTTCAAGAAACTGTTTAACATCTCCTTCATCGAGTGTGCCTGGACACTCTCTGCAGACATTAAGGCAGCACAAGGTCGCTCAGGTACACTAGCATCCTTGGAACTATAAGCATGGTTCATGGCATCTTGCTCAGCCACCAGTCTTGCAGCATTATTATCTTCAGTGAATGTGAAGGCTCCATAGAGCGATGCAAGAGTATGGTTGTGCAAGGTTTTACCTTGTCTCAAGACAAGAACCATGTTTTACCATTTGGAAGGAAGAATATCACAAAACTTCTCAAGAAGAATATCCTTATCCTTCTCTACACCCAAGCCTCTCAGCTGATTAATGGGGCTAGAAAATCTGGTGTATGTACCAGTTAGACTTTCATTGGGCAAGGCAAAGAAGGATTCATACTTCTTGTTCAAGGCAACTTTTCATTGGGCACTAGGGAACAACACAAGTGTTGGAATTAGATCTTCAAGAACAGCCCCAAGGATCATGTTCTTGAGTCTGGTGTCCAGATCAACAAGTCTACGATCCTCATCAGACCAATGGTCTTCAGGCTTTTCTCTTGAACCTCTTCTTCCAGTTGGATCAAGAAGAGGATTGACCCCAAGGGACATGGGTATATATGGTCCATCCTTAAGGATTTTCAACATATACCTTTCAATCCCACCAAAATGCAAAAGCATTATAGCTTTTCATGTACCAAAAGTCTCACTGTTTCCATCAAATTTGGGAACATGAGTGTTAGAGTAGTGTACATGGACGTGGTTTGGGGTAGTAGGAGGAGGAGGGTTAGTATTCACATTTTGAAAAGGTGGGCATTATTATTCAAAGGGATTTCACCTTGACCAGAACCATCTCCACCTTCAGTAGTGTTCATCTTAGCAGATCTATGCAAGTTTATTAGCCTTCTGCTCTGATACCACTTGTAAGTCCCAACTCAATAGATGGCACTACCTGAAGACACCTCTATGTCGATGGTGGAGTTACTTTGCAATATATGCACTGAACTGGAGATGACCAGTTGCAGTGTGTATATACCAAGTTCTAGATAGATTACTTATATAAATGACAATAAGTAAAGAACAATGCAATAATACAAATAACTTGTAAAGTAACTTGATGAGACAATATGTAATTTTCAATGTGTAATTTATTTATTGATGTTAAACAAATTACAAGGTTGTTGCGGAACCAAGATAATACAAAGAATGTAAATATCCTAACAACCTATGAAATACAATTGATCTACACTCAGAATTTCTCAAGACAATCGAAACACTTAAAGTTGTGAAATGTTCCTTTTAGCGATTGAGAGAATATTGCACAAGTTCACCAAGAATATTGCAGGTTTGCAAAGTGTGAAGTGTTTGTATGTTTTCACTTTGTGATTTCAAAACACTTAATATTCTTGTTGTGCAATGACTTGTATTTATAGGCAAAGTTAACATTGGGATGTTAACTTTAGCCGTACAAATGTGGTTGAGAGCATTTAAGGAATAGCATTTAATTCCTTAAAAAGCAGTGTAAAGTCGCATGATAAAGCAACTTTACATAACCACCTTTATGTACCTTTTATTACTTAAATAATAAGATAAGGCTTATTATCCGGGTAAAGGTACATAAAGCATATAAGTCAATTCCTCGTAATCAGTGTAAAGCTTTGTAAGGGCTTTCCACTGATGGTCTTCAGTTTGTAACTGACTAGAATGTCATCTGGGCTTCGCTGCCATTGCCATTCTCTATCTTCCATTTGTTGTCTTCGACTTCAACTGGAATGATTCTTCAACTTGGTCAGTTCTCAACTGGAGGAAGTCATCAGTTGCGTTGACTGTACGGTGCAACTGGACTTCAATATATTTCTCGACAAATCATCTAGGTCACCAATTTCACTCTGGTCAGTTTCACTGGGTCTCCAGATGCAACTGGAGACTGACCAGTTTACCAGGTGAACTGGTCCTAACAAGAAATGTTTGATGTTGCTGATGACTTTTTGCTCTTCAAGAGAACTGGTCATTCACTTGATATGGATGACGTTCAGCAAGAAGCTGAATTTTTCCAACCATGTGTTTATGATGACAATGGTGAAGAAGTAGCTGAAGCTGACCTTGATGATTTCTTGATGATTCGGAATGCTAATCATCCTCATGAAGCTGTTGTTGATGAATCTCGGCAGGGAAAATTTTTCCAGCCTTGTGTTTGTTATGCTACTGGTGAAGAAGAGCCAACTGAAGCTCCAACTGAAGCTCCAACTGAAGAGCCAACTGAAGCTCCAACTGAAGCTCTAACTGAAGCTCCAACTGAAGAGCCAACTGAAGCCAACTGAAGCTCCAACTGAAGCTCCAACTGAAGAGCCAACTGAAGAGCCAACTGAAGATTCAACTGAAGATCCAACTGAAGATCCAACTGGAGATCCATCTGAAGCTCCAACTGAAGCTCCAACTGAGCCAACTGAAGAGCCAACTGAAGCTCCAACTGAAGAGCCAACTGAAGCTCCAACTGAAGCTCCAACTGAAGAGCCAACTGAAGAGCCAACTGACGATTCAACTGAAGGTCAAACTGAAGATCCAACTGAAGCTCCAACTGAAGAGCCAACTGAAGCTCCAACTGAAGCTCCAACTGAAGAGCCAACTGAAGAGCCAACTGACGATTCAACTGAAGCTCCAACTGAAGCTCCAACTGAAGCTCCAACTAAAGCTCCAACTAAAGAGCCAACTGAAGAGCCAACTGATGATTCAACTGAAGGTCAAAAAGATCCAACTGAAGATCAAACTGGAGATCCATCAGTTGAAGTTCAACAAGCAATGTCTATATGCCTGATGAAGAACTCTATACCTAATCAATCACTTCCAGTCACAACTCAATGGCTTAAGGAAGGCATAGGGGTAACAATTACTAACCAAGCATTTGTGTTTAATTTCAGATTCAATTATTATGGTATGGGTTTTTGTGTTATTCCTATAAATGCTCGAATTTTGATGTTTGATAATGATTATCATGATGGCCACTTGAACACTAGTTCATTATGTGTGCAAGAGAAGCAAGACACTCTTAAATCTTTACTACTTGATGAAGTGATTAAAGCTGAAATAAATTCATTATTTGTTCATACTGATATGTTTAAGTATGATAAGGCCATACTGTTGGCTGATCTTAAAATCAGTCAGCAGCACTTCTTATTTGATCTTAGAGCTGATTGGAAGGTTAAGTACAAGGTGAAAATGAAGAGTTATGTACCTGGTCTTATAAGAGGTAGTGAAGAGCAAGTTGAGACTGAGTATGGACTTAATTATAGGATCAATTGTAAGAAAAAAAAGAATCAGTATGTAGTGTTTTCGAAAGTATGTTCTGGTCTTTCAAGACAAATTTATGTCACTCTAGGGAATCATGAATTGCTTAGTAGCCCAGGAGTCGAAATGAAAAGCAATCTTATTGGTATGTGTACTGGGCGATATTTGGTCTTTCCAGTTCTATTCCTTGTTACTTTAAAGAAACGCAATTCGTATGTGTGGGTAGAGAAGTGTAATCTCATGATAAACGTGCTCATCGTTACAACAAGTATTGAAGAGAATAATCTGGTCTTTGTTGATGTTTCCAAGTTTGATCGAGTTTCATATCTGTTGGTTCTTGAATCTGTAATGGATCTCGAAATTTCTCACTCTCTATCAGCAATCTTGGAAGTTGATGTGCTGGAATTTCTTTTATTCAAGAAATCTGAAAATTCAAGCTTTGTTACCGGGTTGGGATTATCAGAATTCGTTTATGACCTGAAGATGTTCAGAAATGAAAACTTAAGACTTTACTTTAAGGACTTGAGGGCAAGTCCCAAAAAAGAGGGAGAAATTGATGCTGAAATGACCCCGAGTCATTTCCACAAAAAGGCTTGGCTCGTATATTTGCTAATTGAAGTTCAGCAAGCAACCAATTACCCTTCGTTATCCTTTGTTAGCATTACACTACTAGTGTATATTGATCTTAATGCTAAGTCGAGCACTGAAGTTATGCAACCAGATCAAGTGTTGATGGTCTTAAAGTTCATCAGTGACAAAACAAGTCCTGATCAGCAACAAGTCTCGCTGAAATAACTTCAACTGATCACGACCAGTGAACTGGTCAGCACCAGATGCAACCAGCAAGTGTCCAGAACAACAAGTAACACTTCAGTACATCAGCAAGTCTTTCCTCAGCAAGTATTCATCAGTGACACTGGCCAGAGATGGGTGTTCAGTACTTTACTTAAGTTATACTTTAGTGAGCGTTCACCAGTGATGAAGTTTACCAGACCCATCTCAGTTACACTTTAGTGGCCCGTTTCAACTAGTTCTAAGTCCACCAGTGAAGTTAACCACTGGACAGCTTCAGTGAATAACTCCAAGAAGTTGCTTCAGTCGAATTGCTCCAGATGGAATACTCCAGTGAAGGTTCTCCAGGTCCAGACTCCAGTGAAGCAATTCCAGATCCATGCTCCAGTTGAAGATTCTCCAGATCACTTCTCCAGTGAAGATTCTCCAGATCACTTCTCCAGTGAAGATCCTCCAGATCACTTCTCCAGTGAAGATTCTCCAGATCACTTCTCCAGTGAAGATTCTCCAGATTACTTCTCCAGTAAAGATTCTCCAGATGCATTCTCCAGTGAAGATTCTCCAGATCACTTCTCCAGTGAAGATTCTCCAGATCACTTCTCCAGCGAAGATCCTCCAGATCACTCTCCAGTGAAGATTCTCCAGATCACTTCTCCAGTGAAGATCCTCCAGATCCAGGCTCCAGTGAAGATCCTCCAGATGCATTCTCCAGTGAAGATCCTCCAGATCCATTCTCCAGTGAAGATCCTCCAGATCACTTCTCCAGTGAAGATTCTCCAGATCACTTCTCCAGTGAAGATTCTCCAGATGCATTCTCCAGTGAAGATTCTCCAGATCGCTTCTCCAGTGAAGATTCTCCAGATCACTTCTCCAGTGAAGATTCTCCAGATGCATTCTCCAGTGAAGATCCTCCAGATGCATTCTCCAGTGAAGATCCTCCAGATCCAGGCTCCAGTGACGATCCTCCAGATCCAGGCTCCAGTGAAGATTCTCCAGATACTTCTCCAGTGAAGATCTCCAGATCCATTCTCCAGTGAAGATTCTCCAGATCACTTCTCCAGTGAAGATTCTCCAGATCACTTCTCCAGTGAAGATTCTCCAGATCACTTCTCCAGTGAAGATTCTCCAGATAACTTCTCCAGTGAAGATCCTCCAGATCACTTCTCCAGTGAAGATTCTCCAGATCACTTCTCCAGTGAAGATTCTCCAGATGCATTCTCCAGTGAAGATACTCCAGATGCATTCTCCAGTAAAGATTCTCCAGATGCATTCTCCAGTGAAGATCCTCCAGATCATCTCCAGTGAAGATTCTCCAGATCACTTCTCCAGTGAAGATTCTCCAGATCCATGATCCAGTTGAAGATTCTCCAGATCGCTTCTCCAGTGAAGATTCTCCAGATCACTTCTCCAGTGAAGATTCTCCAGATGCATTCTCCAGTGAAGATCCTCCAGATGCATTCTCCAGTGAAGATCCTCCAGATCCAGGCTCCAGTGACGATCCTCCAGATCCAGGCTCCAGTGAAGATTCTCCAGATACTTCTCCAGTGAAGATTCTCCAGATGCATTCTCCAGTGAAGATTCTCCAGATCACTTCTCCAGTGAAGATTCTCCAGATGCATTCTCCAGTGAAGATACTCCAGATGCATTCTCCAGTAAAGATTCTCCAGATCACTTCTCCAGTGAAGATTCTCCAGATGCATTCTCCAGTGAAGATACTCCAGATCACTTCTCCAGTAAAGATTCTCCAGATGCATTCTCCAGTGAAGATTCTCCAGATCACTTCTCCAGCGAAGATCCTCCAGATCACTCTCCAGTGAAGATTCTCCAGATCATCTCCAGTGAAGATTCTCCAGATCATTCTCCAGTGAAGATTCTCCAGATCACTTCTCCAGTAAAGATTCTCCAGATGCATTCTCCAGTGAAGATTCTCCAGATCACTTCTCCAGCGAAGATCCTCCAGATCACTCTCCAGTGAAGATTCTCCAGATCACTTCTCCAGTGAAGATCCTCCAGATCCAGGCTCCAGTGAAGATTCTCCAGATCACTTCTCCAGTGAAGATCCTCCAGATGCATTCTCCAATGAAGATCCTCCAGATGCATTCTCCAGTGAAGATCCTCCAGATGCATTCTCCAGTGAAGATCCTCCAGATCAGTTCTCCAGTGAAGATCCTCCAGATGCATTCCCCAGTGAAGATCCTCCAGATCCAGGCTCCAGTGAAGATTCTCCAGATCACTTCTCCAGAGAAGATTCTCCAGATCACTTCTCCAGTGAAGATCTCCAGATGCATTCTCCAGTGAAGATCCTCCAGATGCATTCTCCAGTGAAGATCCTCCAGATGCATTCTCCAGTAAAGATTCTCCAGATGCATTCTCCAGTGAAGATTCTCCAGATCACTTCTCCAGCGAAGATCCTCCAGATCACTCTCCAGTGAAGATTCTCCAGATCATTCTCCAGTGAAGATCCTCCAGATCCATTCTCCAGTGAAGATTCTCCAGATCACTTCTCCAGTGAAGATCCTCCAGATCACTTCTCCAGTGAAGATTCTCCAGATGCATTCTCCAGTGAAGATTCTCCAGATGCATTCTCCAGTGAAGATCCTCCAGATGCATTCTCCAGTGAAGATCTCCAGATGCATTCTCCAGTGAAGATTCTCCAGATGCATTCTCCAGTGAAGATCCTCCAGATGCATTCTCCAGTGAAGATTCTCCAGATGCATTCTCCAGTGAAGATTCTCCAGATGCATTCTCCAGTGAAGATTCTCCAGATCACTTCTCCAGTGAAGATTCTCCAGATGCATTCTCCAGTGAAGATCCTCCAGATGCATTCTCCAGCGAAGATCCTCCAGATGCATTCTCCAGTGAAGATTCTCCAGATCACTTCTCCAGTGAAGATTCTCCAGATCACTTCTCCAGTGAAGATTCTCCAGATGCATTCTCCAGTGAAGATCCTCCAGATGCATTCTCCAGTGAAGATTCTCCAGATCACTTCTCCAGAGAAGATTCTCCAGATCACTTCTCCAGTGAAGATTCTCCAGATCACTTCTCCAGTGAAGATTCTCCAGATCACTTCTCCAGTGAAGATCCTCCAGATCCAGTCTGAAGATTCTCCAGATCGCTTCTCCAGTGAAGATTCTCCAGATCACTTCTCCAGTGAAGATTCTCCAGATGCATTCTCCAGTGAAGATCCTCCAGATCACTTCTCCAGTGAAGATCCTCCAGATCACTTCTCCAGTGAAGATTCTCCAGATCACTTCTCCAGTGAAGATTCTCCAGATCACTTCTCCAGTGAAGATTCTCCAGATCACTTCTCCAGTGAAGATTCTCCAGATGCATTCTCCAGTGAAGATCCTCCAGATCACTTCTCCAGTGAAGATTCTCCAGATCACTTCTCCAGTGAAGATTCTCCAGATCACTTCTCCAGTGAAGATTCTCCAGATGCATTCTCCAGTGAAGATCCTCCAGATGCATTCTCCAGCGAAGATACTCCAGATCACTTCTCCAGTGAAGATTCTCCAGATCGCTTCTCCAGTGAAGATTCTCCAGATCACTTCTCCAGTGAAGATTCTCCAGATGCATTCTCCAGTGAAGATCCTCCAGATGCATCTCCAGTGAAGATTCTCCAGATGCATTCTCCAGTGAAGATCCTCCAGATCACTTCTCCAGTGAAGATTCTCCAGATCACTTCTCCAGTGAAGATTCTCCAGATCACTTCTCCAGTGAAGATCCTCCAGATCCAGGCTCCAGTGAAGATCCTCCAGATGCATTCTCCAGTGAAGATCCTCCAGATCACTTCTCCAGTGAAGATCCTCCAGATCCAGGCTCCAGTGAAGATCCTCCAGATCCAGGCTCCAGTGAAGATCTCCAGATGCATTCTCCAGTAAAGATCCTCCAGATGCATTCTCCAGTGAAGATCCTCCAGATGCATCTCCAGTGAAGATTCTCCAGATGCATTCTCCAGTGAAGATCCTCCAGATGCAATCTCCAGTGAAGATCCTCCAGATGCATTCTCCAGTGAAGATTCTCCAGATGCATTCTCCAGTGAAGATCCTCCAGATGCATTCTCCAGTGAAGATCCTCCAGATGCATTCTCCAGTGAAGATTCTCCAGATGCATTCTCCAGTGAAGATCCTCCAGATGCATTCTCCAGAGAAGTTTCTCTGCTCTTATACACAGCTTAGTCTGTACAAGATCAGCTTGGGCTGATTCTCTTGAGCTAGAACTTATTGATTGTAGTTTGTCATTTCAGAGGTTGTTTAGATATCTATAGGCTATTTATTCCGCAACAACCTTGTAATTCTTTGTATAGATTCTTCTTAATAAAGGATTACTTTGAAAACCACAATCTGTGTTCAAGAATGTTTCTGTTTCTTTATTGCTTTACTGTTTTAATGATTCCTGCTCTTTACTTACTTGCTTAATATATATAAACTGAATCTTAAAACGTTTTTATTTAAAAGTTTGTAAAGATTAAGGAAAGTTGTATTCACCCCCCTCTACAACTGTTCTGTGTACAATATACTTTGGTATATTGATACACCTTGGGACGTATTAATTGGTATCAGAGCAGGGGTTAAGAATTAACTTGACTTGATCCTTGCATATTTCCCTTAATAGTAAAGCATTATGTCATCCTATATTGATAATGGTTCTTCAACCCGACCACCCATGTTTGATAAAGATGATTTCAGTGGGTGGAAAGGTCGAATGTCTTTGTTCCTTGAATCCATCGATAACAATATGCATGAAATCCTTGCGGATGGTCCTTCTGTTCCTACACAAACCATTGTGGTAGAAGCTGTGGTCAGGGAAGGTCAACCAACCATTCCTGCCACAATCAAGTCTATTGGTAAGGACAAGGCAGATTGGGGGGATGAGGATAGGAGGTTGGCAAACTTGGATGTGAAGGCTTGAAATTTCATTGTCCAAGCTGTGCCCAAAGACCTTTACCATTCTATTAAAATGTGTTCTACAGCTAAGAAAATGTGGGGTACATTGACTGTTATGTTTGAGGGTTGCTCTACTTCCATGGAATCCACAATTACTACATTGACCAGGAGGTATGAGAGATTTTTCTCTTTGAGAAATGAATCCTTGACTGACACTCATACCCGCTTTAATGCTTTGGTAAATGATTTAGCTGTTGTTGGAATTGTTAAGAAAAATGAGGTTTTAAAGAGTAAATTTCTTGATTCATTACCACCTAAATGGAACAACTATATTTCTTATGTTAAAATAAGTTCTGTTTATCATGATCTTGATCTCCCTGGACTTTTTGGTTTGCTCCATAACCAAGAATGTTCAGAGGCTGAAAAGTTATTGCTATGGGTGATTCTTATAGTCAGCCTGCTGCTGCACTTGTTGCTTCTATGACTGAACACCCTTAGTTCAATTAGTAATGAGATCATTCCTTGTGTTAATGATGATATTCCTGATATGTCTAATCCTAACTCTGTTTGTGCTGAATTTGAATGTGATGAATCTGATGG
Source organism: Erigeron breviscapus (assembly GCA_034093135.1). Classification (NCBI taxonomy): domain Eukaryota; kingdom Viridiplantae; phylum Streptophyta; class Magnoliopsida; order Asterales; family Asteraceae; genus Erigeron; species Erigeron breviscapus. The sequence continues at coordinate 30,039,614 of CM067174.1, forward strand.
TGATGAGCTAGCTAATGAAGTAGCTATGTTGGCTGAAAGGATCAGAAGGAGATCCTTTAATAAGTTTAAAGGAAAAGGAAAAGGTGGCCAAGCTAACAAGACCAAGAAGCCATTTGACATGTCCAAAGTCACTTGTTACAAGTCTGGCAAGACTGGACATATGGCTGGAGATTGCAGATCTAAAGAATCTACTCAAGCTGTGCCAGCCAAAGGTGGAAGAGGTGAAAAATACTCAAAGCTCAAGACTAAGTACAAAGCCTTGAAAGCACAAGTAGCTGAGCTGACTGAGAAGGTGAACAAAAGTGAAAAGAGTCTGGTAGCCAAAGACTGGGCTGAAAGTGCCACATCATCAGATGATGAGTTGTATAAAGATGCCAAGTGTTTCATGGCTAAAGAAGCTACTCAAAGATTTGCTGAAGATCTGGTGAAAATACAACAGCAATCTGAGTCAGCTCACCAGGCATCTACTAGTCAGACTGCTCCACCTGAGGTAACTTCTTTTTCCAATCTGTCTGATAATGAGAAACTGTCCAGACTGAATAAACTTGGTGATGAGGTTCTGCTACAAAAACACTTTTATCAAGAACTCAAAAAAGAAATACATGTTTTGAAACTTGATAACAGCTCTAAGAGTCACACCATTGAAAAACTAGAATCTGAAGTTAAAGCTCAAAAACAATTAAACTCCATTTTGGTTAAAGATGCTAAAACTGCAGAAGAAAAGTTTTTAAAGGTTAAACAAATTACTGAAACATGGTGTATAAGTTCCAAAAGAGTTGCTAAGTGTGTGAATGACCAAATACCTCATCAGATCCAAGCTATTTTTGATGGTGATTATGATAAGGCCATAGCCATTGCTGAAGTATGTGCTATGAAGCCTTGTTATCAGCCTCCTTTACCACCCACAGTCCAAACCAATGGAAGGAATTCTAAACCAATTAAGTTGGTTCAGAAATCGGGTATTGGGTTTAAAGATCCTGAAACCATTGGTCAGACCATTGCTGAAGCTGTGTCTGAAGCTGATAAGGTTGTTGAGTTAAAACCTGAAGAAAGTCTTGACTTGTCCAAGCTAACCATTACCCAATCTGAATCAGATTCAAAGACTAAAACAAACAAGGGTAGTTTAAAGAAAAATAAAAGAAAAGTTAGATATCATAGTGTTCCTAAAGAGAAAATAAAGCTTTTAAAGAGTAAGAAGTCTGGTTCTCTAGGAAATGAGTCATAAACAAAATCTGAGTCTGTTTCAAGTAACACCAAGTCTGACTCTGACAAAATGATTTCAAAATATGTTGAGTCCAGAACTGATAAGGTGTCAATGGAAGCAAATTTTCTTAAGAATGTGTCTGATCCAAAAACTGTTGATCAAAGAAAATTGAGAGCTGAATGTAAGAAATCTGGAATAGGCAAAGGTTTTGTTCAAAAGGAAACTCTAAATGTCGCTAGAAAGAACTTTGAATCTGGTAAAGGACATACCAAGCAACAATGGGTGTCAAAATGTGATAAGAGTCTAAGTTCAGTTACCCAATCTGAGTCAGATTCAAAGACTAAAACAAATAAGGGTAGTTTAAAGAAAAATAAAAGAAAGGTTAGAGATCATAGTGTTCCTAAAGAGAAAATAAAGCTTTTAAAGAGTAAGAAGTCTGGTTCTCTAGGAAATGAGTCATAAACAAAATCTGAGTCTGTTTCAAGTAACACCAAGTCTGACTCTGACAAAATGATTTCAAAATATGTGATAAGAGTCTAAGTTCAGTTACCCAATCTGAGTCAGACCAGAAGGTCAGCTCTGGTGAACCCATCTTTGGATTTCCCAAAAAGAACTAATCTCTTATCATAATTGCAGGGCAGTCATGACGATAATACCTGGCACTTGGACAGTGGATGTTCCAAGCATATGACCGGATGTAAGTCCCTGCTATGTAGCTTTAGGATTCGCGCTGGTCCTAATGTTACTTTTAGAGATGACTCTCAAGGAAAGACTGAAGCATTTGGTATACTTTCAAATGGTCCCCTTACTTTCAGAAGGGTCTCATATGTAAATGGGTTGAAGCACAATCTGATCAGTGTGAGTCAGTTGTGTGATGCTGGTTATAAAGTGAGATTCAGGTCTGATAAGGGTATTGTTCTTGATTTAGAAGGCAATGTGGTTCTTATTGCAAAGAGGGATGAAGTCTTTGTATTCTTTTGACATGAGAAATCCAACTGTCACAAGAAAAGTTTGTTTCATGTCAAAGACTCAAGATGAGCTGAATTGGTTGTGGCATAAAAGGTTTTCTCATATGAATTTCAAAGACATCAACAAGCTGTGTAAGAAAGAGTTGGTGTCTGGTCTTCTAGTGATAAATTATGAGAAGGACAAGCTGTGTGGAGCTTGTGAGAAAGGCAAGCAACACAAAGCTACTTTCAAATCTAAAACATGCTTAACCATTGATAATTGTATGGATCTGCTTCATATGGACTTATTTGGACCAATTAGTACTCCATCATTCACTTGAATGAGGTACTCCTTGGTAATTGTTGATGAGTATTCAAGATACACCTGGGTTTTCTTTCTCAAACACAAGAGTGAAGCTGCTGACAGCATTATTCATTTCATCAAGCAAGCTGAAATTCTCTACAAAAGGCCTGTTAGGCAATTAAGGAGTGATAATGGTACTGAATTTAAGAATATCACTCTTAATTCTTTTTGAAGTGAAAAAGGAATTTCACAAGTCTACTCAGCTGCCAGAACTCCTCAACAAAATGTTGTTGCGGAAAGAAGAAACAGAACTCTTATTGAAGCTGCCAGATCCATGATGGCTCAAAACAATGTCACGTCTCATTTCTGGGCTGAAGCAGTACACACAACTTGCTTTACCCAGAACAGATCCCTTATTTTGAAAAGACACCAGAAGACTGCATATGAACTTCTTAGGGGGAGAAAACCTGAGATTGGTTTCCTAAGAATGTTTGGGAGTCCTTGCTACATTCTGAATCAGAAAGACCATCTTGGAAAGTTTGATGAGAAATCAGATGAAGGTATCCTACTTGGATATGCAACAATGATGAAGGCCTACAGAGTTTACAACAAGAGAACTAAAACAATTGATAACTCTGTTAATGTAAGCATAGATGAAGGTTGTTCTAAGCCAGATTGCTCTCCTCCTGAAGATGAAGATTTCAATTTTGAAGAACTGGCTGTGCCTGAGAATGAGCCTCCAACTAATCCTCCAGTTAGAGCTGATAATGCTCAAACTCAGGGGGAGCAACTTATAGAAGAAGAAGAAGGTGTTCCAATCTTTGAAAATGCACAAGCTGATCCTACTCCTACTGAAGAAATTATTCAGAATCCATCAAATGACTCTCAAACTGGTTCAGATTCCTCTATTCTAGTCCAAGCTGATCAGCCTCTTTCTCAAGCTGATCATGCTGGACCATCTAATCTGAATCAGTCCATTGTCCCAGTTAACAGATGGACAAAGAGTCATCCAATTAACCAAATCATTGGTGATCCTCTCTCTGGTGTTAAAATAAAAAGAAAGGCAACAGGCCATTTCTGCATGTTTGTCAATTTTGTAAGCAAGGTGGAACCAACTGAGGTTAATGAAGCACTGGCAGATCCTTCTTGGGTAAATGCAATGCAAGATGAGTTAACACAGTTTGAAAGAAACAAGGTTTGGGAACTTGTTCCAAGACCTCATCACAAGACTGTGATTGGAACCAAGTGGGTCTACAAAAACAAAATGGATGAAAGGGGAGTTGTGACCAGAAACAAAGAAAGATTGGTAGCTCTTAGTTACAGACAAGAGGATGGAATTGATTATGATGAGACTTTTTCACCAGTGGCAAGATTAGAGGCAATCAGAATGTTCTTGGCCTTCTCTGCTTACAAAGGTTTCAAAGTATACCAAATGGATGTGATGAGTGCATTTCTTAATGGGAAATTGGAAGAAGAAGTCTATGTTGAACAGCCTCCAGGTTTTGGAAATTCAAAGTTTCCTGACCATGTGTTCAAGCTTGACAAGGCTCTCTATGGGTTGAAGCAAGCTCCAAGGGCATGGTATGACACTTTGTCTAAATTCTTATTGGCTAACAACTTCAAAAGAGGTAATGTTGACAAGACTTTGTTTGTGAGAAAGTATAATGGTGATATCCTGCTTGTACAAATTTATGTAGATGATATAATATTTGGGTCTAGCAGTGAAAGACTTTGCAAAAAGTTTTCTGAATTAATGTCTAAAAAGTATGAAATGAGCATGATGGGAGAACTAAACTATTTTCTGGGTTTACAAGTTAAACAGACTAAAATGGAATTTTTATAAACCAAGGAAAATATGTTAAAGATCTCTTAAACAAATTTGGTTTTAGTGATTGCTCACCTATGAAAACTCCTATGGGAACTGGTGATAAGCTGGGTGAAGATAAAAATGGCAAATCTGTTGACACCACAGCTTATAGGGGTATGATAGGATCATTACTTTACTTGACTGCCAGTAGACCAGATATTATGTTTGCTACATGTCTTTGTGCAAGATATCAAGCTAATCCTAAGGAATCTCATCTTAAGGCTGTGAAAAGAATCTTTAGATACCTTAAAGGTAGTCCCAATCTGGGTCTTTGGTATCCCAAAGACTCAGCATTTGATCTAATTGGCTATTCAGATTCTGACTTTGCAGGCTGTAAGATTGACAGAAAAAGTACTTCAGGAGCTTGTCAATTGCTTGGCAATAGACTTGTAAGCTGGTCCAGCAAGAAGCAGCATTCAGTTTCTATATCCACTGCAGCAGCTGAATATGTTGCTGCAGGAAGTTGTTGCTCTCAAATTCTTTGGATACAATATCAGCTTCAAGACTATGGTGTCACTGCATCAAAAACTCCAATCTTTTGTGACAGTACCAGTGCCATAGCAATTTCAAACAATCCTGTACTTCATTCAAGGACCAAGCACATTGATATAAGATATCATTTCATCAGGGATCATGCAATGAAAGAAGATGTTGAACTCCACTTCATCCCAACAGATAATCAGCTTGCTGGCTTGTTCACAAAGCCATTGGATGAATCAAGGTTCAACTATCTCATAAGTAAGCTAGGTATGCTTAATTTGTAAAATGTAGTGAGCTAAGTAATAACAAATCTGACCCCTTAGAGTTATCTTAAATTTTGAGGGTAATCTGTGTCTGACCCAGACTACTCTTTCATACTTGGTGCATTTCCATGTAAAAGAGGGTAAGCTGAGTCTGACACAGATTCGTGGTTATTTTTGTTATTAAATATCTCAGTGCGTTTTATTACTTTCATTATTCTATTTAGTTTACTTGTTGATCCTATTGGAGTGTGACACGTGTAGTGGTAACAGCCGGTTACTGAAAAAGTACCTCCACTACTTGTTGATCCTCCAATCATAATCTTTCTCTCTCCAACTTTTTCAAACGGGATATTTTGAATCATGTATATAATATCGATTTAACCTAAATCCCAAATCACTTGTTCATATTTTCTAAAATCAATTTTTTTTTCTCTCTAGTCTGAATACTGTTTATTAATTTTAAATATCTTCAAAAAATTGTTTTAAAAATGGCATCTTCATCTGTTTCTATTCATACTAATGATTCTCAATCTAGTTCTTCATCTGAAGCTGAAAGTCTATACCCAGCTCCAATAAGCGCTAATAAGCTTTCACCTTATGTGGTGGGAAGTAATGTAGTAGTGGTCCCGGCTGATCTTGATACTGTAAAATCAAGATTGGCAGTCTGGTTCATGCCAATATTCATCCTCCTTCATGGGCAAAAGGATATGATGAGATTGTGGCTTTCTTATGGTATCATCCGTTCGGCAAGGTGATGATTGAGAAGCCAGACTGGGTGTTTCAAAATCTCCTTTGTGAATTTTGGGCGAGCTGTCATGTGGGACAGAACAAGAAAGGAAAGGCTGCAATCTATGGCACAATCCTCAATGGTAAGAAAAAGGTATATATTTCTTATGAGAGGATTAGGTCTGCATTTGAGCTGTCTTATATGCCTGAAGATGATTATGAAAATGTTGTGTCTCATACTGAAGCCAAAAATATTTTACAAGAAGTTGGATATGCTGGTCCATTGGCTTCAGTGGTTAAAATGAAATATTTAACTGGCATTTGGAATTATTTACTAAGCACAATTTCTAAAACTTTACAAGTAAAGGCAGGAAGCTTTGATCAACCTAATGTTTTAGAATTGCAGATTTTTCATGCAATGGTCACTATGACCAAAATAGATTTTGCTGGCTTAATTTTTAAGGACTTAGTTGATCGTGTTCATAAGAAGAGCCTTACCATACCTTATGGTAGGATTCTTGCTCTCATCATTGAAGCAATACTTGACAATGATTACAGTCTGGCAACTGGTCAGACTGTGGAATGCAAGTCTATCAACAATAATATTTTCAATAGTCCCAAGGTATCTGTGCAGGGTTTGACCCGAGCAATGCAGATTTATCTTGATTTTTGCAGGCAAAGAGAAAGGGAACAAGAAGCACTTGAGGAAGTTGTCCCTTCTTCGACGCGATCTGGGTCTGACACTCAATCTGCTAATCTGGGGGACCCAGGTACACATGCTTCATCTGAAGCTGAAAGTCTATACCCAGCTCCAATAAGCGCTAATAAGCTTTCACCTTATGTGGTGGGAAGTAATGTAGTAGTGGTCCCGGCTGATCTTGATACTGCTAAAATCAAGATTGGCAGTCTGGTTCATGCCAATATACATCCTCCTTCATGGGCAAAAGGATATGATGAGATTTTGGCTTTCTTATGGTATCATCCGTTCAGAAAGGTGATGATTGAGAAGCCAGACTGGGTGTTTCAAAATCTCCTTTGTGAATTTTGGGCGAGCTGTCATGTGGGACAGAACAAGAAAGGAAAGGCTGCAATCTATGGCACAATCCTCAATGGTAAGAAAAAGGTATATATTTCTTATGAGAGGATTAGGTCTGCATTTGAGCTGTCTTATATGCCTGAAGATGATTATGAAAATGTTGTGTCTCATACTGAAGCCAAAAATATTTTACAAGAAGTTGGATATGCTGGTCCATTGGCTTCAGTGGTTAAAATGAAATATTTAACTGGCATTTGGAATTATTTACTAAGCACAATTTCTAAAACTTTACAAGTAAAGGCAGGAAGCTTTGATCAAACTAATGTTTTAGAATTGCAGATTTTTCATGCAATGGTCACTATGACCAAAATAGATTTTGCTGGCTTAATTTTTAAGGACTTAGTTGATCGTGTTCATAAGAAGAGCCTTACCATACCTTATGGTAGGATTCTTGCTCTCATCATTGAAGCAATACTTGACAATGATTACAGTCTGGCAACTGGTCAGACTGTGGAATGCAAGTCTATCAACAATAATATTTTCAATAGTCCCAAGGTATCTGTGCAGGGTTTGACCCGAGCAATGCAGATTTATCTTGATTTTTGCAGGCAAAGAGAAAGGGAACAAGAAGCACTTGAGGAAGTTGTCCCTTCTTCGACGCGATCTGGGTCTGACACTCAATCTGCTAATCTGGGGGACCCAGGTACACATGCTTCTGAACCCTCAAACTACCCTCAAACTCTTCTCAATCTATTCAATCTTCTTCTCCTTCAAAAGAGGGTGAAGGGTTGGCCAAAACATCAGCCACCCTAGCCACACCCTCATCCACTCATTCAAAATCCGATTCTAAAAGACCAATTGTTGAGGACTTAGTACCTCACAAGGCTAAAAAGAAAAGAACGCAAAGGAAATCTGAGTCAGCTTCTGGGGTTGATAATGCAACATCCATTTTTGAAATCCCCCAAGGTGCAGTGGAAGCTAAGGAACGTTCCAAAGCTGTCCCTGCCACCCAAGCTGACAAGCCGAAAACGCCACGCCCATCTGCACTCTCCCAAAAGAGTGTAGACGAGTTAAAGGGAACACCTATTGTTACCCAACCCTCCAAACAGGGTGAAGGTATTGAAAGAAAGACCTCTTCCCAAGGTCATACTGAGTCTGCACCTAAATCGCCATCATCAGCCTCCCAAAAGGTTGATGATATCATTAAAGGGATAACAAGGATCTAGCCCAGATCCAAAATGAGTCAGAGTCTTTGCACATCATTTCTGAGGATGGTCAGCCAAAGGAGAGAAGTATCGAACGCATTGGTGACACTGCTTCTCCTCCCCAAGCTGATCAGACTCCTTCTCTCTTACACTCTGAGTCTGCACAAGCTGTCAATGCCCCTTCTAGATCACAAGGAGGGGTACAGGCCTCAATTCTCCCTAAGGATACTTTGGTGCAACAACACACCTCTGTTGAAGGGCAATCAAATACACAAAACATTACACCTGCAGAGTCTGTGTCTACATCTGATCTTGGACAGAGGGATTATGTAGGTTACATGGCTGTCTTTAAGGCAGTTATGTCAGCCCCTTGTGCAGCAAAGGGAACCATTGATGGTCCTCACGATGTCAATGAGAATATGATCACTATCTCCGGAAGTGATTCTTCATTCGATGATGAGTCTGCCCATCCATCCTCAAGGGATGCTCTGATGGAAGATGCCAGTGGAGGAGTTGATCAAAATCAAGATCAACACATTCCCACTGGCCCTCAGCCTGAACCAAACTTTAATCTTTCTCAGGCTGACCAACTCATCATCATTTCTGACAAATCTACTCATGAGACTCACTCTCATGAGCAAATTCACCAAAACTCCTTAAGCCTCCACCCCCTTCTATATGAGCCCAATGACCCTGATATTAAGGATTGCAGGCTGCTCTTTCCAGAGTCAGTGGCTTTTAAGCCAACTGCAAATTCTTCCCAAGCTGCCACTATCTCATTTTCAGATGTGGTGGGTCAGCTCACTGAGTTCATTTCAACCTCTAAGGTTGAGAGCTTACAGCTGACCAAATGCTTGGAAAAGATCCAAAAGGATCAGGAATTGACGGACAAGAAGGTAGATAAGCTGAGTCATGATCAGACTGCATTGAAAGAAAGTGTGATAAAAGCAGTTGATTTGATGCAGCAGAACCAGAGCAAGCTGACAGAGTCTCTTGATGGTCTTACAAAGGCAATCAATGAAGAGAAGGAAAGAAACAAGAGTACTCTGAGTCAGATTGAGAATGCAGCAACCAAGTTTACAAGGGAAGTCACCATAGAACTTCGATCTGCAAACAAGTCACAAGCAGATTTCAAGAATGATCTGATTGAAGTTTCTAAGGGTGTTAAATCTAAAATTGGACTCCTCATGAGGATTATGTTGAGCTAAGAAGAGCCTGCTGTCTCACTAATATCAAGATTGACTTAATCAAGCAGGATCTCAAAGTCCTCTTTGCCACTCCAGTGAGCTCTTTCCCTGCTGATGATGACAAAAAGGGGGAGAAGAATGCTAAGAAGAGTGCTATGAGTGATGCTGAAATTGAGCTAGAAAGAGAAAGACAACAAGCTCAGGTTGACAAGGATATTGAAGAATATTTTGCTAAAATGAAAGAAAGAAAGAATAAGGCTGAGGAGATAATGATAGAAGAATGGTTGTGCATGGTTCTAGGGTGGAAAGTGAGAAGGAAACTGTAGAGGAGATAAAAATACCAGAATCTGAGTCTGGTGGTGAAAATGTTGGAAATCTGAATGAAGAAGCTGAAAAGGAGAGTGATACAACTAAGGGGGAGACTGTTGATGTTGAAATAGGAGATATAAGGAAGGATGTTGAAAGTGAAAAAGTTAAGAAAGCTGAAAAGAAAAAGGTGGTAGTTCACACTAAACCATCACAGAAGGTTAAAGATGTGAAGAATAGTAATGAAGCCCATGATTGGTTGGAGCCTCTGGAGAAAAGAAAAGTAACAGAAAAGATCAACTATAGAAGGCATCCAGAGCCAATCATCCAGGTTCAATTGAAAAGGAAAAGAGGAAAGTCTATTCCAAGCATCAGATTCACAAGAAAAGGATATGAGACAAGCTGGGAAACTCATGATCTTGACAATCTGTATGAGTTAGGTTACACAGAGTGGGTTGAATTGCATGATATCATCACTGGTATGTATGGAATTCATAAAGAGACAGTCTTGGAAGCCATTGAGAAGAATTGCTGCAACTGAGTCTGATCCTGAAGTTGCCAAGGCTGTTCAAGATCAATTAAATAAGGAAGATGAAGAAGATCTTGCAGCCATTGGTTCCAAAAATAAAGTTGTGGCCCAAGGGAAAGAAAAGAAAAAGGTGGTAGTTCACACTAAACCATCACAGAAGGTTAAAGATGTGAAGAATAGTAATGAAGCCCATGATTGGTTGGAGCCTCTGGAGAAAAGAAAAGTAACAGAAAAGATCAACTATAGAAGGCATCCAGAGCCAATCATCCAGGTTCAATTGAAAAGGAAAAGAGGAAAGTCTATTCCAAGCATCAGATTCACAAGAAAAGGATATGAGACAAGCTGGGAAACTCATGATCTTGACAATCTGTATGAGTTAGGTTACACAGAGTGGGTTGAATTGCATGATATCATCACTGGTATGTATGGAATTCATAAAGAGACAGTCTTGGAAGCCATTGAGAAGAAGTTGGCTGCAATTGTAAAGTACAAGATTGATATCACTGGCCTTCCAAGACCAAAAGCATATGATATGGATGATGAAGATGAGTCAACTGAGCCACTCAAGAAGAAAAGAAGAAGGTTTGAAAGGATTAATGCTCCTGGAGGTGATCATACAGTTTTTCTCAAAAACTTGTCCCCTTCAGAGTTGTTTGCACAATTATCTTCTGATGCTGTTGACAAGATTCTGAATAATCTCAATCTGTCTCTACCTACTGGTGTTGAAAATGCAAGATGTGGAATGCACATCACTGAACCTGAACATGGTATGTATTTTGTGAATGGAAGAGGGCAACTTGTATTTCAAAGGACTGCTGAGCTAAAAGAGGTACCAACTATGCACCTTTTTACCTTGTACAGATTTTGTACTAATTTTAGTGAACAAGGCAATGGGTATGAGCAGTTCCTTATTGATGAGGGGTCAGATAGAAAAGTAGATGTGAGAATTGCTCCATCATTTGAAGTTAAGCAAGAAACTGTAGAATTGATTGGGGAATAAGCTCTTATTGTAATACTTTGTTTTTCTCAATATATGCAAGTATTTGTACAATTTCAGTTGTCTTGTTAGAATTTCATATCAGATTGAAAAGAACCCAAAAGATTCAAAGGGTCACAAGCTGTTAGTCATATTTTCCTTTGATTCTTTGTAAGCTGATAGTTAGAAGTGTAGTTGGGTTTTGTCATCATCAAATAGGGGGAGATTGTTGAGTCCCAATGTTAATTGTAAATTTAATGATGACAAATCTGACCTATAAACACTTAGTAATCTTTTGGTTCTTGTAATCTGATCTGGGTCAGACTAAGCTGACACAGCTTGCGATCTGTAACTGACCCAGATCATGCTTCATACTTTGTAATTGTAAAATCTTATGGAAGCAAGTGTTATTCAAGCTGCATCAACAATGTGTTAGCATTCAGTCCAAGTCGAAGAGGAGGATTGAAGATAAAGACAAATGACGTGACTAGGAAGAATCCTAGGATCCAGGTTGGTGGTTGGTTTTACATATGCGTGTCCATACTCTTATTGGTTGATGAAGAATGTGCATCAGTACGTAGGGGACCACAAGTACTATGAAAGGCATGATTGATTATTCCTTCATCATCCACTGAATGAAAACTGAAGAAGAAAAGAAGAAGGTTTGAAAGGATTAATGCTCCTGGAGGTGATCATACAGTTTTTCTCAAAAACTTGTCCCCTTCAGAGTTGTTTGCACAATTATCTTCTGATGCTGTTGACAAGATTCTGAATAATCTCAATCTGTCTCTACCTACTGGTGTTGAAAATGCAAGATGTGGAATGCACATCACTGAACCTGAACATGGTATGTATTTTGTGAATGGAAGAGGGCAACTTGTATTTCAAAGGACTGCTGAGCTAAAAGAGGTACCAACTATGCACCTTTTTACCTTGTACAGATTTTGTACTAATTTTAGTGAACAAGGCAATGGGTATGAGCAGTTCCTTATTGATGAGGGGTCAGATAGAAAAGTAGATGTGAGAATTGCTCCATCATTTGAAGTTAAGCAAGAAACTGTAGAATTGATTGGGGAATAAGCTCTTATTGTAATACTTTGTTTTTCTCAATATATGCAAGTATTTGTACAATTTCAGTTGTCTTGTTAGAATTTCATATCAGATTGAAAAGAACCCAAAAGATTCAAAGGGTCACAAGCTGTTAGTCATATTTTCCTTTGATTCTTTGTAAGCTGATAGTTAGAAGTGTAGTTGGGTTTTGTCATCATCAAATAGGGGGAGATTGTTGAGTCCCAATGTTAATTGTAAATTTAATGATGACAAATCTGACCTATAAACACTTAGTAATCTTTTGGTTCTTGTAATCTGATCTGGGTCAGACTAAGCTGACACAGCTTGCGATCTGTAACTGACCCAGATCATGCTTCATACTTTGTAATTGTAAAATCTTATGGAAGCAAGTGTTATTCAAGCTGCATCAACAATGTGTTAGCATTCAGTCCAAGTCGAAGAGGAGGATTGAAGATAGAAGACCAAGCTGTTAGTGGAAGACAGCTTGGGATTAGCAGTCAGCTTGGAAACACTTAGGCAGATTGGTGCTTTGACAAACGGCCCAATCTGTGTCTGACAATCAAGTGAAGATAACAACCTGGATTGAAGATAAAGACAAATGACGTGACTAGGAAGAATCCTAGGATCCAGGTTGGTGGTTGGTTTTACATATGCGTGTCCATACTCTTATTGGTTGATGAAGAATGTGCATCAGTACGTAGGGGACCACAAGTACTATGAAAGGCATGATTGATTATTCCTTCATCATCCACTGAATGAAAAATACGTGGCTGCAACGGACACCAAGTGAAGGAGCGCTTTCGCCTATAAAAGCCTCATTCATGGATTGCATATGTATGGCATTTCCTGAGAATCATTCTTCACACAAGTTTCTCTGCTCTTATACACAGCTTAGTCTGTACAAGATCAGCTTGGGCTGATTCTCTTGAGCTAGAACTTATTGATTGTAGTTTGTCATTTCAAGGTTGTTTAGATATCTATAGGCTATCTTTATTCCGCAACAACCTTGTAATTCTTTGTATAGATTCTTCTTAATAAAGGATTACTTTGAAAACCACAATCTGTGTTCAAGAATGTTTTTGTTTCTTTATTGCTTTACGGTTTTAATGATTCCTGCTCTTTACTTACTTGCTTAATATATATAAACTGAATCTTAAAACGTTTTTATTTAAAAGTTTGTAAAGATTAAGGAAAGTTGTATTCACCCCCCTCTACAACTGTTCTGTGTATAATATACTTTGGTATATTGATACACCTTGGGACGTATCAAACAATTTTATTTAAAACAGTTTTAGCTTGTTCCAGGGATGGGACTGACTCATAAGCAAGGTCAGAATTATACTCTAAATCAAAAATCTTTTTAAAACTATCAAGAGTGAGTATAAGTTGACGAGATGTATTATCCAAAGTCCCAACAATGCATTGCTTACCCTTGGTGGTAGTCAAAACCCTGCTTGTGAGCCAAAACTCACAAAGCTGATTAAAATTGATAAAACCAGGAGAAAAGTGCAGAATCTTACCCATAGGATGATAAAAGATATACCTTGCCATGTCAGAGTAATCAGACTTGTTTGCAGGTGGATGGAGATTGGCATATTGTGGAGGCCGTACCTTGATCTGAGTAGAAACCCATTTGGCACCCTCTATTTTTGGTACCCTATCTCCCTTCAAATAAGTACCGATCTTATTGACTTGTTTTGGTTCAGTATAGTTAACATTAGAAGGTGAAACCATTTGTATGATTAAACTGATTAAGAATAAACTTCAAAAAAAATTCGAGAAGCTGAAAACAGAGTATGAGAGCTTTTGATTAAAAACTTGATGAGAATGAGATTAGAGAGATGAGAGTGGAATGGAATAGTGATTTGATCAAACGGGTTGGCTTTTATATGGCCTTCCCACCAAAAGTGTGCCGTTTTGAGATTGGAGAGAGAAAGTACATTTACCCTAACGGTCACTTTTTACTATGAACAAGTGACAGTTGAGGTTTGTACCGAGGAAAGAGAGACAAACTGAGTAAAACAATATTTTATTTACAACAAGAAGGAATAAAAAATATAAAATAAGTTATTAAGTAAAATCCAAGCTGAGCTGACTCAGCTTGGTCATCCTTAGGTAAAAACTAAGGTCAATCAGCTTGAGTTTTTCTTAATAGATTATTCCATATTTAACATTCCCAGCTTGCTCAGCAAGGTATTAAACCTTGCTTCATCAAGAGGCTTGGTGAACAAGTCTGCAAGCTGATTCCTAGTTGAAATAAAATGGAGTTCAATATCTTCCTTCATAACATGATCTCTAATAAAATGATATCTGACATCAATATGCTTAGTCCTTGAATGATTAACAGGATTGTGGGTAATTACAATTGCACTTGTATTGTCACAGAAAATAGGAGTTTTGGACATAATAATATCATAGTCAGCAAGCTGATGTTGCATCCATAGGATTTATGAACAACAGCTTCAGCTGTAGAAGTTGAGACTGAATGCTGCTTCTTGCTAGCCCAGCTGACTAACCTATTGCCAAGCAATTGACAACTTCCTGTTGTACTTTTCCTGTCAATCTTACAACCTGCAAAAACAAATAATATACGAGAGACTGAAAACAGATTATTGATGATTTTTAGAGAAAAAGTGATCAGAATGAGATTAGAAAGATGAGAATGCAATGGAATAGTGATTTGATCAAACGGGTTGGCTTTTATATGGCCTTCCCACCAAAAGTGTGTTGTTTTGTGATTGGAGAGAGAAAGTACACTTACCCCAACGGTTACTTTTTACCATGGAGGGAGTAACGGTTGTGGTTTGTACAGAGGAAAGAGAGACAAACAGAGTAAAAGAATATTTTATTTACAACAACAAGGAATGAAAAATATAAAATAACTTACTAAGTACAATCCATTGAGTTTTCCTTAATAAATTATTCCATATTTAGCATTCCCAGCTTGCTCAGCAAGGTATTAAACCTTGCTTCATCAAGAGGCTTGGTGAACAAGTCTGCAAGCTGATTGTCTGTTGAAATAAAATGGAGTTCAATATCTTCCTTCATAACATGATCTCTAATAAAATGATATCTGACATCAATATGCTTAGTCCTTGAATGATTAACAGGATTGTGGGTAATTACAATTGCACTTGTATTGTCACAGAAAATAGGAGTTTTGGACATAATAATATCATAGTCAGCAAGCTGATGTTGCATCCATAGGATTTATGAACAACAGCTTCAGCTGTAGAAGTTGAGACTGAATGCTGCTTCTTGCTAGCCCAGCTGACTAACCTATTGCCAAGCAATTGACAACTTCCTGTTGTACTTTTCCTGTCAATCTTACAACCTGCAAAAACAAATAATATACGAGAGACTGAAAACAGATTATTGATGATTTTTAGAGAAAAAGTGATCAGAATGAGATTAGAAAGATGAGAATGCAATGGAATAGTGATTTGATCAAACGGGTTGGCTTTTATATGGCCTTCCCACCAAAAGTGTGTTGTTTTGTGATTGGAGAGAGAAAGTACACTTACCCCAACGGTTACTTTTTACCATGGAGGGAGTAACGGTTGTGGTTTGTACAGAGGAAAGAGAGACAAACAGAGTAAAAGAATATTTTATTTACAACAACAAGGAATGAAAAATATAAAATAACTTACTAAGTACAATCCATTGAGTTTTCCTTAATAAATTATTCCATATTTAGCATTCCCAGCTTGCTCAGCAAGGTATTAAACCTTGCTTCATCAAGAGGCTTGGTGAACAAGTCTGCAAGCTGATTGTCTGTTGAAATAAAATGGAGTTCAATATCTTCCTTTATGACATGGTCTCTAATGAAATGATATCTGACATCAATATGCTTAGTCCTTGAATGGTTAACACGATTGTTGGTAATTGCAGTGGCACTTGTATTGTCACAGAAAATGGGAGTTTTGGACACAATGATATCATAGTCAGCAAGCTGATGCTGCATCCATAGGATTTGAGAACAACAGCTTCCAGCAGCAACATATTCAGCTTTAGCAGTAGAAGTTGAGACTGAGTGTTGCTTCTTGCTAGCCCAGCTGACTAACCTATTTCCAAGCAATTGACAACTTCCTGTTGTGCTTTTCCTGTCAATCTTACAACCTGCAAAGTCTGAATCTGAATACCCAATTAGATTCTTGGTAATTCTTGATTATTGAAAGAAATATCTATTGAACCATCTGAATGTTCTATAATAGTAGACGTTTGATTTTCTATTTCAATTGGTTTTGGTGGATTAATATCTTGAAGATTGACATCTTCTTAATATACTTTCATCTATAGTATTTCTAGATGTACTAGTTCCTATAGAATTTCTTGGTAATTCTTGATTATTGAAAGAAATATCTATTGAACCATCTGAATGTTCTATAATAGTAGACGTTTGATTTTCTATTTCAATTGGTTTTGGTGGATTAATATCTTGAAGATTCATTTCTTAATATACTTTCATCTATAGTATTTCTAGATGTACTAGTTCCTATAGAATTTCTTGGTAATTCTTGATTATTGAAAGAAATATCTATTGAACCATCTGAATGTTCTATAATAGTAGACGTTTGATTTTCTATTTCAATTGGTTTTGGTGGATTAATATCTTGAAGATTGACATCTTCTTAATATACTTTCATCTATAGTATTTCTAGATGTACTAGTTCCTATAGAATTTCTTGGTAATTCTTGATTATTGAAAGAAATATCTATTGAACCATCTGAATGTTCTATAATAGTAGACGTTTGATTTTCTATTTCAATTGGTTTTGGTGGATTAATATCTTGAAGATTCCATTTCTTAATATACTTTCATCTATAGTATTTCTAGATGTACTAGTTCCTATAGAATTTCTTGGTAATTCTTGATTATTGAAAGAAATATCTATTGAACCATCTGAATGTTCTATAATAGTAGACGTTTGATTTTCTATTTCAATTGGTTTTGGTGGATTAATATCTTGAAGATTCCATCTTCTTAATATACTTTCATCTATAGTATTTCTAGATGTACTAGTTCCTATAGAATTTCTTGGTAATTCTTGATTATTGAAAGAAATATCTATTGAACCATCTGAATGTTCTATAATAGTAGACGTTTGATTTTCTATTTCAATTGGTTTTGGTGGATTAATATCTTGAAGATTCCATCTTCTTAATATACTTTCATCTATAGTATTTCTAGATGTACTAGTTCCTATAGAATTTCTTGGTAATTCTTGATTATTGAAAGAAATATCTATTGAACCATCTGAATGTTCTATAATAGTAGACGTTTGATTTTCTATTTCAATTGGTTTTGGTGGATTAATATCTTGAAGATTGACATCTTCTTAATATACTTTCATCTATAGTATTTCTAGATGTACTAGTTCCTATAGAATTTCTTGGTAATTCTTGATTATTGAAAGAAATATCTATTGAACCATCTGAATGTTCTATAATAGTAGACGTTTGATTTTCTATTTCAATTGGTTTTGGTGGATTAATATCTTGAAGATTGACATCTTCTTAATATACTTTCATCTATAGTATTTCTAGATGTACTAGTTCCTATAGAATTTCTTGGTAATTCTTGATTATTGAAAGAAATATCTATTGAACCATCTGAATGTTCTATAATAGTAGACGTTTGATTTTCTATTTCAATTGGTTTTGGTGGATTAATATCTTGAAGATTCATCTTCTTAATATACTTTCATCTATAGTATTTCTAGATGTACTAGTTCCTATAGAATTTCTTGGTAATTCTTGATTATTGAAAGAAATATCTATTGAACCATTTCAATGTGTTATATGTAGTTAAAACCAAAGTTTAACTTATAAAAGAAAACCCAAACAATAAGGATCCATGTATATGAATAGCATACATACAAAACAACAACCATAGGGTGTTTAGAAGACTACCTTCTTCCAAGCTTATGAGATGGTTGATATGAAGGAGATGATGATCTTGAAGTGGCAAGTCTTCAACCTAGAAGAACCTCAAGCTTGTATACCCCAAACTATCAACAAACACCCAAATGTGCTAGGAATTAAACTTGAAATGTCTTCCCTTTTTCTTCCCTTTGTTGGCCGAAATTTCCAAGAAAAAGAGAGAGTATTTTGCTCTTGAGAAGTTGAGTGAGAATTCTTAGAGTTGCATGTATGTGTGTTGATACACTCTATGTTTGTATGTTGTATATCATGCAAGACCACTAATGATGTGTGTTGAACAACACATGAAATGCACATGGGGGGGAGGGGGGCCGGCCCCTAGGTCCATCACATGGGCAATTTCCACCAATTTTATAAACTTGTATTTTATATAAAACATTTTATATAAAAGTCTTGTAACTTGTTACATACCTTTATGTAACATTTATATATTATACACAACACATATAAATGTTTATATTTACATTTTATATAAAACATTTTATATAAAACATTTTATATAAAACATAAATGTTTATATAAAACATTTTATATAAAACATTTTATATAAACATTTTATATAAAACATTTTATATACACATTTTATATAAAACATTTTATATACACATTTTATATAAAACATTTTATATAAAACATTTTATATAAAACATAAATGTTTATATTTACACATTTTATATAAAACATTTTATATAAAACATTTTATATAAAACATTTTATATACATTTTATATAAAACATTTTATATAAAACATTTTATATAAAACATTTTATATACATTTTCATATAAAACATTTTATATAAAACATTTTATATAAAACATAAATGTTTATATTTACATTTTATATAAAACATTTTATATAAAACATTTTATATAAAACATAAATGTTTATATAAAACATTTTATATAAAACATTTTATATACATTTTATATAAAACATTTATATAAAACATTTTATATAAAACATAAATGTTTATATTTACACATTTTATATAAAATTTTCATGTATACACATTTTATATAAAACATAAATGTTTATATTTACACATTTTATATAAAATTTTCATGTATACACATTTTATATAAAACATGAATGTTTATATTTACAAAGAGTTTTATATAAAACATTTTATATAAAACATTTTATATAAAACATTTTATATAAAACATTTTATATAAAACATTTTATATAAAACATTTTATATAAAACATTTTATATACACATTTTATATAAAACATTTTATATAAACATTTTATATAAAACATTTTATATAAAACATTTTATATAAAACATTTTATATAAAACATTTTATATAAAACATTTTATATAAAACATTTTATATAAAACATTTTATATAAAACATTTTATATAAAACATTTTATATAAAACATTTTATATAAAACATTTTATATAAAACATTTTATATAAAACATTTTATATACACATTTTATATAAAACATTTATATAAAACATTTTATATAAAACATAAATGTTTATATTTACACATTTTATATAAAATTTTCATGTATACACATTTTATATAAAACATGAATGTTTATATTTACAAAGAGTTTTATATAAAACATTTTATATAAAACATTTTATATAAAACATAAATGTTTATATTTACATTTTATATAAAACATTTTATATAAAACATTTTATATAAAACATTTTATATAAAACATTTTATATAAAACATTTTATATAAAACATTTTATATAAAACATTTTATATAAAACATTTTATATACACATTTTATATAAAACATTTTATATAAAACATTTTATATAAAACATTTTATATAAAACATTTTATATACATTTTATATAAAACATTTTATATAAAACATTTTATATAAAACATTTTATATACATTTTATATAAAACATTTTATATAAAACATTTTATATAAAACATTTTATATACATTTTATATAAAACATTTTATATAAAACATTTTATATAAAACATTTTATATACATTTTATATAAAACATTTTATATAAAACATTTTATATAAAACATTTTATATAAAACATTTTATATAAAACATTTTATATAAAACATTTTCATTTATAAAACATTTATATAAAACATTTTATATAAAACATAAATGTTTATATTTACATTTTATATAAAACATTTTATATAAAACATTTTATATAAAACATAAATGTTTATATTTACATTTTATATAAAACATTTTATATAAAACATTTTATATAAAACATAAATGTTTATATTTACATTTTATATAAAACATTTTATATAAAACATTTTATATAAAACATAAATGTTTATATTTACATTTTATATAAAACATTTTATATAAAACATTTTATATAAAACATAAATGTTTATATTTACATTTTATATAAAACATTTTATATAAAACATTTTATATAAAACATAAATGTTTATATTTACATTTTATATAAAACATTTTATATAAAACATTTTATATAAAACATAAATGTTTATATTTACATTTTATATAAAACATTTTATATAAAACATTTTATATAAAACATAAATGTTTATATTTACATTTTATATAAAACATTTTATATAAAACATTTTATATAAAACATAAATGTTTATATTTACATTTTATATAAAACATTTTATATAAAACATTTTATATAAAACATAAATGTTTATATTTACATTTTATATAAAACATTTTATATAAAACATTTTATATAAAACATAAATGTTTATATTTACATTTTATATAAAACATTTTATATAAAACATTTTATATAAAACATAAATGTTTATATTTACATTTTATATAAAACATTTTATATAAAACATTTTATATAAAACATAAATGTTTATATTTACATTTTATATAAAACATTTTATATAAAACATTTTATATAAAACATTAAACTTTTATGGATTTAAACATGCAAAAATGGAACATAACACAATTTAAATGCATAATACCAATATTCATATAAATAGTGTTAATAATACAAGTGTTCCGATATCCAAATACATAAAATAGATCAAATCCAATCACTAGAATATCGAAGTCCCATGGCACAAGTATGTCTCTCATGCTTGGGCCTTTCAAGGAGCTTCGTGAGTGGATCCGCAACATTTTGATCAGTGTGAACTTTGTGAATACATATCTTTCCCTTTTCAACTTCATCCCTTATGTAGTTGAATCTCCGCTCAATGTGCCTAGTCTTTTGATGTGCACGAGGTTCCTTGATTTGAGCAATCGCGCCCTCGTTATCACAAAGAATTTCTAGGGGTTCTTGAATGGAAGGAACAACCCCTAGATCGGCAATGAATTTCTTCAACCATGCAGCTTCTTGTGCTGCTAAAGAAGCGGCGATGTATTCAGACTCTGTAGTGGACAATGCAACCACATCTTGCTTTGAGCTTTTCCAAGAAACAGCTCCTCCATTTAGAATGAAGATATACCCCGATTGTGATCGAGAATCATCTCGATCAGTTTGGAAACTCGCATCCGTGTAACCCTTTACAACGAGTTCCTCCTCACCAGATCCATATATTAAGAACATATCTTTAGTGTTTCTAAGATATTTCAATATATATTTGACAGCCATCCAATGACTATCTCCTGGATTTTGCTGGTATCTACTTGTCATGCTTAAAGCGCATGACACGTCCGGTCTCGTGCATATCATAGCATACATGATGGATCCTATAGCAGATGCATATGGGATTCCACTCATTCTCTCTTGCTCAACTTTTGAGCTGGGAGATTGAGAAGTACTCAATATAGTTCCTCTTTGAATAGGCACCAAACCCTTTTTGGAGTTTTCCATCTTGAACCTTTTCAAGATCTTGTCTATGTATGCACTTTGATTCAAACCTATTAAGCGCCTTGATCTATCCCTATAGATCCTTATTCCCAAAATATAGGCGGCTTCACCAAGATCCTTAATGGAAAAGCAACTTCCAAGCCAGGCTTTTACACCTTCCAAGGTTGGAATGTCATTTCCAAATAGTAGAATGTCATCGACATATAATACTAGAAAAGTAATGATGCTCCCACTAGCCTTCTTATACACACAAGCTTCATCAGCGTTTTTGATGAAGCCAAATTTCTTGACTTCTTCATCAAAACGACGATTCCAGCTTCTTGATGCTTGTTTCAATCCATAGATTGATTTCTTTAACTTGCATACTTTATTAGGATGCTTAGGATCGACAAAACCTTCAGGCTGATCCATATAGACATCTTCCTCAAGATATCCATTTAGAAAAGCGGTTTTGACATCCATTTGCCATATCTCATAGTCATAATGTGCGGCTATGGCAAATAATATCCTAATAGACTTTAGCATTGCCACAGGCGAAAAAGTTTCATCATAATCGACCCCTCGAGTTTGAGTGAAACCTTTTGCTACAAGTCTAGCTTTATAAGTACTCAAGTTTCCATGCATATCGTGTTTCAATTTGAACACCCACTTACTTCCAACTACTTTGGAATTAGGAGGTTCAACAACCAATTCCCAAACTTGGTTGTCATACATGGATTGCATCTCAGCGTTCATGGCCTCTAGCCATTTGTCCGAATCTGATTTGGACATAGCATCATGGTAGGTGGTAGGTTCATCAGAAACTACCATGTAGCATTCATCCACGAGAAATCCATATCTCTCAGGTGGATAAGTAGCTCTACCAGATCTACGAACGTTTTGTGTGTCTTGATCAACCCTTTGATCATCTTCAACATCCTTTTGTTGAATGCTAGTGTCACTCAAGTGTGTATCTGTCAGTGGTTCTTGATCTTCTTCAAGTTCCACTGTTCTGGAACTAGTTCCTTCCATAAGGAATTTAGTTTCCAAGAACTCAGCCTTTCGAGCAACAAATACATTTTGCTCATTAGGATTGTAGAAATAATATCCCAAATCATCTTTGGGATATCCTACAAAGATACACTTAGTGGATCGGGGCTCTAATTTGTTTGAGGCATCATGTCTTACATAAGCCTCACAACCCCATACCTTTAAATATGATAATGATGGAACTCTTCCATGCCATATTTCAAAAGGTGTTTTCTCCACTTTCTTGGTGGGAGCCATATTTAAAATTCGGGCAGCAGAGATTATGGCATATCCCCAAAATGATAGAGGTAGTGAGCTTTTGCTCATCATGGAACGAACCATATCTAATAGAGTTCGATTCCTCCTTTCAGACACACCATTATGTTGTGGTGTTCCAGGTGGAGTTAGTTGTGAGATAATCCCACAACTTCTAAGATGATCTTGAAAAGCATCACTTAGGTATTCACCTCCTCTATCAGAACGAAGAATTTTTATTGTCTTACTGAGTTGGTTTTCTACTTCATTCTTGAAAATTTTGAACATTTCAAAAGCTTCACTCTTATGTTTTTAATAAGTATACATAACCGTAACGACTATAGTCATCGGTGAATGTAATGAAGTATCTTTCACCATTCCTAGTCATTGGCTTAAAAGGACCACATACATCCGAATGTATGATACCTAATAAATCTTTTGCCCTTTCATTAGTGCCTTTGAAAGGTGCTTTAGTCATCTTGCCTTGTAAACAAGATTCACATACATTAAATGAATCATTTGATTTTGTTTTCAAAAGACCATTCTTTTGAAGTGTTAGTATGCGATTCTTATTTATATGGCCAAGACGACAATGCCAAATATAGGTTTCACTTAAATCTAATTTAAGTTTCTTGGTGGTAGCTTGGTACATTAAGTTATCATATGTTTGGTTTTCATGAACTAATTCATAAATACCATTTAAAGGCATAGCTTTAAAATAAAATACATCATTCAAAGAAACATGGATATCATTGTTAACAAAATTAAAATCATATCCAACATGTCTTAAACGGGAACAGAAATAATACTCCTAATAGACTTTAGCATTGCCACAGGCGAAAAAGTTTCATCATAATCGACCCCTCGAGTTTGAGTGAAACCTTTTGCTACAAGTCTAGCTTTATAAGTACTCAAGTTTCCATGCATATCGTGTTTCAATTTGAACACCCACTTACTTCCAACTACTTTGGAATTAGGAGGTTCAACAACCAATTCCCAAACTTGGTTGTCATACATGGATTGCATCTCAGCGTTCATGGCCTCTAGCCATTTG
This sequence comes from Erigeron breviscapus, assembly GCA_034093135.1. Taxonomy (NCBI): domain Eukaryota; kingdom Viridiplantae; phylum Streptophyta; class Magnoliopsida; order Asterales; family Asteraceae; genus Erigeron; species Erigeron breviscapus. The sequence continues at coordinate 30,063,776 of CM067174.1, forward strand.
TCCGAATCTGATTTGGACATAGCATCATGGTAGGTGGTAGGTTCATCAGAAACTACCATGTAGCATTCATCCACGAGAAATCCATATCTCTCAGGTGGATAAGTAGCTCTACCAGATCTACGAACGTTTTGTGTGTCTTGATCAACCCTTTGATCATCTTCAACATCCTTTTGTTGAATGCTAGTGTCACTCAAGTGTGTATCTGTCAGTGGTTCTTGATCTTCTTCAAGTTCCACTGTTCTGGAACTAGTTCCTTCCATAAGGAATTTAGTTTCCAAGAACTCAGCCTTTCGAGCAACAAATACATTTTGCTCATTAGGATTGTAGAAATAATATCCCAAATCATCTTTGGGATATCCTACAAAGATACACTTAGTGGATCGGGGCTCTAATTTGTTTGAGGCATCATGTCTTACATAAGCCTCACAACCCCATACCTTTAAATATGATAATGATGGAACTCTTCCATGCCATATTTCAAAAGGTGTTTTCTCCACTTTCTTGGTGGGAGCCATATTTAAAATTCGGGCAGCAGAGATTATGGCATATCCCCAAAATGATAGAGGTAGTGAGCTTTTGCTCATCATGGAACGAACCATATCTAATAGAGTTCGATTCCTCCTTTCAGACACACCATTATGTTGTGGTGTTCCAGGTGGAGTTAGTTGTGAGATAATCCCACAACTTCTAAGATGATCTTGAAAAGCATCACTTAGGTATTCACCTCCTCTATCAGAACGAAGAATTTTTATTGTCTTACTGAGTTGGTTTTCTACTTCATTCTTGAAAATTTTGAACATTTCAAAAGCTTCACTCTTATGTTTTAATAAGTATACATAACCGTAACGACTATAGTCATCGGTGAATGTAATGAAGTATCTTTCACCATTTCTAGTCATTGGCTTAAAAGGACCACATACATCCGAATGTATGATACCTAATAAATCTTTTGCCCTTTCATTAGTGCCTTTGAAAGGTGCTTTAGTCATCTTGCCTTGTAAACAAGATTCACATACATTAAATGAATCATTTGATTTTGTTTTCAAAAGACCATTCTTTTGAAGTGTTAGTATGCGATTCTTATTTATATGGCCAAGACGACAATGCCAAATATAGGTTTCACTTAAATCTAATTTAAGTTTCTTGGTGGTAGCTTGGTACATTAAGTTATCATATGTTTGGTTTTCATGAACTAATTCATAAATACCATTTAAAGGCATAGCTTTAAAATAAAATACATCATTCAAAGAAACATGGATATCATTGTTAACAAAATTAAAATCATATCCAACATGTCTTAAACGGGAAACAGAAATAATACTCCTAGTCAAACTAGGTGCATACAAAACATTGTTCAATACAATTTCCAAACCATTTGGAAGTTTCAAAAGATAGTCTCTTTGGGCTTCAACATGCACCAATGCACCATTGCCCATAAAGAGACTAATGTCTCCCTTCTTGATGTGCTTCTTTCTTATGAACCCCTGTAACATATTACAAATATGAGTTCCACATCCGGTATCCAATACCCATATGTAAGAAAAACAGTATTAAGCTCAATATATATCATAAATATTGTACCTGAGGTTTGCCCTGCATCCCTCTTAGCTTTTAACTCTTTGAGATAGGTTGGACAATTACGTTTCCAATGTCCTACCTCCCCACACTCAAAGCATGGGTCATTGACAGCAACCTTTTGCTTCTTCGCTTTTGGGGTATCCATTTTTCCCTTTCCTTTGCCTTTAAAATTCCCTTTGTTGTTACCCTTTCCCTTAGCAACATTTGCCTTGGGTCCGGAGTAAGCCCTTTTCTTTCCGCCTTCATTGATCATGAGAACGGGTTGAACTTTTCCTCCCATACTAGCCTCGGCCGTTTTGAGCATCCCATGAAGCTCGGAAACGGTCTTGTCCCATCCATTCATGTTATAATTTAACACGAAAGTTTCAAATCTCTTAGATAATGAGTTAAGGATCATATCCGTAGCTAACTCATTTGAGACGGGACAATTAAGCCTTTCGAGGCGATCAATGTAGCTTTTCATTTTAAGAACATATGTTGAGACGGGTTGTGAATCATCCATGCGACATGCATGAAGCGCTCGAACCGTTTCGAAGCGTTCAACCCTTGCCTTTTGTTGGAACATTTCCTTGAGTTGGGTAATCATGTCGTATGCCCCATGGTGCTCGAACTCCTTTTGGAGTTCGGGAGTCATACTCGCTAGCATTATGCAACTAACTTGCACGGAGTCCTCGACATATTTAGCCCAATCATTATAGGCTTCAACATCAGTTTCTTCGGGCTCATCAGGAATAGGATCGTCTAACACATAGGATTTCTTTTCGTGCCTAAGAACAATTCTTAAGTTACGAAACCAATCCACAAAGTTGTTTTGGTTTAGACGATCCTTTTCAAGGATGGATCTTAGTGAAAAATTATGGACGTTTTGGTTGGGGTTTATTGCATTGTTAGCGGCCATCTACAAGATTAACAAAGTTCTTTATTAGTATTTTCGATATCAAATATAAATTTTAATTGTTAATACCCTTTTATGTCTCATGGACAATTAATAATTAAAATCTAGAATCCAACGTTACATTTAAATGATGGTTAGGTGACCTTTATCCCATGATCTAAATTAACAAGGTAGTCAACGTTTGACAATTGCAACACTTTGCAATTTCTAGTGGTATGGGACCGGTTTAATATCTTATATTAAGTTGGCATGTTTAATCCCATCAACGCCATTGGTTACCATGCTTCGGTGACCCTAATCACATGGCTTCCAAATCAAGTTGTCCTACTTATACACACATGTAAATTTATCTTATACTAGTGGTTAGGTGACCTTTATCCCATAAGTACAATAAATTTACCTTAACTTATAAGTTCCCTCAAAGTAGTTAGGTGACCTTTATCCTACAAAGAGTTCCCAAATAATTAAGTGTTGTATAAAAGGATGGCGTTTAACTTGTTTTTAAAGGGTCGTTTGAGTTTTTATATTCTAGTTAAAAACTATGTACCATAATGAATTTTGAAATCCAAATTTCAAGGTTCTTTTATAAAATCCATTTTTATAATTGTGACCATTAACTTTTAATAAAACCCATTTTATTTTACCAAGTTAATGTCAATATTAAAACCAATTTTAATCTTTATGTGTGTCTTTTGTTGGTTTTTAAGCATCCACATGACAAAATAATAAACAACCAAACAAACATGACAAACATAATAATAAGTGCACAACATTAGCCAACTATTTTGACCACACTTGTTAGCCGAAACAAGTGGGTCAAAAGGTCTCAACCTAAGGGACAAAGTAACACAAAATTTTGTGTTAGTTGAGCTCCCACTTGATCTTGCATCCAAATGCTTCAAGTAACCTTTTGTGATGTGATTTGAACAATTTTCTTCATTTTGATAACCCACTGCGCCGCAGTGGGTCTAATACACTCACACTGCGCCGCAGTGGGTTTGACATACTCCCACTGCGCCGCAGTGGGAACTCACTGTCTTCGGCTGCATAATCCCCCACTGCGCCGCAGTGGGTTTGACATACTCCCACTGCGCCGCAGTGGGAACTCACTGTCCTCGGCTGCATAACCCCACTGCGCCGCAGTGGGTTTGACATACTCCCACTGCGCCGCAGTGGGTTGCATACTCCCACTGCGCCGCAGTGGGTTTGACATACTCCCACTGCGCCGCAGTGGGTTTGACATACTCCCACTGCGCCGCAGTGGGTTTGACATACTCCCACTGCGCCGCAGTGGGTTTGACATACTCCCACTGCGCCGCAGTGGGTTTGACATACTCCCACTGCGCCGCAGTGGGTTGACATACTCCCACTGCGCCGCAGTGGGTTTGACATACTCCCACTGCGCCGCAGTGGGTTTGACATACTCCCACTGCGCCGCAGTGGGTTTGACATACTCCCACTGCGCCGCAGTGGGTGCATACTCCCACTGCGCCGCAGTGGGTGACATACTCCCACTGCGCCGCAGTGGGTTGACATACTCCCACTGCGCCGCAGTGGGTTTGACATACTCCCACTGCGCCGCAGTGGGTTTGACATACTCCCACTGCGCCGCAGTGGGTGCATACTCCCACTGCGCCGCAGTGGGTGACATACTCCCACTGCGCCGCAGTGGGTGCATACTCCCACTGCGCCGCTGGGTTGACATAACCCCACTGCGCCGCAGTGGGTTTGACATACTCCCACTGCGCCGCAGTGGGAACTCACTGTCCTCGGCTGCATAATCCCCACTGCGCCGCAGTGGGTTTGACATACTCCCACTGCGCCGCAGTGGGAACTCACTGTCCTCGGCTGCATAACCCCACTGCGCCGCAGTGGGTTTGACATACTCCCACTGCGCCGCAGTGGGAAGTCACTGGTCTCTTCATTTGGCCTCCAACTTCAGCCCCCAAACCTTTTGACGCTTTCTTGGAGATTACATTTATAAGAAAAATAAATGCAACTAATCTACTTATTACATACCAAATGAAATAAATAGATTACATAACCAAATGAATGAAGAAAATCCTATTTAACTATTACAACCATTTAATAATTAAATAGAATACAAACACATCCACAAATCACAAACAATCACAAGGTCTCTTGGCTAAGTTGTGACACTAAAATACACAAGAAAAAAAGGAACCTCCTTTTTGTGTATTAATTTCGGCCATAACCAAAATGGCCAAAATATTGGATTTTGTCCAAACAAAATATCAACTTTTGATGTATGTATCCATATAACCGGCTCTGATACCATTGTTGGTATTTTTGGGTTTTTATCAAAGTAATATTATCCTTATAATATTAAAACGCAGCGGAAAATTGAACCATTTCAATGTATTATATGTAGTTAAAACCAAAGTTTAACTTATAAAAGAAAACCCAAACAATAAGGATCCATGTATATGAATAGCATACATACAAAACAACAACCATAGGGTGTTTAGAAGACTACCTTCTTCCAAGCTTATGAGATGGTTGATATGAAGGAGATGATGATCTTGAAGTGGCAAGTCTTCAACCTAGAAGAACCTCAAGCTTGTATACCCCAAACTATCAACAAACACCCAAATGTGCTAGGAATTAAACTTGAAATGTCTTCCCTTTTTCTTCCCTTTGTTGGCCGAAATTTCCAAGAAAAAGAGAGAGTATTTTGCTCTTGAGAAGTTGAGTGAGAATTCTTAGAGTTGCATGTATGTGTGTTGATACACTCTATGTTTGTATGTTGTATATCATGCAAGACCACTAATGATGTGTGTTGAACAACACATGAAATGCACATGGGGGGGAGGGGGGCCGGCCCCTAGGTCCATCACATGGGCAATTTCCACCAATTTTATAAACTTGTATTTTATATAAAACATTTTATATAAAAGTCTTGTAACTTGTTACATACCTTATGTAACATGTTATATATTATACACAACACACATAAGTGTTTATTTCTCCAAATAAACATATTCACATTTCTCTCAAAATAAATCATCCATATAATTTATTTACATATCTCAAGTGCAATTATTTAGAAAACCACTTTCTAAATGTTTCAAGTATTGATATTTATTTAAAGATCAAATCATTTAAATAAATACCATAAGTGTTTGTCTAGCTTGTTATTGGGTATGACCCGACTTGGATCATCACGTACTAGCCACGTCAATTTAATATGTGTCTTGGGCAGACGAATTCCAACACTTGGAACTTTCAAAACCAGGAGGTTGATGTACAAAAACTTCTTCATCAAGTTTGCCATTCAGAAAGGCACTTTTCACATCCATTTGATACACTTTGAATCCTTTGTAGGCTGAGTATGCTAGAAACATTCTTATTGCTTCAAGCCTAGCAACAGGAGCAAAGGTCTCATCATAATCTATTCCATCTTGTTGACTGTAGCCTTGAGCTACCAATCTTGCCTTGTTTCTTGTCACAATGCCTCTTTCATCCATCTTGTTTCTAAAGACCCACCTTGTGCCAATGATAGTCTTATCAGCCGGCTTAGGAACCAGTTTCCACACCTTGTTCCTTTCAAACTGAGTGAGTTCTTCTTGCATTGCACTCACCCAAGATGGATCACTTAGAGCTTCTTCAACTTCAGTTGGTTCAGTCTTGCTACCAAAATTCACAAACATGCAGAAATTTCCAGTTGCATTTCTTCTAGTTTGAATCCTTGAAGTGGGATCACCAATGATTTGGTCAATTGGATGACTTCTTGTCCACCTTGTAGTGTGAACTGGAGCATTTTGTACTTCTTGTTCGGTGTTAAGTAGAAATTTGAGCTTGATTTGTGCAAAAATGGAGTTAGTGTGTGAAAAGGTGAAGTGTGTGTTTTGGAGGTTAGGGATGAAGATCAGAGAGAATTAAAGTTGAATGATTGGGATTAATTATGGAAATGGGGAAAAGGCTTACAAAAACTTACAATTTTGGGTATGGAGAGGAGTATTTATACACTTGACTAACTTTCACTAATACTCCTTCCATTATTAAAATAATTACATTTTAACACCATTTTAGATTTCTAACATTCTTCCCCTTGGTGTTGAAATGTAATTCATGCACGACATCATCTATAAATACGAATTTGTTGATGAAGGTCTTCGAAGCTTTCTCATTGTCTTCAAGATCTTCCATCAACCTTGGCTTTACGTCTTTAATCTTCACACTTACCTTAAGGATGTATCTTTAAGTCTTGAACTTCTCAGAGTATGAGCATTGCGGAAACTTGATCTTGGCTTTTTAGATTTGAACATGAAAGCCTCTTCTTGACAATCTTAACTTTGTCACACTTCCCCTTAATTAATGAATCTTTCTCTTGAAGCATTTGGACAAACATCTTTTTCATCACAAACTTCCCCTCGATCAAACAATCATATTTGTGTACCACCAACGCTTATGTATAGGGTGTACCCGCGGCGTACCCACCACGTTGGCGATAACTATCTTCAAAGAAAAATTTGGGGATCACTTTAGTCAACAATTTATCTTTCTTCCCCTCAACTGATAAATTCTTCTTTCAAATAAACTTGTTCGACTTCATTATCCTCTTTCTTCCCCCCATGATGAATGTGTGGCAACATGTTCATCATGTCTCTTTGAAGTCGAAACTGGGGAATCAACCATTATGAAGTAGTAGTCCAATAAGCAACATCTTTAGCCCGGGTTATACACTGACATGTGTATAAGCCATCTTCATCGAATCACTTATGAACAACCTTTGGGACCCATTTAAGTGTAGGCCCAACGGTTTTTGTCTTGACATTCCAAATGTACGTGTCATCGATTCGGCGAATGGAATCTGCAGTCCACGGAGGATGTAAAGTTGACATTGAAGAGAAATGTATTTTCCGTGTAAGCAGTGGAGTAGCAAAGACATTCACTTTTTGCACGGTAATTGGTTTTGGTGCAAGTTCATAGAGTTGCCAAAGTGAGTATTTGATTGTCTTTGACTCAGTTGACTTTGGTTTGTAGACAGGTTTCCATTTGATCTTGGTCAACTGAGCTTTTGCTTGAGAGATGAACTTGGTATTGTCTTCAAATGTCAAGAATGGAATGAGAGTCTGTGTTCCATCAATAGTAGGCTTTGAAGAATACTTTCTATCCTTGAATAAGGCATAGTTAGTAAATTGAGAAGATTTATGTTCAGCAGGAGATGAAACTTTGATCTTTGAGCTCTTTGGGATGGACTCAGTGCAAACTTTCTTTGGAGCATCAAGTTCAGTTGGAAGTATTGGACTTGCATCATGATAAACTGATCCATCATCACTATCAGTATCATCCTTCTCAACTTTGTTGAAGTCGTTGAAGACTTTTCTCTCCATGCTTAATAAAACAGTTGTCTTATCTTGCAACTCATGTTGAAGATTTAAAATTGTTTGTAGCAAGACAACTTCTTTCATTTGACTTTCCAAAATGTGTTCATCAAGCCTTTGAAGTGAACTTTGCAACTCATTTGTCAATTTAGAGATTTGAGATTGCATCTCATTGGTCTTCTTTTGTAGAGTAAAATCGTTGTTCACAAGTTCAATGAGACATTTTGACAACTCATCTGTTAAGTTAGAAACTTTGATCTTCAAACGAACATTTTCAGTTTTGAGCTCCTCATTTTCAGATTGGAGTTGTTCATTTTCAGACTTGAGTTGTTGAATTTCAAGATTGATCTTCACATTTTGAGTCTTTGTCTTTTTGACATGAACCTTTGGAGGATTTGAATTTTGATGAGAATACCTTTTACAAAAAGCTTTTGTATCAGCAATTATAGATTCATAAGACTTTTGATCCTCATCGTTCATGAGTGAAAGAGTATTTGAGATGTTTGACATTTTGTTGTGCAAAAGTGAAATGAAATGAAAGGTAATTGTGATTGAAATTGAAGTGAAAGAATTAAAATTGAAATTTGAAGATTTTGTACTTCAGGTTTCCCTCCAAATTTTTGCCGCCGAAATATGTTCTCACGAAACTTTGAATTTCATGTAAATTTTGGATATCATGATCATAGGAAAATTTTGATAATTTCTAAAAAAATTTCGCCAAAAACCGCGTCGATAACGAATGAAAATTGGCCTAAATTTTTTTTTAACGCTATCAAATTTTAAATCTTCATGAATTATCCCTTTTTTTTTTTTATTTAAATTGGAACGATCTTGTGAAACGATCTTGGTGAAACTCGTTTTAGGTGACAGTATTCAAAGGAACTGGGACGATCTTGACAAGATCGTCCTATGTTCACACAAGGCTGGAACGATCTTGGTGAGGATTGTCCTAAGTTCAGTAGGATGGGACGATCTTGGAGAGGATCGTCCTAAGTTCAGTAGGCTGGGACGATCTTGGAGAGGATCGTCCTATCCTTCAATGTGCTGGGACGATCTTGGTAAGATCGTCCAAGGTTCTGGCTTAGAATCTTCAAGTATCAAACACTTTCCAAGTGTTTGAATTGACCAAACCAATCCTTACGGATTAATTAGCCACAATCAAACACTTCACAACACACAACCACTTGTCAAGACGATCTTGAGGAGATCGTCCTACAAGCCACAAAGCACTAAGTATGAAAAATGAATTTTCAACGACTAAGACGATCTTGGGAAGATCGTCCTAGTGAAGATCGTCTTAGGGTCATCTTCTTCATTACATCAGTTTTCCATAAAAACTCCATTAACAACTTCAAAAAGCTTCAATAACTTTTGAATTACTGGGAGTTAGATCATGAAATCACTTGCAAACTGATTGTATTCACGTCCGCAACAGATTTATGAACAAAATTCAACACAAAACACAACAGATTCAAATCCCTCAAATTCGCGCCAAAACACAAAATTCAATCTCGAGAATTAGATTGAATTGGAACTTGAAACTTGACAGGATTATGTTTTCAACTACTAGGAATCTATTGGTGAACAAATATCTGTGATTTTATGTGATTTGAGAGGTGAAAAATTGAAGAACAGTGAAGATCGTTTTTTTTTTTTAAAAAAAAACGGTTTTGAATAAAAATTCGAAAATTGTATGAGAATTGCACAAAATCGAGCTATGGATCGTTCAGATTAACTGATTTTGCTCTGATACCAATTGTTAAGTAGAAATTTGAGCTTGATTTGTGCAAAAATGGAGTTAGTGTGTGAAAAGGTGAAGTGTGTGTTTTGGAGGTTAGGGATGAAGATCAGAGAGAATTAAAGTTGAATGATTGGGATTAATTATGGAAATGGGGAAAAGGCTTACAAAAACTTACAATTTTGGGTATGGAGAGGAGTATTTATACACTTGACTAACTTTCACTAATACTCCTTCCATTATTAAAATAATTAAATTTTAACACCATTTTAGATTTCTAACATTCAGCTTTATCTTCAGTAGATTGAGAATCAGCTTGAGATACAGACTCAGCTTGATCACTGTTGAGATCTTGAACAACTGAGTTGGCTGAGTTGATAGAGTTCTCAGCTTGAGCATGTTCACAGATGGGTAAAATAATTTCATTTGTTTTCTGAGGTTTAGTAGAAACATGAGGCTGATTCAGCTCATTATCAAGATCATGAAAAATAGGAATCTCCCCCTCAATAGGTGCATCAGCTTCTTCAGTGATAGGATCAGTAGGAGGATCACAGTCAGGAACAGGTAGCTCTTCAAAGTCAAAATCACATCTTCTTGAGCTAAGCTGACTGAGTTTGATTCATCTATTTTTACATGAACTGTGTCTTCAATTACTCTTGTTCTTTTGTTGTACACTCTGTAGGCTTTCATGAGTGTAGAATAACCAAGAAATATTCCTTCATCAGCTTTGGCATCAAATTTGCCAAGATGGTCTCTTTGATTCAGAATGAAGCATGGGCTTCCAAACATTCTTAAGAACCCTATTTCAGGTCTCCTGCCCTTCAAAACTTCATATGTTGTCTTCTGATGCCTTTTCACAATCAGTGATCTGTTCTGGGTGAAGCAAGCTGTGTGAATTGCTTCAGCCCAGTAATGAACCTTCACACCATTTTGAGCTAGCATGGACCTTGCAGCTTCAATCAGGGTTCTGTTTCTTCTTTCAGCAACTCCATTTTGTTGTGGAGTTCTTGCAGCTGAATAACATTGAGAGATGCCTTTACTTATGCAGAAAGAGTGCAGAGTTTGATTTATGAACTCAGTTCCATTATCACTTCTAAGCTTCCTGACTGGCTTCTTGTAAAGAACTTCAGCATTCTTGATAAAATTAATAATTACTTCAGCTGTTTCACTTTTAAGCTTCCTGACTGGCTTCTTGTAAAGAACTTCAGCATTCTTGATAAAATTAATAATTACTTCAGCTGTTTCACTTTTAGCTTTGAGAAAGAAGACCCATGTAAACCTTGAATATTCATCTACAATAACCAGTGAGTACCTTTTACCACTTAAGGAAGGAGTACTAACTGGACCAAACAGATCCATGTGCAACAAGTCCAAACAAGATTCAATGGTTGAACATGTTCTAGACTTGAAAGAAGCCTTGTGTTGCTTTCCTTTTTCACAAGCACTGCACAATTTGTCTTTCTCATACTTAATAGCAGGAAGACCAGAGACTAATTCATTTTTACTCAATTTATTTATATCTCTGAAATTCATATGAGATAATCTCTTGTGCCATAGCCAATTCAGCTCATCTTGAGTCTTAGATAGGAAACACACTTCTTTCAACACTGTAGGCTTGCTCATATCAAAAGTGTAAAGAGATTCATCTCTTTTGGCAATAAGAACAACATTTCCTTCTAAATCACAAACAATTCCTCTATCAGCTCGAAATCTAACTTCATAGCCAGCATCACATAATTGGCTAACACTTATCAGATTGTGTTTCAGCCCACTGACATAAGAGACTCTTCTGAATGTTAGAGGACCATTTGTAAGAGAACCATAACCTTCTGTAGTTCCTTGAGAATTATCACTAAAAGTGACATTAGGACCAAGTCTGCTCCTAATGTCACACAGCAGGGACTTACATCCGGTCATATGCTTGGAACATCCACTGTCCAAGTACCAGATAAATGCATTGTGAATGCCCTGCAATTATGAAAAGAGTTAGTTCTTTTTGGGAACCCATCCAAGGATGGGTTCACTTGAGCTGACTAAAGTGCCAGACTCAGTTTGGGTAGAAGAAGAACTCTTATCATTTGATTTTACTTTCCATTGTTGTTTAGATTTTTCTTGAAAATTATTTCCAACAACTTTGGATTCAGATTGTCTTAAATATCCTTTACCAATTCCAGCTTTCTTTGACTCAGCTCTAAGTTTCTTTTGATCAACTTTTGAAAGATTATTTAAGAAAGAAACTTCTTTTGAAATCTCACTCAGCCTGGACTTGATCAGCTTAGATATAAGTTGATCTGAGTCTGGACTAGGTGTTTTTGCTTTAATCTTTGAGCTGACTGGATCAGACTGACTCTTCTTAACAGATTTATTCTTTTTAGCTTTTTGACTCTTTTGACTAGTTAACTTAGAAGAGTTCTCTTTGGTCTTAGGTTCAGTACTAGATTCAGATGGAGAATCAGTCAGCTTGGAGGATTCCAGGCTGACTTCAGATTTAGTACATGTAGAATCAATAGTAGTGACACCATCATTTAAGGTTTTTAGATTACCACCATAAACAAAACCAAGACCAGGGTGTTCAGATTGTCTTTTAAGAATTCTATTAGAGTGAATGACTGTAGGAGGTATAGGCTGATAACAAGGCTCCATTGCACATACTTCACTTATGGCAATAGCTTTGTCATAGTCACCATCAAATATGGCCTGAATTTGTTGAGGTACTTGCTCATTAACACATTTGGCTGCTCTTTTTGCACCAGTACACCAAGACTCAGTTATGTGTTTGATTTTCAAATATTTTTCATCAGCTTGTTTAGCTTCTTGTAAGAGAGACACATTTACTCTTTGTAAAGCTTTAACTTCTGACTGAAGTTTCTCTATTGACTGAGTTTGTACTGAAATTTCATTTCTCAAGGTCATAATTTCCATTTTATGTTGTTTTTTGAAATGTCTTTGCAAAAGAACCTCATCACCAAGTTTGTTTAATTTAGCAAGTTTTTCTTCATCAGAAAGAGAGAGAAAAGGAGATACCTCTTGAACAGTGGATGCAGAGTGAGCTGACTGAGTAGGCTGATTACTTTCTTCTCTTAGCTTGGTCATGTCATCAAGAAGTTTTTCAGTAGCATCTTTGGCCATCAAGCACTTTTCTGTGATTTCTTGACACTTAGCTGACTGTTCTTTGACCATGAAGCATTGAGCATCTTCATAGCTTTCATCATCAGATGAAGTTTCACTCTCAGCCCAATCTTTTGCAACAAGACTCTTTTCACTCAGCTTGGCAACATGTGCTTTAAGTTTCTTATATTTCAGCCTGAGTTTAGAGTATTTTTCATCTTTTCCACTATTCTTAGGTATAGAGTTATCAGCTTGTTGAGTGGATTTTACTCTACAATCATTTGCCATATGACCAGTTTTACCACATCTATAACAAGTGATTTTTGACATATCTAAAGGCTTTTTAGGTTTGTCATTCTTAGAAACTCTTTTTCCTTTGAATTTTGAAAAACTTTTCTTCCTCAATCTTTCAGCCAACATGGCAACCTCACTAGCCAAACTCTCAGTTTCATTACTAGAATAATATTCAGTTTCAGATTCACAAGGTTTATCAATTTCAACAATATCACTCACAAACTGACTTGGAACAGGTTCATCACACAATGGGCTAGGATGCTCAGTTGAAGATGCAACAAGTGCAGAGCTAGAGCTTCCCACAGCATCACCCATGGCAATCAGCTTTTCAGCTTCAGTGCATTCATGGTTGTGAAGCAACCCATAAAGACCTGGTAAGTCAAGTTCTTTGTACACATGACTCAACTTGACACTAGCAACATAATTATTCCATTTTAAAGGTAATGAATCTAGAAATTTGCTTTTAAGTACATCATCATATTTATGTATGTCAATAGCAATCAAGTCATTAACAAGTGCATTAAATCGGGTATGAGTGTCAGTGAGGGATTCATTCTTATGTGCAAAAAATCTTTCATACCTTCTAGTTAAGGTAGTCTTGGTAGACTCCATAGAAGTTGCACAGCCCTCATACATAACAGACAATGTATCCCACATCTTTTTAGCATTAGGACAGTGTCTAATGGCTCTATAAATGTCCTTAGGTACAGCTTGGACAATAAAGTTCCTGGCCTTTACATCCAAGTTGACCATTCTTTTATCTTCATCACCCCAATCTGCTCTGGGTTTGATAACAACTCTGACATCAGGTGCACCAGGCTCAGATCCATCAGTTGGAGCTAGCCTAGGTGTGATTACTGTATCACTTGGAATATAAGGTCCATCAACAAGTATGTCAAGCATGTCATTAACAATAGATTCAAGAAAAAGGGACATTCTACCTTTCCACCCACTGAAATCAGTCTTATCAAACATGGGTGGTCTGGTTGAAGAACCATTATCAGTGTACATAGGTTGAGATATGTTTTAAACCAAAATAAAAAGTTAAATGAGAGGGATCAAGTTAAGTGTATTACGAAACCCCTGCTCTGAACCACCTGATAGGTCCCAAAGGAGATAACAGGATGGTTTAAGATGTCTCAAAAGAGTTGTAGAGGGGGGGTGAATACAACTTTTAAACTTAATCAGCTTGAAAATACTTTTTAATGCGGAATGTAAATTTTTTTGAACGGCTAAAATAGATGTATATATATATATGAGAAGCAACTAGCAAATCACTAGTTGCCAAAGAGTACAAAGCATATACAATTACAATCTAGAACTTCAAACAAATACAACATAATTCTAGATTCTTCTCAAGACATTAACTGCAAGGATTCCAAAAGGAGTGAAAAAACTCATGCCAATTACCTTACGAAGACACGAGAAAAACTCCCAACCAACGAGGGCCGAGCCACCGGTTTTCACCTCGTAGTGTTTTTGATGAAATCCCAACCATGCCTTGAGGTGTCGAAAAGCCACTTACAAGTCAAAGTAAAAAAAAAGAGAAAAATAATAATGATGAGAATCACCCCATGAAGATTTTAATTAGACACAGCGCTGCATGCAAAGAACCTTCTAAGCTCTAAGGAAGCCTAACCACTTTAACCATCCTCCAAAGGATTCGCGAGCCAGCAGTTCCACTTGTAATTCCGCTTTCTTTCCCGGTTAGATAGCCAGAGGAATCCAAGAGAGACAATCGAGTTGAAAGTGTCATTCGGGCTATTATTATTACCCGTATGTAAGGCGTTATTTCTCTCCTTCCACACGTGCCACCACCAAACGAAAATAATAGCTTCAAACACGCCACGTTTGGTGGCACTTACCTGTAAGTCCTTGTACCAATTCACCAAATCTGATGGACTAGCTTCGGGAATATCGTGATGTAACCAATCGCTAATCCTTCTTCTAATGTTGGTCGTAAAAGAGCAGTCATGAAATATGTGATTTATATCGTCAATACCATCATCACACAAGTTACATCTTACCGTACTAACATCAACCCCACGACCAAATAAGTTAACGTGTGTGGGAGATGCTGTTTCTAAGCAGCCTCCAAACAAAGAGATTTACCTTTTTAGGGACTCGTTTATTCCATCTAGATTGGAGATCGGTGTTGGGGAGAGATTTATGATCAATGTGTTTTCGAATGCTAGCAACTAAGAAATGCTCATTACCATTAAGATTCCAAGTCCAATAGTCTTGACCAGTAGAAATAATGCTAGGTAACGTCTTCAGCAATTTGACAAGCTGTTCATGTGTGTTCCCATTTCTAATATTTCTACGCCACCTCCATACCCAATTCGAATTCTGGCGCCTATCAAAAACCGTGCAATTCTTTTCCATTTCTATAGCGAATAGACGTGGGTATTTAAAAGCGATAATTTGATCCCCGCACCACAAGTCCTTCCAGAAGCTAGTATTTCGACCATCACCAAGCTTTCTTTTGATGACATCGATGGGTAACGCATAAGAATCATGTGAGCTCTTCATGGCGGTGATAATGTTTTTCCAATTACCTTTAGACTTTGCCGACATATCAAAAAAGCACTCGCTACCATGGATGTCAGTAATAACACGAACCCAAAGATTGTCTTGGTTGTTAAGTCCTCGCCACCTCCATTTATACAATAATGACAAATTCATCGCATTCAAGCTACCAATACCGATCCCACCAAACTCTATGCTATTCAAGGCTACACCCCATTTAACCCAGTGAATCTTCTTCTTTTCCATAGACCCACCCCAAAAAAACGACGATCTCAAAGATTCAAGCACCTTGTTAACAGATTTAGGCATGTGTAAAATAGACAAAAAATAAATACCTAAAGACCCAAGAACTGCTTTAATTAAAGTAGTTCTGCCACCAATAGAGAGGAGATTTGCCTTCCAACCCGAGAGCCTTTTTTTAAACTTATTAATAATCGGCTCCCAAAAAGATAAACGCTTTGGACTACCACCCATCGGGATTCCCAGATATTTAAAAGGGAGGCTTTCAGCTTTACAGCCAATCATGCTAGCTAAATGAATGACCTCCTCATTAGGGACTCCAACTCCAATGATAGAAGATTTTTGAAAATTGATTTTGAGACCCGATATTCCATAAAAAAATCTTAAGGCGTTAGAGTTGTTCATCAGGTTGTTTTCGGACCAG
Source organism: Erigeron breviscapus (assembly GCA_034093135.1). Taxonomy (NCBI): domain Eukaryota; kingdom Viridiplantae; phylum Streptophyta; class Magnoliopsida; order Asterales; family Asteraceae; genus Erigeron; species Erigeron breviscapus. Next base: position 30,079,930 of record CM067174.1, read on the forward strand.
TCACCTACAACAATAACATCGTCAGCATAAATAAGATGAGAGATAGAAACCTGATTTATTGTGGCACCAGAGAATCTGTTTCTAACAAGATTATCCATTGCGATATGAAGACCTTCCATAGCAATAATGAAAAGAAAAGGTGCCATAGGATCTCCTTGTCGTAAGCCACGCTGAATAGGAAATTCTTCAGTAGGGCTTCCGTTGATTAAAACCGATGATCTGGTCGAATAAAGGCAAGCCTTTATCCAAGCAACCCATTTCTTACCAAAACCCACAACTTCTAGCATGTAGATCAAGTAATCCCAGGACAACGAGTCGTATGCTTTAGCAAAATCAATCTTAAAGAGCATCAATTTCTTCTTCTTACCTTTATACCAGTCAATCACCTCGTTGAGCAAGAGAGGTCCATCCAAAATCTGTCTCCCTTTGATATAAGTTGTTTGCTCAATACTAACAATAGAGTTAATGATCTTGGCTAAAAGGTTAGCAAGCAACTTGGCTATGATTTTGTATTGAACCCCAATGAGGCTAATCGGTCTATAGTCAGAAATGAGAGTCGGGTTACTAACCTTGGGTATGAGAGTAATGAAAGAAGAATTACATCCATTTGGAATAAAAGCACGGTCATGAAATTCTGAAACCATTTTGACAATGTCGTCCTTCAGAACATTCCAATGTTTTTTAACAAATGCAAAGGAAAAACCATCAGGACCCAGCGCTTTATCCCTCCCCCCCACAACTCCAAATGGCATCCTTAATTTCATCTAAGGAGAATCTAGGTTCTAGATTAGTCGCATCAGTAACAGTTAGCTTTTTGAAAGAGGTCAATTCCATGATGAACCGCGCCCCATTAAACCTTTGGAATTTATTGCCAAAGTAATCACGAAAACAATTCTTTATATCATGGGGATCTTCAAACCATATACCGTTATGTTTAATCCCTTTGAGCTGTCCTGATCTTCTTTTAGCATTGATGATAGCATGGAAGTATTTAGAATTTTCGTCACCTTCCACTGCCCACTTGACCTTTGCTTTCTATTTCAAGTCCTTGTTTTCGCGTTCGTTGACCACATGTAGCTCATGGATAAGATGTTCACGCAGATTAGCAAGATTCAAGTCGCCTCCCATATTGCTAATTTGGATGTCCACTGATGCAATATCTCGTGTAATGGCGTCTCTGTTGCAGGCAGCTGCCTTATCTTTATGCCATTCCTTCACCTCATTTTTGAAGTGTTTGAATTTATTTTTTAAAGAGATGAAAGCATTATAAGATTCTTGAACGCCTGTGTTACCCCATTTCTCCATAACCAGCCTATCAAACCCATCCTCAGCCAACCACGAGTTATAGAACTTGAAAGGAGAAGGACCGAAGTCCTTTAACTTTTGTTGTAGCAACAATGGTCTATGATCAGATAGGATGGTATCTAAGGCCTCCATAACAATGTCAGGGACCAAATTCAAGAAAGAGTGATTCAACAAAAACCAATCTAGACGACTTAATTTGAGACCATACGCAGACACTCTAGTAAACTTATGACACCCCATCGTCACATCAACTAGACTTCCTCTATAAATAAAATCATTAAAGTTATTTGCATTGATATGAGAAAAGGCAGAACCCATTTTTTCCTCCCTGTATCTAACAGAATTGAAATCCCCGCAAATAAGGTATCTTCCATCATTGGCACTCATAAAATCCAAGATTTTAGTCCACAAGTCGTTTTTATCACTTTCGTCTTGGGGTGCATACACGTTGACCATGTAACACTCAAGTTGAGCAGCAACCCATGACCCCTTAACAACCACAAAATGATCGAAAGAATAACTTGCTTCCATGCTAAAAGAATGAGGATCCCATAAAGATAAAATGCCACCTGATCTACCAAAAGATAAAGACTCCACATAATTAAATGAATAGTTACCCCAAAGTGATCTAAGGCGAAATATATCCGACTCAGACATCTTAGATTCTTGAATACAAAGAAAGTTAACACGAAACTTCCCAAGGATGCGATTAAGCGTCTTTCTTTTTTCTTCGCACCCCGTGCCACACATGTTTATAGAAAGGATATTCATTGGAAACCTTTGTCGTCACTCATCCTGTTAACAATTTGAGCGAAGGTTCGTGGTTTCTCGATCACTTTACAACCCATTGGTTTTCCCATCTCTAATATTGCTTTGTCTTTTGCAGTCGAAGTTGATCCAAGTGATGAGCATGTCAAACCACACTTCTGAGAAGAAACTATATGGATGTTGGAATTAACAAATTTATTTGTACAGATGCTAGGGGGCATGATTTGTGTCCTTTCATTACTTGTTGGATGATTCGGTTCAAAGAGAAAGGGTCCTCAGATTCGATTGGAAGATCCGCGTTGTTATTGATATTAGTTTCTTCGATGCTAGCATTTCCATTTAGGTCGTTGCTCAGAAAAACCTCTGGTTCTAAAACCGAAGGGGTTTTACAATCCGCAGCAACATTATTCTTCTCGTTACGCACAGAATCTACCTCTTGATCATGCATACTTCCCTGGTCGACACTCTCTTTGTAATTACTCGCCTCACAGTTCAAATCGTTCTCTATAACTTCTTCCCCATTGTCGTTACTCGGAAAAACCTCCGGTTCTAAAACCGAAGGGATTTTACAATCCGCAGCAACAGTAACCTTCTCACTACGCCCAGAATCTACCCCATTCTCTTGATTATCCAACTCCTTACTCGGTATATTTTCGTCCTTTTTTGACCCGCAGAAATCTTCTTCTGGTATTATGTCATTCTGATTTTCAGAAGTTTCTTTACACAAATTGAGATCAATCGTTTCACTTTGTTGAAAAGAACTCTGAGCTGAGTCCTCACTTGAGTAATCAGAATTCTTTGAGATGTCATATCCCGACTCATCGTCGTTAGAACCATCCTTACTTGACGTAGCAACTGAAGGCAATAGAATATTAGGTTCCCACATATCGAATTCCTTTAGCCAAACCGTATGTGGTTTGTCTTCTAGTGCCACCGAAAGCTCCTCAAAAATAAAACTTTTTGACTGGGATAGTAAGCATACTTTGGCCACCGAACATGCATTTTCCCATACACAGTCAAAGAAAATCCCTTTACCCCAAATCTCAGTTATATCTGTGATTGTTTTGTTGTGCCAAGCACCTTTAGGAATACCATGCACCTCTACCCAAACCATACGTTCATCGGGAACAAAAGAATTACATGGGGATTTAGCAGCTACGAATCTGTTCTTGTATTGATCGTTAGCCATGAAAAGGTCTTTTGCTTCATTATTAGCAAAAGTAACAAAAATCCAACGACCCCCAATATATTTAACAGTTACATCATAATACCCCTCCATATGAAACCATTGACAAACATATGGGATAGACGCAGGCTCAATCACTTTTAGAAGAATCAATAATTCATCAGTGTGCTCAGAATTCAATATAGGACTAACCTGAATGATTCTACGTTGCACAGGAAGAAAAGTTGTAGGTTTAGGGCTTGACACAGCTTCCGCATAAGACATCTGATTTGTCACTTTTGTAGGTTCTTTGTTTTTAATCTCAGAAATGCTATCACCCCTATTTGATATAGGTTTTCTATTGTTGAAAGACCGGTTAAATTTCATAACGTCGGCAAAAACCTTGTATTTATCGAACCAAAGAGAATTAAGATTTTTAAGTAACAAAACCGCGTTAGAAACCTTTATGAATCGCACAAACGAGAATCTTTTTCCAGCTTTTGACAACCTATTAGCGATGAAAATATCCACAACAGTACCCCAAACCGAACATTTATTCCATAGATCCTTGTAAGTAACTTTGTATGGGAAATTGGTGATATAGAAAGACATAGACATACGTTCTAATATGCTAGATTTAGGATTAGGATTTCTACCCTGTGTGTCTTCATGAGCGTGGATTTCTTCTTGATTTCGTTGTGCCTTACCACTATTCCGCTTCAAAACCTTGATCCATGATCCTTCTTGGTGGTTTTCTCATTCAATCTTCGATCCTTGAAAACTTTCAGTCCTAGGGTTTTTTGTCGCCTCCATGATCCTTCTTTTACACCAAAATACGGATTTGATAATTATTTGGGGTTTTAATTTGGGGGAAATGAGGATTTAAAGCTGAAATAATTAGGGTTTTGATTTGGGGATTTTAGTCGCCATTGTAACCTGCAGGTGAATGTAAATTATCTTAATGTATTTGTCCATATTCAGTTTGAGATAATCATGTTAATGAAACAATAAGTAAATAGACAGAATATAAAGACAGTAAAGTAAAGTGCAGTCCAAGAACAAAGATCAAGCTGATTTTCAACCAATTCTTTTACTGAAGAATAAAAAGAATTACAAGTAGTTGTGGAACAGATTAGCCTACAAATCTAACTACTTAGCTGAATAGCAAGTTACAACTTTGTTTATTAACTCTACTAGCCCAAGCTGAGTACAACACAGATCCAAGCTGATAGCTTTAATCGTTGTGAGAGTTAATGTTATGGATGCACACATTCTTGAGACACAAAGGCTGGTTTATATAGGTATCAACACTGCCTTGGATGCCGTCCATTCTTTTCCACACGTCTTGATCTAATGGCTTCTTCTTGATCAGTACTAGGTGACAGTGACATTGTCCTTTTTGTTCCCTTCTTGGTCACCAAGGTTGATCGTGCAGCAACAATACAATGGACACCTCATAGAATGTTTACAATCAACAACTGGCACTTCTAGAATGTCCTTTCTGGTGCATATCCAGTTGATTGATGATATATACAAAGTTATAACAACTCTGGAGCACTTGCAAGACTCCAGGCTGACAATGTACCTTCCAAGCTGACTGTAAGATCCAAGCTGATTTCCACCCATCAGCTTGGTCTTCTATCCTTGTTCTTTATCTTTGATTTAGACCAAGTGCTAGTTCTTCTTTTGATGCAGCTTGAGAGATACCATCTTCTAGTGAAGATGTTCAGGATGACTCAGCTTGGAACCATCTAAGCTGAATCAGCTCCAGAACCAAGGACTTAAGTATTTCTTAAGTTGTTTGTCATCTTCAAATCTTTCTTGATATGTACGAGTGACTTGACTCCAACAGCTTTCAGAGGAAATTAGTAAAGATCATCAAGCACTGACCCTAGAGACTATTGGCAAATGGGGAAAAGACATGATATCCCTAAGAGAAGAACTAATCGTGGCTTATGGAAATCTAGACATTGTTCAAGAAGAGCTTCAAAAGACCAAGGGGAACGTACTGGTATTGAAAATAGTGGTTTCTAAATTTAAAAGATCGCACCCAGAAATTGATGAGGCTAACGGGGATAAATTGACCTAATTCTAGTTAAATAGATTTTGTTATCAGTCTTCCTATCGTTTTGTACTTTCTACTTCTGAAAAATAAATTTCGAATTTAGTTTTATGGATCTACGTACCTTTTTATGCTTTTAAGAAGATCGTCGTTTACCTTGATCCAGACCTTCATGATAGTTTCTTCTTTTTTATTTATTCCCTGTTCAAATACAAGAATCACTGCAAATGATAATTAATTTATCAATCCTTTTGTTAGTTCATTAATTAACCTATTTGTCCATCGGTTGTATTTAATAGAGAGATTATCCCTATTCTTTTTGATGACTGTTTGATCGTGTTTGATCGTCAAAACCAGTTGAGTTGATTGAAAAATCAACAACCCTTTGAAAATTCCCAACCATGAGGGTCTACCCACAATCAAGAATTTTTTTATGACGTGCTCCCCGGGCGAAATGAGGTGTTAATGTTAACCTCGGCGTTCGAGAAGGTGATCCCTTCAACCTAGGATTGAAGTTTTAGTTCAATCCACTGTAGTCCGTTTAAGGACTTAGACTTAGGAGAATTTGCTTTTGTTCAGGATCTGTACCTTGGATATACGCTTGTGATCTTCATCCATTAATATTAGGATCCTGGATGTCGATTATCCTGCAAGAGGCCATAGAAACAAAACACATGCTAATGGTTTATGTTAGCCCTTTTGGCTAACATGACTCATATGCTCAGATTAGTATTATCGTTAAAAACATAACAGACCTAATGACTTTTTCTTAAAAATTACTTTTTTGCTAAAATACCATGTATTAATCTCCAAATTTCATCCAATAAAACAGATTAATTTTGGTTAGGAAGTATTTCGTCCAATAAACCTTCATGTATTAATCTCCAAATTTCATAATTAAACGCTGCACATTCCTTAGTTTCATGACCAAAAATACCATGAAAAACACACCATTTAGTTCTTTCAGTATAAAATTTTCTAGGGGTTCTTTCTGGCCAATTAACTTTGTCCCCCAGACTTCTCATAAGGGTAAGAAGTCCAGACAAATCAGTGGTAAAATGATAATCAGAATATTGTAAGTATTTCTTATAATTATCTTTCTTACCTTTATCAGCTATACCTGGATCCTTCCAAATCTTATTTGATGACTTGATCTTCAAGAGATTCTTCTTGATCTTCGATGCTGATCCCAGATTACATTCAAATCTTTCCCTATAGCTTCTCACCGACTCATCTGATCCTTGAGTCACTTCTTCAGTTTCTTTATCAGAGATCGATTCATAGAATTGATCGAAATGTTTATTCCACAGCATAGCTAGATATGGATCTACTGAAGGTATTCCTTCAGTTTTTCCTTTCAGAGTTTGTTTAGCCAGGAATCTTGCATTTTCAGGAGGACTTCTCAAGTTTTCTTTTACATAAGGATAATCATAGACCAAATCAGAAGAAGAAGGATTTTGAGATTGCTCAGACATGATTTTCTTAGAAAAAGTTTTCCGTGAAACACAAAATTTTATTTAAAGAAAAATCTTGTTTTTATGACAACGATCTAATTGCAAAAACACCTTTTTGCCCCACGGTGGGCGCCAAATTGTTTCGGGCAAAAATTACCTAAGATAATTTTAGAAAGGATTTAAGATAATTTAAGAACCGAAGATTTGTAAGTGGGATTCGGTGTTTTAGGATCTTCAAATAAAAGTAAAGTTTTCTTAAAGATAACGATTTAAACTAAGAGTTTTTGCTAAAAAGAGTTTTATGAAAGCCTTTGAGACAAAAATACTTTGAGAATCTAAGAAAACTGTTGAAGATAAAACTAAAGTAATGAAATGTAAAGCTAGGATCTTAAAGATAAATGAAAATAACAACGACACCAGAATTTTGTTGACGGGGAAAAACCCTTGATTCAATTAAGAAATCTTAGGTAAAAAACCCCGGGAGGATTCAATCGATCCTGCCTGCTGCTCTTTTATTATTATTATTATTGTTTGTGAACGATTACAATGATATGAATGAATGAGTACGAATAACAGCTAAAAAACTAAGTAGTTGTGTGTTTGTAGAGCGAATGAGTATGTTGAATGAGTGCGTGTATGATGAATGCTTGTATTCTTTTTTCTGAATAAGATCTTCTTCTATTTATAGAGCTAGACGTTGAACTATCTTTCCGAAATATCTGGGATCTTCCTGGACTTGCTCCTTACGCTGAAGAAATGGCATAGATGACCGTTGAGACTTATTCTTCACACGGTAAAACTGTTATCAATCCCGATTCTTGTGGTCGAAGTGGTAAACTATCCGTTGAAACACGTTTTCTTCATGTTGTAAGGTAAATTGGAAAAAAACCCTCTCTCTAAACCCTAATGGCGATCGTACCCCCCTTTCCCATGGCAATCTTCTCAAACTTCCCTGTTTGATCTTGTTAATGTGTCCCTCTCCTTGGTTTTCGAATCAAGTGATGTGCATGTTAGAGATTCATCTAGGGTTTTTTCCTGATTTTTGTCATTCGTTTCTGTTTTTCTGCCGTAACCCTAGTTTGTTTTATTTGTCTTCCTGATTTGTTACCTTGCTTGGATCGCGGCTGCCTTCGTGTAGTTTAGCTAGATCAAAGAGTTTGTTAACGGATTAAGGGGACAGTATTACGATTTAGGGTTATTTAGGGTTTTTTTCCTTTTTTTGTTCTTCACGTAGTTACTTTTTTGTGATTTCCTAGGGTTTATTGTTGCATGGTTATATTAAGTTTATGAAGAGAGATTGTTCCTTTAATTATAAAGAGGTTGAAGATCGAATTAATAGGTTAAAATCAGGCGGTGGCTCTGATCGGCCACCTGTTGATGTTGAGGCTATGTCAGGAAAGAAGAAAAAAAGAGGGAATAAAAATACAAGCCCTACAAAAACATCCAGTTCTGGTGATGCGGGGAATGCACCTGCTGCAAATGATGTGAAGAAGGACCAACCAGGTGGTGATTCTACACCAAAAACTCCTGGTGATGTGGAGAAAGAACATGCTGCAAGTGACGTAAAATAGGAACTTACGTTTATTAGTGCGAATACTAGCAATACACTTGGATCCCATAATCGATGACAACATAATGAAAGTGGCATTTCTAAGTGATGGCTTAAGATAGGAACTTACGTTTATTAGTCCTCGCATAGGGATAGTCTTGGCTTTGAAATGTGGTTGAGGACCATGATGGAATATATGATCAAGGAAGCGATAGATGGGAAGTACCCATTTTGGATAAGTAAATATAATATGCGGCATATCAAGGTGAGTCATAGCCCCCTTTCAAACTCTTTTATGTGTTTTACTTTCGGGGTGAAAAGCATGATAAATAAAATTGCTTTATATATATGAATGATTCTTGAAAGAATGATTATGAAATGGGATATATCGTATGTTCAATGTGTTATAAGTTATATGATGAGCTTGAGTTCTGTCAAACTGTATCACTTCGGTACACTACTATTAACTCCTAAAGGGGAGGCCTGTAGTTAGAGGGTTGCGCAACTAGGAGTCGTCCACTCACCCACTAAAATAGGTAACGATGGAATGTTGGTTGCCTTTGTGGCCACTTTCATTGCCAGTCCGACCCGAGCGGTGCTCTAATCTACTTTATATTAGGTGGTCGTCTCCATGGCACGATCCCCTTCTTTATTAATTGCACTTGATTGACAGCTTGTGCTATGAAATGAAATATTATGTTGGTTGGGACAGGAAATGGTCTTAGTAGTGGCTCAAGCACAAACTCATCAAATTATGCCTTGGGCTAAATGTTATTGAAATTACTTATGGTTGGATATTATGGATTGAACATACGGTTTGGGTATTGGACTTCATATGGAATCTTGAAAGTTGTTGAAGTTGGCGATATTGAAATGTTGATGACCGAATGGTTTTGATGTATGATTAATCGATTTATATACTTTTTCTCTCACGATAAATTCGACAAATGAGAACTTTATAATTTACCATGGATTCTCAACTCTTTGAAATGACGTTATGGTATTTTGAAAACTTGATAGTTTGATATGGAAACTTTCGCCGATCATACGTTTTGGGTATGTTGATATCTAATAACATGTTTTCTAAGTGTTTAAAATGGTTAGGTAACGAGATTTACTTAAAAACCTATGCACTCACCAACTATGTTTTCGTAGTTGACACTTTTTCTTCATGCTTTTCAGGAATTAGCATAAGCTTTGAGGAATTATATGCTTCATGTTTGTTTGCATTGCACTTTGGAGTCAAAGATCAAACCTTGTGATGGGCAATGGAATCCGCCTTGATCATTGTAGTATATCATCTCATGTATTTGTTATTTGTTTCGTGGACTTCAGTATCCAAGTATGGTAGACGTATTGTACTTGGGAATTGGTTCACATGCTTGTGCATTGTAAAATTATTTTTATCAAATAAAGCTATGGTGAATGTTATCTATTATCCTTTGTTTTGAATACTCGACTTTCTGTACATCTCATCGTTCCGCCTTAGTTGGGGTGTTACAGAAAATGGTATCAGAGACTAAGGTTATAGAGAACATTGGGGTTCCTCTGGGAATCTCAAAACTATAGCCACTTTTCAAAACGAATTTTTATAGTCGAGTCGAGCATAAGGTTAAGCGGACTAGTTTGAGCTTTACGAGGTAGGACCCTAATTAAACGTAGGTCATGAACTACGTTTAATTACGAGAGGACCATGTAAAACTCAAACGGCCACTTGGACTTATGTTCAAAAGGATTCCTTTTCAAAAAAAAAAAAAAAAAAAAAAAAAAAAAAAAAAAAAAAAAAAAAAAAAAAAAAAAAAAAAAAAAAAAAAAAAAAAAAAAAAAAAAAAAAAAAAAAAAAAAAAAAAAAAAAAAAAAAAAAAAAAAAAAAAAAAAAAAAAAAAAAAAAAAAAAAAAAAAAAAAAAAAAAAAAAAAAAAAAAAAAAAAAAAAAAAAAAAAAAAAAAAAAAAAAAAAAAAAAAAAAAAAAAAAAAAAAAAAAAAAAAAAAAAAAAAAAAAAAAAAAAAAAAAAAAAAAAAAAAAAAAAAAAAAAAAAAAAAAAAAAAAAAAAAAAAAAAAAAAAAAAAAAAAAAAAAAAAAAAAAAAAAAAAAAAAAAAAAAAAAAAAAAAAAAAAAAAAAAAAAAAAAAAAAAAAAAAAAAAAAAAAAAAAAAAAAAAAAAAAAAAAAAAAAAAAAAAAAAAAAAAAAAAAAAAAAAAAAAAAAAAAAAAAAAAAAAAAAAAAAAAAAAAAAAAAAAAAAAAAAAAAAAAAAAAAAAAAAAAAAAAAAAAAAAAAAAAAAAAAAAAAAAAAAAAAAAAAAAAAAAAAAAAAAAAAAAAAAAAAAAAAAAAAAAAAAAAAAAAAAAAAAAAAAAAAAAAAAAAAAAAAAAAAAAAAAAAAAAAAAAAAAAAAAAAAAAAAAAAAAAAAAAAAAAAAAAAAAAAAAAAAAAAAAAAAAAAAAAAAAAAAAAAAAAAAAAAAAAAAAAAAAAAAAAAAAAAAAAAAAAAAAAAAAAAAAAAAAAAAAAAAAAAAAAAAAAAAAAAAAAAAAAAAAAAAAAAAAAAAAAAAAAAAAAAAAAAAAAAAAAAAAAAAAAAAAAAAAAAAAAAAAAAAAAAAAAAAAAAAAAAAAAAAAAAAAAAAAAAAAAAAAAAAAAAAAAAAAAAAAAAAAAAAAAAAAAAAAAAAAAAAAAAAAAAAAAAAAAAAAAAAAAAAAAAAAAAAAAAAAAAAAAAAAAAAAAAAAAAAAAAAAAAAAAAAAAAAAAAAAAAAAAAAAAAAAAAAAAAAAAAAAAAAAAAAAAAAAAAAAAAAAAAAAAAAAAAAAAAAAAAAAAAAAAAAAAAAAAAAAAAAAAAAAAAAAAAAAAAAAAAAAAAAAAAAAAAAAAAAAAAAAAAAAAAAAAAAAAAAAAAAAAAAAAAAAAAAAAAAAAAAAAAAAAAAAAAAAAAAAAAAAAAAAAAAAAAAAAAAAAAAAAAAAAAAAAAAAAAAAAAAAAAAAAAAAAAAAAAAAAAAAAAAAAAAAAAAAAAAAAAAAAAAAAAAAAAAAAAAAAAAAAAAAAAAAAAAAAAAAAAAAAAAAAAAAAAAAAAAAAAAAAAAAAAAAAAAAAAAAAAAAAAAAAAAAAAAAAAAAAAAAAAAAAAAAAAAAAAAAAAAAAAAAAAAAAAAAAAAAAAAAAAAAAAAAAAAAAAAAAAAAAAAAAAAAAAAAAAAAAAAAAAAAAAAAAAAAAAAAAAAAAAAAAAAAAAAAAAAAAAAAAAAAAAAAAAAAAAAAAAAAAAAAAAAAAAAAAAAAAAAAAAAAAAAAAAAAAAAAAAAAAAAAAAAAAAAAAAAAAAAAAAAAAAAAAAAAAAAAAAAAAAAAAAAAAAAAAAAAAAAAAAAAAAAAAAAAAAAAAAAAAAAAAAAAAAAAAAAAAAAAAAAAAAAAAAAAAAAAAAAAAAAAAAAAAAAAAAAAAAAAAAAAGAACTAGTACCTACTAGATATGATGATAATGTGGTTAGTCCTTACTACTGATATAGATTTTGCGTTGAGATTTGACCGCTTGAGAACTAGTGATTGTCCCTGAGAAATTCATTATGAAGTTAGATATTTTCTAAGTATGAAAGTTGTTATTAAGTACCCCTCCAATTCAATATTCGTTCACTCGTGCTCTTTTGAAACTATCCCACATCCTATTGCTTATGACACCACTATTCATTATGGACATACGACAACGCGATATCATCGGTGGAGCCTCTTCTCACGAACGTCGGACGATATACTCCAAGAATTGTAGTCCCAAGACATGACGCGACTCTATTCCCCCCCGGATACTACGCATAACCTTTGTATTCGATCTGAGATGGTGCGAAACATATGGAAATGTCGAATGAAGTTGGAGACTTATGAAAGACGAGCGGTATTAAAGCCATATGACGATACAACGACACTAGTAGGACGCATTCCCATATATATTCTAGACGACACGTCCTAAGGATTGTAACCCCAATATTTGGTGCGATATTTCTATTCTAACACGTGTACGCAAACAACTATCTATACTCTAAGCCGGTGTGACATATATTGACATCACTGAAAGTGCGAGTCCATTGGGCAACGAAAGACATAGAAGTGATTTCTTTAACTCGCGCAAGGAGTCTGATTTGAGCCTTAATGATTCTTTTGTTTTTATATTTCCTATTTCATTCATTCGAAACCAAACTCTATCGTGTACGCAAACAACTATCTATACTCTAAGCCGGTGTGACATATATTGACATCACTGAAAGTGCGAGTCCATTGGGCAACGAAAGACATAGAAGTGATTTCTTTAACTCGCGCAAGGAGTCTGTCTCTTCAAAAGTTAGTAACCTAACAACATACAATTCACTTACGCGACACTCCGCAACGGCAAAATCGAGTAAGTAGTACCCTGCTCTCGCTGCGACATCAATGGATGCGAAAGACGTTCATACATCAGTTGTCCATAAGTGAAATACTTGGGATAACTATATGGCATAGAAGATGCTATTGGATCACGTATATGAAGTAGGATGTGGGAGATATGTTGTGTGTCAGTCATAGTGCAAATCGAAGAGTATACTAAGCCTTAACCTTGAGAAAGAATTGAAGGCCTTCCCTATCTATGTTGATCGACCAAAAGGAAAAATTTAGCGGCCGACGAAAGGAAGGTCGTGTGACATGAAGGTCACCTTTGGATAAATATAAGGCTTCCCTAGAACTTGGGGGATATCACTAGCAATGTTGGAAAACGAAAGTAGTTAAAAGAAGAAAACCAAGGACAATAAGATAATTAGGATGTGTCGAGTAACCCTCAAGATGGAAGAGTAACAAAAAGGATTCTGAGCTATCCTTTTCTTTTTCAAAACACCCGAGCAGATGGATATTTGTTACATGAAGGAATAAGGAATTTGGCGAATTAAAGATCGTCAAGGAAGGCGAGATGAAGTGAAGAGCAGAAAATCCCTTGCATTTTTCTAGAGGAAAAATGTTAAGGGGGTAATCACAGCAAAGGTAGATACCCGAACAAGGAGTATGAAGTGCAAGATTATACTTTATCTTTCAAGGAGAGTTATTCACTAGCATCATTGAAGATGATTTGGAGTAGAATATGAAGTGAAGAAACGTCATTTGACTCAAACAAATGAAGTGAAGGCATTGACGCCATTTACTAGATGTAGTTCCGGTAGCGTTCATCTTTATGGCACTCCACACGTTATTCTCTGAATATCAATTGGAAAACCTCTATCGAAAGACAAGCTATTAGTAGAACATATCAACTAAGCCAAGAGAAAGCGATATACGCTCAACACCCGAGTTTAGAAGCACGGGGAGTTGTGAAGGTTATCCCCTCAAGGTCAACGGTCGTAAGGAGGTAAGCTAAAACAAGATGAATTTGAGTGAAAAATAATTTGCAAAACATGGTTAATCGTCAAGGACCATCGACCCACGGAGTAGTGCGCCCAAGAAAAGTGAAGAAGAAAAACAACATGGAATCGCTAAATTAGTAGTGAAAACAAATAAGGAATACGACGCTAGAAGTCAAGGCACATACTACCACAACACATACTACTGCAACGATCAAGGAAGTTGATCGCTGACCTAAATTCCAAACAACTACAAACTTCGAGAAGAGCTAGTTATGGAACGTTTGAACGGAAGGGTGATAAGGATAATTCGCATTTGTGATGAGTTAGGATCAACGGATCCGTATCACCATGATCTGACAAGTACCCTTGAGATGACTGCAAGGACTAGCGACTGCTTGTGTGCTGTTCAAGACAACGATTACTCTAGTTAGAGATGGATTTGAGTGACGAAACGGTAAGGAGTATGGTGACCCATAAGAAAACGAAAAGGAAAATGGAGAAAACCGAATGGTTGAGAAAAGGATAAAGTAACCGATGTTTCCCCTAAATTATATTATATCACAATTTCTAAGGACATTAGGTTATTGTATTTGAAAAGAAGCTTCGCTTAGAAAGCTGAAAATGGATATGAGGCTCAGGAGAGCAAAGTAATTGAAAGTTTCGTAGAATTAGGTCAAAAGGAACCTAAGAAGGATTTCATACCAATGAGGACTTGAGATATCTTGTGTTCCGAAGATGGTGGTGATGCGATTATTTGTGAGCACAAGGATTGTGCAAATCCTATCGCGAGGAATGCGTAGGGATAGGAGAGAAATGGAAGAGGTTATATGTGCAATGTTAAAAAGGAGTTTAGTCGGCAATATGTCATAGATGGTAGTACTTTCACATTAAAAAGGAAGAATTTAAGGTGCCATAAAACTATTTGCAAGACGATATCAACAAAAGCAAGAGAAATTGGTAATGATGTGACTTAGCGAATAACGAAAAAGGCGACCTTGGGAAAATAAGGACGAAGTTGAAAGACAAAGGTGAGTACGAGGAGTAAGATGGAACTATCATCAACCAATTCATGATTTCCTTGCACGCCATAAAATAACAAAGACAACACTAGAAAACCCTAAAATGAGGCACTACGGAGATGTACCTTTGCAAATTTAGTACAACTCGGCATAACAAATTAGTATCACTCTTGTTAAGGGAGTAATCCCTTAACAAGTGGTTGGTCACAAACGAAGTCAATATTTTCAAGTAGCGGCAAGCGTGTCCAACATCAAACCAAAGAAGGATGGAAGTAGACGAGAAACTATTGGAACGATTCTTTAATTGGGGTAGGAGACGATAAAGGAAAATATGCAAAGTGACAATGGAAATAAGTAGCCACCAACGATCGATATTCCAACGTCTCTCACTATTTTATTGTAACTCACGTTACGAGCCGTTTGCTCATTTTACACCTCCGTATTGCCATTCTTATTAGCATCCCACTACTTAGTATTGCTCTAGGCAAGATTGACAGCCCGCAACGATTACATGCGATTAATCTCCAGTCGCCTCAAGAGGTGAGCGACATTCGTAACCTTTTTCTTTTTCGAAGTTTCTGATCAAGAGGAATTTTAGGGAACCGAGGAATGGATGCCCCCAACCCTAGAGTTAAAAGCTCGCATGAAACCAAGAAATCGTGATAAAATCTTGTTTGACTTTCCCACATTATATATCTCCGTGTAGACACCCTTATTGTTGGTCTATCCATTTTTACTACCGTATGAATGATCGAACTTCGAGGACGAAGTTATTGTTAAGGGGGTAATGATGTAACAACCCTCAAAATCCGACTAGGACAATTTACTTGGATTTATCTAGGTATCTATCCCTAGAGGTTTATTAAGAGAATTGACCTTCTAGACATTTAAGGCATAGTGATAGTTGCCTTCTAGTTCAATGAAATACCATAGATAACGAATTATCTTAGAAATGCCATAAACAATAACTACATTTATTCACGACAATCTCAAGCTATAAATTAGTTCTAATCGAACTTGGTGGAATGGCAATGAACCAAAAAATTTATTTCGAGAAGTTGGGATTATATAAATAAGGATGCAAGGTTCCTAAGTTGTGATAACAACCAAAAATACTTATAAATGTCCAACAAATCAAACATCAATCGAATTAAAGTATATGCAAACACAAATATATATATATGATGACCATCTTAAAATATATATTCATAAACTATTATGCATATAAAAGTGTATGATATATATATATATAATATATATATATATATATATATATATATATATCAAAATCATATCACAATATATATATATATATATATATATATATATATATATATATATATATATATATATATATATATATATATATATATATATATATATATATATATATATATATATATATATATATATATATATATATATATATATATATATATATATATATATATATATATATATATATATATATATATATATATATATATATATATATATATATATATATATATATATATATATATATATATATATATATATATATATATATATATATATATATATATATATATATATATATATATATATATATATATATATATATATATATATATATATATATATATATATATATATATATATATATATATATATATATATATATATATATATATATATATATATATATATATATATATATATATATATATATATATATATATATATATATATATATATATATATATATATATATATATATATATATATATATATATATATATATATATATATATATATATATATATATATATATATATATATATATATATATATATATATATATATATATATATATATATATATATATATATATATATATATATATATATATATATATATATATATATATATATATATATATATATATATATATATATATATATATATATATATATATATATATATATATATATATATATATATATATATATATATATATATATATATATATATATATATATATATATATATATATATATATATATATATATATATATATATATATATATATATATATATATATATATATATATATATATATATATATATATATATATATATATATATATATATATATATATATATATATATATATATATATATATATATATATATATATATATATATATATATATATATATATATATATATATATATATATATATATATATATATATATATATATATATATATATATATATATATATATATATATATATATATATATATATATATATATATATATATATATATATATATATATATATATATATATATATATATATATATATATATATATATATATATATATATATATATATATATATATATATATATATATATATATATATATATATATATATATATATATATATATATATATATATATATATATATATATATATATATATATATATATATATATATATATATATATATATATATATATATATATATATATATATATATATATATATATATATATATATATATATATATATATATATATATATATATATATATATATATATATATATATATATATATATATATATATATATATATATATATATATATATATATATATATATATATATATATATATATATATATATATATATATATATATATATATATATATATATATATATATATATATATATATATATATATATATATATATATATATATATATATATATATATATATATATATATATATATATATATATATATATATATATATATATATATATATATATATATATATATATATATATATATATATATATATATATATATATATATATATATATATATATATATATATATATATATATATATATATATATATATATATATATATATATATATATATATATATATATATATATATATATATATATATATATATATATATATATATATATATATATATATATATATATATATATATATATATATATATATATATATATATATATATATATATATATATATATATATATATATATATATATATATATATATATATATATATATATATATATATATATATATATATATATATATATATATATATATATATATATATATATATATATATATATATATATATATATATATCTGCCCAAAATCATCTTCAAAACAATTTACAAGGGTATAAATCTTTATCTCTTTACTAGATTTAATCTTGTTCTTGTTTATATTCAAAGGTTTTATCAAAAGTTTATGTTTTCTTCTTGTTTTCTTTGTAATACACACTTGATGAGGGCAAAGTTGATAGGATCTTTCTCCTCATGCACATGCATGTCGAAACCCTTGAGAAAGATCCAAGGATTCAACAAGTTTAAGACCCAAAAGTGTTGTTATAGATTAAGTAGCTTTTAAAGTGATTTCTTTTTGATAGATCTATATGTTTTTGTATATTTTGAAGAATATATTTCTGAGATTTTTCATTAAAAAGTGTTTTTATATTGTTGGGTGTGAGATCTATGAAAGTTTGTATTGAAAAGTGTTGATTTGAATGCATGCATGTTAGATCTAAGAAAGTTGAATCTTGTTGTTGGATTATGAGATGGATATGGACTTGTATTAAGTGAAAAATATGTTAAAAGAAGTATAATAATCTGGATTTTATGAATATATTACAAGAAATATGAATCTTATATGAATCAAACCAAAACTATGTCCAAAATCTCTAACCGAAAATCACAAGAAAGTTCACAGAATCTGTTTTTGAAAGTGGAGCGTGTAAAAATAGTTTAAAATGGACGAACTGGGTGAAACTCATAAAATATAAAACGAAGCCGTTTGAGTTAACTTTCATTTCCCACTGGAATCAGATTACAAGACGAAGTGGAACTCAAGTTGTGAATTTTCTACCAAAAATGGTCATTGGTGAGTTGATATAATCAAGAACATTCTGACAGAAATAATCTTTTGTCTTGGAACGGATAAACTGAGCATGTGAGGGCCGTTTCAAGAAAAACTTGCAAAATAAAAGTTGTAGATAAACGAGTTAAATTTAACCACCAACTGAAATCAATCAAAAATACTGAAGCAAACAAATGATATGATTTTGCTACTAAAACTTGTCAAAACTGCATTTTTGTCTGAATATTTTATCAACTTTAACAATTTTTACCTCCTAATCCATAAGGTTTCAGGAGGCCATACTTGGTGGAAAGTAAGTCCAATGTGTCCTAAACTTAAAATCAAATCATGGAATTTTTATTAAGAGCAAAACCCAAAGAACTTTTATAAAACTTTCGAATATGCAAAACAGTGACTGTTTTGACCACTTCCATTTATAAAAATATTTAGAGGTAGTAAACATTCTTTATAAATTAAGAAAAAATTCACAAAATAAGTGGACACATATAGGTTATTGTATAAAAATCAGGAGGGTCCAAATAATTCGGTTTAACCCCAAAACAGTAGCCAACATTTATAAAAATATGAAGTAAAAACAGAAAATTCTGAAGTAAACCAATAATTTGTGTAATGGGCTAAAAGATACACTAAGGACCATAATGGGCCAACCCGGCCCAAATAATAAACCCATTGAACCAATAAATCAGTAGGCCCACTTGGACCAATAAACCATGTAGCCCAATAACCAATATAACCCACTAAACACATAACCCAAATAAGGTTAAGCCCAATAACTAAATTAAGCCCAAGTCACTTAAAAGCCCATAACACTTAGGCCCAATTTGGTGATGGCCCATAACACCTAAGCGAATTTCATAAACCCGAATAATCATAAGACATATTGAGAAGTATGTGAGTAAAAGATAAGCGTAATCAAAGTAACACAAAAAGGATGATTAAGTAGAATGGACATAAGTAATTACGTTAATCAAACTATAAATTGATATCACGAATGCTAACTAGTATTAAAATCGGTTACACATCAAATGATGAATAAATATAATATAACTTAACATGGCATTCCCATATGATAACCTAAGATGCCAAACGAAACCACAAATGAAGGCAAGTTACCGAAATTCTAACAACTTATAACTACATGTATAATGAAAGTGACCTTTTACACCATCAATCTCTACAACCAAAAAGATGCGAATACTAGCAATACACTTGGATCCCATAATCGATGACAACATAATGAAAGTGGCATTTCTAAGTGATGGCTTAAGATAGGAACTTACGTTTATTAGTCCTCGCATAGGGATAGTCTTGGCTTTGAAATGTGGTTGAGGACCATGATGGAATATATGATCAAGGAAGCGATAGATGGGAAGTACCCATTTTGGATAAGTGGATATAATATGCGGCATATCAAGGTGAGTCATAGCCCCCTTTCAAACTCTTTTATGTGTTTTACTTTCGGGGTGAAAAACATGATAAATAAAATTGCTTTATATATATGAATGATTCTTGAAAGAATGATTATGAAATGGGATATATCGTATGTTCAATGTGTTATAAGTTATATGATGAGCTTGAGTTATGTCAAACTGTATCACTTCGGTACACTACTATTAACTCTGAAAGGGGAGGCCTGTAGTTAGAGGGTTGCGCAACTAGGAGTCGTCCACTCACCCACTAAAATAGGTAACGGTGGAATGTTGGTTGCCTTTGTGGCCACTTTCATTGCCAGTCCGACCCGAGTGGTGCTCTAATCTACTTTATATTAGGCGGTCGTCTCCATGGCACGATCCCCTTCTTTATTAATTGCACTTGATTGACAGCTTGTGCTATGAAATGAAATATTATGTTGGTTGGGACAGGAAATGGTCTTAGTAGTGGCTCAAGCACAAACTCATCAAATTATGCCTTGGGCTAAATGTTATTGAAATTACTTATGGTTGGATATTATGGATTGAACATACGGTTTGGGTATTGGACTTCATATGGAATCTTGAAAGTTGTTGAAGTTGGCGATATTGAAATGTTGATGACCGAATGGTTTTGATGTATGATTAATCGATTTATATACTTTTTCTCTCACGATAAATTCGACAAATGAGAACTTTATAATTTACCATGGATTCTCAACTCTTTGAAATGACGTTATGGTATTTTGAAAACTTGATGGTTTGATATGGAAATTTTCGCCGATCATACGTTTTGGGTATGTTGATATCTAATAACATGTTTTCTAAGTATTTAAAATGGTTAGGTAACGAGATTTACTTAAAAACCTATGCACTCACCAACTACGTTTTCGTAGTTGACACTTTTTCTTCATGCTTTTCAGGAATTAGCATAAGCTTTGAGGAATTATATGCTTCATGTTTGTTTGCATTGCACTTTGGAGTCAAAGATCAAACCTTGTGATGGGCAATGGAATCCGCCTTGATCATTGTAGTATATCATCTCATGTATTTGTTATTTGTTTCGTGGACTTAATATCCACGTATGGTAGATGTATTGTACTTGGGAATTAGTTCACATGCTTGTGCATTGTAAAATTATTTTTATCAAATAAAGCTATGGTGAATGTTATCTATTATCCTTTGTTTTGAATACTCGACTTTCTGTACATCTCATCGTTCCGCCTTAGTTGGGGTGTTACAAGTGTGGCCTTAGACAGGGGGACCCGATGTCACCTTATTTATTTACTATGGTTATGGAGGTTCTAACTCTTATTTTGCATAAAGCTGTGGCGAGTCCTTCCAGGTTTCGATTTCACAACAAGTGCAATAAAGAAAGAGTTGTTAACCTGTGTTTTGCTGACGACTTGTTTCTCTTTGCTCGAGGTGTTACTACTTCAGTCAAGGTTATTATGCAGGCATTAAATGAGTTTAAGGACATGTCTGGTTTGGTTCCAAGCCTGCCGAAGAGTACTGTTTTCTTTTGTAATATTTCTGAGCAGGTTAAGCAAGGTATTCTTAATATCTTGCCCTTTGAGGAAGGTACCCTCCCTATCAGATATTTGGGTGTTCCCCTAGTGTCTTCAAGGCTCCTATATAGAGATTGTAAAATTCTTGTTGAGAAAATGGAGAAAAGAATTACAGATTGGAGGAACAAGACGTTGTCTTTTGCTGGTAGGCTTGAATTGGTTAAATCTGTCCTTGCTTCCTTACATCTTTACTGGGCATCGGTTTTTAGCCTTCCAGCTAAAATCATAAAGGAATTAGAGCAAAAAATGCGGGAATTTCTATGGTGTCAGGGGCCTATGAAGAGAGGTAAAGCCAAGGTTTCTTGGAATACAGTTTGCCTTCCTAAGGAGGAAGGTGGCTTGGGAATAAAGAGATTAGCAAAATAAAGCTCTTTTAACCAGCCATCTGTGGAGTATTTTGACGCATAGGGAGTCACTTTGGGTACGGTGGGTTCACTCTTATAGGTTGAAGAATAGAAGCCTTTGGGAGGTGCGGATCCCTTCAGATTGTTCTTGGGGTTGGAGGAAATTGTTACGGTTAAGATACTTGGTTCGCCCTTTCATTTGGTCGCAAGCAGGTAATGGGCATTCAATATCAGCATGGTTCGACAAATGGGCTGACCAATGTCCACTTATTGCATTTATACGGCCACGAGATATACGAAATGCAGGTCTGTCTCTTTCTTCACGTCTTAGTGATATATGGAATGAGAGTAATTGGCTCTGGCCGGTTGCATGGTTTGATTTATATCCAGTTTTGATTGACCTTCCTGATTTGATCTTTAATAACTCATGTGATAAATTGGTTTGGAAGGATCATAATTCGTGCATTATACCATTCTCGACTTGGGGAGTATGGAATACTATTAGAAAGCGTGAACAGGTTGTTCCTTGGCATAGTATTGTTTGGGTTTTGGAATATAATATACTCACCGGGATATTAAAAAATCCCATTACCCAAAAGCTTAAATTTTGATCCTGCAAATAATATCTCTCGTACTAGATATATATTCGTTAGTGGGATTATAGATCCTGACAATATCAAGATCCTGTTATATCAAGATAATAAGCTAACACAGCCAGAACTAATTAATTGATTAATACTAAGGATCCTCTCAGAACATCATATTATTAAGCAGATATTTTATAAGGTCTAAAGTGTAAATTCAATCAGGATCCTAGTGGTGAAAATTCTACCCCAAACAACAACCTGGATTGAAGATAAGGACGAATGACGTGACTAGGAAGAATCCTAGGATCCAGGTTGGTGGTTGGATTTACATATGCGTGTCCATACTCTTATTGAATGAAAAAGAATGAGTGGCAGTACTTGGGGACCACAAGTACTATGAATTGGCACGATCAAATATTCCCTCTGACATCCAATAGAAGATGAATACGTGGTTGAATTGGACACCAAGAGAAGAAGGGCCTTCGCCTATAAAAGCCCATTCCTTGATTGCATATGTGTGGCATTCCTGAGAATTATTCTTCACATAAGTTTTCTTTGCTCTTATACACAGCTTAGTCTGTATGAGATCAGCTTGGGCTGATTCTCTTGAGTAGAAACTTATTGATTGTAATTTGTCATTTCAAAGGGTTGTTTAGATATCTGTAGGCTATCTTGTTTCCGCACAACCCTGTAATTCTATATAGATCATTTCTTAATAAAGGATTACTTTGAAAAATACAATCTGTGTTGAAGAATGTCTCTTATTTTACTTGCTTTACTGTTTTATTGATTCCTGTTCTTTACATCTTTTATATTTAAGCTGAGTCATTAAAACTTGTATTTAGTAAAAGTTTGTAAAGATCGAATTAAGTTGTATTCACCCCCCCCCCCCCCCCCCCCCCCCCCCCCCCCCCCCCCCCCCCCCCCCCCCCCCCCCCCCCCCCCCCCCCCCCCCCCCCCCCCCCCCCCCCCCCCCCCCCCCCCCCCCCCCCCCCCCCCCCCCCCCCCCCCCCCCCCCCCCCCCCCCCCCCCCCCCCCCCCCCCCCCCCCCCCCCCCCCCCCCCCCCCCCCCCCCCCCCCCCCCCCCCCCCCCCCCCCCCCCCCCCCCCCCCCCCCCCCCCCCCCCCCCCCCCCCCCCCCCCCCCCCCCCCCCCCCCCCCCCCCCCCCCCCCCCCCCCCCCCCCCCCCCCCCCCCCCCCCCCCCCCCCCCCCCCCCCCCCCCCCCCCCCCCCCCCCCCCCCCCCCCCCCCCCCCCCCCCCCCCCCCCCCCCCCCCCCCCCCCCCCCCCCCCCCCCCCCCCCCCCCCCCCCCCCCCCCCCCCCCCCCCCCCCCCCCCCCCCCCCCCCCCCCCCCCCCCCCCCCCCCCCCCCCCCCCCCCCCCCCCCCCCCCCCCCCCCCCCCCCCCCCCCCCCCCCCCCCCCCCCCCCCCCCCCCCCACAGGTGGTGGCTATTCTCAAAATTATTAAATCAACTGTAAGATGGAGACTTGCTTCGCTTAAGTACAAGAATACTCCTAATGTTACAAGACTTCTGGAAGCGTGGGATCTCCCTAGTAATGCCCTCCTCCTGTCGGATGCAAGTTAATTTTGGCTGAGTTACTCGTAGTTACTTTGTGATATTGTAACTCTAGTTGTATTTGTTTGCTTTTTGCTTGTTTAACACTTGTATGGCATGTCATACAAGTGAACGGATTTGGTACTCTGCCAAATCACTTGTACTTTATTGTTTGGGTTTTGGAATATAATATACTCACCGGGATATTAAAAAATCCCATTACCCAAAAGCTTAAATTTTGATCCTGCAAATAATATCTCTCGTACTAGATATATATTCGTTAGTGGGATTATAGATCCTGACAATATCAAGATCCTGTTATATCAAGATAATAAGCTAACACAGCCAGAACTAATTAATTGATTAATACTAAGGATCCTCTCAGAACATCATATTATTAAGCAGATATTTTATAAGGTCTAAAGTGTAAATTCAATCAGGATCCTAGTGGTGAAAATTCTACCCCAAACAACAACCTGGATTGAAGATAAGGACGAATGACGTGACTAGGAAGAATCCTAGGATCCAGGTTGGTGGTTGGATTTACATATGCGTGTCCATACTCTTATTGAATGAAAAAGAATGAGTGGCAGTACTTGGGGACCACAAGTACTATGAATTGGCACGATCAAATATTCCCTCTGACATCCAATAGAAGATGAATACGTGGTTGAATTGGACACCAAGAGAAGAAGGGCCTTCGCCTATAAAAGCCCCATTCCTTGATTGCATATGTGTGGCATTCCTGAGAATTATTTCTTCACATAAGTTTTCTTTGCTCTTATACACAGCTTAGTCTGTATGAGATCAGCTTGGGCTGATTCTCTTGAGTAGAAACTTATTGATTGTAATTTGTCATTTCAAAGGGTTGTTTAGATATCTGTAGGCTATCTTGTTTCCGCAACAACCCTGTAATTCTTTGTATAGATCATTTCTTAATAAAGGATTACTTTGAAAAATACAATCTGTGTTGAAGAATGTCTCTTATTTTACTTGCTTTACTGTTTTATTGATTCCTGTTCTTTACATCTTTTATATTTAAGCTGAGTCATTAAAACTTGTATTTAGTAAAAGTTTGTAAAGATCGAATTAAGTTGTATTCACCCCCCCTCTACAACTGTTCTGTGTACAATATACTTTGGTATATTGATAGACCTTGGGACGTATCACTTATGATTCGTGTTCCTTCCTTAAATTTCAAGAATCTCAAAAGGATTTTCAAATCTATTAAGTAAGGTAACTCGCTCCCACTCAATCTAAGAACTTACAAGAATTCTCCGATTTAATAAGTATTTAATCTTGCTCCCACTTAATCTAAGAATTTACAAGATTCCTTGATCTTAGTGAGTTCAAGACTTTACTTATTTTGGGATAAAATGATCAACACCTAGTCTTGATCATTTCGAATCAATGTTGCAAGATTCATCGTGGCTAACTCACGAGATTCTTCAACTTATGAAACTTTGACCTAGTCAAAATTCCTTTTAACCTTCTTCGATAGAATCTCAGTGCTGCAAGAATAATATTATTTTTGGATTATATCAAGTCACATCTAGAGTGTGTCCCAATTCAAAACAAATACTTTCAAACAAGTTGTAAAGTATAGAATTTGAGCTTGTGTGTGTGTTAGTGTGTGTAACAATGGCGGTTTGATGTGAGAGAAAGTAAAGAGAGAAAGTAGAGTTGGCAGGGAAAGTTTTGATAGCATAAATTGTCAAAAGGTTACAAAATACATTATGGAGGGGGTTTATATACATATGACTAATTTACACTAAGCCCCCTTCCATACTTAGACATTTACATTCTAAGTACAAACATACAATAGAAATACAAATCACCTACTACAAATTATATTTCTAACAATCTCCCCCTTAGTAGTGATTTGTCAAAAATATCCAGTCTTTGTCCATCTTCAAGCTCTTGTATTCGGTCTGTCTTTGTTTGGATGCCAGAACCAATTATCCCCTTCAGGTCTATCATCTGGAACAATCATGTTTGCTTCAAAGTTTCTTGGTGGAATGTTTTGTGGTCCAGGAAGATGACTAGGTTCGTACTTGATCCAACAACCTCCTCTCCGACGTACAACATACTTAGACTTCTTGACATTCTTAGCTTCTCTCATCATTCTGATGCTGTCTCGGTATTCAAGTCTTTGATTAATCTTGGAGATTGCCTTATCAAATACTTTCCTTTTCTTTCCATCTTGGTCATCTTCTTTCAAACATAACAACACATTCTTGCAAAACTCTAATGTTCCATCTGAATAAGAAGCAAGTTCATCCATGCGAATGAAAATCTTCTTCTTTCGACTATTGAGAAAAACAACTCCGACGGATGGTTCTTCTATGACATGACCAATACTAAGCTGTTCAATATCTCCGGTATACAGACTTTGATCTGGATATGGCACATTGATCTTTCTCTTGACAACTTCAAATCCTATCTGAAAATCTTCCAATGAAGCGTATTGAATGCAGCTTGACATATATCTTTTTACAGCTTCAAAGGCAATAACGTCTTCACGATATCTTTGCATTGCATTCAGGAAATGATTGTAGAGAAAGATAATGTCATCAACTGGCAGCAGCTTGAACTGTGCTTCAGTAAATCTGTACATCTTGTTGTTATCTCTTTTCACATGATAGCAAGGGACAGAGATAGAAACCCTTCTAATCAAAATTACTCTGACAAGCACCAAGATTTTATGATTTCTTTCTTCTTCGAGAAGCTTGGGATTGTATTACTTGGTGAGTTTAAGAAGCTCTTTGTATTCTTCAACTTGTCTTGCTTCCTTAAACTTGTACATTGAATCTAATTCTGGTCTCTTAGTTTTGGTAACTTTGGTAGCTCCACAAAATATTGGATACGCTCTTTCTTCCAGATATCTAGACTTCTTAGCTGCCTCCTTTGGCTTAACACCAAGAGCAACCATTTGTTCTTTATCCCTCAAGAAGTATCCCCGATTAATAAACCTCCTTTGTTCTTCAGTCAATTCTGTAGGAAAGTAATCAGGAAGAACTTCCTCGGATATGATTGCCTCTTTCAACACTTGTTTATATGTTGACTTCTTGAAATTCTGAGATGCAGCTTCAGGAGTCTTTCTCAATTCATCAAAACTATTGAAGTCTTCAAAAGTGTAATGCTGTGGAGTTGTGAAACCATGAGTAGATGATTCTCCACCTTCTTTTCTGCTTGAAGAACCTGTTTCAAAATAATCAAGGTCTGGAAATTCTTCAAACATTGGTTCTTCATCAGCTTCTACATTTACTGGAGTCTCAACTATTTCTTCAAACATTGGTTCTTCATCAGCTTCTACGTTTACTGGAGTCTCAACTATTTCTGGTTCATCCAAGATTACATTATCTTTTCTTGCCTCAACTTCTGCTTCGCCTTCAGCGTATTCAACAATTTCATTCTCAATAACAAACCCTTCTTCTTCATCAACTACAACATTCTCATGTACTTCTTCTTCTTCTTCATCACTATCTGCTCCAAAGACTTCATTAAATTTTCTTTTAATCTCAGCAATTCTTTCAATCTCCTCAGGGTCATCCTCATTGTTTCTTTCGTTGAATCTTTCAGTAAAATCTTTAGCTATTTTGTCAACTTCTCTTTGAGTTTCATCAGCAAGCTCTTTCCATCTTCTATCAGATCTAGCTCTAACAGCAGCTAATCTTTCAATTTCAGCTTGATCTTCTTCAATATCATCTTGATTTCCACCCTCAGATCTTTCTTGCATCACCACATCTTCAACATTCATATCAACTCTTGCCGAAGTATTTCCAGTATTAGTCTGACCTTCTCCTTGGTTCTCCCCCTCGGGGTGATCATCAGAATCAGGATCATCCCGTCGAGAAGTAACCGAGGTCGGTCGGCAAGATTCTAACGCTAACAAACGTAATTCAAATGCAGCAAGTTTTGCATCATACTCTGCTTTTTGATTTTGAACTTGATCATGAAGATTCTTTACTTGTTTTTCATGTGCAATCTCCCTTTCTCTTACCTCCAAAGCAGTCAACACTCCTCTTTCAGTTAATGTCAATAAATCACCTTCAGACCTTAAGATATTCAACAAATGATCAAAAGCTTTGTCTTTTTCTTGGTACTTTGTTGTTGGTGATATTTGAGATGGTGTTTGTGTTCTTTGTGTTGGTGGTTGAGATGGAAGTGTAGTACCCAACCCGGAGGTTGTTTGCACACTTGTGGTGTGACCTAAATTCAGCGTAGCTGATTCAGGATTTCCTGCAGATCCTCGGGTTAAACCCTCACCAGCAGTTTGAGATTCAGTGGCTTTGCAACCAGAATCGGGTTGTGTCCTAGACTGTGATAAATCACTGTCTAGGACTTGTTGTAGGGTAACACCACTAACAACACCGGGGTCACTGAGAATGCCCGTTAATACAGTCTCAGGTTGATCCTGAGGAACAGCAGTGTCACCTTGGCGTTCATACTGCCCCCAGTCTCGGTCTGAGAACTGTTACCTGCGGCTAAAGCTGGCATGATGTTAGCTAAGGCAGGATTTCCAAGCTGTCCTTGAGGGTCACACAAAGTGGGTCCCTCTCCGCTTGTTCTGGCAACAGTACTAAACTGTGCTTGTGAATCCGTGTGCCTAGGAGATCTAGACTATTGTGCACGAAATGAAGTCGAGAGGTGGGGCTGTTCCTCTCTATTTTCAACACTCTCATCCTCCAAATGAGGAGAGTGTGGTGAACGTGGTTGTTCCCCATGCATTTGTGAGACTAACTCCTGTTGTGAGGAGTCAGAATGGCGAGGAGAGTTCGGTTCAAGCGAGAAAGGGGAGTTCTCGACTTCTATCCTAGGGTTGACATCCCGGCTAGACATATTGGTTTCAACTATCAGAGGGCTAACGTTTTCTTTATGCCCTTATCCTAACCCGGACCTCTCAACCTCTCTAATATTTTCAACTCCTCCCTCAATCCCGCCTTGTTCCTCCTGCACATCCTCATCTCCAGTGCTAACATGCTCAGTATCCAACTCAGATAATACATTATCAACAATTCGTGTTGCTTGATCAACATCCAACTCTGCTGAGGCCCCAATATGTTCAGATCTAGCAGACTTATGCTTTCTTTTGGATTTCTTCTTTGATTTCTTTGGTGTCCTTCGAGCAATCATTTTTATTCGTCTACCAGGTATTACAGGTGGTTCATTTGGTAGTGCTGAAGCAAGTGGTGTCGGATTTAGTACAGGTGATGATTGTAATGGTGTAAGTGTCGGTGGAATTGGTGAAACAACAGATGGTATTGGTGTAGAAGGTGAAGATTGTGAAAATTGACCGGTTGGTGTAGATTGTGTTGTTTGAATGGATGGTGAGGTTTGAGAAGTAATATTCGGTGTAGATTGGAAAACAGGTGAAGAAACTGGTTCGGGTGTAACAGCTTCTTGTTCAAACATAACTCTTTTTGATTTCCTCTTCCTCTGCCCAGAAGTCCCCTCATCACTAACCCCTCTTTTTCTTTTATTAGACCTAGGACCCTCACTTGTCGACCTATACACAGCTTGGGTAGGAATCTGTCGGCTTTCAGATCCCATCACTGTGGCTAACCACTCTCTATAAGTCCTAAGGTGGGGACTCTGAGCAGGAACCAGATTAAGCAGAAATGGTGGAATAGGAAAAGGTCTAGCAACTTCACTACCTGTGCCTCTCATGTTGGATTTGTACATTGCAATGACATATTTAAAGCTGTCTTCCAACTTTGGAATTTCTTCAGCATTATCAAGAACATCTTCGATAATCAATGTGAAGAATCTGATAAAGGGAATATATTTTCTGTCCTGTACATCTTTTCCCTTTACAACCTGGATCATCTTATCCCATATAATCTTTGCAAAGTCACACTACACATTGTGAGTGACTGCATAGTAGATTGACAGAGAATGCTTTATCATTGCATCAAGTCCTTTCTAGGATGGCATTAAACAGGTGCAAAGCACATTATACATCGTATGCCAGAGAGTTGCTATATTCATCCTTTTAAAGTCTCTCATTGTTGCCAACTCTCCTTCGTATCCCAAAGAATGAACTCCAGCCAACATTTCTTCAACAGATGGGAGTTCTTCATATTCTTCAAATTCAGGGAAACCAACAATAGATCTGAACTCATCTAAAGTGAATTTGCATTCGAAAACATTATCTTCTGACTTCAGAGAGAATTTGAAGTAGTCTGCAGTTTTGTATCTTTTACTTCCTTTCACATATTCAATTGTTTCCCACAAATCAAAGATATACTTCTCGGGAACAATTGCAGCAGCAGTTAAAGCATTATTCAGATGATGATGGCTCAGAATCTCCGTAATGATTGGAAACTTTGAAGAAAAAGGATATGTAGTGCTTGATTCGCTTGCATTTTCATTGAAGCACCTTCTTGAAACATAGCCATCTTTTGTATTTATTATTTTTCTGAAAAGACAAACTGACCAAAATTTTGACCAGAAAATACATTTTAAACACAGAAAAATATAGAACACACCAACATTTAACAAACACATTTATTAGACAAAGACCATGTTTCGCACATATATAAAAAATGAGAAAACAAAGTAGTACACAAAGGCGTTCAATACCTTGCCTCTCACCCAAATATATATACGAAACATGACGATATATAGAATCACATAAGTATTAAAAGATAAGAAAACGAAGGTAGTACACAAAGGCGTTTCGATACCTTGCTTCTTATCCCAACACTTATGAAATACTATATAGACAAATACAATACACACATACATACATACATACATACATACATACATTTTAAAAATGAAATATAAGTAATAAAATAAAAATAAAAAAACTTAGATAAAAATTTTTTTAAGAAAATAAAAACCAATTTGAACTGTTTGCCGAGCTCAAACCTCGGCAAATGGGGGTTTCAAAAAAAAATTCACAAAAATTTTCCCAGAATTTAATAAGGACTAAAAATTGGTTTTGGGAAAAATTTTGATAAAATGAATGATTTGCCGAGCAAACATCTCGGCAAACACGAGAATGGAACAGTACAGGCACACAAGTCATCGTGTTTGGGAGTTGAACCTCGTAAACGCCGAGCTCAAAGCTATGCAAATAAGCAGTTCAGACCAACTCCTTTTAAGTGTATGAAATTTCCTTTTAATTGGACAACAACAATGTTGACAATTGATTAAAGGAGAATTTCAAAGAAAATTGAAGTTTGCCGAGCTCAAAGCTCTGCAAATGAAAGGTTCAAGTCTTATAAAAAATTTGAAAATCCAATTTGTACTGTTTGCCGAGCTCAGAGCTCTGCAAACAGTTGAATTTAAGACTTGGGAAAAAAATTTCAAAATGAACTGTTTGCCGAGCTCGGAGCTCAACAAACAGTTAAATTAGGACTTGGAAAAATTTTGGAAAACCAATTGCACTGTTTGCCGAGCTCATAGCTCTGCAAACGGTTGTTTTTAGACTTGGAAAATTTTGAAAACCAAATTGTATTGTTTGCCGAGCTTAGAGCTCTGCAAACAGTTGTTTTTAGAACTTTGAAAAAATTTGGAAATCAATTTGCACTGAATGCCGAGCTTAGTGCTCTGCAAACAGTTGATTTAAGAACTTGGTGAAAAATAAATTTGATTTGGTAAAAACAAGTATTTGCCGAGCTAAAAGCTCTGCAAATGACTCTTTTGATCCAAAAACTTGTTTTAGAAAAATATGAACTTGTTTTACCAGAATATATGATGATTTGACGATTATCATGAACAAATAACGCATTTGCCGAGCTAAATGCTCTGCAAATGGCATTTTTCTTCAGACATTCATATTTTCACCCAGCCCTTTATCATTCAAACCCAGAAAAATTCAAACTTATGCAGATTAAGGCATAAAATTCATATAAACATCAAGTAATAACCCTAATCATGCAACTAATACAACAACTAATCACAATCAATCATCACAAAAATCAAAAAAAACAAGAAAGTTCATTCAGGCATTTAATCAAACAGTTGGCATTCAATATGAAAACAAGAAATTTCACCTTTAAATTGATGATCTGATGAAGAAAATAGAAGATTCTTAGCACAAACACGATCACCAATACCAACACACTTTGATTCTTGAGAAAAAAAATTGAAAGATGACAGATTGATTTGTTTTTGAGAGAAAATATCAAGAAACAATTTATTTGAATTTGAAATGAATAAGACTTTTGGCCCGCCCGCCCATTTTTCCTTTTAAAACACAAATCCGGGTTGTGGATCTGGGTCTGACCCGCGTGTCAACCCGAGTTCCAAACTTATTTTGGGCTTAAAAACAAATGTTGGGCTTTTCTTGTTGGGTTTTCACTAAAAACAAACAAACAAAATAAATAAAATAAAAAAACATAAAAATAAAATAAAAATAATATTAAAAAACAAAATAATAAAACAAAATTAAACAAATAAAATGAAAAATAAAATAAAATGAAAAATCTTTTTATCATTTTAGAATTTTCTAATTTTGTATTTGGTTTTTCTGATTTTAAAACAAACACACATAAAATAAAATAAACAAATAAAACAAACAGATTAAAAATAAGCAAACAAATATTCACATGCAATTACACACTCCCCTCAAATTAAGCATATACCAAAACAGTAAATTTACAAACTCCCCCTAAAATCATGCATTCTACCCTTTTTCTCCCCCTCAAACATTGCATTTAATCACAGATAAAACACATCAATGTTTGAAACAGAGAATGACCATAGAATACAAGGCATGTAAGCATTTAAGTTTGTAAATCTAGCATTCCCAACTTGGTTTTAAGAAAATTAAACCTTTGCTCATCCAGAGGTTTGGTGAAAAGGTCAGCAAGTTGGTAGTCTGTCAGGACAAAATAGAGTTCGATGTTACCTTTCTCGACATGATCTTTAAGAAAATGGTACCGAACATCTATGTGCTTGGTCTTTGTGTGCTGTACAGGATTACAAGAAATAGCAATAGCACTCTTAGAGTCACAGTAGATGGGAATTCTGTTGAACTGAAATCCATAATCAGTCAACTGAGTCTTCATCCAAAGAACTTGTGAACAACAGCTTGCTGCAGCAACGTATTCAGCTTCTGCAGTAGATGTGGATACACAATTCTGTTTCTTCGAAGACCAACTGACTAATCTATCCCCAAGAAACTGTACACTCCCAAAAGTACTCTTTCGATCAAGCTTACAACCTGCATGGTCAGCATCCGAATATGCTATTAACTGAAACCCGGTATCCCTTGGATACCAGAGACCAAGGTTCACAGTGCCTTTCAGGTATCAGAATATCCGTTTGACGGCCTGGAAATGACTTTCCTTAGGATTGGCCTGGTACCTGGCACACATGCATGTGGCGAACATAATATCCGGGAGACTTGCAGTCAAATACATGAGCGAACCTATCATACTGCGATATCTCTTTTGATCAAAATATTTTCCATTTAAATCAGCATTAATCTTTGTTCGAGCTTCCATGGGTGTACCAATTGTTTGACAATCCATCATATCAAACTTTTTCAACATGTCAAGAATGTACTTTGTTTGACAAATAAATGTACCATTTGACAATTGTTTGACTTGTAGACCAAGGAAAAAGTTTAATTCACCCATCATGCTCATTTCAAATTTCTTGATCATTAAAGCTGAAAAATTCTTGCAGTATTTAGGATTAGTTGACCCGAAAATTATGTCATCAACATAAATCTGGATTAGAATGATGTCACTCCCTTGTCGTTTGATAAACAAGGTATTGTCAATCGAACCTTTGCTAAAGCCTGATTTCACAAGATAAGAAGATAGAGCATCATACCATGCACGAGGGGCTTGTTTCAGACCATATAAAGCCTTATCTAACCTGTAAACATAGTCCGGATGTTTTGAATTCACAAATCCCTCAGGTTGTTCAACGTACACTTCTTCTTTGAGAATCCAATTCAAGAAGGCAGTTTTGACATCCATTTGGTAGACTGTGAAGTTCTTGTAGGCAGCATAGGCAAGAAACATCTGAATAGCCTCAATTCGTGCAACTGGTGCGAATGTCTCATCGTAATCAATTCCATCATCTTGGCAATATCCCTTTGCAACCAATCATGCTTTGTTGCGTACAACAACTCCAGTTTCATCCTTTTTATTCTTGAAGATCCATTTGGTCTTAATTGGCTCCTTGTTTTTGTAAGGATTGGGAACCAATTTCCACACCTCAAGACGTTCGAATTGATTCAGTTCTTCCTGCATTGCTTTTACCCAATCTGGACAACTTTGAGCTTCATTCACTGTCTTTGGTTCAATAATACTCAGAAAATTCACAAACAGACATTCATTCACGGATGCGGATCTTGTCTGAACTCCAGTTGTTGGATTTCCAGTGACTTGAGAAATTGGATGAGCTCTTGTCCATTTGGTTGTATGAGGAATTGGATCTAGTGGATCACCAGATTCTTCGGAATCAATGAAATCAGGAGAATGTTGCTCTGTCAATTGTTCGAATGAAGTAGCAATTGGCTCAACAAAGTCATTGGGATCATAATCTTCAGGATTGGTTGAAGGATTTGTCACTTGAGAGATATTATGAGGTTGAGTATGCAACTCTGAAGTATCAGTAGGTGGAGGAGAATCAGATGATGAATTAACATCTGATGATTGTGATGGTGAAGACCCATTGGGATCCATTTCTTTTGAGTTTGAACTGGATGGTTCATTTGTATTCACGTCAGATTCAGGAACTTTCTTCGGAACCTGGAAAAATTCTTCAAACAGGATATCCAAATCTTGTGTCGTAGGAGTAGAGAATGATGATTTGACATTTGATGCAATCTTTGTTGTGGAAGCTTGTGGACTTTGAAGTTCGGGTCTTGAACTGTGTTGTTCAAGTACTCTTTCTAACACAAGATTTCATAATGTCACAAGTACTCTTTAAAATATCCAATAATAATCATAAGTATAAATAATCAAAAGTAGTAACGACAATTTCCATAAATGCTCAAGATATAAAACTAAAAAGAGAAATTTTATTAAAACCGTAAATTTTCAAAATGAATCTAATATCCATAAGCATTCATAAAAGTAAAAAACTCGACTAAAGCGAGATACTAAATTGTCTTAAAACAAACAAGACTTAAAACTAAGATTCAACATTTATTAATAAACGCTCTTCAACCATCCGAGCCTTGAATCTTGAGTCTTGTCTCACTACTTTTTTTCTGATCCTGAAAACATTTCAAACAAATGTTTAGATTGATAATCTATATCAACGGTTCAAGGAAAATGATAGTTTACAAAGAGATACCTGATTTGGAGCTTCCCTTTCCCTTGACCTTTTTGAGCTCAGCAAGATAGTCAGGAGCAATTTCGCTCCCAATGTCCTACTTTTCCACAATATAAAAATATAACATCTTTTGAAGGATGATCTCTTTTCTTCTTCTTGCGTGAAGTGGTTTTCGATGCATCTTAGAAAAGCCTTAGAAAAGCCCTCTATTTATAAGGGTGGAAACCCTTTGGAGTTTTCCTAAGTTTCCTATGTCGGATAGGAAAAGGAGTTTCCAAAAATTCATTTTCCCCTTCCTTCCTTGTTTCGTGACCGACCCCATGGGGTATACATGGGACAATCTTGTTTGGTCCATGATCAAATGGATTGGTCCATGGTGCTTAGGTACCAGATCTGATTTTTACCCGATTCACGGTTTCGACACGAAAATCATTTCCAAATCTATTTTGGGAAAGTTCTTATATTTTACATATTTTTACAAGTTCAACTAGTCTTTCAATGTTCTTCGCGTGTGACCCTTCTTGGATCATATATAAACGGCCGTATAAATTTCGTTGAGATATTTTCATAATTCTAACAATATGTTACGTGTTTGTGTATTAGAGTCGAATGACATCCATAATATGTTTATGAGTGTTATTGAGAATATACTTTGTTGATGAAACCAATGTGATTCCATTGGAATATGTGAGCATTAATGCTAAGAAATTGATTGTAGTTGAGCCAAATGAGATTCTTGGGCGGACATAAAAGAAGCTTCGCAGGAAGTTAATCGATTTTGTGCTAGTAAGATGGAAGCATACTTGTGGTGAAAGTTGACTCGGGAAAATGAGTATTTGACCTTTTAATATTTATATAGTAAATAAAAGCAAACTGTGTATTTGACCTTTTAGTTATATTTTAAATTCGTTTTATATTTAGATTTGTAAAAGTTAAATTAAAAGCGTCATAAATACATAAAATTAAAAGGTTACCTTTCTAGGGGTAACTCGGGTTCGATTCCTGCCGAAGGCAAAAATTAAATTGAATTGTCTAAATTACCTTAACACTATCCTTGCTGAGGGTTATGTGGGTACCAATGCAGTACATGTCTCAATCCACCCTTTTTTAAAAATAACCTTTTAATCAGGATCAAGTTCTTATAAATGTTTGTTTCGTGTTTATGGGATTAAAAAAATCTCAAAGAAATATATAGTTGGTTACATAATTGTTATAACTTTTATTAAAAAATAAATTTTAAAAAACACTTTAAATTAATGAATGATAACCAACTTTATTTTCTATCTAACTAAATTTTTAGGACTAGATGGTTCCCGCACGTTGCGACTGTACTAACAAATTACAAAATATTCTACGCTTAACGTTTAATTCAAAGGCTATTTGTAAAAAGGGTTTCGTTGTATGTATGTGTGATGATAGTTTTGGGGGTTGAAATGTTTTAGGGCTATTTTAGTCTAATTGTGTATGTGATATATAGAAGATGTAAAAAAAAGGATAATATAAAATTTTTAAGTTCTTAATTACTTAAAAATGAGGTCTAATTTATTTTATAAGAGATTATAGATTAACAGATTAACATTATAAAAAAAGGTTGAAATTGTAAAATTATAATTAAAAAGAATTTAATCGCAATTAAAGTGAAAATAGATAGCATGTCACACGATCAATTGAAAAAACAACTTTCTTTTTTCTACTCAGGAAAGACATCAAATACACACATCATATTTTAAAAACTATCAAAAGTATTTTGTAAGATAATCTATATCTTTTTTATACAAATAAAAGAAAATTTACTATACAAATACTGATGTTTAATTCATATAAAAGGAAGTGAGCTATACACCATGTTTTTATAATTATATACTAAATTTAGTCCCGTGAAATACACGAAAAGTTAATGACATTTAAAAATAAAATGAATTATTAAATAAATATAAATAAAAAAACTTATAAATTTAAATTTAAAATATAGAAAAAAACAAACTAGTAATTGATATTTACAAAAAATGAAATTTTTGATATATTTTTAATATACGGATAATATAATTTATATAGATTAAAAGGGGTAATTGGATGGAAACCCCCTGATCCCATGTACCATTTGGTACCCACTAATCCCCCAGCCAGGCTAGTGTCCAGGTGATTCTCAACCACTTAATAATCTCCTGATTATCTCAAGTTTGCCTTTGGCAAGACTCGAACCCAAGACCTCCCTTGGAAAGTGGCGGCTGGTGGCCACTGGGCTATTACCCAATGGTTTATTTTTTAAAATGTGGATATAAATTATTATGTAGATTGGATTACCATTATTAATTGAAACATAAATAAGTTTTAGATTTTTTGTTAAAAAATGTATTCCAAAATTTGTTTATTAATAATCATGAAAACCTAAACAGTTTTAACTATAAAAATAAATATTTTGTAGATTTATTTTCTTTTATGAAAAAATAAAAAATGTATATTACTAATAGAAACGGTAAATTAATTAAACTTTTTCTATAATTATTTATATAATTAAAAATTAAAGTATTCGTGAGCCCATATATATTAATTTATAGTTATAATAATAAAAGTCAAAATTAAAAGTAAGTATCATTTTTCTGAAAATATCAAAAGTTGTGATTGGTCGATAAGTCATTATAATAACTGTCTTTTAGTATATAAGAAGATTATCGAACATATTTGATAGTCATCTTTATGTATAACTAAGTGAGAATAATCTATTGTTAATAAGGCCTAACTGTGTCAACTAAGTTTTTTGCTTACTTGTTAATTTAGTCTTATTTATATTATTTAAGGGAAATACTTATTATTTAAGAATCATATAATGAATTAAAAAAAAATAAACTTAATCACGTATTTATTTAAGTTGATATCTACAGTAATAATTTCCTATCGATTATATCAAATTATTTTAACATTGAATTGAATATGATACAGTGAATTTGTATTTCTTTTCATTCTTTTAATTTTAAAATATCTTATTTTACTCTTTGATTTCATCTGTTGTTACATAGTTGAATAATTAAAACAGGATTAAAAAAAACAAGTCTATTGATAAGTGTAAGTCCCAATAACCTAATCGCTAACGAGAACGTACGTTTATAGTTATGTCGAGAGTGTGGTATCCTCTCAAGATAACCGTTTGCTATATGATTATCTAAGTCCTTTCGTCAATTACAGAGTATGTAATCAACCTAAGACTATAACTCGAGTTTGTAATTCATGTATGTGTTTATCGATCAATAGTTCATTTAGCAATTGGAAGTGTAAACCTCTGATTTCGTATCTGTATCTGTTAAACATATAAGATAACATCCAAACACTTAACATGCACAATATCGTTACATAACAAAGTCCAAACGTAATCGTCTAAACAAAACATAAATGCAAACAAACAATTGTTTAACAATCACATAGTAAACTGACATAACAAAACTGTTAACCAAATCTACGTTGTTGTTGTCATACCGAGTTGCACTTACAATTATGTAGAGTTTAGAATTCGAGCTTTAGTGTGTGTTTTAGTGTGTTTTAATGGAGGTTTCTAGTAAGAGAAAGTAGAGAGAGAGTAGAGAGATGTCAGGGAAAGATTAGTTTGTATTATGTGGTAAAAGGTTACAATTAACATAATGGAGGGGGTTTATATACATATGAGCTATTTACACTATGCCCCCTTCCATTGTAACAAGTTTACAATATAGGTACAAAATTACATAAGGTACACAAATCAACTACTACATTTATATTTCTAACAATCTCCCCCTTAGTAGTGATTTGTGAAAAATATCCAGTCTTTGTCTTTCTTTAAGCTCTTGTATTCGGTCTATCTTTGTTTGGATGCCAGAACCAATTTTCTCCTTCGGGTCTATCATCAGGAACAACCATGTTGTCTGCAAAGTTTCTTGGAGGAATGTTCTGAGGACCTGGACGATGACCAGGTTCATACTTGATCCAACAACCACCTTTTCGACGTACGACGTACTTAGACTTCTGAACATTCTTTGCTTCTCTCATCATTCTAATACTGTCTCTGTACTCGAGTCTTTGATTAATCTTGGAGATTGCTTTATCAAACACTTCCTTTTTCTTTTTATCTTGCTCGTCTTCTTGCAGGCACAACAACACATTCTTACAAAAGTCCAAAGTTCCATCAGAATAAGAAGCAAGTTCATCCATACGAATGAAAATCTTCTTCTTTCTGCTATTCAAAAATACAACACCGAAGGATGGTTCTTCTATGATATGACCAATACTTAGCTGTTCAATATCTGTAGTGTATAGACTTTGATCTGGATATGGCACATTAATCTTTCTCTTCACAATTTCAAATCCTATCTGAAAATCTTCCAATGAAGCATATTGTATGCAGCTTGACATATATCGTTTAACAGCTTCAAAGGCAAAATGTGCAAAAAGTTCACATTGGGCTTTCTTTTATTGATCACCTCATACGGAGTTTTATCAAACCTCTTGTTTATTATGGATCTGTTTTGAGTAAAACAAGCAGTAGCAACAGCTTCAGCCCATAGATTTGGAGGCAACTTTGAATAAGCAAGCATTGTTCTAGCTGCTTCAACAAGAGTTCGATTTCGCCGTTCAACTACTCCATTCTGTTGAGGTGTCCTGACAGCAGAAAATTGATGAGTAATACCCATGGACTTGAAAAAAGAATCAATCGTTGAATTCTTGAATTCAGTTCCATTGTCTGAGCGAACAATTCTAACTGACGATTTAAGATTTACTTGGGTCTTCTTTATGAAATCAATAATTTCAGTCGGAGTGTCACTCTTTGCATGAAGAAAGAATACCCAAGTGTAACGAGAATAATCATCAACAATCACAAGAATGTATCGCTTGCCATGGATACTTTGAACCTTCATTGGACCACACAAATCCATATGTATAAGGTGCAAAGGACCTTCAGAACTCAGATGCTGCTTTGGTTTGTGTGAAGCTTTCTTCATCTTACCAATTGCACACGCTGGACAAACATGTTCACTTTCATACTTGTAGTCTGGAAGGCCTTCAACAAGTTGTTTATCCACGAGCGCATTAATCGTTTGAAAATTTAGATGAGAAAGACGGCGATGCCATAACCAAGAATTTTGAGCAGTTGCTTTCGAAAGAAGACAAATCTCTGAAGAAGTAGATGGGATGTTGTTGAGATCAATAGTGAACAAGTTATTGTCTCTTGTTCCAGTAAGAATATCCACACCATCTTCAGTTTGTACTTTGCATTCATATCTCCTGAATAATACTTGAAGATCATTGTCACAGAATTGTCCAACACTGAAAAGATTGTGTCCTAATCCTTCAACATATGAAACTCTCTTGATAGTGACACCATTGTTAACAATGTCTCCATAACCGAGAATAGGAGCAATATGATCATTTCCGAATCTGACGGTTCCCATAAACTTTTCAACAAAGTTCGAAAGAATGGATTTGTTTCCAGTCATATGACGAGAACATCCCGAGTCAACATACCAAACACAAATGAGATATTCCTGCAAGGACAAGAAATATGTTTTAGGTACCCATGAAGATTGGGTCCTTGCAGGTTAGAGGGATAACATGCAAGTACACATTAAAAATAAACATCAAACAAAATGACACACAAGCAAACTTTTTATTCAGACAGTAAACAAACACACATAATTGTTCAAAACACAAATACGAATTACAGACAAAGAAATGTAATTGGTTATACACAAGTTTTGATACAAGCAGGACTAGTCCTAGATGTAGAAGCATTATCTAATGTATTTGATCTATGGACAATCCACACTTGTTTGACATGGGTAGTGTTTCCATCAAGTTTGAGTGTTTTAGTAGCATGTAAAAATCTATCTTTTGGGATCCATTTACTGCTACTTTTCATGCACAAGTCACCTGAAATACGAACATTCTTATCGTTAGAAATCAATTTAGCATCTATGTTCTGAACAGGTTTCTTCTTGATGGGTTCTGTGATCTTATTCACTTTCTTTATGTTATTAGGTGACAACCAACCATACTGGTCTTTGTATTTAGTCATGCCTGTAAAAGTATCTCTAACCCTCTTTAAAGTGCACTTAGGATTCTTCTGAGAATACCTAGGGAAACTAGAATACCTAACCTGTTGTGAATGTTTGTTACCTAATGAGAAAGTTTCAATCTTGACAATCTTTGGACCACAGCTTGTTTTGACTTCTTTTTGTGATTGAGGTTCAGATATGACCTTGTACTTCTTTGGTTGCATAGAAGTCTTTTGAACTATGGAACTTTTCTTTGATGGTTTGGTCTTTGGTTTTGATTCAGTCTTGGGTGATGGGTTGGTCTTTGGTTTTGATTCAGTCTTTGGTGATGGGTTGGTCTTTGGTCTTTGGAACTTATCGCATGAAGATTGTGAAGAGTGTGACTTTGGAATCTTCTTTAGATTGAAATCAAGTTTTTCCTCCTTTTGAACAAAAAGTTTTTCAAATTCAGGTTCAAAATCATGATTTTCTTCCAAAAATGTTGACATTTCATCAGTTTCCAACTTCACACTGACGTCACTTTTCTTCATTGGACATGGACTTCTCTTGAGTGGAATTGATGCTTTTTCTTTTTCTTTGTGAAATTGAAGTGCTATTTTCTGAAATTCGAATTCAACTTTTAAACCATTAAGTTCCTTTAGCACAGTTAATTTCTGTTCTCTTTCTTTTTCGAACTTTAGTTTGAAAGCATCAATGTCATTCAAGTACGATTGAGTTCCTTCAGAAAACTTGGTAAAGGTCTCAATTTCAGACGTAATCGGGAAGAAATAATCATCAACATCATGAACATCATCTAAATCACCATCAGTTTGAACAGAAATATGTACAACTTGACTCTCTGTTTGCACAGAAGCATTCATGATTTCACAAATAGAACATGAAGTTTGTGAAGTTGTCTCATTTTGACACACAGATTTGTTTGGTGGAGATGGAGTGGCCATTACTTCACAAACAGGACAATCTGGGTGATCACAATCATTTTCATGATGCTTATATGGGTCAATGACATAGTGATTTTGAGTTTGCAGATTATCTATCAAAGATTGCTTTTCATCAAGTGACTTTTGCAAATCCTCTATTACCTTTTCCAAAACTATTTGTGGGACATAAGGTCTCAAATTTTCAGGTTTTGGAATAGGAATAGGATTTTCCAAAGGTTTTTCAGTAAAACACTCAAGAATTTCGGGTATGACAACCTCATGATTGTCTTTGATTGTTTTATGTGTAGAGTTAGCAAAGAAGTCATAT
This sequence comes from Erigeron breviscapus, assembly GCA_034093135.1. Lineage (NCBI taxonomy): Eukaryota > Viridiplantae > Streptophyta > Magnoliopsida > Asterales > Asteraceae > Erigeron > Erigeron breviscapus. Next base: position 30,122,529 of record CM067174.1, read on the forward strand.
GACTCATCCATTAACGAATAGTTAAAATAGACTTTTGCACCCTTTTCTAGAAAATCATCAGCCTCATAATCACTATCAGTTGGTCTCACAAATTGGTCTGTCATCCCACATCTCAAATAAGATTCTTTGTATAATGATGGGACTTCTTCTTGTGCTTCGAGCAAACATTTTGGATTGTTATAACCCAACCCTGATGTGAAATTGTTCCTGAATTTCTTGGCCTATTTAAAAAGACTTGTTGATATGAACGATTGATCTTATACAACTTTTCTTGATAAGACTTGATTTCCGCTTTCAGTTCATCATTTTCTTTATCAAGTTTTTGTTTAAGAGAATCTTTTATACAACATTCATATTTTAGGTCAGAAATTTTGTTTTCAAATTCCGTCACATCAGGGATAGATTCTTTCATCTTGACATTCAAAGACTCAATATCTTCAGCCAAAGCATTTGCTCGAAACATCTCATTTGTCTTTTCAACTTGAAGTTGTCTGACAGTTTTGCTCAGTTCAAGAACTTTGGTCTCAAGTTCTTGTTTCTCAAGATGCAGTTTGGAGTTTGGAGTAAAAGAGACTGCTGCTTTTTCAGATTTCAAATTTTCAACATCTTTTTGAAGTGAATCAATTTTAATTTGAAAACCTTTTTCTTTGTTCTCCAAATCTTTCTTTAATTTTAAATTCTTTTTACTCAACTCCCTGCAATCTTTTCTTGCTGTTTCACTCATGTCCATGTAGTGTTTTAACACTGATTTGGGAAAAGAGATTACCTCATCCTCGATTTCAGAAGAACTTTCTTCATTTTCCTCCAACTCCTTTGACTTCTTGATCTTTGTCATGAAGCATACATTTGCTGCAAGTTCGTCTGTTTCCTCGTCAGAAAGATGTAACCACTTGTCATTCTCAGCGAGAAGAGCAATTCCGCTTTCCTCTTGTCTTGCCAGCAAAAGTTTGTACTTGTAGTACTCGGAGTTCTTTTGTCGAGGTTTCGTGCAGTTGATTGCAAAATGTCCAGTAAGGCCACAGTTATAGCACTTCTTGTCTTCATTCCTTCTCTCCATTACCTTTTTCTCAAACTTCTTCTGATTTTCATATTTCTTCTGACCTCCAACAAACTCTATCTTCTGATCAAGCTTAGGAGCATTCGCATTTTTGGCATATGAAGAGACTGATGAAGTCCTAAGCTGATTGTTTGTTGGTTTCTTTTTGAAGAATTTCTTCTTGAAAGTCTTTGTGAAATAAGCGAGTTCTTTGTACATCTCTTTTTGCCTTTCATCAAGATCACAATCACTCATTTCACTTGAATCAGAATCAGTTTGAACTTCAACAAAACTGTGTCTTGACAATCTTGAAGTTTTCCTTTCAGCAACCAATGCCAATGGATCTGAATGTACACTCTCTTCTTTCTTCTTCTGAATTCTCTGAACATCCTCAACATTAAGTTGTAGTTTTTCAAACAAGGTGTGAATGGTGAGTTTTCCGAAGTCTGATTGTTGGTTGAGTTGAGTTCCATACACTTGCCATTCCTCTTCTAGATTTTTGATGAATTTGATGTTCAGTTCCATATTGGTTCTCTTCACATCATTCTTTCTCAGCTCATTGATGACATTGCAGAATCTGATGTATACCTCATTCAATGGTTCACCTTTTTGTTGTTTGAATGTTTCATACATGTTCAGAACAGTCGACAACCTTATGGTGTTTGACACATCAGATCCTTCCATCTGCTTCTTCCACTTCATCCCAAATGTCTTTTCCTGTTTCATAGGAATCCACATTGCAGTAGATGTCATCAGGAAGTGCTTGGTAAAGAAAGGCAATTGCACTTTGGTCAGCCTCAACTCTGTTTCTCTGATATGTGTTCCAACTCTCTTCAGGTAAAACTTCTTCATTAACTGGGTTCTTTGGAATTTCAGGACCATCTTTGTAAGATTTTCTCAGCAGTTTTCCATTCTTCTGCCTGTCTATCCAGTTCAGAAATCTTTTCTTCCATTGAGGATAAGATCCTCTAAACAAGACAGGTGGTCTTCCTTCAGAACCAAGTGCTAAAGCTTCCCTTGAAGCCATTGCTAGCAATAGAAGACTTAGAAAAAATTTGAGATTTTTCAATTTCAACTAAATGCAGAGCTTAAACCTCTGCAAATAGAACAAGTAAGAAATTCAAATTTCAAAATTTCAAAAATTTTGATTTTTCAACCCACTCGAAGAATATTGATGGAAAATGGTTTTGAGAAATTTTCTTGAAAAATTTTGATTTGAAATTCTTAAAAACTACTAAGTGCCGAGCTTAATTCTCTGCAGATAGTGTAAGTGACCAAGTTCTTAAAAACAACTAAGTGCCGAGCTTAATTCTCTGCAAATAGTGTAAGTGACCAAGTTCTTAAAAACAACTAAGTGCCGAGCTTAATTCTCTGCAAATAGTGTAAGTGACCAAGTTCTTAAAAACAACTAAGTGCCGAGCTTAATTCTCTGCAAATAGCACAAATAGAACTTGTACTTAGTCACACCACCCAAAAACACTTGTTTGCCGAGCTTAATTCTCTGCAAATAGTGTAAGTGACCAAGTTCTTAAAAACAACTAAGTGCCGAGCTTAATTCTCTGCAAATAGTGTAAGTGACCAAGTTCTTAAAAACAACTAAGTGCCGAGCTTAATTCTCTGCAAATAGAACAAGTAACCAAAACACTTAACCAAATTTCTTGAAATAACTATTTGCCGAGCAAAAAGCTCTGCAAATAGAACAAGTGAAGTTCCAGTACTTAGCCAAATTTCTGAAACACGTATTTGCCGAGCAAGGAGCTCTGCAAATAGTACAAGTAAGAACACCACTTAGCCAACGACTTCTGCAAATGCGAGTAACCACAACACGACAAAATAGTCGGTTAGGTTATCTTCTATGTTCAGCCAACCCCTTATTTGCAGAGAAGACTGAAAATCTTCGATATCTTCTTCATTTTTGCGAGTTAGAACTCGAATTTTATATCAAAATGTTCAGAAAATCAATGCGCACAAATCCTCAAACAAATTAGATGCTAATTTCAACTGGAACTCAAACCCTCACGAACATGCGATTTGTAGAGCTCGATCAAAAACACCTCAAATGATGAAATTAGCCTCTGAAATTGATAGCGAAGGAAGATATACTGATATGAAATCGATCGGTGAACAAAATTAGACCAGAAACACACTTAATTTGCAGGAATCACTGAAACAGTGAGCTCTGCAAATGAACCTTTCAGAAAAATTACTCAAATTCTGAAATTAAGCACAATTTAAGCTTGTAATAAGCTTTTGGATCGTTCAGCAACTCTGATTGTGCTCTGATACCAATTGTAGAGTTTAGAATTCGAGCTTTAGTGTGTGTTTTAGTGTGTTTTAATGGAGGTTTCTAGTAAGAGAAAGTAGAGAGAGAGTAGAGAGATGTCAGGGAAAGATTAGTTTATATTATGTGGTAAAAGGTTACAATTAACATAATGGAGGGGGTTTATATACATATGAGCTATTTACACTATGCCCCCTTCCATTGTAACAAGTTTACAATATAGGTACAAAATTACATAAGGTACACAAATCAACTACTACATTTATATTTCTAACAAATTAGTATTAACATATTTTTTTATGATGTAAATGATTTTAATAAATAATTTTATACTTAAATAAATTGTTTTTAGAATATTGTAGTCTTATATTTCAAATTAAAAAGATGCATTATTTATTTTTAATAGATTTTTATGACAACAAATAGTTTAATATTATTTAATATAGGGTTAAATGCAAATTTCGTCCTTGTGGTTATTTGAAAAACGACCCTTTCATCCCTCTGTTAGTTTTTGATTTTTTTTCATCCCTGTGGTTGACTTCGTCCCTGTCTCATTAACTCCCCCCCAACGTGCAAGTCACGTGAGGGGTATTTTTGTCATTTAACCTATCTTCTTCAACCTTCAAAGGGATGTATCTGTAGGGATGTATCTGACTATCTGTATCAACATCTATATCTATATCACTATATCTATATATACATACATTAAATCAAATCCACAGGGACGAAATTTATATACATACATCTATATCTATATCACTGTATCTACATCTATATCTATATCACATACATACATATACAAATATAGATTCATACATATACTAAACCTAATCACAAAACCAAAATCACAAATCTCTCCCACCAAATCTCTCCCGCCGGCCACCACACCCAACATCCCCACCCCGTATGCCACCATTGTCAGCCCCCATCCCCTCCCCCTCTCATTCTCATTTCTTGTAGGTCCTTGTGGACTGATCGTACACGAGAACGCTTATAGTTATGACGAGAGTGCGGAATCCTCTCGTGATAACCTGTTTGGTTAATAAAATTATCGTCTTTCATTGTTAATACAACCTAAGACCTTAAACGCGCGCGGGTTTGCTAATTGACAGAGTTTAGTCGTAATCTCTTAATTAATTGTCGTTAATTACGTATTAAGTGTGAGTATTTATACTTACTGTTCTATAAACGCGTGCTAATTATGGACCGTATACCTTAAAGCCCAAAGCCCATTAGCAAACGCGTGTTTTATACGTAAACACGTGTTGACCACGTATTTAGACAAACTCGTGTTACTGTAGCACGAGTTTAGTCAAACTCGTGTTACTGTAGCACGAGTTTATACACACTTTCTTTTGTCATCTTTCAAGTATACTTTAATTACTTAAAACGTGACTAGTTTATCACTTGTATCTGTATGTTACTTATAATCTCATTCATACAAGTCGTAAACATTAAACATACCAAAACTCTTATCAATATGTAATCATTCACATTACTTAAGTCCAAATAACAAGTTTAAACATAACATAAGTCTATGATTACATATTACAAAACATAAACATACTGATCAAATCGCTGTTGCTGTTGTCAACAGAATCATGCACTTACAGTCTCCCCCTTGACATCAGCTACACGATTTCTTCAGTCTTGTAAAAACATTATCCATCAAATAACAATCTCCTGCTATTCGCATGAATATTAGCATGTAAACAAATACGCAAAATCTTTCTGTATCTGCTTTCCTCAGTAGTCCATGAAGGAATAAACAAACATTGAGTGTCGTATAACCTTCGTTGATCATCTCTGGAAAGATTCACTATCTGCATAGGATCATATATGCGCAACAAAATAACTCTCTTATTTTTATCTCCATACATCAACGCTTCACCAGTATTCTTATGAATCTCCCAGTGATCAAGTGTACTCAAAACATCTTGAGGCCATTTCTTTACCGGGACCTTCAATACACGCTTGATCGATCTTTGAACAAATTCAATAGTCCCATCATCCTTTGTAACTTTCTTTAAAGATCTTGGCGTTATGAACAAACTGGTTTTATCAAAATCATCATAGAATCTTTTCCTATAATCTTCTTGTAATTTTCCACTAAAGAAATTTGCATATCCATTACCACTAGGATTAACAAGCCTTTTCCTTCCTAAATCCATTAAATCAGATTCACTAAGGCTCTTAAAATATCTTTTCATCGGCTTTAAGTACTGACAACCATCATCTCTTTTAATAACAAACAATTTCAGCTCATCATCGAAAAACCAACTCAAAATAGTAGTAACATACGTATGAGCATCTCTATCACTAACAAAATCCCAAAAGACAGATGGTTTCATACCTTCTCCTACAAATCCTCTTGCCGGTATCTTTCTATCAATTTGATGTAGGTGATCTTCATCCCTACTTGGCACTGAATACTCTGTCACATCAAATTCCTTAGAATCTTCAATATTCCAGCTTAGAGTAATTCCATCTTCATCATCTCCAACTTTGGTAAAAACCGTAAAGTGTAGAGTTTTTGAACTTGGAATAAAAACTCGTTCAGCTTGAATCTCTTGTTGATCATCTGGAACTTGTTGTTGCACAAAATCATCATCTTGAGAACATTAGCCCAGTCCAAATCAGGAATCATTTCACCTTCCTCCAACTTTCATCATTTTCAGAATCATCATTTCGAACCTCAGATGTACCTGCATCTATCTTTTGAAGCTTATCTGAAATTTAAAAATTTAAATATTTCAAATATGCAAAGACAAACAACATTAAGACATAAAAGATAGCATAAGTAAAATAAACTATATCATAAATATAATGTAACAATTGAATACACCAATATTTATCTTATAATTTTTATCTTATTTACATCTAAAGTACACAAATCATTAATCTCTTAAGGTTCAAAAACAAAATCTGAATCCGACGAATCCGATTCTGACTCTGAAGATGTACAAGTTAACCCTAACTGCTCTTTTACTTGATCCTTATATGATCCTGGATCATGATAATCATCAGGATCCAAAAAATCTGCCATAGCTCTCAAATGAGCTTGTGAATCATATCCCAATCTCTTCTCTAGTCTATGCACTATTAATGGGTGCAACTCTGACTCTGAAGACGTATTGGTAGTAGGATCAGAATTTGAGTTACCTGAATTGGAATCATCATCAAGAACTACATCCGGAGCAACCTCTTTCTGAGTCCCAGACGTACTAGCACCAGCTGTACCAGCAATCTCTGACTCTGTATGTCTTGGTGTCTCCCCCTGAGTCGATGCTTCTGCTTGAGCTTCAGTTCTTGGCTCACCATCAGCATTCGCATCCTCATCATCATCCTCATCCTCTTTCCTCTTCAACTCCGTTTCCCTACAACTATCTCCCCCTTGAGCCATGAACTGTCGAAGCTGTTCCCTGAGTTCAGCACTTTGACGCTTTTCATCTTCCAACTCAGCAACTAACTTCCCAACTAACCCTTGCATAGACTTCATTTGAGCTTCCAACGACATAACACGTGTCTCCAAATTATTCACCTTAAATTGAGTCGTCATGATATGCGCAGGTTCAACTGTTGGTCTGGCTTCAAAAGGTCGAGTAGTAGACTGTGTAGAAACTGGAGGTCGACCAATCATAGGCGGTTGTAGTGGACGTAGAAGAGTAGTAAACACAGTGCTTATAGGAACAACAGGCCTAAACGAAGCACTCTGTGTAGCTTGAGGAATAGATTCAGATTGAGTTACTGCAACTGAAGCCTCATCTCGCTCAGGAACTGATCCTTCCATCACCTCATCCCGCTCAGACTCTTCCTGTTCTCTATAAGTCTCAAACGCTGCAGCCAAATGAGCCGGTAGAACCTTTCCCGATCGAGGCGCTTTCTTGCGTCTAATCAAAGGAGTCTCCTCCTCCTCTGGTTCACTTTCCTCTTCAGTGCGAACCCTTTTCAACCCTCTCTCAACAGAAGAAGAACCACTTGCCCGATCAACATCAGCCCTAACATAATTCAGATGATCATCTACATCTTCCAATAAGCGATCCAGCTCTTGATCTCTTTCAGCATTAGATTCTACAAACAACTCCAGATTATCCAACGGTTGGAAATTATCCACTTGTGCAATAACATCATCTGGATCCAATGCAGCATGTACAAACGCTTCACCAACTTCGGGATTAGCACCTACTGCCTGATCTAACAGATCTTCCAACGCTTCATTAGCTGCCTGAACCTCTTCAGCAGCTTGTACTTGCCTAACATCAGGTTGAGCCTGTCGTTGAACCCGTGGACGAACCCGTCGTTGAACTTGTCGTTGACGTGGAACCGCACGTGGAACTTGAACTTGAGGTCGTGGTGGTGGTGGTGGAGGTGGTGCATCATTATTTCCTCCTTCTTCAACCTCATTTTCATCTTCCCATCCAACAGCCGGAGCTCGATAGTTAGGATTGATCAAATGTCCAAACAATGGCACATTCTGTGGATTTGGATAAGTATCCTTAACCTTCAGCATCATTGACCAAATCCTAGTTGGTGGAGAGACAATGTCATATATATCCTCCAAGACTGGCAGATTCTGTACAAAGTGATTAATGATTGCCATCGTTATCCTTGGCAACATCATAAACCTCTGCGCCCCAGTCTGAGTAATCTGGGTCTTCAAAATATCAAAAAAATAGTTCGAGAATGAATATGGCCTATTCAAAGTCAAAGCCACCATCTGCGAACCGACTTGTTTATTTAACTGATCGAACCCTGCATGACGATTACTAATCGCCACAATCAAAACATGCGCCAAAAACCTCCATTGGCCATAAAAACCTGCCTTCGCAATCGGCCATTTAGCACCAGGCGTTGCATGTCCCATCCTTCCAAAACATCCTCTGACCAAGGTTTCTTCAAACTCTATCGGACCATTCTCTTCTTCAACAGTCCCCAAATGTAATATCTCTCTCAAATCAGCAGCAGAGAAAGAAAAAGTCTGATTCGCCACAGTGGTCTGAAACCTAACACTCCTAGGGACAGCAGCTCTATCCCCTTGTGCTCGCTGCGCTTGAACCACCCTTACAGACGCATTGTTCCAAAAATGATGCAGATAACCTTGATATAAGACTGGATTGTGAGTGAGCACGAAATGAATGCGTGATCGTTCCAAATACCGAAGCAATCCAGTAAACTCCACATTTCTGCGATCTCTTGACAAATCAATCAACTGATTGTGAGTGGAGAAAAAATTCCTCGGATTTCCTGCCATTTCTGTAAAACAAAAAGAGTGCAATGACAAAAATTTAGCAATAATAAATCTGCACAAGAAAACCTAGAAAATTTTGGAATCTGGTTGTAAACACGTGGTAAAGTCTCAAACGCGTGTACCCATTCTTCAAACGCGTGTTACAATGGTAAACGCGTGTGATCAATGGTAAACGCGTGTAGTAGGGTAAACGCGTGTAGTATGCCAAAAGGACCTAAACACGTGTACAAATTCTTCAAACGCGTGTTACAATGGTAAACACGTGTGAACAATGGTAAACGCGTGCAAACAAAGGTAAACGCGTTACAAAGGGTAAACACGTGGTACAATGGTAAACACGTGAAGAAGGATAAACACCTAAAGCATGGGTTTGTAAACACGTGGTTTGCCAAACGCGTGGAACAAGGTTAGTTAAACACGTTATTTACCAAACGCGTGTAAAGGTAAGAAAACTTGTGTTTTTGATGTACAAATTCCTAAACACGTAAGATTCAAACCCGTGACACTGTTCATCTTCTCAAAAATAGGTTTAATCATGATACTAGTCTCAAGATTTGTAATGAAATGAATATCGATTAAACCCTGCATGATAAATCATACCTGTATAATAATCACGAAAAAGATCAACGAAGAACAAGGTATCAAGGTGAACAGTTACCGATCAATGAGAATATAGAACGATTTTAATCTAAACGCGTGTTGGGGGTAAAACTCGGGTGAAAAGAAATATGTTAAAATTGAAAAAGGTAAAAGTGAACGAGTTTGGTCATAGGTATATATATACCCGTGACCCAAACGCGTGGTCAAACCAGGTCAACCACGTGTTTAACTTAAGGCAAACACGTGAACAAAGGTCAAACACGTGTAGTCACCCAAACGCGTGGTCAAATCCAAACACGTTGTAAACAGCCAAACACGTGAAGGAAAACTCCAAACGCGTGGTCAAAACCAAACACGTGGAGTAGATTAGCACATGATTAAACGCGTGTTACCTGTACAATCAACCACATTTTCAATCAACACTTAGAGAATTTTCATACCCTTTACCATCAAACCTGAATAACCAGCCAACACACACAGGATAGAGATAACCTGTATGAAAACTCAATGATTGAACCCCCCTGAAAATCAAGTCTCATTAGAGATCAACCAGTTGAGAGGCAGCATAGAAAGTTTGAACACCCAGGTATCTCTACATACTCAATCTATAGAGAAACTGACAACTGAAGTGGCAAATCTGAAGAAGATGGATGATGAGGTTAAGGATAAGGTTGTCTCCGGTTTGGATGAGGACTCCAAGATCTTGAATGAATTGAAAACTGGTCAAGACCAGGTTAATGCAAATGTCTTGATCCAGTCCAAGGAGACGAACCATTTATGGAGGTCCTTCAGGATGATGTGTGGAATCTTTAAAGAGTGTAAGGACTTGCAGTCATGGCAGCCTCTTGACCGGTTGCCATCTCACCAC
>CM067174.1:30133561-30186061 GCA_034093135.1 Erigeron breviscapus
TATTAAAGAGAAAATCATATGTCAAAAGAGAGTAAAGATTAACCAGGTCCATTATTAGTGATAACAAACAAAAATTAAAACTTACTCTGATAACTTGTTTATACAATTCATAAGTATTGCAAAACTTCTTTAAAAACAACATTAGTTGTATTGGGCGCTAGCTTGCCATCTTTATCAGTAATCAAGATCTTCAAGCCCTTCTTGCTTTTGACCCGGGATACGGCCACATACAACTGACCATGGCTGAAGTACCATGTCAACCTTGAAGGTTTGTTCCCATTTACGTATGATTCGTGCCTTGATGTTCCAAAAGTCGTTCGCCACACTAAGGTCTTCAACAAAACTGAAATTTTCATTTGCCATGATTAGTGAGATATTAAGATTAGTATGAGATATGGAAGAGAAGATGTGGTGAGATTATGGTTGTATTATCAGATTTATAGACAAAATCAAACATGGTGCACCCTTTGCTTGTTTCTAAAGATTATCTTTGAAAGAAACACCAAATTACTTTCTTGTTTGACTTGATGATTTGATTTCCATCTTTTGCAGGTAAGTACTGAAGCTTCTGAATTTTTTTGGGAAATTGTAATTGTTACTTTTTGATTTTAGATTTTAATTGTTATATGGAAAACAACTTTAATTTGAATTATTGATAATTTAACCCAAATATGAATTATTGAGAAGTGCACTTCTCAAAGCCATCTCCCGCCGCCTGCTCCCCTGCTTGGTCTGCAACATTTGTCTGTTAATTGTGTTAAACAGAAATTTGAGCTAGATTTGTGCAAAAATGGAGTTAGTGTGTGAAAAGGTGAATTGTGTGTTTTTGGAGGTTGAAGATGAAGATCAGAGAGAATTTATGTTGAATTATTAGGATTAATTATGGAAATGGGGAAAAGGCTTACAATTTTGGGTATGGAAAGGAGTATTTATACACTAGACTAACTTTCACTAATACTCCTTCCATTGTTAAAATAATTACATTTTAACACCATTTTTGGATTTCTAACATTCTTCCCCTTGGTGTTGAAATGTAATTCATGTACGACATCATCTATAAATACAAATTTGTTGATGAAGGTCTTCGAAGCTTTCTCATTGTCTTCAAGATCTTCCATCAACCTTGGCTTTACGTCTTTAATCTTCACACTTACCTTAAAGATGTATCTTTAAGTCTTGAACTTCTCAGAGTATGAGCATTGCGGAAACTTGATCTTGGCTCTTTAGATTTGAACATGAAAGCCTCTTCTTGACAATCTTAACTTTGTCATACTTCCCCTTAATTAATGAATCTTTCTCTTGAAGCATTTGGACACACATCTTTTTCATCACAAACTTCCCCTTGATCAAGCAATCATATTTGCGTACCACCAACGCTTATGTATAGGGTGTACCTGCGGCGTACCCACCACATTGGCGATAACTATCTTCAAAAAATAATTTGGGGAGCACTTTAGTCATTTGGGGATCACTTTAGTCAACAATTTATCTTTCTTCCCCTCAACTGATGAATTCTTCTTTCTCCCCATCAAAATTCAAGAAAGCAAACAAACTTGTTCGACTTCATTATCCTCTTTCTTCCCCTCATGATGAATGTGTGGCAACATGTTCATCATGTCTCTTTGAAGTCAAAACTGGGGAATCAACCATTATAAAGTAGTAGTCCAATAAACAACATCTTTAGCCCGGGTTATACACTGACATGTGTATAAGCCATTTCATCGAATCACTTACAAACAACCTTTGGGACCCATTTTTGTGTAGGCCCAACGGTTTTTGTCTTGACATACCAAATGTACGTTTCATCGATTCGACGAATAGAATCTGCAGTCCATGGTGGGTGAAAACTCGAGGTTGTTGAAAAGTTGAGTTTTTGTGGACGCAGTGGAGATGCAAAGACATTCACTTTTTGCACTGCAAATGGTTTTGGTGCAAGATCAAATAACTTCCAAAATGAATATTTGAATGTCCTTGACTCGGTTGACTTGGGCTTATAAACTGACTTTGACATAGTTTTTGTCAACTGAGCTTTTGCTTCGGAGATGAATTTGGTATTGTCTTCAAATGATAAGAATGGAATGAGAGTCTGTGTTCCATCAATAGTAGGCTTCGAAGAATACTTTCTATCCTTGAATAAGGCATAGTTAGTAAATTGAGAAGCTTTACGTTCAGCAGGTGATGAAACTTTGATCTTTGAGTTCTTTGGGATGGACTCAGTGCAAACTTTCTTTGGAGCATCAAGTTTAGTTGGAAGTATTGGACTTGCATCATGATAAACTGATCCATCATCACTTTGAGTGTCACAAGATGTTGATTGTGTTTGCAATTCCATCTCAAGTTCAGAGATTCTCTTTTGTAGAGATGTTTCATTTGATTGAAATTGTAAACAATTCTCTTCAAGAATCTTGATTTTGTTGCAAACATCTTGTCTCTCCTTCTCAACTTTGTTCATCTCATCAACGAATTTTCCCTCCATGGTTAAGAAAATGGATGTCTCATTTTGCAACTAAATTTGAAGACTTGAAATCTTCTCTTGCAAAATAAGTTCTCTTGATTTGCTCTCCAAGATACTATCATTCAGCTTCTTGTTGGAAGTTTCCAATTCTTTTGACATTTTTGAAATCTTGGACTGCAAAAGATCATATTCTTTTTGAACACTTTCCATGTTGGACAACTTTAGATCATTTGCATGTTTGAGCTCTTTGTTTTCTTCTTTGAGATGTTGAACTTCAAGTTGGAAATTGTGGTGTTGTTCCAAAATATTAAGAAGCTTTTTCAAATTAGCTTGTTTTCGTTCATATTCAGCCACAATACAATTCGTTGAACGATACTTGTCACCACATGAACAAGTTTGAGTACCATGATAATGTATCTCTTTCCAACTTGGTTCTAAGCCCGTTAAATCTTCTGTTAAGGAATGAATAAAATCTTTGGATATTTCAATTGACATTTTGTTAAGCAAAGGGTGAAATGAAATGAAAAGGTAGTTGTGATTGAAATTGAAGTGAAAGAATTAAAATTGAAATTTGGAGATTTTGTACTTCAGGTTTCCCTCCAAATTTTTTCGCCGAAATATGTTCTCACGAAACTTTGAATTTCATGTAAACTTTGGATATCATGAACGTAGGAAAAATTTGATAATTTCTAAAAAATTTTCGCCAAAACTGCGTCGATAACGGATGAAAATTGGCCTAAAAATTTTTTTAACGCTATCAAATTTTAAATCTCCATGAATTACCCTTTTTTTTTTTTGGATTTTTGGAATTGGAACGATCTTGTGAATATCTTGGTGAAACGATCTTGATAAGATCGTCCTGGGTGAGATCGTTCTTAGTAAGATCGTCTTAAGGAAGATCGTTTTGGGATTTTTGGTGAAATTTGGCTAAGTCTAGAAATTGAAACGATCTTGGTGAAGATCGTCTTAGGTTTTGAGGAAATGAAACGATCTTGAGAAATAGAAAATGAAACGATCTTGAGAAGATCGTTCTAGGCAAGATCGTCTTGGAAATTTTTGTGAAAATTTGGTTAAGTATGAGAAATGAAACGATCTTGAATTTAGAGAAACGGTCTTGAAGTGAAACGGTCTTGAAGAACTGGGACGATCTTGGTTGATGACCGTCTTTAAGTTCAGAGGAAATGGGACGATCTTGGTGAAGATCGTCTTGTTTTCTTTTCAAGAATTTGTATTGACCAAACCAATCCTTCTGGATTAGTTAGCCAAAAACAAATACTTCTCAACTCAACAATCCACACAGCACTGGTATTACAATTAACTTTCAAATACCAAAACGATCTTATGAAGATCGTCTTAGTGAAGATCGTTTTAGGTTCATCTTCATCATTTTACCAGTTTTCCATGAAAACTTCATTAATGACTTTAAAAACTTCAATAACTTTCGAATTACTGGGAGTTAGAACTTGAAATCACTTGCAAACTGTTTGTTTTCACCTCCGCAACAAATCTATGAACAAAATTCAACACCAAACACAACAGATTCAAAACCCAAAAAATCGCGCCAAAATCCAAAAAATCAATCTCGAGATTTAGATCGAATTGGAACTTGAAACTTGACAGGATTATGTTTACAACTATCACGAATCTATTGGTGAACAAATAACTGTGATTTTATGTGATTTGAGAGTGTGAATTTTGATGAACAGTGAAAACGGTTTTGAATAAAAAAATTCAAAAATTGGATGAGAATTGCAACAAATCGAGCTATGGATCGTTCAGATTAACTGATTTTGCTCTGATACCACTTGTTAAACAGAAATTTGAGCTAGATTTGTGCAAAAATGGAGTTAGTGTGTGAAAAGGTGAAGTGTGTGTTTTGGAGGTTGAAGATGAAGATCAGAGAGAATTGAGGTTGAATTATTGTGATTAATTATGGAAATGGGGAAAAAGCTTACAATTTTGGGTATGGAAAGGAGTATTTATACACTAGACTAACTTTCACTAATACTCCTTCCATTGTTAAAATAATTACATTTTAACACCATTTTTGGATTTCTAACAAATTGTGTAGTTAGAACCGAATCAAAACCCAACCAAAGCCTTAACTATCCCCTAAGCAATTGATGATGTCACTAACCCCTTGATTTGCACTATCGTGCCCCATGTAGAAGCTTGAAACCACACTTTTGTGAGAAACACGGTCAATCGATGGCCGTTGTTTAAAATTTTTGTTGACGTTACATATTTATCTAACGACGTACAAAATCAAGTTCATTAGTTACATGTATTGGTTATATTAAATATTCAATTTAGTCTTTGTTTTTGATTTCTTTTTGGCAATTCATGGGATGTTATGTTTAAAATATTAATAATTTGTTATGAAAAAATATTTTTTAAAATGTTTTAGCATTAAGTCAAATATTGATTAAGACAAATAAAAAGTTCTAAAATGTAAAATAATGACCAACAATAAAATGTAACAAATGATAAGCTTAGATTACATGTTTGTTTAAGGACCAAAAATAAAACCTAACACATGATCATGGTTGAAATTAATTTTATAACTTCAACCAAAACAAAGATAATGTTGTTAACTTTCAACAAAAAAATTATTTTAAAACCAACCAAATGTATTTATAAATGAAAACTTAAGGTTCAATTTCACAAAGTATTGAAAATATGTAAAACATATATTAACCCGAAAACCCCACCTAACTTATCCCCTTAATCCCTTAATCTCCTTTATATATACAACCATTTTATATATACAATCATAGTTGTAGACCCGTGTGAAAACACGGATTATTGATAGACATTTTATAAAATAAATATTTTATAAAAAGTTCTATATTGACAAAAATATCTAAGTCAAAGACATGTCTCATTGAATAACCCGGAGAAAACCTTTACTTGTTTAGTCGTTCTTATGAATACATTTTTTAAGCAACTTTCAATATCAAGTTAAAAGTCTCATGCTAAACCCATGGGTTATTTTAGAATTTTCTATTCTAAGCATAAAATGCAAATCCCAATTTATATAGTCATCTACAAATATAATAAAGCATAATAAACTACGAAATCAAATACTTAAAACTCATGTCGTATATTAATGATAAAAAATGATAAAGTTGAGTTGCATGTTTGATTCTCCAGTCTGATTCCATTTCTCCAGTTTGATTCTCCAGTCTGATTCCATTTCTCTAGTCTGATTCCATTTCTCCAGTTTGATTCTCCAGTCTGATTCCATTTCTCCAGTTTGATTCTCCAGTCTGATTCCATTTCTCCAGTTTGATTCTCCAGTCTGATTCCATTTCTCTAGTCTGATTCCATTTCTCCAGTTTGATTCTCCAGTCTGATTCCATTTCTCCAGTTTGATTCTCCAGTCTGATTCCATTTCTCTAGTCTGATTCCATTTCTCTAGTCTGATTCCATTTCTCCAGTTTGATTCTCCAGTCTGATTCCATTTCTCTAGTCTGATTCCATTTCTCCAGTTTGATTCTCCAGTCTGATTCCATTTCTCCAGTTTGATTCTCCAGTCTGATTCCATTTCTCCAGTTTGATTCTCCAGTCTGATTCCATTTCTCAGTCTGATTCCATTTCTCTAGTCTGATTCCATTTCTCTAGTGTGATTCCATTTCTCCAGTTTGATTCTCCAGTCTGATTCCATTTCTCCAGTTTGATTCTCCAGTCTGATTCCATTTCTCCAGTTTGATTCTCCAGTCTGATTCCATTTCTCCAGTTTGATTCTCCAGTCTGATTCCATTTCTCCAGTTTGATTCTCCAGTCTGATTCCATTTCTCCAGTTTGATCCTCCAGTCTGATTCCATTTCTCCAGTTTGATTCTCCAGTCTGATTCCATTTCTCCAGTTTGATTCTCCAGTCTGATTCCATTTCTCCAGTTTGATTCTCCAGTCTGATTCCATTTCTCTAGTCTGATTCCATTTCTCCAGTTTGATTCTCCAGTCTGATTCCATTTCTCTAGTCTGATTCCATTTCTCCAGTTTGATTCTCTCAGTCTGATTCCATTTCTCCAGTTTGATTCTCCAGTCTGATTCCATTTCTCCAGTTTGATCCTCCAGTCTGATTCCATTTCTCCAGTTTGATTCTCCAGTCTGATTCCATTTCTCCAGTTTGATTCTCCAGTCTGATTCCATTTCTCTAGTCTGATTCCATTTCTCCAGTTTGATTCTCCAGTCTGATTCCATTTCTCCAGTTTGATTCTCCAGTCTGATTCCATTTCTCTAGTCTGATTCATTCCAATCTAATTCCATTTCTCTAGTCTGATTCCATTTCTCTAGTCTGATTCCATTTCTCCAGTTTGATTCTCCAGTCTGATTCCATTTCTCCAGTTTGATTCCATTCTCTAGTCTGATTCCATTTCTCTAGTCTGATTCCATTTCTCCAGTTTGATTCTCCAGTCTGATTCCATTTCTCTAGTCTGATTCCATTTCTCCAGTTTGATTCTCCAGTCTGATTCCATTTCTCTAGTCTGATTCCATTTCTCCAGTTTGATTCTCCAGTCTGATTCCATTTCTCTAGTCTGATTCCATTTCTCCAGTTTGATTCTCCAGTCTGATTCCATTTCTCCAGTTTGATTCTCCAGTCTGATTCCATTTCTCCAGTTTGATTCTCCAGTCTGATTCCATTTCTCCAGTTTGATTCTCCAGTCTGATTCCATTTCTCCAGTTTGATTCTCCAGTCTGATTCCATTTCTCTAGTCTGATTCCATTTCTCCAGTTTGATTCTCCAGTCTGATTCCATTTCTCCAGTTTGATTCTCCAGTCTGATTCCATTTCTCTAGTCTGATTCCATTTCTCTAGTCTGATTCCATTTCTCCAGTTTGATTCTCCAGTCTAATTCCATTTCTCTAGTCTGATTCCATTTCTCTAGTCTGATTCCATTTCTCCAGTTTGATTCTCCAGTCTGATTCCATTTCTCTAGTCTGATTCCATTTCTCCAGTTTGATTCTCCAGTCTGATTCCATTTCTCTAGTTTGATTCCATTTCTCTAGTCTGATTCCATTTCTCTAGTCTGATTCCATTTCTCCAGTTTGATTCTCCAGTCTGATTCCATTTCTCCAGTTTGATTCTCCAGTCTGATTCCATTTCTCCAGTTTGATTCTCCAGTCTGATTCCATTTCTCTAGTCTGATTCCATTTCTCTAGTCTGATTCCATTTCTCCAGTTTGATTCTCCAGTCTGATTCCATTTCTCCAGTTTGATTCTCCAGTCTGATTCCATTTCTCCAGTTTGATTCTCCAGTCTGATTCCATTTCTCCAGTTTGATTCTCCAGTCTGATTCCATTTCTCCAGTTTGATTCTCCAGTCTGATTCCATTTCTCCAGTTTGATTCTCCAGTCTGATTCCATTTCTCCAGTTTGATTCTCCAGTCTGATTCCATTTCTCCAGTTTGATTCTCCAGTCTGATTCCATTTCTCTAGTCTGATTCCATTTAATACTAAATTTCCCACTTTGTCTTTAACTCTTCATAAGCAATGCACTCTTTAAAACTCAATTTAAGTAAGTCAGGAGAAACTCACTGGAGTTATGCACTGAAAGCGTCCAGTGGTTACCTTCACTGGTGGAGGATTAAATCATGACTGAAGTGAGTCACTGGTGTGTTCCAGTAAACTTCATCGATGGTGGATACTCGCTGAAGGTTACTACTGAAACGGGTCACTGGACCTATGGCTGAAATAAAACTGGTGAGCTTCACAATTGGCCTCCAGATTGCTAACTAACAGGTAGTGCATTACTATCATGTTCATTTGTTTCTCATATGCTAATGCTTAAATACAATCTAGAAATGTACCTGCAAAAACTCTTGAAGTAGTTGTTGTGATACACTTAGGATAAGTTGTAGTGACTGCAAAACTTTAATCCGGAGTCTTGACTGGACCATCTTGACTGGAGTGGAGGATTGACTGGAGTCTGCAGTGTGTTGTGACACTGGGAAGCTTCAATAAGTGGCCAGTGACCTGGTGGATACTCACTGGATTGTCATCATAGACTGGTAAGCTTCACTGGTCACTGGTCATTGGTAAGCTTCACTGGTCAAAACAACCTGAAGATCATGGTAAGCTTCACTGGTCACTGGTCATTGGTAAGCTTCACTGGTCAAAACAACCTGAAGATCAAGTAAAATATTAAATACTCTTACTAATTAACATTGATTTCTCATTTAAATAACTCTATGGAATAATAAATACTCTAAATCAAGTTGTTAATCATATGAAAATATGATAAACTAATTTCACATTGATTTCTCATTTAAATAACTCTATGGAATAATAAATACTCTAAATCAAGTTGTTAATCATATGAAAATATGATAAACTAATTTCACATTGATTTCTCATTTAACATCTAATAATATAATTGTGCTATTTTTATACCTGTCTCCAGACTCCAATTGACCAGTCACGACTCGAGTTCATCCACCAGTTTAGTACCCAGTTCATCCACCAGTTTAGTACCTCATTTTATTGATCACAAAACCAAATATTACAATCTATTCTCACTTCATTCATGATGGACATTCCCACCATTTAGAAAATCAATACTATGAACATTTATCCTATTCTATACTTCTGTACATCAATCCTACATTCTATATTACTTCATCATACTAATTCAAACCAATATAATCACACCTTGCACCAAGTCGTATCAGATTACACCATCTATTGAACAAACATGCCTGCATCAATTTGAGTACCTAGAAAACAGTATAAAAACCCATATCACTCCCATCCAGTATAAACCTTTAATACTAAATTTCCCACTTTGTCTTTAACTCTTCATAAGCAATGCACTCTTTAAAACTCAATTTAAGTAAGTCAGGAGAAACTCACTGGAGTTATGCACTGAAAGCGTCCAGTGGTTACCTTCACTGGTGGAGGATTAAATCATGACTGAAGTGAGTCACTGGTGTGTTCCAGTAAACTTCATCGATGGTGGATACTCGCTGAAGGTTACTACTGAAACGGGTCACTGGACCTATGGCTGAAATAAAACTGGTGAGCTTCACAATTGGCCTCCAGATTGCTAACTAACAGGTAGTGCATTACTATCATGTTCATTTGTTTCTCTCATATGCTAATGCTTAAATACAATCTAGAAATGTACCTGCAAAAACTCTTGAAGTAGTTGTTGTGATACACTTAGGATAAGTTGTAGTGACTGCAAAACTTTAATCCGGAGTCTTGACTGGACCATCTTGACTGGAGTGGAGGATTGACTGGAGTCTGCAGTGTGTTGTGACACTGGGAAGCTTCAATAAGTGGCCAGTGACCTGGTGGATACTCACTGGATTGTCATCATAGACTGGTAAGCTTCACTGGTCACTGGTCATTGGTAAGCTTCACTGGTCAAAACAACCTGAAGATCAAGTAAAATATTAAATACTCTTACTAATTAACATTGATTTCTCATTTAAATAACTCTATGGAATAATAAATACTCTAAATCAAGTTGTTAATCATATGAAAATATGATAAACTAATTTCACATTGATTTCTCATTTAACATCTAATAATATAATTGTGCTATTTTTATACCTGTCTCCAGACTCCAATTGACCAGTCACGACTCGAGTTCATCCACCAGTTTAGTACCTCATTTTATTGATCACAAAACCAAATATTACAATCTATTCTCACTTCATTCATGATGGACATTCCCACCATTTAGAAAATCAATACTATGAACATTTATCCTATTCTATACTTCTGTACATCAATCCTACATTCTATATTACTTCATCATACTAATTCAAACCAATATAATCACACCTTGCACCAAGTCGTATCAGATTACACCATCTATTGAACAAACATGCCTGCATCAATTTGAGTACCTAGAAAACAGTATAAAAACCCATATCACTCCCATCCAGTATAAACCTTTAATACTAAATTTCCCACTTTGTCTTTAACTCTTCATAAGCAATGCACTCTTTAAACCTCAATTTAAGTAAGTCAGGAGAAACTCACTGGAGTTATGCACTGAAAGCGTCCAGTGGTTACCTTCACTGGTGGAGGATTAAATCATGACTGAAGTGACTCACTGGTGTGTTCCAGTAAACTTCATCGATGGTGGATACTCGCTGAAGGTTACTACTGAAACGGGTCACTGGACCTATGGCTGAAATAAAACTGGTGAGCTTCACAATTGGCCTCCAGATTGCTAACTAACAGGTAGTGCATTACTATCATGTTCATTTGTTTCTCTCATATGCTAATGCTTAAATACAATCTAGAAATGTACCTGCAAAAACTCTTGAAGTAGTTGTTGTGATACACTTAGGATAAGTTGTAGTGACTGCAAAACTTTAATCCGGAGTCTTGACTGGACCATCTTGACTGGAGTGGAGGATTGACTGGAGTCTGCAGTCAATATAAATACATTCAACAAAACACACACTCATTATGCATATGAATTACTGAGATTAATAACAAAAATACCTTCCTCGGACAGAGAACTTTTCACAGTTTGAGGAAAAGACTGCACTTCTACAATTAGTATGTTTAGTTTATCATTTCCTTCATCAACTGCTTTACCAACACCACCTCCTGCAAACTTGAAGTAGTTGTTGTGATACACTTAGGATAAGTTGTAGTGACTGCAAAACTTTAATCCGGAGTCTTGACTGGACCATCTTGACTGGAGTGGAGGATTGACTGGAGTCTGCAGTCAATATAAATACATTCAACAAAACACACACTCATTATGCATATGAATTACTGAAATTTTAGGGATAAGTTAATATAAATACATTCAACAAAACACACACTCATAATGCATATGAATTACTGAGATTAATAACAAAAATACCTTCCTCGGACAGAGAACTTTTCACAGTTTGAGGAAAAGACTGCACTTCTACAATTAGTATGTTTAGTTTATCATTTCCTTCATCAACTGCTTTACCAACACCACCTCCTGCAAACTTGATCCCATTAGTGACATGTACCTGATATGTTCATGAAAAAATCAAACCTGACTTCTTCAAGGGTTAATATTGTTAATCAAGAAGCAACGAAGCAAAGTGGATTTCAAGCAACTTTTGATTAAAAACTAAGAAATCACAAAAAGTTTATGTACATCAGTATAGTAACTCAAACAACAAATTTTACATATTTTATTGACCCAAAAATATAATCAAACAGTTCATGTACATCAATATAGTAACTCAAACAACAAATTTTACATATTTTATTGACCCAAAAATATAATCAAACAGTTCATGTACATCAATATAGAAGGAAACAATTTAAAGAATTTAATTTAAAATAAAACTCACCATATGTTGTTCTTTTCGATTTGATTACATCTGAAAGTTTTCTTTTGCTCATCCATCTTACAATCTAAATATATAATCAAAAACCCAATAACAGTTGTACATCAAAATCCATTACGCGAGGCTAAGGAAGAAAAAAAAAAAGACCAGAATCCTCACCGGGCTATAAATGTGGAAGTGGCAGCAAAAACGGCCATGGAATATGTCGGTCCATAAATCAGTCAAAAACACCTGGAAACACAAATCAATATAGCATAAACACACATTGAATCATATTTCCTCCTAATACAATACTAATCAAAACTAAATATTTTATTAAAAAACAAAACAACATCATATTCATCACCAAATTTCTCTTTAAATGCCATTGCTTTAGCTAAAACTTGGTGACAACCATCGGTATCACTCTCAAAAATCAAAATGAACATTTTAAAAAAAAATAAATAAAAAACAATCAGTTTCATCTTTCCAACTATTAACTAAAAAGATACCCATCCTTTTTTAATCTAATACAAAACTAAATAAAACAATAAAACAATGAATCATATTATATATATTAACAACCACCAACCTACTCTTAATTTGTTACGTCTCCTAAAGGAGATCGGTGCTGTATATCTCCGATCAACCATCGCCCCATGACGCCAGTTTTCTGCCACCACCGTTTCACCTAACTTCCGGCTAGATCTAGAGAGTGACTGGATATGTGTAGGTGTGTTAATCATGTTCATAAATTAGGGTTTTTATTTGAGGCTAAAAATTAAGATAATGATGATGAGATGAGAGGAGAGAAGGAGAAGACTGAAAGTGGAAGAATCGATAAAAGGAGATCTGTGATTTTTGAATTGTTTTTGGGAGAAAGAGAAAGAGAAGAAAGAGTATTAAGAAAGTTGGATCAAATCTTCTCATAGAAGCCAAGAAAAAAACACACATGACATCAGCCATTATGTGTTTTTTCCTAGTTGGACAGGCTATTTAATCGACACCTAAGCTTTTCTTAGGTCATCTCCTAATCTCCTTTAATATAGTTAGAGATACCCGAAAATCATAAAATCCGAATTTAATAGTTATGTTTTGGCATAAAACGGTTAGATCTATGAAGGATTCATGTGTTTGAGTCTTGTAATCGTCTTCTTCATCTTCTTCTTTTCCTTGTTTAAAACCATAACCTAGGGTTTCAATCTTTTGTTCTCGTCGTGTTCATTTTCTTCACGTGTCAGTTAGAGTTAGGGTTTCAAATTTGTGTTGTTTTTGGTCGATCATCAGATCTAGGTTAACCTCAATGAGTTTTAAACTCAAAGGATTTAAGTTCAAGAGATTGTTAAGTGCCGATCAGTATGTTTAACCTCAACAGGATTTTTAAGTTTAATGATATGTTAACTTCGACCATTTGTTTTCCTGGTCGTGCTCATCAACTCTTGTTCAACCTCAAAGAAAGTTTAAGTTCAAAGGATTTAAGGTCAAGAAACTTCTTATGTGCCGATCAGTATGTTTAACCTCAAAGAGATTTAAGTTCAATGGATATCAAGTTCAATGAAATTAAGTTCAAAGGCATTTAAGTTCAATGGGCTTCAAGTTCAATAAGTCATGACATCAATGGATGTTGATCGAAACCTTTAAGCTCAAAAGATTTTAACATCAAAGACTTTTAAACTCAATGAAAGTTTAACTTCAAAGCTTTTAACCTCAATGACATTTAAACTCAAAGCTTTAAATTCAATAAGATTAAGTTTAAGGTCAATAGAATTTAAGGTCAAAGAAAAATTAAAGTCAATAAAATTTAACCTCAGCGGACTTATATCAGATACTCCAGTTTCCATTCCCCGGTTCTATGTTGTCATTGTCAATTGAGCTAATAAGAGAAATATTAATGCTCTAAACAATTAATTTGAGATTTAAAGTGGGTCTTGGACATTAAAAGTGTTATTCAAGTAAACGTAATACGACACGGCATAATGGCATTTCATAAGACACTAGTATAGGACATACATGTGTACAATTGAGTGAGTACTTACGGAGTGACTTGTGAACAATGTAGGACTTTTGGACAGATAGTGATCGTGTTTCAGGTGTACTTGACTGTTCGTGTTCTTATTGATTGATTCTAGGGTGCGGTGTTTGTGCTACTTTCAGGTGAGTTTCGTAGCCCCTCTTTTTATCAGTTTTGGGGTGAAAAGTATACTTATTTTTTTCAAACAGCTTTGTCGATTTCTGTTTATGTTCAATATTGAGCCTGTGCATATAGAGTTACTTGTGCCATTTGACGTGCTTGATCTTGTTTATATGTGTGATTTATGTGTTTATTGTTGTGCTTTATGATGTGTTGGTTTGGACGTGCTTATTGTATGAGGTTGAGACTTGGACTTGAGACTTGAGACTTGGACTAAGGCAGGTACCGTAAGGCCGGACTTTGAGACTTGTGACTTTGAGACTTGGACTTGGGACTTGAGTACTTTGACACTTGTGACTTTGAGACTTGTGACTTTGAGACTTGTGACTTTGAGACTTGTGACTTTGAGACTTGTGACTTTGAGACTTGTGACTTTGAGACTTGTGACTTTGAGACTTGTGACTTTGAGACTTGTGACTTTGAGACTTGTGACTTTGAGACTTGTGACTTTGAGACTTGTGACTTTGAGACTTGTGACTTTGAGACTTGTGACTTTGAGACTTGTGACTTTGAGACTTGTGACTTTGAGACTTGTGACTTTGAGACTTGTGACTTTGAGACTTGTGACTTTGAGACTTGTGACTTTGAGACTTGTGACTTTGAGACTTGTGACTTTGAGACTTGTGACTTTGAGACTTGTGACTTTGAGACTTGTGACTTTGAGACTTGTGACTTTGAGACTTGTGACTTTGAGACTTGTGACTTTGAGACTTGTGACTTTGAGACTTGTGACTTTGAGACTTGTGACTTTGAGACTTGTGACTTTGAGACTTGTGACTTTGAGACTTGTGACTTTGAGACTTGTGACTTTGAGACTTGTGACTTTGAGACTTGTGACTTTGAGACTTGTGACTTTGAGACTTGTGACTTTGAGACTTGTGACTTTGAGACTTGTGACTTTGAGACTTGTGACTTTGAGACTTGTGACTTTGAGACTTGTGACTTTGAGACTTGTGACTTTGAGACTTGTGACTTTGAGACTTGTGACTTTGAGACTTGTGACTTTGAGACTTGTGACTTTGAGACTTGTGACTTTGAGACTTGTGACTTTGAGACTTGTGACTTTGAGACTTGTGACTTTGAGACTTGTGACTTTGAGACTTGTGACTTTGAGACTTGTGACTTTGAGACTTGTGACTTTGAGACTTGTGACTTTGAGACTTGTGACTTTGAGACTTGTGACTTTGAGACTTGTGACTTTGAGACTTGTGACTTTGAGACTTGTGACTTTGAGACTTGTGACTTTGAGACTTGTGACTTTGAGACTTGTGACTTTGAGACTTGTGACTTTGAGACTTGTGACTTTGAGACTTGTGACTTTGAGACTTGTGACTTTGAGACTTGTGACTTTGAGACTTGTGACTTTGAGACTTGTGACTTTGAGACTTGTGACTTTGAGACTTGTGACTTTGAGACTTGTGACTTTGAGACTTGTGACTTTGAGACTTGTGACTTTGAGACTTGTGACTTTGAGACTTGTGACTTTGAGACTTGTGACTTTGAGACTTGTGACTTTGAGACTTGTGACTTTGAGACTTGTGACTTTGAGACTTGTGACTTTGAGACTTGTGACTTTGAGACTTGTGACTTTGAGACTTGTGACTTTGAGACTTGTGACTTTGAGACTTGTGACTTTGAGACTTGTGACTTTGAGACTTGTGACTTTGAGACTTGTGACTTTGAGACTTGTGACTTTGAGACTTGTGACTTTGAGACTTGTGACTTTGAGACTTGTGACTTTGAGACTTGTGACTTTGAGACTTGTGACTTTGAGACTTGTGACTTTGAGACTTGTGACTTTGAGACTTGTGACTTTGAGACTTGTGACTTTGAGACTTGTGACTTTGAGACTTGTGACATTGATTATGACTTGGAACTCATGTTTTGGGGAAAAATTTATTATATTCTATTTCATTTAGCAGTATCTATGTAATTCCATGTCGTGCTGCACTTTTCATGACACCTCATGTTTCCGCCAACGGTGGGGTGTTACAACTTGACAGCAAGTGAATTCTCGTTCACAGGCTCTGCTAATTATGGTTAGATTTTCCTTTGTACTCCCATAAAGATAGACAATGAATCCATTATATCTATTACTAATAATCCTGTTAAGCACAGTAGGACTAAGCACATAGACATAAGGTTTCATTTTATATGTGATTGTGCTAAAAAGAAACTAATAGTCCTAAAAAAAGTGCCGAGTGACTTTAACTTAGCTGATATGTTCACTAAGGCTTTCGACCGAACTCGTTTCGAGTTGCTAGTCCAATTGATTGGAATGAGGAATCTATAGTGACAGTGTCTCTCAAAAGGAACTTTGTATAATGTGTCTGTGTTTTGTGTCGTTATGTATGTGTGTCATATAGTGTCAGAAAAACAAAATAAAAATGAGAAAAACCAGAAAAGAAAAAGAAAATAATAAATAGAGTAAGGTCACTGCATCAAGACGATTAGACGTGACGATACTTTAGCTTTTAAGCCTACTTAATTGTACTTTAAATTGCTCATTTCAGTGATACCATTCTATGATGTATCGGTAGGCACAAAGTACCAAGGTTTCCTTATAATCTGAACTTAAATGTATACAATGTTCTTATGGGAAACATATTCAGATATATGGCTGAGAATGCCTGCTTTTCAAATGATTAGATCTGGTCCTTAAATCTTACGAAAGATCTAGCATTGTAATTATATATATTTGGTTTTTATATAGAAGGTCTCGGGTACATACATGCGTATGTATTTCTTTTCGGATGTATATTTGTGACAAGATATCTAATATCTTATTAATTTTTTGAAAATTATGGAGCTACTGTGGCCTTTGAGATTCAGACAAGTAAGTCCTTGGGGTGTCTTTATATACCTAGCCTACCTAAAGCTTCCAACTTGGGATAGGTTGTCAGAAAGTTCGCTACACGGGTCTCATCGAAAGTCACGGGTTTTCAAAAGCACCTTAAAATGATGTCACAAATATGCAAGTACTTAGCATTATGCAATGTTGGGTATATTTCCGTACGTGAGTCAAGTTATGTCGCTTTGCGTGTGAGGAATCACCGACCTGTCACCGCTGACTTGATTCTTAAAGATCGTCTCCCTATAGTTACCAAATGTCTTAATCGTAGTGCTTGTGTCGATTGTGAGAGTATATCTGAATGTGGGTCACTTAAGTTCGCAAACTTGATTAAATGGCATATTAGGCTACTCGGGTTACATGGTGACTGTCCTTGGCCAGGGTATGTCGAAAGTGTCACAACCTAAAGGAAACTGGAAGTACCGAGTGTTTAAGAGGACAAACATATTGGTAATCATTTTTGGATCACTGTTCATAACTAATAATAAGAGAATTATTTCTCGCTCGTAGGCTTATGTAACATGCTAAGCTGATCTAATCAAGCAGTAACTTTAGCTCTTGTAACTATTGTTATTCGTTTATGTTCAGTGTGTGTATGTGTGTGTGTGTGTTTAAATTTGTATTGTAATGTTTAAATAAAAGTTCCTATTGCACGAGAGACAGAGTCAGAATAGAATCTAGTTTCCAAGAGGACTCAACTACGTTCTATGGAACACTGAATAAACGAGTAGGGTAGTTAAGCGATAGTGTTGTGATCAGAAGCTAAAAGAAAGTGTGTCATAGTTAAGAGAATATGAGTTTAAGGAAAAGAACACAGAGTTGTTGATTTCAATAAACAGATATTGAGTTAATGCTTATTTTGTTTTAATTTAGAAAGAAGATTTTCATTAGAATGAACGCAGAGATGTTCATAGTTTTGAATTTGATCTTTAAAAGAATAATTTTGTTTTTATCTTTAAAAGGAAGATTTTCATAGAGTGAACACAGGGATGATTCATAGTTTTGAATTTGATCTTTAAAAGAATAATTTTGTTTTTATCTTTAAAAGGAAGATTTTCATAGAGTGAACACAGGGATGATTCATAGTTTGAATTTGATCTTTGAAAAGAATAATTTTGTTTTTATCTTTAAAAGGAAGATTTTCATAGAGTGAAAAGAAGATTTTCATTAGAATGAACGCAGAGATGTTCATAGTTTTGAATTTGATCTTTAAAAGAATAATTTTGTTTTTATCTTTAAAAGGAAGATTTTCATAGAGTGAACACAGGGATGATTCATAGTTTTGAATTTGATCTTTAAAAGAATAATTTTGTTTTTATCTTTAAAAGGAAGATTTTCATAGAGTGAACACAGGGATGATTCATAGTTTTGAATTTGATCTTTAAAAGAATAATTTTGTTTTTATCTTTAAAAGGAAGATTTTCATAGAGTGAACACAGGGATGATTCATAGTTTGAATTTGATCTTTGAAAAGATATTTATCTTTAAAAGAATAATTTTGTTTTTATCTTTAAAAGGAAGATTTTCTTAGAATGAACGCAGAGATGTTCATAGTTTTGAATTTGATCTTTAAAAGAATAATTTTGTTTTTATCTTTAAAAGGAAGATTTTCATAGAGTGAACACAGGGATGATTCATAGTTTTGAATTTGATCTTTAAAAGAATAATTTTGTTTTTATCTTTAAAAGGAAGATTTTCATAGAGTGAACACAGGGATGATTCATAGTTTGAATTTGATCTTTGAAAGAAGATTTTCATTAGAATGAACGCAGAGATGTTCATAGTTTTGAATTTGATCTTTAAAAGAATAATTTTGTTTTTATCTTTAAAAGGAAGATTTTCATAGAGTGAACACAGGGATGATTCATAGTTTTGAATTTGATCTTTAAAAGAATAATTTTGTTTTTATCTTTAAAAGGAAGATTTTCATAGAGTGAACACAGGGATGATTCATAGTTTTGAATTTGATCTTTAAAAGAATAATTTTGTTTTTATCTTTAAAAGGAAGATTTTCATAGAGTGAACACAGGGATGATTCATAGTTTGAATTTGATCTTTGAAAAGAATAATTTTGTTTTTATCTTTAAAAGGAATAGTTTTGAATTTGATCTTTAAAAGAATAATTTTGTTTTTATCTTTAAAAGGAAGATTTTCATAGAGTGAACACAGGGATGATTCATAGTTTGAATTTGATCTTTGAAAGATAATTTTGTTATCTTTAAAAGAATAATTTTGTTTTTATCTTTAAAAGGAAGATTTTCTTAGAATGAACGCAGAGATGTTCATAGTTTTGAATTTGATCTTTAAAAGAATAATTTTGTTTTTATCTTTAAAAGGAAGATTTTCATAGAGTGAACACAGGGATGATTCATAGTTTTGAATTTGATCTTTAAAAGAATAATTTTGTTTTTATCTTTAAAAGGAAGATTTTCATAGAGTGAACACAGGGATGATTCATAGTTTTGAATTTGATCTTTAAAAGAATAATTTTGTTTTTATCTTTAAAAGGAAGATTTTCATAGAGTGAACACAGGGATGATTCATAGTTTTGAATTTGATCTTTAAAAGAATAATTTTGTTTTTATCTTTAAAAGGAAGATTTTCATAGAGTGAACACAGGGATGATTCATAGTTTGAATTTGATCTTTGAAAGAATAATTTTGTTTATCTTTAAAAGAATAATTTTGTTTTTATCTTTAAAAGGAAGATTTTCATTAGAATGAACGCAGAGATGTTCATAGTTTTGAATTTGATCTTTAAAAGAATAATTTTGTTTTTATCTTTAAAAGGAAGATTTTCATAGAGTGAACACAGGGATGATTCATAGTTTGAATTTGATCTTAAACGGTGGTTGAACGTTATGTACGGGCGAAATAAACAATCCAAGAAGACGCTCCTCGTGCTGACGTCATCAGCACATAGAGTCGTCCTCGTGCTGACGTCAGCACGAGGAGAATCGCGTCTTGGTGGATCTGGGCTTAATTACTTCGTGTAAAGCCTAAGCCCACACGAATCATAACCCTAATAGTATAAATACAACACTTATTGACGAAATTAGTGATCAATCTTTTACGAGTTTAGAGACTTAAATCGAATTGTTGTTCGTGGACATTCCTACACGAACTACTACTTTGTGTAACACCATGGGTCGATTAATTACTTGTTAATTGACAGAAGGCAATAGCAATCTAGTTATCTCAAGAGGATTTCACACTCTTGACATAACGAATCACGTCTTATAAAGATCCGTTCAACAATAGGGACTTACAAGTGGTATCAGAGCCCTAAGGTTGATTACCAGAAGGTGTAAGATTGTTTGATTTGCTATTGATTGCAAAAACAATTCGAAAATCAAGTTTTTCTATTAAATTCGTGTGTTCTTCGCGCGACCTCGTGCTTACGTCAGCACGAGGTGATCCTTGTTCGTGTGCTTACGTCAGCACGAACTGCTCTTCGCGATTCATTACGTGCCACGTGTCCTTCGTGTGACCTCGTGCCACATCTGCACGAACTCTGGTTCTTCGTGTGCCTCCCTTCGTGTCACCTCAGCACGAACTCGTGTTTAGTGGTATTTGTTTTCGATTATATTTTCGAAATGACTAATGTACCAGCTGCTGCTAATTCACCTAATGCCCTACTTATCAGTCAAATGATCATGCATGACTATGAAGTTGGTCGTGGTAATACACCTCCAAAGCTTTTCCGTATGGAGAATTATTGGATGTGGAAAAGACGATTTGAAGATTATATTCGTCTGAATGATATTGATATGTGGGTTATGATAACTCAAGGTTTTGACTGGCCAACATTTGAGAAAAGTGGTGTAATTGGTACATATACTTACACTGATATGCCAGATGCTAAAAAGAAGAAATACGTTGTGGAAGGAAAGGCACTTTCAACACTTACGATGGCCTTACCTCAAGAAAGTGTACATTTGTTTAAAAAGTACACTACTTCAAAGGAGTTATGGGATGCTCTTGAAAAGTACTGTGAGGGTGATGCTACTTTGAAGAGAAATCGTATTTAACTTCTTAAATGCCAGTATGAAGCCTTCAATGGACTGAAAAGAGAATCTCTTGATGAGATAATTACTCGATTCAGTCATTTAACTACTGAGTTGTCATATTTTGGGGTTGTATATCCTCAAACTGAGTTAGTTGATAAGTGTAGGTCCTTGTGGACTGATCGTACACGAGAACGCTTATAGTTATGACGAGAGTGCGGAATCCTCTCGTGATAACCTGTTTGGTTAATATAATTATCGTCTTTCGTTGTGAATACAACCTAAGACCTTAAACGCGCGCGGGTTTGCTTAATTGACAGAGTTTAGTCGTAATCTCTTAATTAATTGTCGTTAATTACGTATTAAGTGTGAGTATTTATACTTACTGTTCTTAAACGCGTGCTAATTATGGACCGTATACCTTAAAGCCCAAAGCCCATTAGCAAACGCGTGTTTTATACGTAAACACGTGATGACCACGTATTTAGACAAACTCGTGTTACTGTAGCACGAGTTTAGTCAAACTCGTGTTACTGTAGCACGAGTTTATACACACTTTCTTTTGTCATCTTTTAAGTATACTTTAATTACTTAAAACGTGACTGGTTTATCACTTGTATCTGTATGTTACTTATAATCTCATTCATACAAGTCGTAAACATTAAACATACCAAAACTCTGATCAATATGTAATCATTCACATTACGTAAGTCCAAATAACAAGTTTAAACATAACATAAGTCTATGATTACATATTACAAAACATAAACATACTGATCAAATCGCTGTTGCTGTTGTCAACAGAATCATGCACTTACAGTCTCCCCCTTGACATCAGCTACACGATTTCTTCAGTCTTGTAAAACATTATCCATCAAATAACAATCTCCTGCTATTTGCATGAATATTAGCATGTAAACAAATACGCAAAATCTTCCTGTATCTGCTTTCCTCAGTAGTCCATGAAGGAATAAACAAACATTGAGTGTCGTATAACCTTCGTTGATCATCTCTGGAAAGATTCACTATCTGCATAGGATCATATATGCGCAACAAAATAACTCTCTTATTTTTATCTCCATACATCAACGCTTCACCAGTATTCTTGTGAATCTCCCAGTGATCAAGTGTACTCAAAACATCTTGAGGCCATTTCTTTACCGGGACCTTCAATACATGCTTAATCGATCTTTGAACAAATTCAATAGTTCCATCATCCTTTGTAACTTTCTTTAAGGATCTTGGCGTTATGAACAAACTGGTTTTATCAAAATCATCATAGAATCTTTTCCTATAATCTTCTTGTAATTTTCCACTAAAGAAATTTGCATATCCATTACTACTAGGATTAACAAGCCTTTTCCTTCCTAAATCCATTAAATCAGATTCACTAAGGCTCTTAAAATATCTTTTCATCGGCTTTAAGTACTGACAACCATCATCTCTTTTAATAACAAACAATTTCAGCTCATCATCGAAAAACCAACTCAAAATAGTAGTAACATACGTATGAGCATCTCGATCACTAACAAAATCCCAAAAGACAGATGGTTTCATACCTTCTCCTACAAATCCTCTTGCCGGTATCTTTCTATCAATTTGATGTAGGTGATCTTCATCCCTACTTGGCACTGGATACTCTGCCACATCAAATTCCTTCGAATCTTCAATATTCCAGCTTAGAGTAATTCCATCTTCATCATCTCCAACTTTGGTAAAAACCGTAAAGTGTAGAGTTCTTGAACTTGGAATAAAAACTCGTTCAGCTTGAATCTCTTGTTGATCATCTGGAACTTGTTGTTGCACAAAATCATCATCTTGAAGAACATTAGCCCAGTCCAAATCAGGATTCATTTCACCTTCCTCCAAACTTTCATCATTTTCAGAATTATCATTTCGAACCTCAGATGTACCTGCATCTATCTTTTGAAGCTTATCTGAAATTTAAAAATTTAAATATTTCAAATATGCAAAGACAAACAACATTAAGACATAAAAGATAGCATAAGTAAAATAAACTATATCATAAATATAATGTAACAATTGAATACACCAATATTTATCTTATAATTTTTATCTTATTTACATCTAAAGTACACAAATCATTAATCTCTTAAGGTTCAAAAACAAAATCTGAATCCGACGAATCCGATTCTGACTCTGAAGATGTACAAGTTAACCCTAACTGCTCTTTTACTTGATCCTTATATGATCCTGGATCATGATAATCATCAGGATCCATAAAATGAACCACGAATCAGGAAAGGGGGAGTTAATTCATTTTGAAAAAGTTATAACTGATGATAATCTAGCTGATCTGTATACTAAAGCATTTGATAATCATCAGGATCCATAAAATCTGCCATAGCTCTCAAATGAGCTTGTGCATCATATCCCAATCTCTTCTCTAGTCTATGCACTATTAATGGGTGCAACTCTGACTCTGAAGACTTATTGGTAGTAGGATCAGAATTTGAGTTACCTGAATTGGAATCACTCTCATCATCATCAAGAATTACATCTGGAGCAACCTCTTTCTGAGTCCCAGACGTACTAGCACCAGCTGTACCAGCAATATCTGACTCTGTATGTCTTGGTGTCTCCCCCTGAGTCGATGCTTCTGCTTGAGCTTCAGTTCTTGGCTCACCATCAGCATTCGCATCCTCATCATCATCCTCATCCTCTTTCCTCTTCAACTCCGTTTCCCTACAACTATCTCCCCCTTGAGCCATTAACTGTCGAAGCTGTTCTCTGAGTTCAGCACTTTGACGCTTTTCATCCTCCAACTCAGTAACTAACTTCCCAACTAACCCTTGCATAGACTTCATTTGAGCTTCCAACGACATAACTCGTGTCTCCAAATGATTCACCCTAAATTGAGTCGTCATGATATGCGCAGGTTCAACTGTTGGTCTGGCTTCAAAAGGTCGAGTAGTAGACTGTGTAGAAACTGGAGGTCGACCAATCATAGGCGGTTGTAGTGGACGTAGAAG
This sequence comes from Erigeron breviscapus, assembly GCA_034093135.1. Classification (NCBI taxonomy): domain Eukaryota; kingdom Viridiplantae; phylum Streptophyta; class Magnoliopsida; order Asterales; family Asteraceae; genus Erigeron; species Erigeron breviscapus. The sequence continues at coordinate 30,157,336 of CM067174.1, forward strand.
AGTAGTAAACACAGTGCTTATAGGAACAACAGGCCTAAACGAAGCACTCTGTGTAGCTTGAGGAATAGATTCAGATTGAGTTACTGCAACTGAAGCCTCATCTCGCTCAGGAACTGATCCTTCTGTCACCTCATCCCGCTCAGACTCTTCTTGTTGTCTATAAGTCTCAAATGCTGCAGCCAAATGAGCCGGTAGAACCTTTCCCGATCGAGGCGCTTTCTTGCGTCTAATCAAAGGAATCTCCTCCTCCTCTGGTTCACTTTCTTCTTCAGTGCGAACCCTCTTCAAACCTTTCTCAACAGAAGAAGAACCACTTGCCCGATCAACATCAGCCCTAACATAATTCAGTTGATCATCTACATCCTCCAATAAGCGATCCAGCTCCTGATCTCTTTCAGCATTAGACTCTACAAACAACTCCAGATTATCCAACGGTTGGAAATTATCCACTTGTGCAATAACATCATCTGGATCCAATGCAGCATGTACAAACGCTTCACCAACTTCGGGATTAGCACCTGCTGCCTGATCTAACAGATCTTCCAACGCTTCATTAGCTGCCTGAACCTCTTCATCAGCAGCTTGTACTTGCCTAACTTCAGGCTGAGCCTGTGGTTGAACCCGTGGACGAACCCGTCGTTGTCGTTGTCGTTGACGTGGAACCACACGTGGAACTTGAACTTGAGGTCGTGGTGGTGGTGGTGGAGGTGCTGCATCATTATTTCCTCCTTCTTCAACCTCATTTTCATCTTCCCATCCAACAGCCGGAGCTCGATAGTTAGGATTGATCAAATGTCCAAACAATGGCACATTCTGAGGATTTGGATAATTCTCCTTAATCTTTAACATCATTGACCAAATCCGAGTTGGTGGAGAAACAATGTCATATATATCCTCCAAGACTGGCAGATTCTGTACAAAGTGATTAATGATTGCCATCGTTATCCTTGGCAACATCATAAACCTCTGCGCCCCAGTCTGAGTAATCTGGGTCTTCAAAATATCAAAAAAATAGTTCGAGAATGAATATGGCCTATTCAAAGTCAAAGCCACCATCTGCGAACCGACTTGTTTATTTAACTGATCGAACCCTGCATGACGATTACTAATCGCCACAATCAAAACATGCGCCAAAAACCTCCATTGGCCATAAAATCCTACCTTCGCAATCGGCCATTTAGCACCTGGCGTTGCATGACCCATCCTTCCAAAACATCCTCTGACCAAGGTCTCTTCAAACTCTATCGGACCATTCTCTTCTTCAACAGTCCCCAAATGTAATATCTCTCTCAAATCAGCAGCAGAGAAAGAAAAAGTCTGATTAGCCACAGTGGTCTGAAACCTAACACTCCTAGGGACAGCAGCTCTATCCCCTTGTGCTGGCTGCGCTTGAACCACCCTTACAGACGCATTGTTCCAAAAATGATGCAAATAACCTTGATATAAGACTGGATTGTGAGTGAGCACGAAATGAATGCGTGATCGTTCCAAATACCGAAGCAATCCATTAAACTCCACATTTCTGCGATCTCTTGACAAATCAATCAACTGATTGTGAGTGGAGAAAAAATTTCTCGGATTTCCTGCCATTTCTGTAAAACAAAAAGAGTGCAATGACAAAAATTTAGCAATAATAAATCTGCACAAGAAAACCTAGAAAATTTTGGAATCTGGTTGTAAACACGTGGTAAAGTCTCAAACGCGTGTACCAATTCTTCAAACGCGTGTTATAGTGGTAAACGCGTGTGATCAATGGTAAACACGTGAAGAAGGATAAACACCTAAAGCATGGGTTTGTAAACACGTGGTTTGCCAAACGCGTGAAACAAGGTTAATTAAACACGTTATTTACCAAACGCGTGTGGAAAAGGTTTTGTAAACACGTTATTTGCCAAACGCGTGGAAAGGTAAGAAAACTTGTGTTTTTGATGTACAAATTCCTAAACACGCGTAAGATTCAAACCCGTGACACTGTTCATCTTCTCAAAAATAGGCTTAATCATGATACTATACATAGCAGCAAATACGAAGAACAATAAGCAATAAGCAATACCTGTATAATAATCACGAAAAAGATCACGAAGAACAAGTTTATCGAGATGAACAGTAACCGATCAATGAGAATATGGAACGATTTTAATCTAAACGCGTGTTGGGGGTAAAACTCGGGTGAAAAGAAATATGTTAAAATTGAAAAAGGTAAAAGTGAACGAGTTTGGTCATAGTATATATATACCCGTGACCCAAACGCGTGGTCAAACCAGGTCAACCACGCGTTTAACTTAAGGCAAACACGTGAACAAAGGTAAAACACGTGTAGTCATCCAAACGCGTGGTCAAATCCAAACACGTTGTAAACAGCCAAACACGTGAAGGAAAACTCCAAACGCGTGGTCAAATCCAAACACGTGAAGGAAAACTCCAAACGCGTGGTCAAATCCAAACACGTGAAGGAAAACTCCAAACGCGTGGTCAAATCCAAACACGTGAAGGAAAACTCCAAACGCGTGGTCAAATCCAAACACGTGAAGGAAAACTCCAAACGCGTGGTCAAATCCAAACACGTGAAGGAAAACTCCAAACGCGTGGTCAAATCCAAACACGTGAAGGAAAACTCCAAACGCGTGGTAAATCCAAACACGTGAAGGAAAACTCCAAACGCGTGGTCAAATCCAAACACGTGAAGGAAACTCCAAACGCGTGGTCAAATCCAAACACGTTGTAAACAGCCAAACACGTGAAGGAAAACTCCAAACGCGTGGTCAAATCCAAACACGTGAAGGAAAACTCCAAACGCGTGGTAAATCCAAACACGTGAAGGAAAACTCCAAACGCGTGGTAAATCCAAACACGTGAAGGAAAACTCCAAACGCGTGGTAAATCCAAACACGTGAAGGAAAACTCCAAACGCGTGGTAAATCCAAACACGTGAAGGAAAACTCCAAACGCGTGGTCAAATCCAAACACGTGAAGGAAAACTCCAAACGCGTGGTCAAATCCAAACACGTGAAGGAAAACTCCAAACGCGTGGTCAAATCCAAACACGTGAAGGAAAACTCCAAACGCGTGGTCAAATCCAAACACGTGAAGGAAAACTCCAAACGCGTGGTCAAATCCAAACACGTGAAGGAAAACTCCAAACGCGTGGTCAAATCCAAACACGTGAAGGAAAACTCCAAACGCGTGGTCAAATCCAAACACGTGAAGGAAAACTCCAAACGCGTGGTCAAATCCAAACACGTGAAGGAAAACTCCAAACGCGTGGTAAATCCAAACACGTGAAGGAAACTCCAAACGCGTGGTCAAAGCCAAACACGTGTAGTCACCCAAACGCGTGGTCAAATCCAAACACGTGAAGGAAAACTCCAAACGCGTGGTCAAATCCAAACACGTGAAGGAAACTCCAAACGCGTGGTCAAATCCAAACACGTGAATAACCAGCCAACACACACAGGATAGAGATAATCTGTATGAAAACTCAATGATTGAACCCCCTGAAAATCAAGTCATCATTAGCAGATAAAATTTTAACAATCAAACCTGATAATCTTGACTGTACGATATACCTGTATCAACTGAAAAACCATTACATAAACTTTGGTAATCTTACACAACAAGTTAATGTGATGTATAAAACCATAAAGTAACGGACATTTAAAACATCGATACCAGGACTTGATTTGGACTCAGATCATTCACCGATAATCATTAGCAATCGAAAGCCTGCAAAAACAAACTCCCCCTTAACTAATGATACCAGGTCAGATACTTTTTAACAACTTTGGAAAAACACACAATTCCAATATCGAAAGTCCTGCACACTTAAAGGAAACTCATCAATGCATCAATATCAACAGATAACATTATTTTAAGCATGCAAAGAAAATATCAAAATGAAAACCTATGGTCAGTCAAGAATCATCGTCAAGCATATCTTTTCACCAAAAAACAAATTCTTGAATCGATCGGTTCCCAGCACTTTCACCAAAAACAAATTGAAATCTCAAAAATATATCAAACTAATCTTGACTATATTTTGACTTTTCCAAAGCAACAAAATTCAGAAAGATCATTTCCTTAAACTTAAACAAATTAATGTCCATATCAGAAAACAATCTTTTAACGTAATACTTCAAGCAATAAAAACTCATATAAACCAGTTAAGGACCATATAGCTGAACAATAGAATCATTAGATGATTATTAACTCTCTCGTGCAATAAGAACTAGTTTTGACACAACTACTTGACACATAAGATTGAAATACAAAAATGAAAATTTAAAAGACAGAATAAACTTTAGAGTTAATTGCAGGATTCGTCCCTGTGGTTTACACACTTTCGTGGATTACATCCCTCCCTGAAATATTTAGTCAAATACACCCAAACTATCAAGATTAGTTGCGCTTTACGTCCCTCTCCATATTTCAGGGAGGGATGTAATCCACGAAAGTGTGTAAACCACAGGGACGAAAAGCGCAACTAATCTTGATAGTTTGGGTGTATTTGACTAAATATTTCAGGGAGGGATGTAATCCACGAAAGTGTGTAAACCACAGGGACGAATCCTGCAATTAACTCTAAACTTTAATAAACCTCATTATTTATTTACAAAATTCTAAGTTTCTGCGGATTAGATCAGATTAGCAATTACATAAGCCTGCAGGTGAGAAATAGTTCTCTTATTATTAGTTATGAACAGTGACCGACAACGATTACCGGTATAGTTGTCCTCTTAAACACTCGGTACTTCCAGTTTCCTTTGGTTTGTGACACTTTCGTATTACTTGAGCCAAGGACAGTCACCATGTAACCTAGTAAGTTACTCATGTCACATTATTATTAATGTAGATGTGTATCCCACAGTCAAACATACACTTAAGATCGACAGAGCATTAAAGTCCTTAACCAGACGTGTTTATAAGCGTTACAACTTTGAAGTCACCATGGTTAATGATCTTACGATCAAGGGTCAGAACAAACACATTTGATGTATAGTGCATGATTCGAATTGGCTATTCTTCATTGCTTCTTTGAAATTAACTTCATTGATATGCAGCAATTTGATACTTCGGAAATATTCGATGAAATTTCTTGACTATTCTTCATTATTTCTTTATTCTTCGGTACTTTGTTTTAGCCAATCGAGATCATGATGGTTTTAATAGTTGCTTTAGAAGCTAAAACCCATTTTGTTCTGTTTAGATTGACATACACGAATGCATGCGAATCCCCCTATGGTTTACAAACACATCCAATCGCAAACCAAATGCTAAATATTTCTCAAGTTTTAAGGATGGCACAATTCACTTGAAAAGTCCATATTCAAGGCCATATGCTGACGTGTTACCCACAAATACGGTTATTAAACAATTAATATTCAGGGAAACCTTCGGTACTTTGTGTCTACCGATACATCCTTAGAAGTAGTCACTGAACTAAGCAGTTATATTACAATTAAGCAAGCTTAAAAGCTAAAATATCCTCACTTCTAATCTTCTTAAAGCATCAACTTAAAACTCTATCTTTTTTTTTTTTTTTTTTTTTTTTTTTTTTTTTTTTTTTTTTTTTTTTTTTTTTTTTTTTTTTTTTTTTTTTTTTTTTTTTTTTTTTTTTTTTTTTTTTTTTTTTTTTTTTTTTTTTTTTTTTTTTTTTTTTTTTTTTTTTTTTTTTTTTTTTTTTTTTTTTTTTTTTTTTTTTTTTTTTTTTTTTTTTTTTTTTTTTTTTTTTTTTTTTTTTTTTTTTTTTTTTTTTTTTTTTTTTTTTTTTTTTTTTTTTTTTTTTTTTTTTTTTTTTTTTTTTTTTTTTTTTTTTTTTTTTTTTTTTTTTTTTTTTTTTTTTTTTTTTTTTTTTTTTTTTTTTTTTTTTTTTTTTTTTTTTTTTTTTTTTTTTTTTTTTTTTTTTTTTTTTTTTTTTTTTTTTTTTTTTTTTTTTTTTTTTTTTTTTTTTTTTTTTTTTTTTTTTTTTTTTTTTTTTTTTTTTTTTTTTTTTTTTTTTTTTTTTTTTTTTTTTTTTTTTTTTTTTTTTTTTTTTTTTTTTTTTTTTTTTTTTTTTTTTTTTTTTTTTTTTTTTTTTTTTTTTTTTTTTTTTTTTTTTTTTTTTTTTTTTTTTTTTTTTTTTTTTTTTTTTTTTTTTTTTTTTTTTTTTTTTTTTTTTTTTTTTTTTTTTTTTTTTTTTTTTTTTTTTTTTTTTTTTTTTTTTTTTTTTTTTTTTTTTTTTTTTTTTTTTTTTTTTTTTTTTTTTTTTTTTTTTTTTTTTTTTTTTTTTTTTTTTTTTTTTTTTTTTTTTTTTTTTTTTTTTTTTTTTTTTTTTTTTTTTTTTTTTTTTTTTTTTTTTTTTTTTTTTTTTTTTTTTTTTTTTTTTTTTTTTTTTTTTTTTTTTTTTTTTTTTTTTTTTTTTTTTTTTTTTTTTTTTTTTTTTTTTTTTTTTTTTTTTTTTTTTTTTTTTTTTTTTTTTTTTTTTTTTTTTTTTTTTTTTTTTTTTTTTTTTTTTTTTTTTTTTTTTTTTTTTTTTTTTTTTTTTTTTTTTTTTTTTTTTTTTTTTTTTTTTTTTTTTTTTTTTTTTTTTTTTTTTTTTTTTTTTTTTTTTTTTTTTTTTTTTTTTTTTTTTTTTTTTTTTTTTTTTTTTTTTTTTTTTTTTTTTTTTTTTTTTTTTTTTTTTTTTTTTTTTTTTTTTTTTTTTTTTTTTTTTTTTTTTTTTTTTTTTTTTTTTTTTTTTTTTTTTTTTTTTTTTTTTTTTTTTTTTTTTTTTTTTTTTTTTTTTTTTTTTTTTTTTTTTTTTTTTTTTTTTTTTTTTTTTTTTTTTTTTTTTTTTTTTTTTTTTTTTTTTTTTTTTTTTTTTTTTTTTTTTTTTTTTTTTTTTTTTTTTTTTTTTTTTTTTTTTTTTTTTTTTTTTTTTTTTTTTTTTTTTTTTTTTTTTTTTTTTTTTTTTTTTTTTTTTTTTTTTTTTTTTTTTTTTTTTTTTTTTTTTTTTTTTTTTTTTTTTTTTTTTTTTTTTTTTTTTTTTTTTTTTTTTTTTTTTTTTTTTTTTTTTTTTTTTTTTTTTTTTTTTTTTTTTTTTTTTTTTTTTTTTTTTTTTTTTTTTTTTTTTTTTTTTTTTTTTTTTTTTTTTTTTTTTTTTTTTTTTTTTTTTTTTTTTTTTTTTTTTTTTTTTTTTTTTTTTTTTTTTTTTTTTTTTTTTTTTTTTTTTTTTTTTTTTTTTTTTTTTTTTTTTTTTTTTTTTTTTTTTTTTTTTTTTTTTTTTTTTTTTTTTTTTTTTTTTTTTTTTTTTTTTTTTTTTTTTTTTTTTTTTTTTTTTTTTTTTTTTTTTTTTTTTTTTTTTTTTTTTTTTTTTTTTTTTTTTTTTTTTTTTTTTTTTTTTTTTTTTTTTTTTTTTTTTTTTTTTTTTTTTTTTTTTTTTTTTTTTTTTTTTTTTTTTTTTTTTTTTTTTTTTTTTTTTTTTTTTTTTTTTTTTTTTTTTTTTTTTTTTTTTTTTTTTTTTTTTTTTTCGTTGATCAACTTGCAGTCCAAGGAAAAACTTTAATTCCCCCATAGCACTCATTTCAAATTCCTTCTTCATACTCATTTCAAAATCCTTGCACATCTTAATGTCAGATGAACCAAAATGATATCATCTACATAAACTTGCACAAGTATATAATCTTGCTTCTGCCATTTGATAAACAATGTGCTGTCTATCGATCCTCTTGTAAATCCATTTGTCAACAGATGTGTTGACAACTTCTCATACCACACTCTTGGAGCTTGATGTAATCCATAAAGAGCCTTATCCAGTCGATATGCCCTTCTTGGATAATTTGGATCTTCAAACCCCGGTGGTTGACGAACATACACTTCTTCCTTAACTTCTCCATATAAGAAGGCACTCTTCACATCCAACTGATACACCTTTATTCCTTTGAAACTAGCATATGCTAAAAATAGCCTTATAGCTTCAATCCGAGCAACTGGTGCAAAAGTTTCATTGTAGTCATAACCTTCTCGCTGTGCAAAACCTTGAACAACTAGACGTGCCTTATTTCTTGTAACAATCCCTTTGTCATCTCGTTTGCATTTAAATACCAACGAGTTCCAATTGGTTCGATACCTCTAGGCACATCAACTAATTCCCATACTCCAAGTTTTTCAAATTGGGCCAATTCTTCTTGCATAGCCACAACCCAAAACGGATCTTGAAGTGCTATCTTAACATTCTTGGGTTCTTCTTGTGAAATAAAACATGAGTATAAACATTCAGTAATTAAACCTGTATCCTTCACTTCACAAAATAAGTTAGTCATCTCCTTATTTAACTGATTTCTAGTTCGGACAGATGCTGAAGCTTCACAAAGAATATTTTCAACTGGATGATCTTTAGTTGCTCTATGTTGAGGAGTTTTGTGACTTGGAAAATCATCACCCATATTCGGAACAATTTGGGTGGGAGACTCTCCATCAGGTTCAGAAGAAGAAGAAGAAGATGAGTCAAGCGGGTCATCATCTGGTAGTGGAATATTAGTTGGATCACTTGAACCACTGGATTGACCAACCTCAGTTGTAGGAACAACTCTGGGTGGTGGTACATCAGCAGTAATAGGTGCAACAGGAGTAACCTCAGAATCATAATTCAAGTGATCTCTAATAATATCAACATTTTCATCAATAGGAGTACCAGGAAAAGAGATTGGACCCTTAAGTGAAGTAAACACACTATCATAAGCAAAACTTGACTCAGAACCAGCATGAGTAGCAGGTTTATAACTTACAATCACGACATTAGTACCAAGATCGACTCTACCTGTCTGCGAATTGAAAACCCGACGAATGGGAGTTCCCGGTTTATATCCCAGAAAGAAACCTTCTTCCACTTTAGAATTAAACTTTGGTTGAGGAGAAGTTTTCAGAAAAGTACAAGGAACACCAAACGGTTCCAATCCAGACAAATCAGGTTTTCGTTTGTTTAGAAGTTCATAACAAGTCTTGTTAAACCTTTTAACAGTAAGCACCCGATTTAACACATGACAAGCTGTGTTCACAGCTTCTGCCCAAAACATAGTTGGTAGCCCTGAATCAGCAAGCATAGTTCTGGCAGTCTCGATCAAGGTCCTATTCTTTCTCTCAGCAACTCCATTTTGCTGAGGTTCATACGGAGCACTAAATTGATGTTGAATTCCTTTAGACAAACAGAAAACATCCATCACCGAATTTTTAAACTCCGTGCCATTGTCACTCCTGATTCGTTTGATCTTCGTGTTGTAGAGATTCTCAGCTTCAGTGAAAAAGTTAATTAGAATCTCCGTAGTCTCATCTTTGGTAGCTAAGAAGAAAACCCATGAAAACCTTGAATAATAATCAGTGACAACCAAGCAGTAGTACATTCCCCCTCTACTCCTAACATTTACTGGACCAAAGAGATCCATATGCAGTAACTCAAAAGGAGCGGCAATTGAATTTTGTGTCTTGGGCTTGTGAGGCTTTTTCTGTTGTTTGCCTTTCAAGCATGGAACACATCTATCTTCCAATTCAAACTTCTTTTTAGGAACACCTTGAACCAGATCATTCTTCACGATGTAATTCATCTTTCGGAAATGTAGATGTCCCATTCTTCTATGCCATAAGAGAGAATCACTTTCGCTTGCCTTAGACAACAAACAGACTTCCTTCTGTACATTCTTGGTTCCTAACATTAAACCATAAATGTCTCTTTTACGAGGAGCAGTCAACAATATCCAATCATCTGGAATAACAAAACCCGGTTTCAAGACGAATGCAGCTTTGTCGTTGAAGAAACTGAATTTCCTCGGTCACAAATTTGTGATACACTCATCAGATTATGAGTAAGTTCTTCCACGTAATTGACATTCTTTAAAGTAAGTTTTCCATCGACGACATCTCCTTGTCCAGTGATTTGTCCGCCCTTGGAACCAGCAAAAATTTACATGTGATCCTTTAATATTTACAAACTCAGACAGAAGTCTTCTGTCTCCTGTCATGTGCCTGGAGAAACCGCTATCAAGATACCAGATACTAATAGGAATTGGTGGTAGCCCCTGCACATGAAACAAAAATGGATCAGTTATCAAGGACAACCCAAGCCTTATAGACTTGGGTTTACCATTCTCGTCCTTAACTAGCATTTCAGTCCAATATCCATTGCTCCCAATAGGTGCCTTGGATGATTGCTGAGCATGCTGCAAAGGTATATTCTCAACCCTTGATTGAGACCTATTAAGGAAAAATGGTCTATTCACTTGTGGAACACGAGATGTGTTACGGTCATTGTAGTTCTGTCGATGATCCCCTGATTTTGCATTTTGTGATGACTGACCAGATCTATTTCTAGGAGAAATATATCTTGGTGAATCATTTCTTTTAGCCACAGGTGGAACATATTTACCAAAAGCTTGATTACCCATCCCATTAGAACTACTGGACACATTCTGTTGTTTACCCTTCCCTCGTTCAGAGGAAACATGGGAATTAGGAGATAATCCTCTATTCTGATTTGACTTAACAGGAGAAACTGACTGTCTAGAGAACTTCCTAATTCGGTTGGGGCAACAACTATACACATGTCCAACTTCATAACAAGCAAAACAAGACCGTTGTGCTGACTTTTTAGAAGATTGTTGAGCTAATGGTTTAGATGGAGGAGTATTCAAGATATTCTTAATCTCCTGAGTCGCTATCTCTTCCACAGTAGGAGCCTTAGTCTCAGAAGTTGAGAATGGTTTGGTAACACTAGGTTCAGGTTCAGTAACATACTTAATCTCAGTTGAACTAGTCTGAATTCCTTTCTTGACAAACTTCTGACTTAGCTGTGGTATATCATGGTTTTTGGTCCTCAGTTGTCTAGGAATGAATTTGGATTGCTTAGGTTCAGTGGAGGCGGATGACTTAGGATAGTCAGTAAGCACAGGTTTAGCAGAATCAGACTCAGCCAAATCAGGATAAACAGGGTCTAAGTTGTTGTTAAAAGGAGGTCTTACATCAGAGTAATCAGCTCCTAGTCCTGTTTTATCCTTAGGATGTCTAGGTTTACCCAAAGAGGCTACTAGATCACTTCCTCTCCATTTAGCTAAAGTAGTCTCATGCTTAGTAATGGTAACCCTAGCATCAGCCAAATCCTTCTCTTTCTTACCAATTTCACTAGAAAGAAAAACTATCTTTTCATTTGCAAGATTTTCTCTAAAAATTGATTCTTTCAGTTTGTCCTTTAAGGCAGCATTATCATTTTCAAGTGACTTAATCCTACTCTTAAATTGACGTTCTTGATCAAGTAAAGCACTATTCTTAGAGAAAAATGAACTACGTTCCTTGCTGATAGTTTCATAACTAGCGGTTAACTCTAAAGTCTTGGATGAGGCAATACTATGTTGTTGCATCACATCTTTAACAAACATGCAAATACGACGAACAGTCAAATAAGAAAAAGTTACCTGTTTCTCTCGATCATCGCAGTCAGCCATATATGCAACAAAGTCTGATATTGTCATACCTTCAGGAATATCAAAATCATCAGCTTCTGTAGAAATAGCCTTGTCCAATTTTGCACTTGAGCTCATCGATTGATTATCACTCTGGCTGCTTGTCTTATCAGAAGATTCATCTATCTGCTTATCAGCCTTTTTAAACTTCACTGCTTCATCTGCATCCTTTTCATCATCAGAAACCTTTAATGCAGCATCAGTAGCAGCAGCCTCTTCACTTGTGTAAAGAGCATAATCAAATGCAGCACTTCCGTCATCAATCACATTAGCTACTTCATCATAAATCTCAGCTAGCAAAGCATTTTCAGGTTCATTTTCCTTGTCCAAAGATAAGTACCATCTTCCTGTCTTGCCACCATGGCATTTTCAGGATTTTGAACTTGATTTTCTGTAGGAAGTTCCTGAATGATCATTCCATCATGCTCTGTAGCTTTGGCTGATTTAATTTGATTTCCAGCTTGGACACCTCCCTGATTGTAGTTCTGACGATTAGCTGTAGAATTATCAAAACGCTTTGGTCTTTGACATTCCTTAGCAAAATGACCAAAACCGTCACAATTATAACACTTAACCTTGGACTTGTCAAATCCTCTATTCTTGTCAGATGCAAGATTTCTTCCAGTTCGTTGCATAAAACGACGAGCTTTTATAGTGAGCATAGCCATTTGCCACTTCAAGTCCATTCCTCTAAATCATCAGGATCAACTTGTTCATAATCTTTATCAATCAAACTTGGATCTGAAATTTTTCCATTGATAAATGCCTCATGAGCAGAACACATAGCAGCAAATACTTGCATACGTCCTTCAGCAGATTGCATACTCATTGGCATCGAACGAACAGTTGTACTTCCACTGTTTCTTGATCCACTGCTATTCCTAGTTGAAGACGAATTGTCATAAACCATGTAACCTGCAATTCCATCAGGATCCATAACAGGATGAATGGTTTCAGTGGATAAAAGAGCAGTAGTTCCACTTCCAGAAGTAGAGGACGATGAAGACAAAAGATTATCAGTATTAGCATGATATAGACTCGGATTTTGTTGAAAAACCGAGAGCTCATCCTTTGCTTTACGCTTCATTTCCCTGTTCTTTACTTTTGACACAATCTCTGCCAAGGTGTAAGATTCATAATCTTTCTCTTCTTGAAGACTATGCACAAAGTCATTCCATTTGTTCGGCAGAGAATCCAAAAATTTATCTACTAGTTTATTTTGTGTAAATGTAACACCAAAATATCCAAGTTCAGTAATCAGATGATTAAAACGAGTTATTAAATCATCTAAACTTTCAGATTTCAACCCATTAAAGACTTCATATTGTCTGTTCAGCAGCTTAATTCTTCCCTTTTTCATCAACTCATCACCTTCACAGTATGCGTTCAAAGCATCCCACAAACCTTTAGAGGTCTTATGTTCTCCGAGAAGATGAATTGCATCCCGAGGTAAGCACATTTCTAAGTTTGACAAGGCCTTTCCTTCAATGGCATATTCTTTCTTCAACACTTCAGACATATCTCCAATCTTGTATTTGACCTCATTTCCAAGAGCATCTTCATGAGTTGGCCACTCATATCCTTCAGTAATCATCACCCATTGATTGAAATCAGTAAGGCGAATATAGGATTCAAAACGTTTTTTCCAACTCCAGAAGTTTTCAAGTCTAATCAATTTTGGGGGTGAATTGGTACGACCGACTTCATGATCGTGAAGAATTAAAGCATTTATGTATTGGGCCTCTTTTGATGAAACTGTAGGTATTCCAGACATCATTGAAATACGACAAAAGAAAAAAATTAAAAGAAATGAACAGTACCACGTGTTTGAAATAAACACGTGATTAGAACAGAGAGTGAACAGGTGCACGTGTTTAAGATAAACACGTGTTTAAGATAAACACGAGCTTAAAAGACAAACACGTGTTAAGATAACACGTGTTAAGATAAACACGTGTTAAGATAAACACGTGTTAAGATAAACACGTGTTAAGATAACACGTGTTAAGATAACACGTGTTAAGATAAACACGTGTTAAGATAAACACGTGTTAAGATAAACACGTGTTAAGATAACACGTGTTAAGATAACACGTGTTAAGATAAACACGTGTTAAGATAAACACGTGTTAAGATAAACACGTGTTAAGATAACACGTGTTAAGATAACACGTGTTAAGATAAACACGTGTTAAGATAAACACGTGTTAAGATAAACACGTGTTAAGATAACACGTGTTAAGATAACACGTGTTAAGATAAACACGTGTTAAGATAAACACGTGTTAAGATAAACACGTGTTAAGATAACACGTGTTAAGATAACACGTGTTAAGATAAACACGTGTTAAGATAAACACGTGTTAAGATAAACACGTGTTAAGATAACACGTGTTAAGATAACACGTGTTAAGATAAACACGTGTTAAGATAAACACGTGTTAAGATAAACACGTGTTAAGATAACACGTGTTAAGATAACACGTGTTAAGATAAACACGTGTTAAGATAAACACGTGTTAAGATAAACACGTGTTAAGATAACACGTGTTAAGATAACACGTGTTAAGATAAACACGTGTTAAGATAAACACGTGTTAAGATAAACACGTGTTAAGATAACACGTGTTAAGATAACACGTGTTAAGATAAACACGTGTTAAGATAAACACGTGTTAAGATAAACACGTGTTAAGATAACACGTGTTAAGATAACACGTGTTAAGATAAACACGTGTTAAGATAAACACGTGTTAAGATAAACACGTGTTAAGATAACACGTGTTAAGATAACACGTGTTAAGATAAACACGTGTTAAGATAAACACGTGTTAAGATAAACACGTGTTAAGATAACACGTGTTAAGATAACACGTGTTAAGATAAACACGTGTTAAGATAAACACGTGTTAAGATAAACACGTGTTAAGATAACACGTGTTAAGATAACACGTGTTAAGATAAACACGTGTTAAGATAAACACGTGTTAAGATAAACACGTGTTAAGATAACACGTGTTAAGATAACACGTGTTAAGATAAACACGTGTTAAGATAAACACGTGTTAAGATAAACACGTGTTAAGATAACACGTGTTAAGATAACACGTGTTAAGATAAACACGTGTTAAGATAAACACGTGTTAAGATAAACACGTGTTAAGATAACACGTGTTAAGATAACACGTGTTAAGATAAACACGTGTTAAGATAAACACGTGTTAAGATAAACACGTGTTAAGATAACACGTGTTAAGATAACACGTGTTAAGATAAACACGTGTTAAGATAAACACGTGTTAAGATAAACACGTGTTAAGATAACACGTGTTAAGATAACACGTGTTAAGATAAACACGTGTTAAGATAAACACGTGTTAAGATAAACACGTGTTAAGATAACACGTGTTAAGATAACACGTGTTAAGATAAACACGTGTTAAGATAAACACGTGTTAAGATAAACACGTGTTAAGATAACACGTGTTAAGATAACACGTGTTAAGATAAACACGTGTTAAGATAAACACGTGTTAAGATAAACACGTGTTAAGATAACACGTGTTAAGATAACACGTGTTAAGATAAACACGTGTTAAGATAAACACGTGTTAAGATAAACACGTGTTAAGATAACACGTGTTAAGATAACACGTGTTAAGATAAACACGTGTTAAGATAAACACGTGTTAAGATAAACACGTGTTAAGATAACACGTGTTAAGATAACACGTGTTAAGATAAACACGTGTTAAGATAAACACGTGTTAAGATAAACACGTGTTAAGATAACACGTGTTAAGATAACACGTGTTAAGATAAACACGTGTTAAGATAAACACGTGTTAAGATAAACACGTGTTAAGATAACACGTGTTAAGATAACACGTGTTAAGATAAACACGTGTTAAGATAAACACGTGTTAAGATAAACACGTGTTAAGATAACACGTGTTAAGATAACACGTGTTAAGATAAACACGTGTTAAGATAAACACGTGTTAAGATAAACACGTGTTAAGATAACACGTGTTAAGATAACACGTGTTAAGATAAACACGTGTTAAGATAAACACGTGTTAAGATAAACACGTGTTAAGATAACACGTGTTAAGATAAACACGTGTTAAGATAAACACGTGTTAAGATAACACGTGTTAAGATAACACGTGTTAAGCACAACACGTGTTAAGCATAACACGTGTTTCTCTCCACCTCAACCACGGCCAGCCACTGCCGTCGTCACCCCACTTCACCGCCACGCTAGGCGTTGTCGCCCCTCTCTTTCTCTCTCTTCTCAGATCCGACGGTTGGTGGTGGCTAGTTTATATATTCGTTTATAGATCCGTCTAGTGGTGGCTAGCTTGGGTCTTATTATCCAGAAAGTATGATGGGTTTGCGGTTTGTGGTTGGTAGTGGTTGGGGGGTTTATTTGCGGTTTGGGTTTGTGGTGATTGATTTGGGTTAGTTGTGATGGTGGTGATGGTGGCGGAGTTGGCGGGTCAGGGTGGGTGGTGATGGTGGCCGGAGATGGCGGCTGGTGGTTATCTTTCAGTTTTAGATTCCAGATTCCAGTTTCAGATTTTAATTTCAGTTTCGGATTTCAGTTTCATGTTCAGATTTCAATTTAAACAGATTTTCTTCATATTTTGTTCTGATGGAAGGCTTCTGATGGAAAAACTTGGTGCCTCTAGCTGTTAATGTTTTCATTTTTTCATGTTTATATTTGTGGATAATTATATTGATATTTTTTTCATGTTTAAATTTGTGGATAATGATAATGATTAATTTGCTTCAAGTTTACTGAAAAGCTTCAGTTTTACTGAAGAACTTCAGGTCTACTCCAGTTAAGATTCTTCAGTTCAGATTTAAGATCATCAGATTTATAAAATCCAGATTTCTTCAGTAAATCCTCTCCCCTATCTTTTTTGGTGTTTTATTTAACATTGCATGAATGATTATGGATTGATTTTGTTTGTTTTGGATTTTATTTATAGTTTTTTTGATTTTTGATAGATACAGATGTATGGATTTATATAGATACAAATACAGATTGGTGAAGAAGAACAAAGGATGCAGGTAGGTAAAAAGACGAAAATGCCCCTCACGTGACTTGCACGTGGGGGGACTTAACGACAGGGACGAGTGATTTTTGACGAAGTCCCACCACAGGGATGAAAAAAATCAAAAACTAACGGAGGGATGAAAGGGTCGTTTTCGAAAAACCACAGGGACGAAATTTGTATTTAACCCTTTAATATATAACATTTTAAAATAGATTTAATAATTCACGACCTTAAAGAAATATATAAATTTTCATAAAAAAAGAGATCTATCTATATAACTAAGAGTGGATATTAATTATCCTATTTGACACCTTTATTTAAATGACAACTATGATTTTTGCTTAGTTGTAATTATTTCTGTAGATTAAACATATAAATATACTTTATTCTATATGGATTATGATATTTTGGATATATATTTGTATCTTATGTTTGTTATTTTATATCTATTAAATACTTTCTTTATTCTTTTTCTTTTATTTTCATTGTTTTGCTTTTCATATATGGTTATCTTTAACCCCTTATAAAGAGTATTGAATTAAAACATTAAGCATATTTTTTGTTCTCAAAATGCCCCTTTCAGCATATTTATGATTCCCAAAATGTCTCTCAACACACTACAACACTATTTAATGTATGTATAAATATTATATTGGTTTGTTTTTTGCTTAATTATATTAGTTCACTATTTTTGTTATCAATATGTAATTGATTCTAATTTAATTAATATTGATCTTTCTATATAGTTTTAAAACAATTGACAGAATCTCATAATCTATATTTTTGACAAACTCTGTAACCAATCTATTCATCCAAAACGGTAGTTATAAAATTCCGCTCACTACAACAAAACGGGGCTTTTAGGACGCCCAAAAACGTCCTATAATGTTACTTCATAGGACCTTTCATTTAATAGGACCAACGGTAAAAGCGTTTCATGTAAAGCGGTCGTAATAAGTCCTGGAACTTAAAAAGCGTCCTAATATCACATAAAGATTATAAAACCAATTTTATGGTCGCATAATATGTCTATTTACAACCCAAATACCATCCTAATAAAAACATATTAGGACACTTTTACAATGTTCTAACATGTGCATAATTACCTTTAATCTTTTAAGACTCATACAAGTGTCCTAATTAGTTTATAGGACACTTCTAATGTAACGTTATAGCTACTTTAGTACCAAAGAAAAGTGTCCTATAATACATGTTAAGGTCCTAATAAGTAGATTTGTTTTTTGAACATTCGATATTTTATTAATGCATGAAAACTAGCAAGAGGCTAGTAGTATACAAAGGAAGCAGTCACTAATACTGGACATAGTAAACAAAAATTGAATTGGAGCATACATGGAAAGAAAGTAAAGTCAAATGTTGAAATAACATCACTTTGGCCCGTCGACAAGGTATTTTGAGGATCTATTGGAAAGCCATAAATAGCTTGTGGTCTTGATGCTCTTGAAAGCAAGCTGGGGTGATGGTGTCTTGCCTTGGAAAATGAGATTGTTTCTGGCTTTCCATATGGTCCACAAGTAAGCTAAGATCACAAGGTGGAAGAGCTTACTCTTCGTATCATTATTCTGTCCATGGCGAAGAGTTTTGTGAAACTCAAGTAACTCTCGGATACTCGATGGTTTGGTGTAAGGAAGTTTGCACCAGTTGAGGAGCAAGGTCCATAGGTGGTCAGCAAAACCGCAATGAAGGAAAAGGTGTGATGCAGTCTCGTCTGTAAGTCCGCATAAAGAGCAGGTTGTTGGAATGTTGGGGATGTTCCTCTTCATCAGTTGGTCGCACGTAGGTAGTCTGTTCATTTCTAAACGCCAACCTAGAATGTTGACTTTATGGGGTGCCAAGCGATTCCATGGAAAAATCCAATGGTGAGGTCCGAATGTGGCATTTTGGAGGAGGGATTTCATAGAACTTGTCGTGAAACATCCAGAATGATCGTGCTTCCATAACCATTTGTTAGGCGAGTTTGATTGGGTGACGGTTTGAATCAAGGTGAGCATATTTTGGAGCTGCAAAAGTTCACTTAGAATGGAAGGTGTTCTACACCACCTCCATGTCCATTGTGGGTGTCCATCCAGATTTGTGTATCTCTCGTTGATAAGGCAGTCCTTGTGGCTTTCTAATTTAAAGATGTCAGGGAATGTTGCACACAGTGGGTCGTCGCCAATCCATGTGTCAATCCAAAAACGAATGGATGATCCATTGCCAACAACTCCTGTAATCATTCTTGCCAAAGAAACATTAAACGGTTCGAGATGGGGGTTAAGCATGGCAATGGTTTTCCATGCACCCACCATACCCGATTTATATGGAATGTACGAACAGTTACGGTTGGAATGATGAATGGAATTAATAACACGAGCCCAAAGGCTGTTTGGTTCCGTGCGATAACGCCACCACCATTTAGCAAGTAATGAGAAATTTTTTGATTGAAGATTACCCAAACCGAGCCCACCCGAAGACAGGGAAGCAGTGACCCTATCCCAAGAAATCCAGCAAACTTTCTTATCTGAACCCGAACCCCCCCAAAAGAAAGATCTACGAATAGATTCAAGTTTAGAAAGAACACATACCGGGGCCTTATACAGTGAGAAATAATAGGTGGGAAGACTGTCAAGCACAGAGCGGATTAAGGTGATTCTTCCACTAATGGAGAGAGTCGTGGCTTTCCATCTTGAGAGACGGGATTCAAAGATGCGAATGACAGGTGACCAGTTCTTTAGAAGGTTCATGTTGGCACCTACAGTTAAGCCAAGGTATGTGATAGGGAATTGGTCTGTTTTGCAGTTAAGTGTGGTGGCAGAGGTATTAATGGCGTCGGCGGTAAGGTTGATTCCATAAAAACAGGATTTGTGCAGGTTAATTTTGAGACCAGAGGCTAGGTAGAAGCATCTCATAATCCTAGTGATGTTTTGGAGGTGGGTGTTGGACCAAGAGCCGATTAGTATAACATCATCGGCATATAAGAGGTGGGAAATGGTAGGGCCAAAATTTGGAAGTTGGATCCCCGCAATGAGTCCAAGATTTGTGGCACGTTGGATTATGTTCGAAAAAGCTTCCATTACAATTAGAAATAAGAAAGGAGAGAGTGGGTCACCTTGGGGAACGCCACGTTCAACGTTGAATTCCGGTGTTGGGCATCCGTTCACGAGAACAGCTGATCGTGTTGAGCATAGAATACCTTTGATCCAAGTGATCCATCTTGCTGGAAAATTCATTTGTGTCATGATAGAGAGTAAAAACTCCCAGCTAACTGTATCAAATGCTTTCTCAAAATCAATTTTGAGGCAATAAGTAGATGGATCCTTTACTGGTACCACAAAAAACGTCATAATAAGTTTGTTATGACTTATGACCAGATTTGAGTGTCCTTATATGAGCTTTCTATCGAATAGACCCAAAATTTGGTCCTAAAAAGTGTTTGCATAATATATCAACAACGTCCTAACAAGTCACATTATAAGACACCACTTTCATGATCCAAAATGCATGATTTAAAAAACGCAAAAAATATAATAATCATCAACAACAATTTAATCACATTTGATGTTACAAAAGTCATTCACGTAACATATTTTAACATATTCATTTATTAGATCAACCAATCTAATATAAAACAATAAATTTTAACTCTTTACATTAACATAGACTACTCTAATCACTAAAAATATCATGACTCGATCTTCTTCCATGGCCACGGCTGTAGCTTCTTGATGTTCACTAATTGCTCTCTAAACTTTGATTCGTTTGTTTTAACACCATACCTGCTCCAGTTATATTTACTTCCAAAAAGACATTGTTTGAGAGCTCAGTTGACAGTTCCTCATCATCTCTCTGAGTCTCTCCTGTACAAATACAAAAATTAACTTTTGTAAGGTTAAATGATCAAACTTTAAAAATGTTTCTATTTCCACTAACTCAGACATCGAATATGTGCATGTATGATAATAAAATTCAATAAATATCAAGTAAGATATAAAACCTCTAAATCGATCAGGTGCTGGTGCAGGACTGCAATCAATAAAGGTCTAAACTTTGCTATCGTCAAAGAACTTGGTTTTTCTAACTCAGCCTGCAATCAAGTAAGGTCATCAAATAAATTAACATAAAATAATTCAATTTTCAAAACATTAGCTTATTACAAATTTACACGGTGTACTAATGTACTATGCTTGTAGAAGATTTCGGAGGGAAAAGTTATAAACAAAAAAGATATCGGAGGGAAAAGTTACAAACAAAAAAGATGTTGGAGGGAAAAGTTATAAACAAAAAAGATATCGGAGGGAAAAGTTACAAACAAAAAAGATGTTGGAGGGAAAAGTTCCCACTCACCAGAAGATGATTCTATACAAAATGTTTTTAAGTTGTAGGCGAGTGGGCGTAGGTTTTGCCAAGGGTTAGTGGCGACAAGAGGAGATGATGCTTAGATTAATGTAATTGATTATTGGAGAAGCTTGGAAGCACATCAAGCAGATACATCACACCTCACAATTCAATGTTTCACTTTAACCAGGTTAGCTCTTTAATTTCCTCATCTTCTTTTGACTTCTAGGATGATAGTTTAAACAGGACAAACCGGTTGAGAATCATGTGAGATAAGGTTTGATTTGAATGATATGAAAATATATATGGTCCTGGCTTATCTTGCTGTGTTATATTCACAGAATATATATATTAAACATGTGAGAATAGGGTTTGATTTATATTCTATATAAATATATATATATATATATATATATATATATATATATATATATATATATATATATATATATATATATATATATATATATATATATATATATATATATATATATATATATATATATATATATATATATATATATATATATATATATATATATATATATATATATATATATATATATATATATATATATATATATATATATATATATATATATATATATATATATATATATATATATATATATATATATATATATATATATATATATATATATATATATATATATATATATATATATATATATATATATATATATATATATATATATATATATATATATATATATATATATATATATATATATATATATATATATATATATATATATATATATATATATATATATATATATATATATATATATATATATATATATATATATATATATATATATATATATATATATATATATATATATATATATATATATATATATATATATATATATATATATATATATATATATATATATATATATATATATATATATATATATATATATATATATATATATATATATATATATATATATATATATATATATATATATATATATATATATATATATATATATATATATATATATATATATATATATATATATATATATATATATATATATATATATATATATATATATATATATATATATATATATATATATATATATATATATATATATATATATATATATATATATATATATATATATATATATATATATATATATATATATATATATATATATATATATATATATATATATATATATATATATATATATATATATATATATATATATATATATATATATATATATATATATATATATATATATATATATATATATATATATATATATATATATATATATATATATATATATATATATATATATATATATATATATATATATATATATATATATATATATATATATATATATATATATATATATATATATATATATATATATATATATATATATATATATATATATATATATATATATATATATATATATATATATATATATATATATATATATATATATATATATATATAATATCTTTCATTTCAATTTAATCTTTGTATATGTATATATTAAATTAATTCTCTATATATATATATATATATATATATATAAGTGTTCTCATTGGAGTGTTACCCTATATATATATATATATATATAAATTTACACGGTGTACTAATGTACTATGCTTGTAGAAGATTTCGGAGGGAAAAGTTATAAACAAAAAAGATATCGGAGGGAAAAGTTACAAACAAAAAAGATGTTGGAGGGAAAAGTTCCCACTCACCAGAAGATGATTCTATACAAAATGTTTTTAAGTTGTAGGCGAGTGGGCGTAGGTTTTGCCAAGGGTTAGTGGCGACAAGAGGAGATGATGCTTAGATTAATGTAATTGATTATTGGAGAAGCTTGGAAGCACATCAAGCAGATACATCACACCTCACAATTCAATGTTTCACTTTAACCAGGTTAGCTCTTTAATTTCCTCATCTTCTTTTGACTTCTAGGATGATAGTTTAAACAGGACAAACCGGTTGAGAATCATGTGAGATAAGGTTTGATTTGAATGATATGAAAATATATATGGTCCTGGCTTATCTTGATGTGTTACATTCACAAAATATATATGTTAAACATGTGAGATAGGGTTTGATTTTACAATTCTACCATAGTAAAAGAAGAAAATATATCGATCGATTATGACAAGATATGTGATAAATGGTGTACTGAAAATCTATTGCCTTTATTTCAAACCATTTAGCTATATAAAAAAGCTTTGAGTTGATTTTTTTGGATCCTTATGAGATGCTTATGTATATCATCTTGCGGTTGAGTATATACAGAGGATTTGTATATTGTGTATTGTTTTGAAGGGGTGAGAATCTCTGTTTCAACTGGTACAGGGTAGTTGATTAATACACGGTGTCAATATTAAATAGGTTTAATTATATACATGCAATGATGATATTTTAGGAGGGGTTTATATGCTGTAAATTGCGTAATTCGAAAGGCGTTTAATTTTATATACCAGAAATTGCAGCACTAGAAGCAGAAAGCTTTAATCTTTCAAAGTTGCACTATAGAAATGATTCTGTGTGAGCTTGTATCATCATCAATCAACATACATATGGGTTTTTCTTGAGGATTAATGTTTTCTGGAAATCACAGCAGCAAGAACATGGACCATGTTCTTGAAATTGTCTAAAAGGTCAATAATTCAAGGGTTTATATCCACTATAACATAGTAGAAAGTTTTGGCAATGGGACTGATGTTGTTTCTACTCAATTACCTTGACACTGTCAATTTCACTTCTTACAGTGGAGCTCGGCATCAAGAAAATTTGGATGGGGTGCATATTATAGCCCAAATCCGCTCACTCTATGGATCAAGGAAAAGTTGGCAGCGAGTTTGATGTCAGTTCAGTAGTTTATGGAAGTCATTCTTAGATTCGGTTTTCTTTGAAAGTTATTTTTTCTGCTCAGGTTCTCTATCTATCTTTGTACTCTTATAGTAGGTGATTGTGTATGCTTTAAAAGTTATTATGAAACATCAAATCATGGGTTCAGTTAATCAACCGGACAAAAATAGCATGTAGAAGATAGTGTTTGGATGTGCATTTATGCTTGGGAATCATGGAAAAATGCAAACCAAACACCTATATATGCTGACTAAATGTAGTTAAAAGTTATATATACTTTTAGTGTTTAAAATATTGTATATCTTCTTACTTGATCTTTGTGAGCTGTAGAATGATCAATGGCCATGCCACCAGAAGAGGTGTTTAGGATGTCTTGAAGGGCAAAATGGGATGATGAGATGACCAAAAATTTCTTGATGCCTTTAGTGGAACTGTTAAATGACTCGAGTATTTTAGGGATTTTTTTGCATTCAGTTGGTATATTATAACAACATTAAACTCGGGGATTATCAGTTTAGATGCTTATGAATATGATAATCAATGCTTTTGCAAATTATAGTTATTAGGCGAACCATGTACTCGAGGATCATCTACTCCATCCATGGTTGGTGCGTAAAAAACTTGGCAAAAGTCTGACCTACAGAAGTCATTATAGACAAAGAGACAGTTGTTAAAGGCAATTACGAACTTGAAGCACAACTAAATAGGTTGAGCAAATTAGCAGAAGAACACTGGAGGCATATAAAGGTGAACTACTGTAACTTGCATCAATCAAAGAAGGCAATTCATAAATTATTCTAAAAAGTTGTAGTCTTTTTTCCTTTTCCTTTTCTTTAATCTCATCTGAAAAGTTCGGGTTGAATGACAGTGGATTAAGCAGTGCAGTCAGTCACGAAATTGTGAAAGCAGAGCTAGGGAAGCTATGCTTAACATCAGGTGTCACATGAAGCTGGCCGCTGGCTGCAGGAATCCTTGTAATTTTTTCTTATCTTAAACTAGACATCTCACTGCAATTGAAAGTATACCATGTTCTTATCTTAAACCGACAATGGATGTCCAAATTGAATGGCTATAAGTCATAGCACAACAAATAAGCGTAGTTAAATTGAATGGCCATAAGTTATGTTATGATACAACTCCTATTACAATAATCTATTATGACTTAAATATTAAGTGTCATATTAAATAGGTTATTATACAACTCCGACAAATATAGGTCCTATTAAACTTACTTTTTATGACTTTAATACCAAGTGTCCTATTAAGTTTGTTATCATATAGGACTTCTGACAAATAAGGGTCCTATTACATTACTTTTTATGACTTAAATTCCAAGCGTCCTATTACGTTATCTTATAATAGGATCCTCGATGATCAGGTGTCCTATTACATTACCAAATAATAAGACGTCAATTAATAAATGTCCTATAATGTACTTTATTAGGAACATTTTGAGTGTCCTATTAAGTTATATGATAATAGGACCCCATACATTCGTTCGTCCTGTTAAATAGTTTTTTAGGACACTATTTTAATAGCGTCCCACACGAAAGGTCCTAAGAAGCCTTATTTGTTGTAGTGGCTGCAACGCGCGGGTACTATGCTCGTATTGAAATAAATGTTTTAAAAAATGATTTTAAGTACGCCTCTCTTTTACCGCCTAACTATAAAAGATATACGCACAATTACAAAATATCGATCTATTAGCATTTATCTTGCACTAAATAACTCGAGAGCTTCTTTTGTTTGTCTTAGTTAATTTTGGGACTTGGTAGTGATCATTTTTCTGCATATATTTGACTCATTTAATGATTTATTTTGCAATTTTGTACATGTCACAAAAGTCTTTTAATATATTTGACAAAAGTTTTATTTAGTAGTTGCAAAAATATAAATTCATGAAATAGGAAGTATTTTTTTTTTGGGACTATACTTCATAAGAACATTTGAGCATTTCATTCGATTTACAAATCATCATCATTAGATACGTTACAAAGTTTTGATTATAATGAAGCAAAGTATTTAAGGCAAAGTTAAAAGAAATTGAAACTTCATTTTGATAATTCAAGATGATGTAATATTTTTACGGGTGTATGTATATGTTATATCAGACTGAAAGGTTATTAATTTAAACAACGAATACTTTGTGAGTATCATTTAAAAGGTTTATCGATAATAATATACTTAACTTATAATGCAAGAGATAAATTTATAAAAGAAAAGAAAATATTAGAAGATAAGTTTGCTTCCTTTGAAATCACCCCAAATATGGAGAGAAATTTTATTAAACAAAAATAACTAGATTATCCCTTCAAATCATATCAGTTCCCTTCCTTTCTATTTTAAAAATAAACTCAAGAACACAAATAATTGTATAATCCATTGTATTCTCTTTTTTTTCTTTCCCTAAAAAAACTCAAGAACATAGTGTTACATATAGTTTTTTATATGACACAATCAACAAAACTTAGCCTATGTTTATAGCGATTACTTTAGAAATTCCACAAGTATTAAGAATATTACTTATTATTTGTGATATCTTCCACCGGAAGGGTTTAATCTAGTATATATATATATCGGAAAATTGGATATGCAGTTGACTGCAAAGTAGATGCAGTAACACACACACATCATATAAATGATGCAGTTAACTGCATCCAAGCTAAGCCCTATATATATATATATATATATAATATATATAATAATATCTTAAAATATGAATATATCAAGATTGATTAACTAATCATATTCAATCATGTAGTAATCTGTTGAGTCAAGCTGATATGAAGATTTGAAGATGACAAACACATTCAGAATACTTGAGTCTTTGGTTTCTAGGCTGGATCAACTTGGTCACATTTGAAGCTGAGTCAGCTCAAACACCTTCTGTGTAGAAGAATAAAATAAAGAAGGTGGTTCTTTTCAAGCTCCAAGCAACTAAGAAGTACAACACTTGGTCTAAGATCAAAGATAGAAGACTAAGTATAGAAGGATAAGCCGATGGGTGGAAATCAGTTTGGTTCTTAAAGACAGCTTGGAAGAACTTGGAAGATCAAAATATAACAAGTGTTTTGATGCTTCGACAACAACTTTGGATAACTACCACTGGCAATGAAGGAATCAAACAGTACAAGGTACATTCATGTGACATTGTTTGTGGTTGTTTCAAATTCTATGAGGTGTCCACTGTTTTATAGGCTGCATACAAGAACATGGAAGCATTTGGGAGACAAGAAGTATAGTGTCACTTTCAGCCAGGACCATCTATGCAGAACCATTAGATCAAGAACACGTAGAAGCATATGGACGGAATCCAAGGCTTGGTTTATGCCTATATAAACCTCCCTTGGTGTATCATAGAATGTGTGTATCCTTAGCATCTAACTCTCACAACTATTAGAGCTATTCAGCTTGGATCCGTGTTGTGTTCTTACAATCAGCTTAGGCTAAGTAGAGTTAGATAAACAGAGTTGTAACTTGTTTCAACCAAGTAGTTAGATTCCATAGGCGTTTCCGTTCTATAACTACTTGTAATTCTTTTATATCTGTTGAAAAATTATAGCTTATGTTGGATGTCACTTTACTTTAACTGTTTTTATATCTTATGCTTAAACTGAATCAAGAACTTGTTAATAACATTACATTATCAAACTGTTTTAAGCTTAAAAAGGTTGAAGAGTGAAATAGTTGTATTCACCCCCCCCCCCTCCCTCTACAACTCCAAGCTGACTTGTGAAACAAGTTCTGATATTCCTTTGGGACCTATGAATATATATATAATTCCGTATTAACTGGCAAGGCTGCAGTGTCAATCTTTGGCATATTGACAAGAATGGCAACTTGTAAGCCAATGGGAGGATGCTATGTGTTTTTCTAGTTTTTTTTGCCAAAATGGGGCCAAAAGTGAGGGTATAGTGCCAATCCTTGCCAAAAGTTACCAAATTTTGTTTTTTAAAACAATTTTATTATTAAATATTAAATAACTTAACATTACATTTATTTAAAACATTATACATAACATACTTAAGAAATTCGAAAACGTACTAAATTGAAATTACAAATCCTAAAACTGAAATTACAAGTTAGTGTCAACCAAACTGTGAATCGGTAGAGTCCACGTCACTGTCACCGTCATTGCGGTGGATGTATTCATAGTGTTCACCGTCATTAGGGTT
Organism: Erigeron breviscapus; assembly: GCA_034093135.1. Lineage (NCBI taxonomy): Eukaryota > Viridiplantae > Streptophyta > Magnoliopsida > Asterales > Asteraceae > Erigeron > Erigeron breviscapus. Next base: position 30,185,273 of record CM067174.1, read on the forward strand.
TGACACAGTCGGGTCAGTCGCGTATTCCTCTCTTGGGTCTACTTCGCCGACACTACCTTGCCAAAATTCCGCGTGTTCAAGCGTCCTCGTTAATGTGGCTACGACGGCAATAACCTGCTGAAGGGTTTGGTCCACCAGGCGACCTTCTGTTGCAGATATGTAACGTACTGGACGTCGAGCTCATTATGGTGCGCTCGTCGTTCATCAATTTCGGCAAGGTGAGCAGACTTTTGAGCTTGTATGTCGTTAATCAGAGACCTAACGTCGGTTTTATGCTTGTTATCGTCAAGCATGTGGTGCTGCATCGAGTTTTTAACCTCGAAGAGAGTCATAGGTGGCCTATAGTTTGTCATGGCTGATATGTTGATAGTTTATATTGTATGTTGTATGTAGTTTGTTTGATGAATATGTATGTTTTTTGATGATTTATATAGAAGTTGAAAAAGAAAAAAAAACAAATGCACGCTTCTAATGTTCAAAACATTAAAAAAAAAGGGTCACTAAAGCCACATGGCCATGCCCCAACGTTCACATTCATCGGCCAAAAGTAGCTGATGAAAGGAGCCGATGTATGTTGCTGATTCTTGCCGATGAAGAGGGTGCAATGGAGCCAATATTATGCTCATATATGTATTTGGTATAAATCTGCTCATGCTTTGCATTTTTTAGATTCAATAATATGTTTAGATCCGGAAGTCTAAACTTTTTCCGGCGATGGTGACCGGAAAACTTGGTTCTAATCACTTAATCTTATTAAGTGATGAAAGTGATTTTAAGAGAAGAAGGTGA
>CM067174.1:30191061-30249023 GCA_034093135.1 Erigeron breviscapus
AAACATAAATAAATAATATTTTTTTTAAACATAAATAAATAATATTTTTTTTAAACATAAATAAATAATATTTTTTTTAAACATAAATAAATAATATTTTTTTTAAACATAAATAAATAATATTTTTTTTAAACATAAATAAATAATATTTTTTTTAAACATAAATAAATAATATTATTAATCCTAGTAAGGTGTTTTCACATGTAATTAGTAAATAACCATCTGTACACAACAATCAAGGTTAAGGGTGGAGCCCGTTAACCCATGGCGGAGCCATGGTGGCCAAGGGCGGAGCCCATCAGTCCATGGCGGAGCCATAGCGGCTAAGGGCGGAGCCCGTTAGGTAGATCACCCATCACCGATCACCCTCTATGACCTATCACCCTCTATGACCTATCACACTATGACCTATCACCCTCAATGACCTATCACCCCCACCAGCTACCCTTTATGAATATCCTTAAGGGCGAAGCCCGTTCCGAATCACAATTTTCGTTCAACCTACACATGTGTAGGTTATGTGTAAGTATCAAAAAGAAAACGAAAATTAAAAAGTCATCAAAAGTATATCGAATTGCATCTCTAATGAAAGAGGACGAAATTTTAAGACTACCCATATTTTTTTTCCATCTAACGATTTACGGTTTGTGAGATAAAACATTTTGAATGATTTGGATGAATTTTCTTATTTTATAGAAGAGAGAGAAAATGGGACAAAATGAGTGGTCCATAATTGTTCTCGCGTTCTTTTTTATTTGTGAGTTCTCAAAATAACTCACCCATATATATATATATATATATAATATATATATTATAAATATAAAAAAAAAATAATATTTTTTTTAAACATAAATAAATAATATTTTAATTATAGGTATATTTTTTTTTGAATGACATTCTATTCTACTTCTACTCTTAAATTACACGTATGCCTGGAAATCAGGACTCTCAAAAAACTTCTATTAATCCAGCCTCACAAATGTGAGAAGTGGGACACGAACCTAGGTGGATCCTCCCAAGGTCAAAGACCTTACCAATGGGTATTTGATGGATGAAATCAAAGTCACATATTGATGGTATATTTTAAAACATCATGAGATGTGAGTGTGTTGAAACCTAAAGTAAAGTATTGAAATAGTGTTTTCCACCCGTTCCTTTATGTTTCTTTCTTTTAGTTTACATTAATTTTGTCTGAAATCATATACTCCAACCGGGTAAGGTTTATGTGAGAACTGTTCACGTATGAACATAGATAATATTAAGTATAACCTGATCTGTTCATGTGTGAACCAATTTGTTCACATATACATTCACATATGAACATCAAGTTATAATTTAAAGTTTCTTAAATGGTTCTCACTTGAACCTTTTCCTACTCCAACATGTCTTCTTGTATAACATGAGTTACTCATCCAAGTTGTATTATGATTCTAAAAAGTTATACCAAGGTAATTCCACATCACAACATTTACTTCGTAGTTGATATATTAACGTGAGTAAACACGGTGATGTACGAAGAACTGCCTTCGTATCTATGTTTTGATTATTTAAGCTATATATTTTGAGCCAATGTGAATTATTTGGTTTTTTTTTTTGCCAAGCTTTTCAACTTGTTTTTAGCCGGTGTTTTACGATGCTTTTGACAAACCCGATTGGTATCATGGTCGGACTGTAGCCAAATGTGGACCTTGTGGTGTACTGGTTTTTTTTTTTGCCAAGCTTTTCAACTTGTTTTTAGCCGGTGTTTTACGATGCTTTTGACAAACCCGATTGGTATCATGGTCGGACTGTAGCCAAATGTGGACCTTGTGGTGTACTGGTTTTTTTTTTTGCCAATATTTATGATTTTATAAAATATACATTTATTATAATTTTTAAAGTACATCTATAAAAGTATAAATTTAACTATTTAAGCATCAGGCCACAAACTTTATATAAACGCTCCTATAACAAACCATAAATCCAAATTAGTTTCACCCAACATTAACAATGTAGCCATTTGACTAACATTTTTAGAATTATTCACAACTAAAGTGTGTGCAATAATACATTTCTTTGTAGTTATCATATTGTTTTTATTATCTAATGTATATTATATTCAAAATGTGCATTGAATAAATGAGCACACATAGAAATGAGACCTACCCATGTGAGTGTGCTTGTACTAATTTTAAACTCATATGGAGGTACGATTTCTCATGATGTGATAATGTGAAGCTTAGGTGGTGGGTCCACTGAGTTGCAAACGGGCCCTACTTTACTGGTGACTAGGGACCCACCATTTTAATTGCTCGGACTTCACCTAATTTTATATTGTGGGATATGATTATTGAATTTGGTGATCAGTTGATTTGATTTCCTCATTGATTTGGATTCAGATCTTAGAATGTGTATTATACAATCAGATTAGGAATGGCACAGGGTAACACTAGACACAAAATAGAAATACACAAAATAAAAATAAGAGGTGATATTCGTACCACAACTTTTGATTTATTTACCACAAACATGTTTTATTGCCTTGTATAGTTTGCTTTAATAATTGTACTGTGTACTAAATATATCAAGTTTTGTAGTACGAATATCAATTCTCATAAAAATACAAATAATTAAGGGTAGAGATCTTCTCAAGTTACCCCTAACTTGAGGGGTAAAGATGGATGATTTCGACCCTTGGATTAAAATCAAGGGTCAAGATTCAAAAATGATAATTGAATCTTGATCATTGATTTTAATCTAATGGTCAATAACGTTATCCTCTCCCTATAATTAGTTACATAAAATAATTAATTGGTGTCATTGTCGCTTTGTAAATGATTGGTATGTCCTACATGAAACTTTTGGGAATGTATGTGATTAAATTTGTGATTAAAAAAAAATATCAAACTTAATAATATGTTCTGTTATTTTTCTTTTGAACGGCTAATTGTTTGTTTTGTTATAATTTCAAAAAGCAACAACCATTTGAAATAATTTTTGAAAAGTGTATTGCGAAAGTTATTTTATTTCACTTAGCAGCTATTATCTAAGGTTGACATTGTCCTTGAACTTTAACTCAATGGTTGAAAGATCATCCCTCTTTGCATGAGGTATTGTGTTGGAGAGGACATAGGAATTAAGTCCCTTTATGAGGGCTTGACTTGGGTATACACATGTTCAAGTCTGAGGGGGCAGAGTTTACCCCTATTAATCGTCATGCCTTTGGGCAGATTAGTAGGGGGTTTTCCCCCATCGGGTATTTGAAATAAGCATTTTTACTTCGAGGGAGCTCTCTAGCGCGGACCCGGTTAAGACAACGTATGCTAGACCTCCCGCTGTCGAATCGCGATACGAAGTTTCCAGCGAAATTCACCTTTCAAAAATAAAAATAAAAAAATCTAAGGTTGACATTTTAAGTTTTAACGTTTGTTTTTGTTAGTGGTTTTTTTTTTGTCATTTTATACTTTTATAAAATATACATTTATTATAATTTTTAAAGTACATCTATAAAAGTATAAATTTAACTATTTAAGCATCAGGCCACAAACTTTATATAAACGCTCCTATAACAAACCATAAATCCAAATTAGTTTCACCCAACATTAACAATGTAGCCATTTGGCAATTTTGCTTAACTTATTCATCATTACAAATTATTGATAAATTTCTTTGCTTTTATTATAATATTCGAATATATTTAACATTGAAGTTACACAAACTACAAATAAAAGTTAGTTTTGTCAAACATTAACATCTATTTTCAATCAAATGTAGCCATTTGACTAACATTTTTAGAATTATTCACAACTAAAGTGTGTGCAATAATACATTTCTTTGTAGTTATCATATTGTTTTTATTATCTAATGTATATTATATTCAAAATGTGCATTGAATAAATGAGCACACATAGAAATGAGACCTACCCATGTGAGTGTGCTTGTACTAATTTTAAACTCATATGGAGGTACGATTTCTCATGATGTGATAATGTGAAGCTTAGGTGGTGGGTCCACTGAGTTGCAAACGGGCCCTACTTTACTGGTGACTAGGGACCCACCATTTTAATTGCTCGGACTTCACCTAATTTTATATTGTGGGATATGATTATTGAATTTGGTGATCAGTTGATTTGATTTCCTCATTGATTTGGATTCAGATCTTAGAATGTGTATTATACAATCAGATTAGGAATGGCACAGGGTAACACGACCAGAAAAAGGTCAACCCCACCAGAGCATTAGCAGCGACGTCGCCGCTAATGCTTCCACCGTTATTCCACCGATACGCCTGCAATAATGACTGACAACGACCGATCCCGAGGTGCCACGTCAGAGGCATTAGCGGCGACGTCGCCGCTAATGCTTGCCACGTGGCACCTCAGTATCATTTCTCCCAATCTTATGATCGCCTTCATTAATGCTTGCCACATGCCACATCAGGATCATTTCTCCCAATCATATGATCTTCCATGGATAATTCAAGTTTTAAGCCTTTTTTTTGTACTTAAATATCTAAATTTTGCAAAATATACAACTTATTAGTCAAAAATTGCAAAATATACTTAAATATCTAAATTTTTCATCCATGAAGGAAATAATGGACAAAAAAGATGAAGTTTTGAACAGAGCAACAAACACAACAAGAGAGCTTCAAAACCATTTATTAATAGCAGAAAATGAAGTCAAAAATTGGGAGAAAAAAGCCATTGAAAATGAAGCAATTGTGACGGATTTAAGCAAAAAACTTAGCCAAATTATAGAAAGAAAACATGAAGATGCAGAAGTGTAAAAAAAGCAAGTTTGGAGGTTTTCTTTGTGAAGATTAAAAAGGGGGGTAAAATGGTCAGAAAAATGAAAAAATTTACTATGGGGTTTTGATGTTACTACTTTTAATGGGTCTTTTGTTACCAAACAATTTTTTCATGGGCTTCTCTAACAACAACAAGATCAAAGATTGCTTGACATGAATTCTTCTGATTATCATAATCTTGCTTTATCAAGAAGAAATGGGATTAGTTTCATTCAATCAAAGTTTTACAAACAGAAATAAAGAAGTTCATAAAAAATACAAACTAATCACTATCACTATCATCCCCCAAGCGCTGTGTGGGGAATCCCGACGTGCTAGACCCGGCCTGGTCCCAAGGGTTGACCGTGGGCCAAGGGTTGAAGAATTGGTCCACGTAATCAGAGCCCAACGACTGTGCTGCAGATGGGCCCGACGACTGTGATCCAGCTGGGTCGGCCTGGTCTTGGTGCTGCTGGGTTGGGGCGTCCAAAAGAGGGTCATCTGGACGCGGGACCTGGACATTCAGTCCTCGGGTTCCCCTAACAATACGCCCAACCCCGCGGGTATGTCCCGATCGGGCCCCAAAAGTGTCCAAAAATGCTTGCGTTGGCGGGGTGTTGGGCTGTTGGGAAAGTATCCGCTGGGATTCCTGAAGCTGGGCCTGTACCACATTAAATCATAAACAAAAAAATTAGTTAGCTATACTTAATAAAAATTTACAACAAATAGGAATTTAAGTGTTGTGCGAGAACTTACATGGAAGGGAAGAGCAGCTTCTTGCACTCTCCCATCGTGGTATGTGTGGGCCCGCAAAAAGAAGTCAGTCGGGGGCTCCTCTTGTCCCTCATGACCAGTCTGTATATACATTAATCAAAGTTATATATATGTATATGTATATATATATATATATATGTATATATATATGTATATATATATATATAAATATGTACATATAACTTACAGCCCAAACATGTTGACGCTGAGCGTATGACTGGCGACCGTGAGTACTGACAAGACGTTGTTCTTGCCTGTTAGTCGCGTTTCGTTGGGCAACACAAATCTCCGCCTGGTCCAGAATCGCAGTAGATCCGTCCAGACTTCTTGAGGCATTGCATGTGGCGGAACATTTTGGATTTCGGCGAGGCTATCTAACCCACCCCTTTCGGTGAACCATTTCCCCTTGAATTTGTTTTTTATCCCTGTAGTTCTTTAGGGCATCCGCCAGAATCATGCGTTCAACAGCGAGCCGTAACGCGTCAGTTGGATCGCGATGTAGATACGGGTCCAAGTTGAACCATCTCTGCAATTTAGTAGTAATAGTTACCATCTACCATATTTTTTTATGACGTATTTAAATTGTAAAATAAAAAGTTTTTTACCTGGATCCACGGAATAAGTCCGTCCCTGATAGGTTGGGGCACCTCTGTCCACGACTCGTAAGTATGCGGGACGGTAGCGACATATGAACCTAAATAGCTCTTGTACCATTTGGCGTTATCGCCGATAGCCTGCCACTTACTTTGATCGGCGTCAAGGTAAAGAGCTAAACGTCCCTTCTTTTGAAACTCCCGCTCCATTTTCTGGTTAGCAGCGGCAGCTCTCCCTGAGGTCATCCCTGCAAAACAAAATAAGAAACAAATATATATACATATCTATATATATATATATATATATTATATATATATATATAATATCTATATATATATTTGACATATATCTATATATACTTACCCGCGCTACGCCTACAGCCCCATTGCGGATTCCACCCCCAATTTGGAGGGTCATTGCCACCATCTCCGCCTTGAACGGCAGCCATTTTAGCAAAAAGAGGGGTGGGGTGGCCGGATTTTTCGCCTGAAAAGAGGGTGGGGGTGGCCGGATTCTTGATACAGAGGGTGAGGGGATTGATGGCCGGAATATGTGGGTTTTTTTTAGAGATGATGGCCGGATTTTTTCTTTGAAAGGAAAATATTTGTATGAATCGTCTTCTGCCTTCTGCGGCTGGGTTTTAAAGAAATTAGTTTTGAGTATTAGCGGCGACGTCGCCGCTAATACTCAGTCAAAGGTCATCGTCAAAGGTCAAAAGTAACTGCTGTGTGTCAGATGGGTCCCCCGGTATTAGCGGCGACGTCGCCGCTAATGCCCTGGTCGGGGTTTGACCTTTTTAGCCCTGGTCGTGTTAGCCTTCTCGTCAGGAATTAAACCCAAAATCCAAGTAAAGTAACACCTAGTGTCGTTTTTTTTATGAGTTTTGAACTTTAATATTGTTTCTGGTGTTATATAGTGGAAGTTGTAATATAAACAACTTTACTTTTATCTAAAGTAGTGAGCTTGATTCCAGCTCCATCAAAGATAAAAAAAAAAAGAACTTCATTCTCGCTGAGCGTTAAAATCGAACATTTGACTTTTGTTTTTAAAGTCAAGAGGTTCAACTAGTTAATCAAACCCAGTTGATTGAGTCTAACATTGTGAGTATCTATTTAAACAATTCTTTTTAAATCTTTACCATATTGTTTTTGTTTTTTGAGTTCAAATTTCTCTCGTTCGATCTGTTGTCGTTGTTTGCCGATTTCTCTCAAACCCCGCATTTCTAACGTCAGGTTATATTCTTCGTCATCCGTAGACTTTCCGGCACGTGAGGCCTTTTTAGCCGTGTCTCCTCTTCCCCCCCCCCCCCCCCCCCCCCCCCCCCCCCCCCCACCCCCCCCCCCCCCCCCCCCCCCCCCCCCACCCCCCCCCCCCCCCCCCCCCCCCCCCCCCCCCCCCCCCCCCCCCCCCCCCCCCCCCCCCCCCCCCCCCCCCCCCCCCCCCCCCCCCCCCCCCCCCCCCCTCCCCCTAGGACGGCTAAACCTAGGCGGTTCTGGAGCCTCTTCCTCTTCCTCTTCCTCCGTATCATTGAGGTCGAATACAACTCTCGCATCCGACTTGGCTTTATTCATCCAAGTGTAAACTTCGTTAAACGCTTGAACAGTGTTCGATTTTTTCAAAATGACTCGATATTTCGATAGAACGGGTTTTTCAAGATACTATGAAATTGTTCCTGAATCTTCAACCAAAAGGTCCAAGACTTTTGATAGTTTCGCTACAAAAAAAACAAATATATATATTGTTATATATATATATATATATATATATATATATACTATATATATTATATAAATCTATAGTATATATATATATATATATATGTAGAAACCGAATTATATCATATATGTATGCACCGAATTTTTAACGAAAACGAATTATATATATATATAATATATATATATATATATATCTATATATATATATCTATATATATATATAATATATATATATAATTTTCGAAATATATATACTATATATATATATATTATATATATATATCTATATATATATATTATATCTATATCTATATATATCTATATCTATATATATATATATATCTATATATCTATATCTATATATATATATATCTATATATATATCTATATCTCTACATCATATCTACATATGTGTATTATATATGTAGAAACCGAATTATATATAATTAAATAGTAAAATAAATAAATATATACTGTTTGGGGTCTTCAGATACATTAACCCAAGCTCGACATAAAGCCATGCTTTCTTCTTCTCCCCAATTCATTTGAGTCGAGTTTCGTTTCGGCTCCTTAGTTGCTCTCTTCCTATGCTTTCGTGTAGTGGGTTGTTATTGTGGTGAAGAAATGATACCTTCGAGTTGCGTTTCTTGAACCGCCTCAACATCATCGTTAAACGGTGTTGTATGGCGTAGCAACCATCCTTTCGATATCTAAAAAAAATAAAAACTGGTGAAAAGTTTTTCTACATATATATATGTATATATAGTATTATAAATATTAGCCACAATAAATAATTATATAATCTATATATATATATATAATTCGGTTAATATGAAATAAAATACAAGAAATTTACCAAACATGGCCCCGGGTGTTTGGCCTAAACCCCATGGAGATCCATAACCGTAAGCATCTTGATGAATCCACGACATCCTTGCTCCCGGCGGAGTAGCCGGTGATCCGACGTGCATGCCACCGACCATGCTAATAAAACCCGGGTCTTCATGAAGATTGGGATTGTTAAAATCGGGTTGGGTGTTTAGTCGTGGATATCGGATGTTCGGGTTCTGGTTATAACCCCATGGATGCATATATGTAAAGAAAGTATAGAAAAGAAGAAGATGATGAAATGTATATATATAAAGTGAAAGTGGTAAATATATATAGATGAGTAATTGGATAAATAAGATATATATATATAGATGAGTAATTTGGATAAATAAGATATATATATTAAAAACATCTAAAACGAGACCAACGAACAGTCAAATGACAGGCTAAAGGACAAAGGGGCTATCACGTTCGACATGTAACGCGTCTGGCTTTTTTTTCCAATGGGAACGCCCCGGGGCCTTTCCGGAGCGTTCCGGCTGAAGTTTTGGTGTGGAACGGGCTACTCCTCTTAGTCCATTTTAATACTAATTTCTAATATACATAAATTTATAAATAATAAATTTCAAAAGTTGATAATAAATAAATAAAGACATGAATCTCTAATAAAACAAATAATAAAAGTACATGACATTAAATTTGTAAATCAGTTAAACATATATATGTTTTATTTTTTATAGATATTTACTTTGTTAGTGAAAATTTTTGGCGTAGTGATTATAAATTTTACGCCTTCCATATTGAATGATTTTCGTAAAAAATCTGACATCTATCTATATGAGAAAATAGTATATTAAGAATTAAAACAATAATAAAAGAAACTTTAAAAAAATAAAAATAAACTCTATTATATAACTAGAATACAACCAATTATTAGCGGGAAAAAAAAAATAAAAATAAACTCTATTATATAACTAGAATACAACCAATTATTAGCGGGAAAAAAAATTAACCAAAAATGTTGCTTGATAATATTTTTATTAAAATTACTTATAGAAATTTAATAGAAAAACTAACTATTGATTAAAAAAAATGTTGGGATTTGCTAACAAATGCCCCGGGCGTTTGTAGTAAGCATTAAATAAACGACGAGTGGTGGTGTTGGAGGTAGTGGCGGTGACGTTGGTTATTAATGTAAAAGTAATCGTTAAAAAGGGGATGATGTAGCTACTTCATATTTAATTTGGACTCGTTGGTTGATTTATCTTGGATCTAAAGAGGTGGGTCAAAAATAAAATTAAATCTATATATATACTAAAATGAAATGAAAGTTGCTTCTCAAGCACTTCATTCATTAGTACTTGATGAGTGATAAATATATAAACTTTTCACTCATCATATTTGATCATTTTAGATGTAAATTGTCGTCGTTTGATAAACTTTCGTACTTAATATGTGATTTAATTTATTATAGGCCTATAACATGAAATGTGACGAGACTGGATCATATTGGACGCGGCTAGATGGAGCATCATACTACAAAGCTTACGATGGACCAAATATATTATGGTGGCAGTAGTGTTCGTGAATTGCAAAGAGAATTGGGAAAGCATATTTGTTATTAGTGTGTGTGTGATGGGGCGCAGGAGACAAGAAGCCTAAGAAGGCTTTATGCCTTTCGTGTCAACAACCCAATGTGGCAGCCCACTTGATAGTCCAAAGAATGAAGTCCAAGAGAAGAAACAAAGTGAGCAGCCCATTCTTTTTGGCCCTTGGGCAGTCGAGCGCAGCAAACAACAACTTAAGTTGTTGATTAAACCTAGTACTATATATTAATTACTAGGTCAAAGCTTCAATGAATTTAGAGAAGTAGGTCAAATTAATTAGGTGGTGGTGTTTGGTTGGTTCGAGCGTACGAAAGCAGCAGCAGCAGTTTACCATCGATCTCACATCCATCTATTTGTTTGATCTTTCTTTTTACTTTTATTATTGTTATTCGGTTACACTATTACAAGACTTATTTACTTTACAATTATTAGTATGGATTCTTTTGTATTGATAATTGATAGGCTTATTTGTTTTGATATGAGTAGCTAGATATTTAATCATCTACTAAGAAGATGTGACATGATTATGTGATGGTTGTATGCTAGATACACTTAACGTTTTGTCATGATCTTGATGAATTAATTCTTTGTAGTTTATTATTATTATCGTTGATGATATATGTATGCTTTGTGGTGATACCCGTTGTGTGCGTATATGATTATAATTGTTTATGGTATAAACGATTATCGCTAGGTCATGATATGATAGTGAACGGTATAATAATAATAAGAATTAATCTGTTAAATGGCTTGGTAAGTCAACTAGACAAAATTGTTATTTAAATAGTTAAACAAGCTAATTGGTTAGGGAACTATAGGTGGACAGGGTGGTACTCACACTTCTAGCTAATCGGTTAGGGAATTTGAGTAGGAGACACAGATTTGTTAGCGGATAGGGTGGTACCCATGTGACCGAGTCTAGTGACTTATTTAGATCCCAACTATTATATTGACTAGTGCAACCTAAACATGTCATGAATGATCTGATTCGAAGTAGATGATGCTTTTGGTTCTTATTGTCTTGCATTCTAGTAATCTTGTGCTTCCTCGCTAGACCAAGCGGTTGGACACATTTCTGCTTTGCTTTTTAGTTTTCTTCATTAGTTATTTTAATCTTTACAAAACCCCCCAACAAATCTTAGTATTACTTAATCTTGCTTAGTTCTTAAACATAGTCCCTGCGAACGAACCTGGTCCTACCTAATAGTTATACTGCAAACGAACGGATCCACTGTCCGTGAGTGTGTGTTTAGTTTGGTATTTCCTTGATTTTATAAATTTAAAACTTGACTAATTTTCATTATACACATCAGTACTTAATGAGGTTAATAACTTTTGTTTAATTATAATACATATAAATATACATAAAGATAAAGATATAATATATATGAGTTTGTTTATGTAATGATAATATATAAGTTTATTAAGTTTTTATAAATAAATGTTAGTAACTCACCGTCTAATTAAATGAGTCCAGCCTAAGCTATACTAACAGACTCCATTTAAAGAAAACTCAACCATTCATATACTTGCCAAGTTATACCAACAGGCTACGTTAACCCAACCATGTATATATTTCACTCCATGAATGCAAGCAATATCAAATGTTCAATTACAAGGCGATCGGGAGATTATCGGGCTTCCGAAATCCTCATTGGATCAAAATTCAAAATCTTGATTTTTGATTGTCATCTTCATCATCTCTGTCTATGATTGATCCTCACCTTCTTTCTTTTTCTTTTTGTAGGTAATCTTTTTGATATGGTAATTAAATCTTTTATCTTTTTTTTTTTTGTTTTTTTTTTACCTTTTTATTCTATATATCTTGATTGTTTATTATTTTTGAATCAATTTTTTTTTATTATTGATGAATGATGATTGATCAACAAAAAAAGTTTTTTTTTTTTGGTTTCCTCTTTGTCTTACAGATAGTTTAATGACGATGGTACTCTTTAAGGTTAGTTTAGAATTATTGATGAAGAATAAATGAGTTGATAAAGCTGCACCTTATTTGAAGACCATCTTGAACTTCGTTGTTTCTGATTAGAGATCTGGCAAGGTATCTGTTAAATCATATTGAGGTCTATTTAGTTCTTTGTTTCCAAGTGAAAGGATAATAAAAATGAAAACTAAGAAATCTGCAAAACAAATGATAACACTCTTGAATTTGGTAAAAACGAAAATAGATAAGTTTACAAAACAAGAAAAGAGTGATTATCATACTGTTTAAACAAAAAAAATATTTGCTTCGGATCCTAGAACCATAGGATCCTATCCTTATATATGAATGTGCATGTATTTATGTAACATCCTACAATTTAATTTTCCTTAATAATTTTATTAACAAGAGTAAAGCCTAATTAGCACATGATATCTAGACTATGCCCTAACCATTAAGTGTTAAATTAGTTGTCTATATATACTATTATTATAGTTGTACGTGTAATACATATACATCTGAGCTATTAAATTGTTCATAAGTGATCTATTTATATTATTATAAGTTAAGTATACAATTTATCATATATGTTTTAACATATATATATATATATATATGTTATATATATTATAAGTTAAGTATACAATTTATCATATATGTTTTATCATATATATATATATATATATGTTGAAATACGTAAAAATAAATATATACTGTTTGGGGTCTTCAGATACATTAACCCAAGCTCGACATAAAGCCATGCTTTCTTCTTCTCCCCAATTCATTTGAGTCGAGTTTCGTTTCGGCTCCTTAGTTGCTCTCTTCCTATGCTTTCGTGTAGTGGGTTGTTATTGTGGTGAAGAAATGATACCTTCGAGTTGCGTTTCTTGAACCGCCTCAACATCATCGTTAAACGGTGTTGTATGGCGTAGCAACCATCCTTTCGATATCTAAAAAAAATAAAAACTGGTGAAAAGTTTTTCTACATATATATATATATATATAATTCGGTTAATATGAAATAAAATACAAGAAATTTACCAAACATGGCCCCGGGTGTTTGGCCTAAACCCCATGGAGATCCATAACCGTAAGCATCTTGATGAATCCACGACATCCTTGCTCCCGGCGGAGTAGCCGGTGATCCGACGTGCATGCCACCGACCATGCTAATAAAACCCGGGTCTTCATGAAGATTGGGATTGTTAAAATCGGGTTGGGTGTTTAGTCGTGGATATCGGATGTTCGGGTTCTGGTTATAACCCCATGGATGCATATATGTAAAGAAAGTATAGAAAAGAAGAAGATGATGAAATGTATATATATAAAGTGAAAGTGGTAAATATATATAGATGATAAATAAGATATATATATTAAAAACATCTAAAACGAGACCAACGAACAGTCAAATGACAGGCTAAAGGACAAAGGGGCTATCACGTTCGACATGTAACGCGTCTGGCTTTTTTTTCCAATGGGAACGCCCCGGGGCCTTTCCGGAGCGTTCCGGCTGAAGTTTTGGTGTGGAACGGGCTACTCCTCTTAGTCCATTTTAATACTAATTTCTAATATACATAAATTTATAAATAATAAATTTCAAAAGTTGATAATAAATAAATAAAGACATGAATCTCTAATAAAACAAATAATAAAAGTACATGACATTAAATTTGTAAATCAGTTAAACATATATATGTTTTATTTTTTATAGATATTTACTTTGTTAGTGAAAATTTTTGGCGTAGTGATTATAAATTTTACGCCTTCCATATTGAATGATTTTCGTAAAAAATCTGACATCTATCTATATGAGAAAATAGTATATTAAGAATTAAAACAATAATAAAAGAAACTTTAAAAAAATAAAAATAAACTCTATTATATAACTAGAATACAACCAATTATTAGCGGGAAAAAAAATTAACCAAAAATGTTGCTTGATAATATTTTTATTAAAATTACTTATAGAAATTTAATAGAAAAACTAACTATTGATTAAAAAAAATGTTGGGATTTGCTAACAAATGCCCCGGGCGTTTGTAGTAAGCATTAAATAAACGACGAGTGGTGGTGTTGGAGGTAGTGGCGGTGACGTTGGTTATTAATGTAAAAGTAATCGTTAAAAAGGGGATGATGTAGCTACTTCATATTTAATTTGGACTCGTTGGTTGATTTATCTATATATATATATATATCTATATATATATATATATATATATCTAAAGAGGTGGGTCAAAAATAAAATTAAATCTATATATATACTAAAATGAAATGAAAGTTGCTTCTCAAGCACTTCATTCATTAGGGTACTTGATGAGTGATAAATATATAAACTTTTCACTCATCATATTTGATCATTTTAGATGTAAATTGTCGTCGTTTGATAAACTTTCGTACTTAATATGTGATTTAATTTATTATAGGCCTATAACATGAAATGTGACGAGACTGGATCATATTGGACGCGGCTAGATGGAGCATCATACTACAAAGCTTACGATGGACCAAATATATTATGGTGGCAGTAGTGTTCGTGAATTGCAAAGAGAATTGGGAAAGCATATTTGTTATTAGTGTGTGTGTGATGGGGCGCAGGAGACAAGAAGCCTAAGAAGGCTTTATGCCTTTCGTGTCAACAACCCAATGTGGCAGCCCACTTGATAGTCCAAAGAATGAAGTCCAAGAGAAGAAACAAAGTGAGCAGCCCATTCTTTTTGGCCCTTGGGCAGTCGAGCGCAGCAAACAACAACTTAAGTTGTTGATTAAACCTAGTACTATATATTAATTACTAGGTCAAAGCTTCAATGAATTTAGAGAAGTAGGTCAAATTAATTAGGTGGTGGTGTTGGTTGGTTCGAGCGTACGAAAGCAGCAGCAGCAGTTTACCATCGATCTCACATCC
Organism: Erigeron breviscapus; assembly: GCA_034093135.1. Taxonomy (NCBI): domain Eukaryota; kingdom Viridiplantae; phylum Streptophyta; class Magnoliopsida; order Asterales; family Asteraceae; genus Erigeron; species Erigeron breviscapus. The sequence goes on from CM067174.1 coordinate 30,206,192, forward strand.
ATCTATTTGTTTGATCTTTCTTTTTACTTTTATTATTGTTATTCGGTTACACTATTACAAGACTTATTTACTTTACAATTATTAGTATGGATTCTTTTGTATTGATAATTGATAGGCTTATTTGTTTTCTAAAAATGCAATTTCTTTCAAACTGATATAAATGCTCACTCAACAAAGGCAATCAAAGGAGGACACTCAAAACTGACCCAAATCTAGATTAAAAGCATAAACGACATTTCCTAAAATTTGATTCCACAAATAACCTTCATAAGAACATAAACACTCAATATACATTCCTTCCCTCCTGAAGTCAATTATGAATCCACAATTAAAATACCTCCAAGCTGTCAAAATAACTTGACTCACAAGATACCAACAATACAACCTTTCCCAAACCAATAACAACCCAAAAAACACAGGACACACAAAGAAGACCAATGACAGAAACCAGACCACAGGCCCAAATATATCTGGCCTCCCAACAGGACCAGAAAAATCTTAAGAAAGTAAAATGTGATACTTACCTAAGTGACCACCTAACTACCTTAGGATACCAGTCCTGACAACTGGTAAGACAAGCTGAAAAGAAAAAACAAAATATTAAAACCCATGAAGGCTTAAAGCATGACTCAATCACCAAGCTTATATCATCTTTATATCTCCAGAAATTACATAGAAAATGCATACTCCATGCTTAAAAAACCTACTCACCACTACTCCTATACTTGCCTGGACCCATAGGAAGCTTTTTAACACACACACACAAAAACCCCTACATATGAAAGGGCATAAAAAGAAAAGACAAGAACTGTTAGTTGTAAATATGTAATAGATCAAGGACCAAGTGTGCAATTATAGAGGTCCTTAGTGTAAATGTTTATTTCGTTTTAGTCCCTCTCTCTTCCTATAAATAGAGGGTTCATTAGTTGTATTAGATACACCTTCATTCAATACAATTCAGTTTACATGGTATCAGAGCCACGGGTTAGGATTCTTATTATGCTCTGTGGTTGCAGCCTTGTCTGACCTTCCACATCAGAAAAAGAATCCAATCCTTTCCGGTGACCATTTCCGGCTAACTTCCAGTCACCACCAGTTCCACCATATCAGATTTCCGACCATTTATCCAGTTTTCCGGCCATTTATCACGTTTCACGGCTGTTTTCCAGTACGGCACGTTCCGCTCACAACCAGATCTCACCACCAACACCATTGAACTCAGAATCACCCGAATTACAAACCCTGAAAATTTAAGCCCCATCCGACAATCCACGCGCCGCCACGCGCCACCGTTGACCAAAATTATTCGCCCGGAAAAAAGTCCGATTACTCCTGATTTCCGGCGAGTGGGATCTCACCTCCGGTACCATCGTGTTCAGCATCAAATTCCGAACAAAACCCTGAAAAATCGTCGCCGGAAACCACCAGACGCGCCGCCACACGCTGCCGGAGCTCCGCCGGACCTTTTCCGGCCACCGGCGCGTGAACGCGCGTGGCCCATTTTCCGGCCACCGGATTTTCGCAGTTTTTCCAGTTTTTATTATTGGTCAAGTCTGTCCAGTCAATTTTTGAATCCGAGCACTTTGTTTTTCTGCCCCGTTCATCGTATTCATACACGAATCTGTGATTTCAGATTTTCCTAATTAAAAACAAATATTTTCAATGGCCGATAACAAAGAAATTATTGAAAATCAGATTGCTCCAGGTATTATTAATTATACCTCGATTTTGCGTATTCCCGTAAAACTGGACTCTAGTAATTGGAGTTCATGGAGCCTTTTTGTTCAAAAGGGTCTTGAAAGTGTTGACAAAGAAGATCATCTATCAAAACCACCACCTGAGCCGATCACCCGAGAATGGCGTATTAATGATAGTGGGATTCAAATGGCTCTGTGGAATTCTATGGAGCCACAAATTCTCACAATCGCTCAAAACTTCACTACAGTAAAGGCAATGTGGGATCATTTGTCTTCATCCTTCTCAGCCAAAGAATCTCTATCTCATGCTTATTCTGTTGTTCAAGCATTTACTAGGGGTGAACAAGGCGATTCCACTTTCACCGAGTACTTCACTCGCTTCTCTAAGCTTCAAGATGAGTTACGCACCCTTTTTCCACCAACTGCTGATTTAAAAGTCCAGGAGGAGCGTAACAACAAAATGGATGTCATGACGTTTATTGCTGGATTATCACCAAAATATGCTAGTGCACGTCCTTTGTTGCTTAGTAACTCTGATGCAATTAAGTCTGTGGCATCCACATATCATCTCTTACGAGAAATGTATGGTTCAGATGCTTCTCCAACTCCTACTCCTACTGATGCATCCGCCATGATTAGTAAAAGTACAGAGAGGATCCCTTTCAAGAACAGTGCTGGACAGGGCAGTAATATTGTCTGTCATTTGTGTCATGAACCTGGACATGTAAGGTACAGCTGCCCAAATAACTGTCACTATTGCAAAAGGAAAGGACACACAAAGTTCAATTGTCCTAACCGTCCAAAGGGTTCTCAACCATCTCCACGTCCTCGAGCCAGGATAGCTACTACTGCTGAACCTGATGAACCTAGTGACCAGCAGCCTGATGATCAGCCTATTTACACACTCAACCAGGAGGAGTATGATCGATTCCAGCAACTAATATCCTCCAAGATCGGTCCTCAAGCCAACTCTGCTCATTCAGAAACTAGGAACGAACCAACTGATTGGCACCGGTTTTGAATCAAAAGGTCTCTATCGTCTATCCTTCTCATCACAACCTGCAGCAAATAAGTGTGATTCCAGTTTTAGGGAGGCTCATTACCGACTAGGTCATCCCTCTGCAGCAGTCCTGAGGCAATTGAGACCGGATTTTTCATCTGTTTCTGATTTTCATTGTGAGTCATGTCAACTTGGTAAACATACCAGGCGACCATATCCTCCTAGAGTACCTAATCGAGTCAGTACTTTGTTTGAACTTGTGCATTCTGATGTATGGGGCCCATGTCCTACCAAATCACCTCTTGGCTTTGAGTATTTTATTACCTTTATTGACGATTATTCTCGTGCTACTTGGGTTTATCTAATGAAATCTCGTTCTGAAGTATATTCAATCTTTTTGGAATTTCATGCTTATGTTAAAACTCAATTCCAAACCACAATTAAAACCCTTCGTACAGACAATGCAAAAGAATATTTGTCCACCGACTTTTCCACATACTTGAAATCAAATGGCATCATTCACGAGTCATCTTGCGTCTATACACCACAACAAAATGGTGTCGCTGAACGTAAGAACCGCCATTTATTGGACATCGCTCGCACACTCATGATTCATTCCCATGCCCCTCATCGTTTCTGGGCAGATGCTGTCCTCACTGCCACTTATCTGATTAACCGTATGCCATCACCAGTCATTCATGGTCAAACACCGTTTTCTGTTCTTTTTCCAAATGAAAATATGTTTCCACTTCCACCAAAAATATTTGGATGTGTTGCATATGTTCATGATCACCGACCAGGGATCACTAAACTTGATCCACGAGCTATTCGATGTATCTTTGTAGGTTACTCTAAAGTTCAAAAAGGATATCGGTGTTATAGCCCATCTCTTCGTCGATACTTTACTAGTGCCGATGTTACCTTTCACGAATCTTGTCCTTATTTCCCAGAATCTTCTGATTCAGTTCGTGATCTGTTTCCATCATCTGATCCTGTCATACCTGAGTCTGGTCCTGTCATACCTGAGTCCATAACTATCCCTACTGTTGTTCCTTCTGTTTCTGATCCTCCGGACTCAGATGCCACTGATTCTGCAACATCTGGCCCTAAGCTCGCGCCACCTCCAATTCTCACATATACTAGAAGACATAAGGATAAGACGACAGAGACACCTGATTCACAACCAGACCATGACCCTGGTACATCCTCAGTTCCCCATATACCTGAACCTGATTCCCAATCATTACATAACACCCCTGATACACACGAGTATGATCCACCTGGTGCACCTTATCCTGATGTACCCATAGCCCTTCGTAAAGAACCCAGAAATTCTACTCGTTACCCAATTCAACATCATGTTAACTATGCTCACCTATCCACTGAAGCACGTGCCTTCACCACAGCTATTGACTCTTACCCAGTTCCCAAGAATGTAATGACAGCTCTTAGTCACCCAGGATGGCGAAAAGCCATGGAAGAAGAAATAGGGGCTCTTCAAGCCAATCATACATGGGATCTTGAGTCGCTTCCTCATGGGAAGCGTATTGTTGGTTGTCGTTGGGTATTCACTGTCAAACTCAATCCCGATGGCTCCCTACATCGATTGAAGGCCCGGTTAGTTGCTAAGGGTTATTCTCAGGCTTATGGCATTGATTACGATGAGACATTTTCTCCAGTGGCCAAAATGCCATCAGTTCGCATCTGTATCTCTCTGGCGGCTATTAATCATTGGCCACTCCATCAGCTTGATGTCAAGAACGCATTTCTTAATGGTGTTCTTGAGGAGGAGGTTTATATGGAGCAGCCACCCGGCTTTATTGTTAAGGAGGAGGCTTCGAAAGTATGCAGATTACGCCGATCACTTTATGGTCTTAAGCAGTCTCCTAGAGCATGGTTTGGTCGGTTCTCAAGTGTTATGACAGAATTTGGGATGGTTCGTAGTGCATATGATTATTCTGTATTCTTCAGACACCAGGAAGGTCGAAGGATTATTTTGGTTGTATATGTGGATGATATCATAATCACAGGGGATGACGACGTTGGTATTACCAAGCTCAAACAGTTCCTTAAGTCTCAGTTCCAGATCAGTGACTTAGGTCGACTACGGTACTTTCTTGGCATTGAAGTATCACAGTCCCCGCAAGGAATACTTCTCTCTCAACGAAAGTATGTCCTTGATATGTTATCCGAATGTGGCTTATTGGGTTGTAAACCTGTTGACAGTCCAATGCTTCCTACAGGGAAGCTTCTTCCTGAAGATGGGAGTCCGATGAAGGACCCAGAACGATACAGACGATTAGTTGGGAAACTCAATTATTTGACTGTCACCCGTCCAGATATCTCATATGCGGTAAGTGTCTTAAGCCAATTCATGGCCGCACCTTATACTGGACATTGGGATGCTGTTCTTCGTGTATTAAGATATCTCAAGACTACACCAGGTCTTGGGATCCTTTATTCTGATCAGGGCCATTGTCGCGTGGGTGCTTTCACAGAAGAGGGAGATGGACGGATATCAGGGTTCTCTGATGCAGATTGGGCAGGATGTCCTATCTCTCGACGATCTACGACTGGCTATTGTGTGTTTGTCGGTGGAAACCTTGTGTCATGGAAGAGTAAGAAGCAACACACGGTATCAAGATCAAGTGCAGAATCGGAATATAGAGCCATGGCAGACGTCACATCCGAGATGATATGGATTCGTCGACTTCTTAGAGAACTCGGGGTTGTTTCTGATAACCTAATGCGACTATATTGTGATAATCAATCAGCTATTCATATAGCCAAGAATCAAGTATTTCATCAAAGAACGAAGCATATTGAGGTTGATTGTCATTTAATCAGAGATCGAGTAGTAGGGACGAAAGTTGATCCTCCGTCAATTCAGCCAATACATGTCAAGACAGAGTTCCAACTTGCAGATATCCTTACCAAACCACTCCGGAAGACCCAAATAGATTTCATATGTAACAAGTTGGGCATGATCAATATCTATGCACCAACTTGAGGAGGAGTGTTAGTTGTAAATATGTAATAGATCAAGGACCAAGTGTGCAATTATAGAGGTCCTTAGTGTAAATGTTTATTTCGTTTTAGTCCCTCTCTCTTCCTATAAATAGAGGGTTCATTAGTTGTATTAGACACACCTTCATTCAATACAATTCAGTTTACAAGAACAAACCTCCAACAACCAATGTCCTGCCAAATGTGAATTGAACCATTGTCGACATCAAGCACTAAGAACCAAACCCCCTTATAACACCATCCCAACCCATTAAACCAAAAGAAACCAACAAACAGAATTGGGAACCCCTTATTCCAACAATCCTGTAAATAAACAAATACAACACCCCGTTATACCACCAAGTAACACCCAAAATAGAAATATCCACACTAAATGACAACCAAACACTGCCCCTAAGTAAAAAACAACTCATTGCAGTCTTGCACCAATTCTAAAAAGAAAAACAAAAAAAAACACTCCTTGCACCATGACATGAGATTATTAACATCATTTCAAACCGTAGAAGAGGCTCCAGTTTCAAAACTCTTATCCAAATGAAAAACTGAAGCATGAGTATTGCTATATCTTGAAAAGCTAGTTTGTTTACTAACCTGGGAAAGTTATTTGTCCTGTCATTAACAAACAATCAATGTAGTAGTTCAAAAACAACTTGCCCTTTTGTATGAACCGAGCAACACCAAATGTCAAATCTTGAATTTGCCTATCATAGATGATAGACCAGGCCACCAAAAGCTTTGCAGGGTATAATACACCAACAAAAAGTCTGTTCATTGCCAAGTGACCAACACGAGCTCTTTCCATCATTGTAAACATATCAAGAGCTTCTTTTCCAAACTCGCGTAAAGCCAATCCAGGAATAACAATTGTCCAAGTTATAACACAGCTTCCCTTCATGTTTTCAAGAACCTCAATCGCCTTCTTTATGTCCCCTGACTTTGCGTACATGCCAATAAGTGCATTATTATGAGATACACTAATTCTTAAACTATGTCCAAGTTCCAAAGCACCCAACTGAGCACAAGCCGAGAGCCCAGCCAACTAATCATAAGCGGGTCTGCCAAAGTCTGAAACTTTGAACCAAAAGTGATTTTGTCCTTTGTCCTTGCACATGCTCCTCCTTTTTCGCAGTATCATCTTGGAGTATCTACATCATCAAATCAGACCTGCACTTTTAATAGTCTCCTCACCGTTGATCTACCTAGAATGAGATGCGTTTTAACTTTAATTACGTAGTCACTTAAAATAAAAATACAAAATCCAGGAATTTGGATTATTAACATAAGGCCAAATGCAACCGTTAATAGTTGAGATATTATGTCAAACACTTGGTGTTCATCAAAAAGAAAACTTATCAGTTGGATTAAGTAATTAATTGAACCAAATATGTGAATGATTAAGTATAATGCGAGAATAAACTGAGCAAGATTTGAAAAAATAATAAATATATAATCAGAGAACATTTTATTATCATACCGTTTCAACTTAGAAAACTTGTTAACATGGGGGGAAAAAATTAGAAACATTCTTCAACTGATTTTGATCTAAAGCAGAAAAGTTGCGAACAGTAAAGTTATAGTACAAACGAAAATTAAGAATGAGAAATCAAGTAACTTTGATATCGAAAGTGAAGATCGTGAACGCAACAATCACTCAAACTCCAGGCAAAAGCAATAATCAATAAATTCATCCAAAATCTAATTTAAAATAAACATCAGAAATAACAATAGTAAAAGAATGGTACCTTGAAATCACTCAAATGCAAAATCTAATTCGTTTTTTATGTCTTTGATAATTCCAAACGTGAATCCATAATTAGGAGAAGACCGTCGTTCCTAAACCAGACAGAGAAAGCATGGAAAAAGAGGCAGGAGGGGAAGGAAATACATGAAGCGGTTATAAGCAACACATGTAATAATGGTGAGTATAGTTTCCAACTCCCAGACGGTTATTCTTTTGAATATTAATTAACAATTAGTGGAAGTAAATTAATGGGCCTACATTAAAAAACCCCGTCATTTTACCTTAACTGCAACCTTATGTTTGTCATATATATGCCACGTGGGATTTAGCCTTGTTTTTTGCTTCCTAAGACATGCACATAAGACATAATTAGAAAAATCTAAGTAGTGATTTATATAGTGTATAGATACCACACTTTAGTGTTTCAGTAAGTTTCTTGCCGCTATACAAACTGGGCATATATATGAACGACAAAGAGAAAATATAGCGCCATGATCAATAGATCTATACTAATGGCCTGATCTCATCCTTGGCCAATATCCGCGCATCACCCATTAATTTGTTAACCTATACGCACGTAGCCTTTCAAACATCTATAGATCGAAAGCGAGATGGAAAGAACGAGAGTTTGATCGATCATGGTGCTTAATAGTTTCAAGCTTGCTGGCGAAACCCGCCGTCAACATTATGAGTTTATTGCTATTTTTGGTGGCGGTGTAGATGCCAGAGTTTGGTTTCGTTGGGGTCGCACAAATCAAACTGCCCGAGGATCGTTTGTTCATTACGTTAGTTTTAAACTTGAGAAGGAAAGCGTTGGTCAGATGTGAGTATAACGTAGATACGTGAAATGCAAAGCGAGTTTCGTTAAAGTTTCGTGGTGGTATGAGCCTCAGCCCGGTTCCGTTATAGGTATATTTAACTTTATTTTCATTTCGAACTAGAATTTGTATGTTTTACGTATGGATAAATATGCTAGAGTTATTTATCAAGCATTGAGAAACAATAATAATCGAGTAGCAATAACGTAAATTTGACAACTTATATGATCATCTTTTATTACGTAGAGTTCCCCGATATCAAGTGGTAAAGGCCGATAGTTCGTGGTAGTCTCATTTATTTTGAAAAATTAACATTTATCTAATAAGATATTTGAGGTAATTACTATATTGAAGCAAGTCATAAAGCTAACTACGTTAATGGTGATTGTTGTATGGTGATATAAGTGGAATTCTTGCAAGAACATAATATATGATTCATACAGATTAGTCTCATAAGAAGTAATATTGGTAGTCATAGAATTGAAATGGTCATAAATGGGTGGAATTATACTACATGCCACATATGGATCTTTTACGTGAGTGTTTATGCAAGGGCTGATTGTGGAGCTTAATTAACTAATATATCATATAAGTGTTACAAGTTTTAATGGGACTCATTAGGAAATAAATGTGGAGCTAGATCGTGCGGGTATTGTTTAAATGCGTTAATATAGTTGAAATTAATAATTACGTCTTTATATTATTTAACTGTATAGGTATACGGGCGTTGATGAAGCAACGAGTCAAGTTGCATAACTATCCCCTTTGAGGTAAGATAACTTACTTTTGACACACGAGGGACACAACAAAACATAGATTTGATAATTACTTCCCCTTTTATTATGTTTAAACTATCTCATGCGTATGTTGGGTATGAGATTTATGAGGGAGGTTACTTGTGGGTATTATTATGCATGCTTATGTATATATGCTTGTGATAAATGGATTGTTGTGTGATAGTTGTTTGTTGTTGGCTTGTACACATAGTACACTAGACTTATTTAAGTTGCCATGTCACGAAGCACGTTAAGGGCCCTAATAATGTAATGAGGAATTATCGTGTGTTAACGTGGAATTTATAGTGTGTTTAAGTCTCGAGCACAACGTGGAAAAGTGTTAAGCTTAACCCACATTAGTCTAATGGACTCTTGTGTACGTGGATCACTCGGGGGCAATGTACATGCTTCCCGTGTGACTCAATCATCGTGGAAAGAGCATACCGGGTGGAGTGATTGACCACTATACGTGCGGAAACGGTTTGCTCATGGATTTGGTTATGCCTATCCATAACGACGCCGATGGACCCCGAAAGGTTACCCATCATGTCGGGTGTGAGGTTCCTGTAAGATTTTATGACCGCCTACACACAAATCTTTCATTGTTGACTATATTGGCATAACTATACGTGAATATCGTGGAACGTGGAAATTGTGTTGTAACGTGGAATAATAAGGATTGCTAGGCACTTTATAGGATTAAATATCCTTATAAGGTTGTTTACGTGGAACTGTGTGATTGTGCCTATACATATGTGTGAGATATATTCTTTATTAAAATGTTTTAATTGGCAATCCTTGTTTTGTACTAACCTGTTATCTTACTCGGCTTTTAAGCTGACACTTGTGTTTTGTGGAAAAATGTTGTGCCTTCAGGTTAGGACTTGAAGCTGATTGGTAGTTGGTGAGATGGGTAGCTACTTGTGGAGCTTGAGGATTGTGGCTTTAGTTACCCATAGTTGCATTTACCTACGTAGACATTTATTTAGTCGTTTGGCCATTATTATGTTGGTTGTCCTTTAAGTTGATTGTGGATTTCATTTGGGTTGTTGTGATGATATTGTTGGTAACACCTTTTAAGGCATTTACTATGTTTTATTGATTCCATTAGGGATCAAATGAGGTTTTTAAAACGTTGCTTCCGCACTTTACTTAATAGAATTATGTTTTATGTTGAAATTTTTTGAAATCCGCATTTTTATAAAGCAGGGTGTTACAATTTACATCTATGTGTGTGAATATACATCTATACCTGGACATATGTATCTGTAACAAACGATTTGGTTTTATATTTCTAAGTGTAATGAAAATTTGGTGCCAATGTAACTGCATTTCATTAGTGTGAATATGACTGATAGAATCGAGTGTCTCATGGTTGTATGAATAAACGTATTGCCAATGTAGGGTTGGCCTACTTGGTATAGGCTCTTGTCTTTTGGAATAGAGACCAAGGTTGAAATCTTTGCAATTTAATATTAGTATTTGGTGTGTAATTAGTAGTATAGTATATCTTCCGTTCAAAAAATTATAAATATGAATGAGATTTATGATTTAATTTTAATGATTTTAAAAAGCCTGATAAATTTATTTAGCCGAGTATCTGTTTGCACCTCGACGTCCCCTGAACATAGCATCTGTTGGCTACAATGGACAACAGGTCTAAGGTTGATGTGGGTATTAACTATTAAGTAAAGGTATTTCAATGGCATTAAAAATCTTACGGGAAGGTCATGATGGGATCCAATGTGGTTCCGGGGACAGGGTGCCCTTCAATACCTTATTTTTTAGGGATGAAACTACATCCACTATGGTCGTTTTTTTTAATGAGGTTGCCGAGAAGCTATTTTTGATTCCTAGGATATTTTGCTCAGTTGTTTTGGATTGATAACATTCATGTAAAATTTAACCATTAGAACAACAATAACGGGCTAAAAAGCTCCGGTTGATAACAATACCCCTGGAACGTAGATCTGATTTTATATAGTAGATATAAAATCATTTAAGTAATCAAACTTATTACAGTTGGATTGGAACCGATAGTCCGGAAAATAATCAGATAGTTAGCAGGAAATTCATTTTATCCGAACTTTAGAAACTCATATAATCGTAATATAATCCATTCTGAAATGCAGATCCAAACAACCTCACTATTGAGAAAATTTATGAAAGTGAACATACTTGATGAATTGGAGGGTATATTTAAACATAGTGGACGCTCGAGTAGGTCATGGACTGCACTTTTTAAAGCCATCCCATGCTTATGTTTTAGCTTCTTTCGTGTTGTAAAAATATTTGTTTGCTACCTAACGTTGCTAAACTTCTTTAATGGTGCTTTACAAGATACATGTTCTATTGTAAGCCTTTATATGTTTTCTACTGTAAAACCATTAGAAAATTGGCAGTGTCTTATTTTGATAAGAAATAATTTCATACTGATACATGTTTGCATATGGGTGGTTCTAAGTTTATTTACGGCATCAACTTATTCTTGACGTTATTATGTTACTTTTTCAAGTAATATGATTGTGTAATATGTTTTAGGTTGGGGATAGCTATATTGGAAAAGGAAAATGTCACATTGAAAGTGCTTTGGGATGAAGAAGATAGAATCCAAGAATGCAAATAATAAAGGATACTCTTAAGGCTGTTTTTGAGCCGCACATATAATAAGTTCCATGACATCCCTAGTGCGGCTCTTAAGTTTGTTGATCAGGTCAGTCTGCTTCCTTTGCATTTTGTTATTATTGCCAATGTGGGTTGGCCTACTTGGTATAGGCTCTTGTCTTTTGGAATAGAGACCAAGGTTGAAATCTTTGCAATTTAATATTAGTATTTGGTGTGTAATTAGTAGTATAGTATATCTTCCGTTCAAAAAATTATAAATATGAATGAGATTTATGATTTAATTTTAATGATTTTAAAAAGCCTGATAAATTTATTTAGCCGAGTATCTGTTTGCACCTCGACGTCCCCTGAACATAGCATCTGTTGGCTACAATGGACAACAGGTCTAAGGTTGATGTGGGTATTAACTATTAAGTAAAGGTATTTCAATGGCATTAAAAATCTTACGGGAAGGTCATGATGGGATCCAATGTGGTTCCGGGGACAGGGTGCCCTTCAATACCTTATTTTTTAGGGATGAAACTACATCCACTATGGTCGTTTTTTTTAATGAGGTTGCCGAGAAGCTATTTTTGATTCCTAGGATATTTTGCTCAGTTGTTTTGGATTGATAACATTCATGTAAAACCATTAGAAAATTGGCAGTGTCTTATTTTGATAAGAAATAATTTCATACTGATACATGTTTGCATATGGGTGGTTCAAAGTTTTGAATTATTGGACAACCATTGCGCTTGGTTTGTAGTGGTGTCGATCTTAGCAACATGATGCTCCCCATCATGCAAATGGAAACATTGGGAACAGTTGGAGTGATATTACAATGGGAACGCGACAAGAGAGGTGAGGTAACCATCATTCCAAAATTATGGTTGTGATCTCAACAAAATGAATATATATGTTTTCTACTGTAAATCCATTCTACTGTAAAACCATTAGAAAATTGGCAGTGTCTTATTTTGATAAGAAATAATTTCATACTGATACATGTTTGCATATGGGTGGTTCTAAGTTTATTTACGGCATCAACTTATTCTTGACGTTATTATGTTACTTTTTCAAGTAATATGATTGTGTAATATGTTTTAGGTTGGGGATAGCTATATTGGAAAAGGAAAATGTCACATTGAAAGTGCTTTGGGATGAAGAAGATAGAATCCAAGAATGCAAATAATAAAGGATACTCTTAAGGCTGTTTTTGAGCCGCACATATAATAAGTTCCATGACATCCCTAGTGCGGCTCTTAAGTTTGTTGATCAGGTCAGTCTGCTTCCTTTGCATTTTGTTATTATTGCCAATGTGGAAAAGTTTTTATTTTTTTAATTTTGCTCATTTGCATGGGAACCCGTTTGACAAGATATCCCTTTTCCATGTTTGAACTGTATGAGATAAAGTACAACCCAAATCGGCCCAGTGTAAATTAAAGAAGTTGAAATTGCAACGTGTGCTAAAAATGTGATTGTTGTTTATATGATTTATCTATCTAACACATCTTAGTGATTCTCCATTAGAAAGTGTAAGATGTTAATGTCAGTTCAATTTTTAGTATCCTCAACATGTTTAAGTTTCATGATGAGCGTTCACTTTGTGATAAATTCTCCTATCAAAAGGTCACATTTCAATGTCTAAAATTAGTTAATATTCCGGAACTATTGCTACTTAATGGATTCGATATATACGCAGGTTCACGGAAGATGCGAGTGAGGGTAAATGGCATCAAGCAACTCAACATGGAGGCCTATGAAGTTACAAGACACAAGAAGGTGATTCGGGAGTCGAACGAAGCAAATCGGAGAGCAGCAGGAGCTGCCAGCTCCGCTGGCACCTAGCCAGCGCCGCTGCCAGCGCCGCTGGCCCATCAGCAGCAAGGCCCAGCGCCGCTGGAGCCCTTGCCTAGCGCCGCTGGGCGGTCCAGTTCAGCAACCGACCTACACCTCTATTTAAGCCGAAGAAGCCCTCAAAACCCTATAGAGAGAGCCGATTCAGCAGCCCTAGCCGCCACCTAGAAACCCTAGGTCGACTTTGCAGATTCCAAGGAGGTTTTGGAGCTTCTAACACCTTCCGATCTTCATCTTCTACCTAGATCTATCTCTTTTATTTACTTTCAGTTGGTAAACAATGTCTTTCATCTTTTCTGACTTTGTTATTCCTTTAATAATGGTAGGCTAATAGGCTGAATACTTGTTTGGATCGATGTGATCATGTAGACGTTTATCTATTTTATTTTATTTGTTAGATTTGTTGGAGTGTGTTTTACTGTTTATCGTAGATCCATGTTTTACTAGTTTTTCATATTATTATCGGTTCTATATCTGCATGTATTGATTTAATTTTGATGATCGGTCTATAATCATACACTAGGATTAATACATAAAGATGGAAAACACTAGTCGGTCTATAACTAGATGTAAAAGGTGTAACACCCCAACTAAGGCGGAACAATGAGATGTACAGAAAGTCGAGTATTCAAAACAAGGGATTATAAATAACATTCACCATAGCTTTATTTAATAAAAGAATTTTACAAATGCACAAGCATGTGAACCAATCCCCAAGTACAATGCGTCCACCGCACTTGGATATTAAGTCCACGAGACAATTAACAAATACGTGAAACGATATTCTACAATGATCAAGGCGGATTCCATTGCCCATCACAAGGTTTGATCTTTGACTCCAAAGTGCAATGCAAATAATCATGATGCATATAATTCCTCAAGGCTTATGCTAATTCCTGAAAAGCATGAAGAAAAAGTGTCAACTACGAAAACGTAGTTGGTGAGTGCATAGGTTTTTAAGTAAATCTCGTTACATATCCATTTCATAACAAACTTAGAAAAATATATCAATCGATTAATCATACATCATACCAAAACCATTCGGTTATCAATATTTCAATATCGCCAATTTCAACAACTTTCAAGATTCCATATAAGGTCCAATACCCAAACCGTATGTTCAATCCATAATATCCAACCATAAATGATATCGATAATATTTAGCCAAAGGGCATAATTTGATTAGTAAATGCTTGAGCCACTACTAAGACCATTTCCTGTCCCAACCAACATAATATTTCATTTCATAGCACAAGCTGTCAATCAAGTGCAATAATAATAATAAAGAAGGGGATCGTGCCATGGAGACGACCGCCTAATATAAAGTAGATTAGAGCACCGCTCGGGTCGGACTGGCAATGAAAGTGGCCACAAAGGCAACCAACATTCCACCGTTACCTATTTTAGTGGGTGAGTGGACGACTCCTAGTTGCGCAACCCTCTAACTACAGGCCTCCCCTTTCGGAGTTAATAGTAGTGTACCGAAGTGATACAGTTTGACAGAACTCAAGCTCATCATATAACTTATAACACATTGAACATACAATATATCCCATTTCATAATCATTCTTAGAAAAATATATAAATCGATTAATCATACATCATACCAAAACCATTCGGTTATCAATATTTCAATATCGCCAATTTCAACAACTTTCAAGATTCCATATAAGGTCCAATACCCAAACCGTATGTTCAATCCATAATATCCAACCATAAATGATATCGATAATATTTAGCCAAAGGGCATAATTTGATTAGTAAATGCTTGAGCCACTACTAAGACCATTTCCTGTCCCAACCAACATAATATTTCATTTCATAGCACAAGCTGTCAATCAAGTGCAATAATAATAATAAAGAAGGGGATCGTGCCATGGAGACGACCGCCTAATATAAAGTAGATTAGAGCACCGCTCGGGTCGGACTGGCAATGAAAGTGGCCACAAAGGCAACCAACATTCCACCGTTACCTATTTTAGTGGGTGAGTGGACGACTCCTAGTTGCGCAACCCTCTAACTACAGGCCTCCCCTTTCGGAGTTAATAGTAGTGTACCGAAGTGATACAGTTTGACAGAACTCAAGCTCATCATATAACTTATAACACATTGAACATACAATATATCCCATTTCATAATCATTCTTTCAAGAATCATTCATATATATAAAGCAATTTTATTTATCATGCTTTTCACCCCGAAAGTAAAACACATAAAAGAGTTTGAAAGGGGGCTATGACTCACCTTGATATGCCGCATAATATATTCACTTATCCAAAATGGGTACTTCCCATCTATCGCTTCCTTGATCATGTATTCCTTATGGTCCTTAATCACCTTTCAATGCCAAGACTATCCCTACGATAGGACTAATATACGTAAGTTCCTATCTTAAGCCATCACTTAGAAATGCCACTTTCATTATGTTGTCATCAATTATGGGATCCAAGTATATTTCTAATATTCGCATCTTTTTTATTGTAGAGATTGATGGTGTAAAAGGTCACTTTCAATATACATGTAGTTATAAGTTGTTAAAATTTCGGTAATTTGCCTTCATTTGTGGTTTTGTTTGGCATCTTAGGTTATCATATGGAAATGCCATATTAAGTTATGTTCTTTTAAACATAATTGGATGTGTAACCAATTTTAATACTAAATAGCATTTGTGATATCAATCTATATTTTGGTTAACGTAATTACTTATGTCCATTCTACTTAATCATCCTTTTTGTGTTACTTTGATTACGCTTATCTTTTACTCACATATTCCTCAATATGTCTTATGATTATTCGGGTTTATGAAATTCGCTTAGGTGTTATGGGCCATTACCAAATTGGGCCTAAGTGTTATGGGCTTTTAAGTGACTTGGGCTTAATTTAGTTATTGGACTTAACCTTATTTGGGTTATGTGCTTAATGGGTTATATTGATTATTGGGATACATGGTTTATTAGGCCTAGTGGGCCTACTGATTTATGGTTCAATGGGTTTATTATTTGGGACGGGTTAGCCCATTATGGTCCTTAGTGTATCTTTTAGCCCATTACACAAATTATTGGTTTACTTCAGAATTTTATGTTTTTACTTCACATTTTTATGAAATGTTGGCTACTGTTTTGGGGTTAAACCAAATTATTTGTACCCTCCTGATTTTTATACAATAACCTATATGTGTCCACTTATTTTGTGAATTTTGGGTGAATTTTTAAGTAATGTTTACTACCTCTAAAAATTACTCAAACATAAACTGTCCCGAATGGGAACTGTTTGCGACATAAGAAGTTTTATAAAAGTTCTCGATGTTTTGATTGCTATAAAAATACCATGATTTTATTTTAAGCATAGAACACATCAAAGTTAATTCCTACCAAGTTTAAGCTTCTGGAACCTCTTAATTTTGAAGATAAAATTTCTAAAAGTTGATATAGATATTACACAAAAATGCAGTTTTGACCAGTTTTAGTAGAAAAATCATATCTTTTGTTTTGTTCAGTATTTTAGGGTGATTCCAGTTGGAGGTTAACTTTAACTCGTTTATCTACAACGTTTGTTTTGACAACTTTCCCTGAATCGGTCGTCAAATGCTCAGTTTATCCGTCCAAATTGAAAACTGTGATTCTGTCAGATTGTATTTTGGTCCAAACAACCAACCAATGGCTTGGTTTGCTTACTTTGCACTCTAAATTACCACTAACATATTTGTTGGTTATTTTTGTATGACTTTAACATCAAATATACTGATTATAGCAGATTCAAAATTATCAATAATCCATCTCAACTTCCAAAATCAACATCAATCAAAACTAGTGCAAATCTAAGCATGCATGTTAAGATCTAACACTTTTAAGCAAGATTAAGCTATAAACTTTAATCTAACTTTTGAAAATAACATTTTGATGAAAAATCACAGAAATATAGACATATTTTCTTTGATAGAAAAATCATTTTTGTGAGACCCATTTAACCATTTTATAACAAATCTTGCCACTACTAACTCTTGGGTCTTGTTCTTGTTGAATCGTTGAATCCTTTCTCTAGATCTTTACATGTATGAACATGTGAGATAAGGATCTATCAACCTTGCCCTCATTGAGTTTAAATCAAGAAGAAAATCAAAGAAAAACATGATTTTTGATAAAGATCTTTTAATATATACAAAAACAAGATAGATTAAACAAAGAGATGAAGATTTATACCATTGATGAACTCGGATTTGAAAGGGATTTTGGGCAGAAATTTCGTGGCCTTTATGCTCCTAATATCCCTTATTCCTTGCTCAAAACAACCCTTAATCCTTACTTGAATCAACCCTTGATTAATCTAGCCTAAACCCTTATTATTAATATAGTTTAGATTGATTTTTTGTTCTTGTTTTCTCTTCACTCTTTGAGCCGTGAATACTAGGAGAAAAGGAAGAGAAAAGAGAATTTCTTGGAGAGTAGAGAATGTATGTGTGTGTTGGGAGTTACAAGAATGATTGAAGGAAAAGTAAAATTTGAAATGAAAATGTGTGTGGGTGTAAGTTGGGCCGGTTGGGAAAGGGAGGAAAAGGAAAAGTCTCTTGATTTTTTTTTTTTATAAAATTTGTGTAAGTATATATGTGTTTATGTATATATTAAGTGGGTATTTGTTTTATAAGTGTAACATGTATTTATTTGTACATGTAAGTTAATTAGTTGTGTCCTAGTATATATATATATGTCTCATTTTTATATATATATATATATGTATACATTTTGTTTTATATATATATATATATATATATATATATATATATATATATCCGTAAATGTGTATGTATATATGTATATTTTTGTGTTTTTAAAACTATATATATATATATATATATATATATATATATATATATATATATATATATATATATATATATATATATATATATATATATATATATATATATATATATATATATATATATATATATATATATATATATATATATATATATATATATATATATATATATATATATATATATATATATATATATATATATATATATATATATATATATATATATATATATATATATATATATATATATATATATATATATATATATATATATATATATATATATATATATATATATATATATATATATATATATATATATATATATATATATATATATATATATATATATATATATATATATATATATATATATATATATATATATATATATATATATATATATATATATATATATATATATATATATATATATATATATATATATATATATATATATATATATATATATATATATATATATATATATATATATATATATATATATATATATATATATATATATATATATATATATATATATATATATATATATATATATATATATATATATATATATATATATATATATATATATATATATATATATTTGTTTTATTTTAATACTTGTTTTATTTTACCTAAAATCTATATATATATATATATATATATATATATATATATATATATATATATATATATATGTATACATTTGTGTTTTTAAAATTTGTTACTTACTCCATTAGTCATAAACTTGTATCTATATAGACATATGTATATACACTTATTATTATTCAAGCACTTTCATGTACATATTAGTTTATAAATATGTTTTGAGATAGTCATTTTATTTTCAAGTCATATTTACTTAAATTGGCTTGGTGATTAAATTGTTGGATATTTATAACATTTTTGATTGTTATCATAACTTGTGAGTCTAGTGCAATTATTTTTATAACTCAACTTCTCGAAATAAAGTTTTTGGTTCAATGATATTTCACCAAGTCTAGTTAGAACTAATTTATAGTTTGAGATTGTCTATATTGTTTATGGCATTTCTAAGATAGCTAGTCACCTACGGTATTTCATTGAACTAGAGGGCAGTTATCACCATGCCTTAATGTCTAGAAGGTCAATTCTCTTAATAAACCTCTAGGGATAGATACCTAGATAAGTCTAAGTAAATTGTCCTAGTCAGAAATTGAGGGTTGTTACAAAAGGTGATTCACTTATAACTGAGGGATCCAGAACCATAGTAATTAGGACGAATTGAACATGATGCTTAACAATGTCAGACGCGATCCGGTGACATGGAAACGTGCACTGTGGTCACCGGAGGGAATTATTATCTGGTCATGGCTTAAGAGCCGGGTATACTAAAAGATGAACTAGTAACACAAACTTAGGTGATTAATGCTTAAAAATGAATCTAATGAGAATTTGTTTAAAGATTAGTGTGAGTCTAGGAACAGCACTAGTTACTTAGGCAAAGTGAATCTAACGAGAATTTGAGCCGTGATTAAGTTTCCAACAGTCTAGCAAGTAGGTAGAATGATATCTGGTCGTGTCATGAGATCTGAGATGCCAAACAAGTATTTAAATTTTATTACTGTTATTTGCTTTTTCAAATCTTTTTCAGACTAAGCCTCTCGCTGAATAAGCGGTTGCGGCTTCTATTTACTTTTCATTTTTTAATTAGTTTAATAGGAAATCGTGACAACCCCCAATCGCTAGAATTACACATATTATTAGATTAGGTAGTGCAACGCGTCCCTGCGAACGATCCTGTACTTATCACTTACTATATTACATCTGATCGTGTCCCCTGCCCGTAACTGTGTGGTTAGTTCGAGATAATTACTTGTACAACATTTTTATAAATTTAAACACTTAACAAACCGCACCATCAAGTGTTTTGGTGCCGCTGCCGGGGAGGCGACACATTCTTAGTTTAGTAGTGTAGTTCGATCCTTTCTTGTGTTTCGGCACGAAAAAGTTACTTTTTCAGTTTTTAGGTTAAGTCACTTTAAGGTTTAGTAGTTAAGTCTAGTTTAAGTTAGTTTAAGTAGTATTTTCATTTTCTTTAAGATTTTCAAAAATCGAAAAATATTTTCTTTTTCATTTTTAGTTTAAGTAGTGTAATTTAGTTTTTCATTTCATTTTTATATTTGTGCGTTTGACGTTTTTCTTTGAGTTTTGCAGTTTTACTTAGGTAATCAAGCTGGAGGAAAACTCGAAGAACAAGAACACCAGGGCACCACCACCACCGAAAATTAGGATACACGAATTAGAAGGAGCTTCATCAAACCCACCGAAACCACCAACCGAAACAAAATCACCTAGATCAGAAATGGACGTCTTTGACCGACCTATGATGGAGAGGACGAGAGCCGTCGTCCCTACACCGGGATCGACTATTATACCCCCAAACCTAGGAGACTCGTTCTCAGTCAAAGGACACCACCTTAAGTTAATCCAAGACAACCAGTATGACGGCCGAGCCAAATCCGACCCCCATAAGCATGTAAGCAGGTTCACAAGTTTGTGCAAGATGTTCAAGTATGGAGGAGACGTCACCGATGACGATGTGAAACTTAGCTTATTTGCCTCATCTCTCACGGGAGAGGCACGTGCTTGGTTCGATGAGCTCGATGAAGGTACCATCACTACATGGAATCAACTTCGCGAAAAGTTCGTCTCACGATTCTTTCCCCCTAGTTTAGCAAGGAAAATGCTTCGAGACATCAAGGCTTTCAGGAAAGACGAGGGTGAATCACTAGTTGATGCATGGAAAAGGCTTAGGGAAATGATCAGAAACTGCCATAGGAATGGACTAGAAAAGGACGAGATCATGGAGATTTTCTTCTATGGTTTAACCAAGAGTTCCCAAAAGGATTTAGACCTAGCCGGCGGTGGTAATTTTTGTAAAAGTCTACCAATGACGTGTACAAAATGATGGAGGATATGGTACAAGCTAGCTTAGCTCATGATATGGATGACAAGGATCAAGATAGGAGGACGAGAAGGACCGTGGCTAGCATTGAGAGCAGCTCCGATAATGAGGTAATTCATGAACTTAAAGCTTTATCTAACCGTTTTTCTACTTTTGAAGATAGGTTGGACATTATGGACAAGGACCTCAATGTAACAATTGTCATTTTTGGCCCACTAATTGTTGGAAATAATGAAAACAAACTTTTTGAATTTATATTGTCGATATGATTTTGTTCACATTCTGTTCATATTATTGAGCCGAATGAAATATGAGGTTGGATTCCATGTCCTGTGATTAGGCTACTGTGATTAGACTCATGTTAAGAAGCCTTAGTGTAAGGTACAGTTTCAAATAGTGTCGGTGGATAACTAATAATGGTACTAGTAGGACAAAAACCGACACAACCTAGTTTTATATTACATGAAATGATTTATCCATGTTTTGGATTTATTGGTACAATAAATCATAAAAAGGTTTACACCCGTGATTCATTTTGTTTATTTTATTGATTTCTGAATCAACCAACTAACTTGGATATATTGGACAAATAATATAAATGCTAGTAAAATAATTAAGCAATTAAGGTATAAAGATAAGGGGGTAAAATATACTACCAAATACCGTAAAATAATATCTAGATTAATATTATATATATATATATATTAAATATATATATAATAGTGTCGGCAGTCGAAAGAATACAATCAAAATAAGAATTTGATTTCTCTCCTCTTTTTCTTTTCTTGATTCAGCCGACCAAACCCCACCATTTTGGTTTCTTTCTTTTGTTTCTCCACCACTTTTCTATTATTCTCTCCTTCTATACTATATTATATATATATATATATGAGTGAAATATATCTGTACACACACAAAACTTATATAGATAAAACATAGGTATATATATATGGTTCATCACTCTCTCTTTCTCCCTCAGGCCATTTTTCTCGGCCTAACTCCAAACCAGGCCATCACCCACCATGTAAACACACCACTCGATCATCACCACCCTTGTTACAACTCTTTATCATCACCATGCTGCATGCTGCTGCTCGTAAGCTGCCACTGCTGCTGGTCAGCCACCACCGGTTACCACCACCTTCGACCTGTTGATGCTTGAACTTGCTACTGCTTCTTCTTTGTGAATTCTCGACTTACAACCACCACGTAATACTGCTGCTGCTGCACTACTACTACAACTGCCACTATTCATCATCATCTTCGACATGCTGCTACTACTGCTGCCATGCGACTGCCGCTGCTTGTTTTGGTTGCTGACCACGACCACCACCAAGCAAACACTACCATCTTTACACTCCTGCTACTTGTAAACTACCACTGCTGCCACTTACAAACCGAGAAGCCATCATGATCACGATCACCATGACAACCTGCTGCTTGTTACCTTAAGCCACCATCTTTTACGGTCTTCATCACCACCATTAGATTTCACCACCGAAGTAGCCCCCCACTGCACCACCCTCGCTGCTACTTGTTTGGTTGCTAAAATTCGCTGCTTTGCTCTTAAATTTCCTGCTTATTTTCGGTGCTTCTTCTTCAAATAAATTCGGTGTTCACCATTAAACTCGGTGTAAACTACAAGTTTTGTGCTATTTACATTCGCTACTGTACGAGACCAATATCACCACCACCGGTCTTCTAACTCACTCGGCTACTTCACCATGGCTGCAACATCACCATTTTACAAACCTATATATATACATATATATACACACGCACACCTACATGTATATACGTATATATATATATATTTATATGGCGTCGGTTTAACATCATTAACCAACATAATCGAAAAACCATCACCACGAACTGCCACTGCTACTGCTATACTACGACTGATGCTAGTTTTGTTGCCCAGAAAACCACCATCACCATTGTTACTATTCATCGTCACCTTCGTTGCTACCGTTACTGTTTAATGATCAAGAAGCAGAACAACACGTTATAGCATCATTAAAACAGGTTAGTTAGTTCCTTATAAGCCTTCTATAGCAAATTCGAATCATGAAATACAAAGCTATAATCTGACCGTTAACATCGTTAGATTTTCTGACAGTTTCAGTCCTAAACCGTTAGATTTTCTGACAGTTTCAGTCCTGAACCGTTAAACTGTTTACAGTTTTAGTCCTTCGTCCGTTAGTTTCTTACTAAACTGATGACTTTATTAAAATGGGTTATTATATACAGTTCCTTTACCAAAGGCTAATACGTTTGGGCTATTCGGGTACATTTCAGACTGTTACATACCTCATATTGTCTAACAGGCGTTTCAGGTGAGTTTCGTAAACCCTCCCTACTCAATTGAGATTCGGGCTGAAAAGTGTACATGTTTGTTTAACTGTTGATTGTTGATTTGATTGATTGTATGATTGAATTGTTGATGTGGACATGTTAGCGCATTGTTTACGATGTAAGTCGCACCGTTAGCGCATTATTTATTATATAAGTCGCACCGTTAGCGCAATGTTAATTATTAACTATGTAAGCCGCACCGTTGTTGAATGTTATTGATTGTTATGGAACGTTGTTGAACGTTATATGGAATCGTTGTTGTTGAATGTTGACTTGTATTGAATTGTGATAATGTGAAACCTTATAGGTTTTCTTTGGACTTGATTAGATATTCTAATCCTCGCTTATCGTTAACGGTTGTTATCCCGATACATACCTGTTACTTGTCCCTACGAACTCACCAACTTTATGTTGACGCTCTTTAGTACACTTTTCAGGTAATCAAGTTAATCAGAGACAAAATGGATGATTGCATGCTTACTTGCTAGGATTGGACTAGCTTTGGACTTTCTGGATCCATGATCCTTACTTCCCTTTTATGGGTTACTTTTAGGATCAACTACTATCGATTGAAGTGCCTTTTATTATTGATTGAACATGTATTTCGATGAATGTTGATGATTATATACGTTTGTACAAGTTTAAGGATTGTTTCAATCCTATGTTTTCATATAGTTTGACTCTACATAATTTCCATGTCGTGCTGTGCTTTTCTAAGTGATACCCCATGATTCCGCCATGTTGGTGTGTTACAGAATGGTATCAGAGCCGTGGTTGTAGAGAATTAGGTGGATTGACCTAGTCTATAGCCATTGCACCCACATTTCATAATAGCATGCATGGTAGGAAATTTTGTGTGCAACGTGAACTGTATGATGCATAAAAATTGTTTAAACGGAGTTCGTAGGTTTATTATGATTTGATGACTTGATTGTTATGTGACAACTTGATGGACGTATATGATAGTGTCGGGATACACCGTGAATTGTAGAATTATTGTGATAAACGTTGATGTGTGTGGAATCTTGGATGCATTTATTATTTGTCCCCCAGCAAAATGAAATGATGGTATTAATGGAGTATAACATTCGATAACCCTAGAGGCGCCTGATCAACAAATCTATGGTTATCCTATGTCATATAAAGTTAATAATCTCATGGATTGCGCCTCGTGGATAAAGTATAGTAGCTAACCCGGTATGTTTAATGAGTGTTGGTTAGGTGGAGGGTTAGCCGATGGTACACCCTGTATACATACCCGGTCAACACTTAGAGAACATATCGGAACCGAGTTTTGGACATCCATTCTATATATTAACGGTGTGGAGGGTTAGCCGATGGTACACCCTGTATACAAACACTTTTAATGTGTCGAATGTTGAAGTTAAAATTCGGACTATGCTTTACCCACCTTGTTATGACTTGACCCTTTTATTTATATAGTGTTGAATGTTTTCGTGATTGTATTGTTGATTGTAAATTGTACGGTTGCTGAAGCCTTAGATTATTGCCATGATAATATCCCTGTAGAGATAACCATATTCATGCAATGATTTAAAAGGACTTGATGTGAAAATTGTATATTACTTGAAGGTCAATTTTGATATTCGGGTGTGAATTATGAGACTTAACTTGTTAATCTAACACGTGTGTACAGGAAAGATGGTTAGACCAAGGATTTATTATGAACTATAGACTTAGTTCAAACTTATAGTTATGATTAAATGATAGAATAAGACAAGAACTTTTGGAAACTATGATATTTAAATGAGTAAAATACTATGAAATGGGTATGTGATCTAGTGCGTTGGGTGAAATTGTATGAACATAAGAACGGATTGTTGGAAATACTATTAGTATGAATATTGAGATTAAGTTAGTAATAATTGATTTGTGTTCAAGGAGATGGCTATAACAAGGACAAACATAATGGTCATGAGAAGTTAAGTAATTAAAGGATTATATGAGTTCTTCTGTATAATGATATCAGTAGAGTAAAGTCCCTCAGATTTCATTGTTAGTAGAATTTATACTTTGGAGTAAAATATATTATTTCACTACGATGTCTGCTTATATAACGTAAGCAATGATGTCAGAAAACAATAATTTTCAAAATGGCCGACAAGGAATAACTCCTCGCCAATAAAGCCAATAATGTAGCGTTATTATATCTATATTTAGAATTGAATGAAATAAAGTTGAATAACTTTATCAGAATAATTTAACGAGACCAATAATAGGGTACTGATTATGAACAGGAGTAGAGCGGGTAATCGGAATGCGATAACTTTGGTATGAATATATATTGCACAATCTATATATATAACTCGCAATAGTAATTGGATGCAATAAAGAAATAAAAATAAAAATGGTGAAATCGGCCGTCCCCGGGATCGAACCTGGGTCTAGGCCACACCCTTTCGCGCATTTAGCCAACCGCGCTAAATGCCTAGTGTTGTGAAAGTTCTCTTATGATTAAATATAAGCATATGTACAACAAATTCCTTAATTCACGCATATATTGTAAGTTCATATGAATGTTCTTTCCTAAACAAAATTTCTCGAGGAAGGGAAAACAAATGAGAAAATTTAACTACAAGCTGTTTAAGTAATTAAACTTGGAGAAGTTGAACGGAAGAGATGTAGGAGTGTTCTCTAAGATAGAGAATATTGAAGCAGTCATTTCCACTAATGAGCATGAAGTCGATTATCAAGTTAAAAATGTTGCTAGAACTTTTAACTGGGGAATAGTTCGAGTAAGAGTCGTAATAGAATCGTAGTGCATATGGAAAAGTTATTAAGATTATGAAGCTGAATAGACTATAAGACTTGAACAAAAGTAAGAACTTTATTTGGTAAAACATAACAAGCTACTATTACAAACATTAATAATACATTCGCTCTCAACTGGAACATACACTGGACTAAGTGGCTCGGTGTGGCTTGGCTAACTCTTGCTCAATCTGCCTTAAGAAGTTGGTATTACTGGGATCCTTGGAACAAATCTTCCAAATGTTTGTTAAGAAATGAGTAGAAGCCTTATCGATCTCGCTTAAACGAAAGAACTTCTCATCCCCATCCTCTGAAGTGTAGAAGATCAAAGCAGGCCTACTTAAGACCCTTCCTTCCACAAACACTATGCCCTTTGGAAGCTGAAGATTTAACAAGGCATCATCGTCACCTGGTGGAAGCATATCGGGAGCGGATGATGAGGCGCCAACAGTTCTTAGTCTTTTCACAGGTCTTTGAGAAAGTAGAGGAGTGCTACTTTCATCGCCTCTCAGAATGATATCTTCTTCTCCCATAGTTTCCTGTAGATACTTCCTTAGACTTACTTCACCTTTAGCCATTTTGGCATACCACTCAGCTTCTCTTTTACTAGCAAGTTCTAATATGTTGACATGTTGACTTGCTGGTGTTTGCACCTCAAAACCTGTTTCTCCTGCTTCTGCAAGCAGTAGTTCCTTAGCTAACTTCAGAGAAGCCTCTTCCTCTATCGCTTGTATTTTCCGACGTTCTATAATCTCTTTAAGGATCACGTCTTGAGAACTACTTCGGAGTGTTTCAAAATTTTCATGAAATATAATAGGAAAAGGTGATGACATAGGTCTCTTTCCCTTGAAAATAGTTGGGTCAACTGTTGCTTCAACTTCTTCAGATTGTGAGAAATTAGCAAGTTGATACAACAACCCTTTAATTTCTCTAATTTCTGCTTCAAGTTTTGTTTGTTTATCGATAGATTTTCTCAATAGTGCTCTATCAGCTGCTAGGAGAAAAGGGGTGCTATAGTGTATTTGGTCAATTTGGGAAGTAAGAGACTTAAACGAGGTGGTTTGTTCAGTAGCAAGTGATACTATAGTACTGTTAAGTTGTTCAATTTACGTTGACAAAAGCTCGATTGAATGTTCAAGTGCAATAAATGTGTGAGTGGCCATGGCTTAGTTGAGAAAGAACGATGGTTGATTTGGATGTGTGGAAATATAGTTTCACACAAAGAAAAATGTAAAAGAGAGAAGGAAATTTCAGAATGCCTATAATCTTTAAAAGTGCCTTTCTTATATAGAGAATGAAAGACGAAGTGTGACCTTGGAAAACGGACAGGTGTCCATAAACTACAGAAATTTTAATCATTACTACTGTAATTAGTAATTACCGAAATATATTTTTTTTATATATATTTTAATATATATATATTTATAATTATAAATATATATTTTTTTAGATAAAATTTCTAAACTTTATCATCCCTTTAACCAAGGTTGAAAAGAGCTGAACAGTTTACTCAAAAGCGTATACTATGTTGAGAAAATCCTCAACTTAATTAATAGCTTAATAAATAGACCGTCTTCCACACATCACTATTTTTCTTCACTGCTTCTTTTTCAAGAACCATATCAATTGCTAATTCATCTTTTTGAACCCTAGATGAATTTTTGATCTAAATTATTGTTTCAGGAGTAATCTAAGTAATATTTGTTTCTTTAACCCATGGATCGCCTTTAATGATTGAATTTAAGAATATGAGACAAATGTTATCAACAAAAATATGTCGACTTTTCCAACTGGATAACAGTAGTGTCTTGGTAAAAGAACTTCAAATTTGAAAATAAGAATTATTTGAAAGGCTAAAATTATGATGGGCGATCAACGATTAAAATACACAAATGAACTTGGTATAAAAATCTATCAAGACAAATATGGGAAATTCTTTTAACTGGGGAATTTTCCTAATCGACAACAATCCCCAAAGAGAGCGAAGAAAGTTGTATTTCATTATTCGTACAATACAAGTGAAACTTGTTACATTATTTAAGCGGAAATACAACAATTAGGGATACAACATATTTAAAAACCATACAAAGAAACCCACGTGGCTACAAATAGTAAGGGAACCACGCCAAGAACGAATGCTACTAACCACGGATAAGCCTCATCCAATGGTAGTTGAGCCACAGTAATTAACCACGCTATGATAATAATGTAAATCATGATTAGGAAAGGACTCAACATTTTTGATATAAGGTTTCAGGTTTTAGTTAGATTCTGAAGAAAGGAAAATATTAAGTTAATATGAATGGAGAGATCTGGCTTGTTATCTTATTTTATAGTCTAAGAAAGAGCCGTTTCTAACGGTCAAATATGGAAGATAAAGTGGATTTGAATTTTGTATAGTGTTCTAGTCAGACTTACCTGTGTCTAGACGAATCGGTTATGCTATACTATAAGTGTATAAGTGGTCTATATTATATGAGTATAAGTATATATATTTTTTTTATTACTCGATACGGTCTAGATTTCGAGGTCGAAATCCTTTTAACTGGGGAATAATGTAACAATTGTCATTTTTGGCCCACTAATTGTTGGAAATTATGAAAACAAACTTTTTGAATTTATATTGCCGATATGATTTTGTTCACATTCTGTTCATATTATTGAGCCGAATGAAATATGAGGTTGGATTCCATGTCCTGTGATTAGGCTACTGTGATTAGACTCATGTTAAGAAGCCTTAGTGTAAGGTACAGTTTCAAATAGTGTCGGTGGATAACTAATAATGGTACTAGTAGGACAAAAACCGACACAACCTAGTTTTATATTACATGAAATGATTTATCCATGTTTTGGATTTATTGGTACAATAAATCATAAAAAGGTTTACACCCGTGATTCATTTTGTTTATTTTATTGATTTCTGAATCAACCAACTAACTTGGATATATTGGACAAATAATATAAATGCTAGTAAAATAATTAAGCAATTAAGGTATAAAGATAAGGGGGTAAAATATACTACCAAATACCGTAAAATAATATCTAGATTAATATTATATATATATATATATATTAAATATATATATAATAGTGTCGGCAGTCGAAAGAATACAATCAAAATAAGAATTTGATTTCTCTCCTCTTTTTCTTTTCTTGATTCAGCCGACCAAACCCCACCATTTTGGTTTCTTTCTTTTGTTTCTCCACCACTTTTCTATTATTCTCTCCTTCTATACTATATTATATATATATATATGAGTGAAATATATCTGTACACACACAAAACTTATATAGATAAAACATAGGTATATATATATGGTTCATCACTCTCTCTTTCTCCCTCAGGCCATTTTTCTCGGCCTAACTCCAAACCAGGCCATCACCCACCATGTAAGCTGCCACTGCTGCTGGTCAGCCACCACCGGTTACCACCACCTTCGACCTGTTGATGCTTGAACTTGCTACTGCTTCTTCTTTGTGAATTCTCGACTTACAACCACCACGTAATACTGCTGCTGCTGCACTACTACTACAACTGCCACTATTCATCATCATCTTCGACATGCTGCTACTACTGCTGCCATGCGACTGCCGCTGCTTGTTTTGGTTGCTGACCACGACCACCACCAAGCAAACACTACCATCTTTACACTCCTGCTACTTGTAAACTACCACTGCTGCCACTTACAAACCGAGAAGCCATCATGATCACGATCACCATGACAACCTGCTGCTTGTTACCTTAAGCCACCATCTTTTACGGTCTTCATCACCACCATTAGATTTCACCACCGAAGTAGCCCCCCACTGCACCACCCTCGCTGCTACTTGTTTGGTTGCTAAAATTCGTTGCTTTGCTCTTAAATTTCCTGCTTATTTTCGGTGCTTCTTCTTCAAATAAATTCGGTGTTCACCATTAAACTCGGTGTAAACTACAAGTTTTGTGCTATTTACATTCGCTACTGTACGAGACCAATATCACCACCACCGGTCTTCTAACTCACTCGGCTACTTCACCATGGCTGCAACATCACCATTTTACAAACCTATATATATACATATATATACACACGCACACCTACATGTATATACGTATATATATATATATTTATATATATATACATATATATACACACGCACACCTACATGTATATACGTATATATATATATTTATATGGCGTCGGTTTAACATCATTAACCAACATAATCGAAAAACCATCACCACGAACTGCCACTGCTACTGCTATACTACGACTGATGCTAGTTTTGTTGCCCAGAAAACCACCATCACCATTGTTACTATTCATCGTCACCTTCGTTGCTACCGTTACTGTTTAATGATCAAGAAGCAGAACAACATGTTATAGCATCATTAAAACAGGTTAGTTAGTTCCTTATAAGCCTTCTATAGCAAATTCGAATCATGAAATACAAAGCTATAATCTGACCGTTAACATCGTTAGATTTTCTGACAGTTTCAGTCCTAAACCGTTAGATTTTCTGACAGTTTCAGTCCTGAACCGTTAAACTGTTTACAGTTTAGTCCTTCGTCCGTTAGTTTCTTACTAAACTGATGACTTTATTAAAATGGGTTATTATATACAGTTCCTTTACCGAAGGCTAATACGTTTGGGCTATTCGGGTACATTTCAGACTGTTACATACCTCATACTGTCTAACAGGCGTTTCAGGTGAGTTTCGTAAACCCTCCCTACTCAATTGAGATTCGGGCTGAAAAGTGTACATGTTTGTTTAACTGTTGATTGTTGATTTGATTGATTGTATGATTGAATTGTTGACGTGGACATGTTAGCGCATTGTTTACGATGTAAGTCGCACCGTTAGCGCATTATTTATTATATAAGTCGCACCGTTAGCGCAATGTTAATTATTAACTATGTAATCCGCACCGTTGTTGAATGTTATTGATTGTTATGGAACGTTGTTGAACGTTATATGGAATCGTTGTTGTTGAACGTTGACTTGTATTGAATTGTGATAATGTGAAACCTTATAGGTTTTCTTTGGACTTGATTAGATATTCTAATCCTCGCTTATCGTTAACGGTTGTTATCCCGATACATACTTGTTTCCTGTTACTTGTCCCTACGAACTCACCAACTTTATGTTGACGCTCTTTAGTACACTTTTCAGGTAATCAAGTCAAAATGGATGATTGCATGCTTACTTGCTAGGATTGGACTAGCTTTGGACTTTCTGGATCCATGATCCTTACTTCCCTTTTATGGGTTACTTTTAGGATCAACTACTATCGATTGAAGTGCCTTTTATTATTGATTGAACATGTATTTCGATGAATGTTGATGATTGTATACGTTTGTACAAGTTTAAGGATTGTTTCAATCCTATGTTTTCATATAGTTTGACTCTACATAATTTCCATGTCATGCTGTGCTTTTCTAAGTGATACCCCATGATTCCGCCATGTTGGGGTGTTACACTCAAGCTGATTGCACACGGGTGCAACAATTGCGAAGGAATGCACTATACCGAGGATTGTGAAGAGGAGACTACCGAGCAAGTCAATTTTGTCCAGAACCAATACCGAGAAGGCTATCAATGAGGACTATTCCAAAGAAACCCCGGTAATTCTAACTTTAATTCTAGTTATGCTAGAAATAACTTTGGTTCTTTTCAAAATAGGTGGCAAAGGAGTAATGGTCAACAAGAGCAACCAAGAGTGGAGAATGTAGTCAAGGAGGATCCAATTTCCAAGCTCACCACCATGATGGAGAAGTACATGGAGATGAATGACAAGAGGCACGACTCCTTAGCAAGCTATACAAAGTCGCTCAATAAGAAGATAAGTAATCTCAATCAAAAGGTTGACGAAGGGGCAAGAAATCAACAAGCCGCAATCAAGGACTTGGAGAGGAGGATAGATAGATGGATTGAGCAAAATGCAAAGAAGGAGAATAGCTCAATTCCAAGGTCGAACATCCAAGGCGGCTCAAGCTCAAATCAAGGAACGAGTCTAAAGTACCAACCACCAATGGGGCGCAATGAGAATGTGAACGCCGTGTTCACTGAAGGTAATGACTCTACTTAGCTTTCTAATGAATTTTGTGAAGTGTCCAATCAGGTACAGGTCATACGGGAGCCAAACGGTGAATATAACAAACAAAAAAGCAAAACTGGAATCTGTCCAGACACTCCCAGCGCTGCTGGCTGCACAACCCAGCGCCACTGGAGAGTCCCAGTGCCGCTCCAGGCCCAGGCCTAGAGCCGCTGGAGGCTCCGGCAGTCCAGATTCGCGCGAAACTTCGTTTTCAGCTGTTTTTCAAGGAGATGTCGAGACCCAATTCGTTTCAAAATGCAAAATCAAAGATGGGAACGACTCGGACAGTAGGGATGAAGTTCAAAATCCCGAGGCACCGGATGACGGGACACAGCCACCGCAAGCATCGGAAGATCCAGGAAGTTTTCTTATTCCTTGCACTATTAATAATGAGTATTTTTCATGTGCATTAGCTGATTTAGGGTCAAGTATTAATGTTATGCCTACTGTGATTTATGAGAAACTTACCCTTTGTTTGCTAAAACCCATTAACATGAACATTCAGTTAGCCGATCAGACTTACCGACATCCCAAGGGGATTATCGAACGAGTCCATGTCAGGGTTAAGGAATTAGAATTTTGGACTGAGTTTGTTGTGCTTGATTCGGTAAGTGAAGTATTGACACCCCTAATTTTAGGACGACCATTTTTGCATGTTGCGGATGCTATCATCCATGTCTTTAAACGAGAAATTTCTTTAGCTAATGGTCAAATAAGAGTCAAATTGCCTATTTTAGACTCTAGGGATGTCGACTATGATAAAGCATGTCTGAGTGTCAAAAGTAAGTATGACCGAAAACCCTTAAACATAGATGACTACATTAGGGAATCACGTAGTTTCTCATTTCATGAAGGCCTAGACTTATCCAGACCACATAGGAGAGGATTGTGTGTGCTATATAGGGAAACCAATATTAAGGAATTGGAAGAGCTTCTAGAAGAGACGAAAAAGGGAATAGATAAGGGAAGTAGGTTATTAGTTGAATTAAATAGGTTTCTAGACGACCTAGGTTGGAATGACATAGAAGACCGACCATTATCAAAGTATAACCCTTATTTGTCAACCACTGCCCTAGGAGACCCAACAATCTTTCAAGTTCATTGTTCGATACTGGACTGTATAGGAAGTCATGTATTCATCGATGCTAGAGCGATGGTGAACATATTCCCTTTAGAATTTTATACTAGGTACACTAGGAAGGAGTTAGGTAAGGTGATTTGGGAGGATAAGGTGATTAGAATTTTTAAGAATGTTAATATTAGGGTTCGGGGATTTGTTAAAAGTGTTATAGTCTCAATTAATGATTTAAAATTCCCGACAGAGTTCTTTCTTGTAAAAGAGAATGTGGTGACTAGGAGTGAATTCATTTTAGGACAACCCTTTTTGAGAATCGCATGCACTGATATTAACACTGAGTTAGGAGAGTTGACATTACTGTCAGGGATAATGTACTGAAAGTTGTGAAGCAGGATATAAATGTACATAATCCCTATGGTTTTTATAGTAAGCCTAGGGTTTATCAAGGACAAGGAGAAAGGATGAACATCGAGTCATATTTGGAAGATAGGTCCGACATTTATATTCGATACAACCCAATGGGAACCGGCCCCCGGCCGACCCCATTTTCTTCCTCAACCTAGTTCCTAGGCTGAGTCCGGCTGAAGACTCGTTAAACTTAGCGCTTCTTGGGAGGCAACCCAAGCCGTATTTTTATTTTTATTTTTATTTTTATCTTTTTAGGAATATGTGACTAATTGCAATTAAGTGAATTGTTTTGAATATTATCATTTGTGATATGTTTTGTATAAGATATGTCTTTAGAATCACAGATGCAAGCTTTCAATGGATCAAGGAAACAAGTAACTTATTGCAATCGTATTCGTTTTTATTTTTATGTTTTAGCTTGTTATTTCCTTTTTTATATTTTGATTGAAGTGTGCAGGAGTATTTTGTTTTGAAGTATGAAGGACAAACCATGCACTTGGCCAAAAGCTAAGTGTGGGGGAATACCGACATCGAGCCGTGGAGGAAAATCAGACATCGAAGCAAGTACAAGAGGCACCAGCGCCGCTACTGGACATACAGCGCCGCTGGGAATGTATCTAGGCATCCCAGCGCCGCTCCCTGAAGACCAGCGCCGCTGCACCTGCACCTGTGCAGTCCAGCGCCGCTCCCACTTTACCAGCGCCACTCCGAGTGTCTGCGAGCACACCAGATCGCGATAAATCCAAAAAAAGAAAAAAAATCAGAAAAACCGAAAAATTCAAAAAAAAATTAAAAAATCAAAAAATACCAAAAAGAGAAGAAGATGGAGAAGCAACAATGGATCACCATCAAACGGAGCCGACTCAACCTTTGAAGATCTACATCATTCACAATCGCTCCACACATGCCATCTTCAACAAATCATGCAATTTAAGCCCGGGAAGTTTTGTAAATCCTCTATCTTTTCGTGTTTTTCCTATTACCCTTTCTGTTATGACATGTTTAGTACAACGAGGACGTTGTACAATTTAAGTGTGGGGGGATGGAATAGGAAAAACCCGTGGTTTAATTGTTTGATTAATCATAAGTTTTCTACTACTTAATTCATGCAAATTTAAAATTTTTCTTGTGTCTGAAAAAACATTTTGAGAGATAAGCTTTGCAAGTAGACAAAAGATGACGATAACTAAGCAACATTAGCTTTGGTAGATGAACGGTTAGTTGGGACTTTTAGTTTAACTATAGATTTGTGGCTGTTCATTTTTCCAAATGGATTAGAGCTTAGACTGAAACTGAATGCGAATATGTTTGCCATAGCACACTTAACCGAACTTTAATATGCCTAGCAATTGGAACTGTCTAGTTATTAGTATAGGTGTATTAATTGGACTTAAATGATATAAGTGCTTGTGTAGGAACTAGTTTAGACGTTTGGTTC
Source organism: Erigeron breviscapus (assembly GCA_034093135.1). Classification (NCBI taxonomy): domain Eukaryota; kingdom Viridiplantae; phylum Streptophyta; class Magnoliopsida; order Asterales; family Asteraceae; genus Erigeron; species Erigeron breviscapus. The sequence goes on from CM067174.1 coordinate 30,241,613, forward strand.
GCTTTAATTCTTACACTATTGAGTGTGAACTAGTTACATGCGGAGTAAGTGTATGAGTCATCTGGGGTCTCTGATAATGTCTGTTGCATGAATAATATAGTAATCTTAAGAAAAGTCAATCAGTAGATCATTTAAAGAGTTCAAAGAACTATTAACGAGTAAAATTTATACACATCAAGTTATGTCGCTTTGCGCGTGGGGAACCACCGACCTGTCACCGCTGTCTTGATGTAAGGTATAAACTCTAACCATTAGTTGAGTTATGTCGCTCTGTGAGTGGGGAACCACCGACCTGTCACCGTTGTCTCAACTATTAAAGATGATAATATCGTATAACTGCTTTAGTGTTTAGCTAGCGAGCATGACTTTAGTGTGAGAGTATGTCTAAGTAGTGAATCACAAGTACAACAAATAATAAGATATAAATGCCTTGCTAGTAGCTAGTAGATCTGATTGCTATACAAACTTTAATTAAGTGCTTAACTAGTCAACAGAAGGAAGTAAGATTGAGCTGTAGGACATGTGGATCTATGGAACGGTTTTAGAGGTATTAACACGAATATAAGGTTAACTTTTAGTTTTGATTGACTGATTATCTTTACCTCTAGCTATAGCTTATTGATTTTGTCTTAAAGCTTTCTCAAATCATTTTGCATGACTAATCTTTCAAATGTTTTAAAAAGTAGAATAACTTAAACACTTAAGTTGTCCGCTCATCATTGTTTTATTTTCTTGGACTATTTGCTTGAGGACAAGCAAAGACTTAAGTGTGGGGGTATATGATGAGCGTTCATTTTGTGATAAATTCCCCTATCAAAAGGCCACATTTCAATGTCTAAAATGAGTTAATATTTTTGGAACTATTGGTACTTAATGGATTCGATATATACGCAGGTTCACGGAAGATGCGAGTGAGGTAAATGGCATCAAGCAACTCAACATGGAGGCCTATGAAGTTACAAGACACAAGAATGTGATTTGAGAGTCGAACGAAGCAAATCAGAGAGCAGCAGGAGCTGCCAGCACCGCTGGCACCTAGCCAGCGCCGCTGGCCCATCAGCAGCAAGGCCCAGCGCCGCTGGAGCCCATGCCCAGCGCCGCTGGGCGGTCCAGTTTAGCAACCGACCTACACCTCTATTTAAGCCGAAGCAGCCCTCAAAACCCTAAAGAGAGAGCCGATTCAGCAGCTCTAGCCGCCACCTACAAACCCTAGGTCGACTTTGCAGATTTCAAGGAGGTTTTGGAGCTTCTAACACCTTCCGATCTTCATCTTCTACCTAGATCTATCTCTTTTATTTACTTTTAGTTAGTAAACAATGTCTTTCATCTTTTCAGACTTTGCTATTCCTTTAATAATGGTAGGCTAATAGGCTGAATACTTGTTTGGATCGATGTGATCATGTAGACGTTTATCTATTTTACCTTATTTGTTAGATCTGTTGGAGTGTGTTTTACTAGTTCTTCATATTATTATCGGTTCTATATCTGCATGTATTGATTTAATTCTGATGATCGGTCTATAATCATACACTAGGATTAATACATAAATATGGAAAACACTAGTCGGTCTATAACTAGATGTAAAAGGTGATTCACTTATAACTGAGGGATCTAGAACCATAGTAATTAGGACGAATTAAACATGATGCTTAACAATGTCAGACGCGATCCAATGACATGGAAACGTGCACTATGGTCACCGGAGGGAATTATTATCTGGCCATGGCTTAAGAGCCGGGTATACTAAAAGATGAACTAGTAACACAAACTTAGGTGATTAATGCTTAAACAATGAATCTAATGAGAATTTGTTTAAAGATTAGTGTGAGTCTAGGAACAGCACTAGTTACTTAGGCAAAGTGAATCTAACGAGAATTTGAGCCGTGATTAAGTTTCCAACAGTCTAGCAAGTAGGTAGAATGATATCTGGTCGTGTCATGAGATCTGAGATGCCAAACAAGTATTTTAATTTTATTACTGTTATTTGCTTTTTCAAATCTTTTTCAGACTAAGCCTCTTGCTGAATAAGCGGTTGCGGCTTCTATTTACTGATCAGTTTTTAATTAGTTTAATAGGAAATCGTGACAACCCCCAACCGCTAGAATTACACATATTATTAGATTAGGTAGTGCAACGCGTCCCTGCGAACGATCCTGTACTTATCACTTACTATATTACATCTGATCGGGTCCCCTGCCCGTAACTGTGTGGTTAGTTCGAGATAATTACTTGTATAACATTTTTATAAATTTAAACACTTAACAAACCGCACCATCATTTCATAAACTAATTTGTTTTTGGGAATGAAGGAGTGCCAAAACAATATCTTAACTTTTAATTTATCTTTATTTTGTTTATTTTAACAATCAGTTTAGATTATATTCTCTTCAAAATTACAAGTTTACACCATATACAAACAAAAGGTTTCAGGCCAGCTGTGCCGATCGAGTTCATCGTGCACACCGGTTATTGACCACGATGAGCTTGCAGCATTGCAATAATTCAAGTGTGCAACCAGGTGATCGTAATGATGTGTATGAATCAAATAATTTTTGTAGTTACATTTGCATGCGTTGATTGTAGCGTTGAACTGCAGTGGTATAGATCTAGAGCATACCAGCCCACCACCAGGCAAAGGCGGGGACAATTGCAGAGTTATTGCAGTGGGTTGTGATAAAAAAAATAAAAGGCAAGCATTTGGTTATTTCTGTACTATATGTTCGGCTCATATGTTCGGTTGCTATACATTAGATGTTTTGTTTTAGGTGAACAAGTTGGGGTGTCTGAGGAAGAGGGTGGAAATCACCAAAGTTTGAAGTAAAAAATAGCTGGTTCAACTTCACTTGCACGAGTAGGAGGTCCCGTAAGGGTGTTGCAAGGAGGGCTTCGAATTTTGGGAGCAATGCATGCAACAGTAGTGTCAACTACGGGCAAGGCAATATGTTATATGCTATAGACCAGGTTAATGAATTCTAACGTAAATCAAGGGCTGTAATGTGGTTATGTGGTTTTGCTTAAAATTATCGTTCATGATTTGAATTGGTTTTTGTACAAAAGCTATTGAAGAGTAAAGTGGCAAAGTGGTAAAACCATCCTCATTCGGAAAATTTAAGAGGCTTGCATCCAACTAAAAATCTGAACAAAAGAGATGGCGAAAGTAAGATGCATATATATTATTTGAAACCGAATTTTATATGAATTATAAACGTGTGCGGTGACATGTTTATTCTTGGTCAATCATTTTAGTACTATTTGAAACTGATAGGTGGATAATGTGAGGGAGGTAAAGGTTCATGAATTACAACATGCTCTTATTTGAAACCAATACGTGTTCAGTCCTAAATTGAATTTGTTATGGTGAAAAAAGCCGGACAAAAGGTTCCGATTTAGAGGTTGATGCTGGCGACGGCCTAACGAAAAAGGAAGGAAGAGAGCAAAATGGGTAGGTTGTTGTGTTGTTATGAGATTCATGGGCTTTTATTATGTTGATATGTTCTGTTTGAATCAAGTTACATGACTTTGTTTTTTCCATGTTTAGCCTTGAATGTCCTTTACGTGATGTTCTTTTTTTGAGGGCAGGTTTAGTGTCAAACTTTATGTGACTGATGGGACCATGAGAATCGTTGTGATGATGTTTGATGAAGTTGCGGAAAAACTGCTCCATAGAACTGTCAAATCTCTGAGCAACTCGAGGTATAGTTACGATTTCACATAGGTTTCATGACTGACATATTTATTGGTTTATTGTAATGTATTTCTTTGGTTGTACACATAATACTTCGCCTAATGCGCCCGTTTTCCCTCCAGTTATTGAAGCATTGATTCACACAACACGTGGATGATGATTGAATCAAGAACGTTGGTGGCAACCCATATTTGGACAATATATTGTGTGTGATGTTAACTAACTGTCTTAAATCTATGATGTGTGATTCCAAGAGTTTTTCTTTGATTTGAGTTGCCTTAAATTAGGATTATTTGTAGGTTGATTGAGTCAAAAGTTCCTTCAAGTTGCAATATAATAGTGTTGTCAATCTATGCTTTATATTTGTTTTCCTAAGTTGAAATTTAATAGTGTTGTCCAGGTTCGTACATATAACGTTTGACAAAGAAATAATTCAAGCCGTGCATCGCAGGGGTCTTCACTCTAGTTATAATAATACCACTATGAATAAACGCTATATAAATCTGAAAGCTATAAGACTCGAATGACAAATGTCTTATTACTACCTATTTAAACTAAATTCACGTGAACAGTACTTTCACGTGATTTGTCAACAAAAAACACGCCTACCATTATATATCATTTTTGTGGAATATGAAGCAACATTAATTATAGATGAGTTGGTTTTGTTTTATTTCGCTGATTGCTAGCAGTTAAGAAGTGTGGGAGTTCGACACTCAACATCCTCACTCTATTTTTTTTCTCCATTGCTAGCAGTTAAGAAGTGTGGGAGTTCGACACTCAACATCCTCACTCTATTTTTTTTCTCCAAAGTTCCAATCCAGGCCAGAATTTTTTATATATATTTTTTCTTTTCAAGTTTTAGCAATTAGTAGTTTAGTACTAAACAACTAACATTATTTATGAATTTGGGCCTTTCTTTTTAAAGAGTAAAAGGCTTACAAGTTACAACAGAAAGTTGGATTCAAATTTTACTTTGAATATTTGTTCGTTTGATAGTAACAAGTTTTTTGACCCCGGGCGTTGCTCCGGGAAGGCGTTGCCCGGGATCGACGTTGCGTCATGCAAAGATATTTTGGACACTTAAAGTTTACTATGGTGGTCAAAACCAAGAGTTTGATGGTAAAAGTTAGAAGCCTTAAAATAAGAGATAGAAAGTAAAAAATAAATAAAATTGATGATTAAAGTTAGAACTATAATTAAGTTTGTATACAAAAAGTTGGACTAAAGTGATAAAACGTAAATGTTAAGTGGTAAAAATAAGAAACTCTAAAAGTATACTATCGTTTAAAAAAACAAAAAAAAAAAAAAAAAAAAAGAAAAAGATTTGATGATTAAAGTTAAAATTCAAAGTTAATTGAAAAGTAAATTATACTTGTATACAAAAAGTTAGACTAAAGTGATAAAACGTAAATGTTAAGTGGTAAAAATAAGAAACTCTAAAAGTATACTATCGTTTAAAAAAAAAAAAAACCAGAAAAAGACAAAATAGGAAAAAGACAAAATAAGCCGGTACTGTTCATGGCTCGAGCCGGTTACTGTTCATGGCTTGGCTTACTACCTAAGCCAAACCTTAATTGTTATATACATATATATATATGAGACTATATATATATAATTCATATATATATAATATATATATATAATATATATATATATAATATATATATATATAATATATATATATATATAATATATATATATATTATATATATATATTATATATATATATTATATATATATATATTATATATATATATATAATATATATATATATATATTATATATATATATAATATATATATATATTATATATATATATAATATATATATATATATTATATATATATATTATATATATATATAATATATATATATAATATATATATATATATTATATATATATATAATATATATATATATATATATATTATATATATATATTATATATATATATAATATATATATATAATATATATATATATAATATATATATATAATATATATATATATTATATATATATATTATATATATATATATATTAGATGAGAATAAAATAATGTTTTGTGATATTTATATATATATATATATATATATTAAAACAATAGTTAACCAACGATTTTAAATCTTTCAACTTAAAACTATCTTATAACATTGTCACATACGATTTAATCCTATGTGTCATGTTCATACTTTTCTTTATAATATTCATCTTTATTTTGGAATTAAAAATAGAAAAAAAATGAAATAAAATTAAAATCATTATTAAACATCATATCTATTTTATAAAGGCTCATCCGATGGACGAATATTCTCAAAATATATATAACAAAGGATAATATCAAAATAATAAATAACAAAACATATGAAAAATAACAAAACATGAATAAAACAAATTTAAAAAGTAAACCCGTTTATATTAGAGAAGATGCCAGAATCAAACTACAGTTGACAACAAACTAAATTAAAAGATATGAAAAATAACAATAACATAACAATTCAATATCAAATAATAAACCAATGGGTTATTAGCCCAGTGGTACCTGCCTCCGCACACACGTGGGGCCCTTGGGGAGACCTATTGACAAATTGATGGTCGCGGGTTCGAATCTTGTATTCGTTCCTATTAACCAATGGGTTTCCACGAACAGGAGTCTGAATGGTAGTGACCCCTTTGTAACACCCCAATATTTTAAAGGTAAAAGAAAATTAACCCTTATTATAGTTTTAACATTTATTTAATTTCCTAGTATTTTGTTTTGAGATAAGGGGTTAATTTAGTTGGAACTTTAGTGGCTAGAAGGTATAATACCCTTTTTCTATTTTGAGGAAAAACGTGGCTGCCTCTCATGAAGCCAGCCATCTCCATACTTGTGACTCATACTTCCATTTCCTTATACTCCATCCATTCTTCAATTCCAATAAAAGGTTCCAATCTCTTATAGTAAAATTTATGTGATTTATTCTTCTTAAATCCACCCATCTATTTCAATTAGCAAGAAATAAATTAAGGGTTTTGGTTTTTGGCTTGGGGTGGATCGAAATTCATCAAGAAGGAGGAAGGAGAAAATCTGAAAAATTTAATTGTGTAGTTCTTTGAGGTAAGAATTTCTTTGACCCTTTTTATTACGAGATTTAGGGTTCTTGATTTTGGAATTAGGGTTCTTAGTTGAAATTGGGAATTTTGGTATTTTGGGAATTTGGAATGAAGAACTCTAATGAAATTATGAGGAGAAACATGGGGTCAATGCATTTGAGTTTTTATAATAAACTCCATTGTGATAAATCTTATGAATTGGGTGTTTGGCTAAATTTGTGTTATGAAGTTGATTATGGAAATTTGCTAAAATGATTTGTGAAGCCAAACACCATAATATAGAATGCATGTTTAATTCTAGTTGATGATTATGAAATAGTTGAGTTTATAGAACTCATAGAGATATGTATTGTATTATGTATAGGTGGTGAAGATCATCTAGTTGAGCCTATAGCCATAGAATCAAATAGCCAAGATTAAGGTGAGTGTATATGCATTATCATGTTCTTGTTATTAGGGGTCATAGGTGGGTAAATTCCTACTAACCAATTTGTTGTAAGAGCTAGTAGGTGGGTAAATTCCTACTAACCAATTTGTTGTAAGAGCTAGTAGGTGGGTAAATTCCTACTAACCAATTTGTTGTAAGAGCTAGTAGGTGGGTAAATTCCTATTAGCCAAATTGTGATTA
>CM067174.1:30250023-30255023 GCA_034093135.1 Erigeron breviscapus
TCGGGTGGGAATTGGTCCTTCCGACTAGATGATCATGATAAACCAGAGAATTTAGGTATTGTGCAACGGCACTGTTGACTGTCGAAGAAGAAGCCATCGGAACGAAAATAAGAAAGAGAATGAAAATAAGACTAAATTCGTAAGAAGAGATCTGAACGAAGATAGCTAAATTCGCAAGTGAAGGTTAGAACGAAGATGACTCTAAGTTCGTAAGGTGTGAACAGAACGAAGATAGCTTAAGTTCGTAAGCTAAATTCGTAATTCGTAAGTTAAATTCGTAAGGAGATTCAAAACGAAGGTAGGGAACTTCGTTTTCTATCTTCGTAACAAGGACTGCAAACGAATTTAGATTAAATTCGTTTGCTATCTTCGTAGAGTGAACGAAGATAACGACTGGAAAGGTTTTTCGAACAGTTTTTGAGAGAAAAACGATCAAACAAACGATCTCGATCCTTCGATAAGATATCGACAGGCTCTGATACCACTTGTGAGTCCCTCGATAGCTATGGATCGCTCTCGAGATCGTCTATGGTTATGTCGTGAGTGCGGAATCCTCACGAGATAACTGTTTGATTAGTTATCTATTATATTGCTAATTACAAGAGTATAATCAGCCTTATATTGCTCTATATTCGTTTGGTATATGTCACAAACGAACTTAGTTGCCTTAGGTGTGTAAAACTGAACGTCGTGTTAGGGTTTTTGTTCGTTTTTATATGTTTCTGATAATATTAGACTTGCTGGGCTTTGTTCTTACGAACTTAGCGGCCCAGCCCATCTTAACGAAGATTATCTTCGTTAGTACCTAACGAAGATTATCTTCGTTAGTTGTAAATCAGCTTTATAGTTATATTCCTAGTATTTCACGTGACAAGGAATCCTAACGTATATTATGTTTGTACTTGTATAACATACATAACAAACATCATATATAAACATATATAACACCTAAACATGTAATCGATCATTACCAAAACATTATGTTCATAATCTATCAATTACATATATGAATAAGACATAATCAAATCTAAGTTGCTGTTGTCACATCAACGTGCATCAACAGTCTCATGGTCCGTCAAGTCGTCTTGCTGTCCGTAAGTTGCCACGTGGGTCGTCAATGGTCAAGTCGGTCGTCCATGGTCATCTAAGCATCGAGTCAAGTCGTCATCTCACGCCTTGTGTAACATGCGTAGGAACATCATGTCGCAAGCAAGTGGAACTTCCGGATCAGCCCCTAGACCAAGGAATTTGTATGGATTCGTGGACCGCATGGAAGAGGAAGAAAGGAGACGCCTAGAGCAAGAGCAACCTCCCCAACCACTCCAAGAAGAAGAAGAAGAAGAGACCGAGCCAATGGAAGACCCATCGGAAGACGATAATGCTAGAAGTGTTGCCTCTAGCCAACCCGGACGCCGCTCACCCTCGCCACCACCATCACCACCAGCCCCTAGAGCACCCGCTCCGCCAAGGCAAGATGCACCCATGAACCATCACCACCAGCCCCTAGAGCACCCGCTCCGCCAAGGCAAGATGCTCCCATGAACCTAAGTGATGGGCGATTTCCAGCCCAAGACCATACTTTCAGCCGCGCCTTCCTCGTGATCATCCCTGGTACCATCTCGGACATAGGCGTCAAGGAGAAGAACCACATCGCCCAGTTTATGGGGTACCCCCTCCACCTCCCATTGGTATGACTCGTGAAGAAAGGGAGAGGGTGTGGGGAATAGCAAATGGATTAAGGGATGCTAGACTAAGGGTAAGGACTCAAGAGGTGATGATGGAAAGAGCCTTGGGAATCATGGATCGAACGGGGGATTATGCGAGGATGACGATATCGGAAGTTCGTCGAATTAACGAGGTGATATTTGTGATGGGTTGTGTGCTCACGGCTGTTTGCTCTATCGTGGTAGCTCTCATGCTTAGGAAGTGAACCTAAGGACTTTTTTATTTATGAACTTATTTGATGTATGAACGTTTGTACTTTGTTTCAATGTCTTGAACTTTCTAGCTTATATGTGACGATGATCACATCGTATTTGGCATGTAGCAATTTTTTAAACTTATCTTGAATGATATATATGTATTCTTAATGCCTCTCTATGGTTACTTGATGTGTTATCCTTCTTGTGATATAGTTATCCCTATTATAAAGGTTCTAGTTACAGTAGGAAATCAGTTCTGACCACTTTTGGTAGAACGGCCATATCTGGAGTTCTATTTCGTCTTTTGACCTGATTCCAGTTGGAGGTGAAACTTAACTCATAGGGCTACGTTTTATATTTTATGAGTTTTGCCCAGATCGTCCATCTTAAGCCACTTTTACGTGCTCCAAATTCGTACACAGATTCTGTAATTCTCTTAGCTAACCTAGAAAGCATGGTTGATTAATTTTAGAATTTTACCTAGCCATTTAATTACTCATAATGACAAGTGTGTCGTGATTAAGAAAAAGAATATGAATCGGGATATACATATACATATGTGTGCAAACGAGCCCTCCATGCACTAAGTAACTTTAGATATACTCGTGTGAGATCAAGAAGTCGTGAGTCGAGTTTATGTCATATGATTCAATACACGAATGACTAAACTATATTATCCTTTGTAGAGACATGGCACCACGAAGGATCGGCGAGGAAACAAGTGATGAGGCCCGATGCCAAGAGGAAGAGGCCCGGCGAAGGACCGAGTTAGCTGAGCTTATCTACCAACAAATCAATGCCGTCATGCCAAACATTGTCACCCAAATTGCTGAGAATGTGACCGCTACACTTAACACGGCTAGGAGACAAGATGGAGGAGGCAATGCTAATGAAAGGAATGCTAACAAGACTTTCACGTCTTGCAATCCCAAGGAGTTTTATGGGACGGAAGGTCCTGTTGGATTGCTCACATGGTTCCAAAGCATGGAAGCCACTTTGAACATCATCGATTGCGCACCGGCCGACCGTGTCAAGTTTGCGGCTAGCAAGCTCCAAGGAAGGGCACTCACTTGGTGGAACCTCCGAGTCACTACGAGAGGTCATGCCGTAATGAATGCTTTGACTTGGGAGCAACTCAAGGAGGAAATGAGGCGGGAATACTGTCCCCGCCCAGCGGTGCAAAAGTTGGAGATTGAGTTTTGGGCCATACTATGAAAGGAATGGAGCTGGAGGCATATGCCATTCGCTTCCACGAGTTGTGTGTGCTAGTACCTGAGATGGTGAACACCGAGGCTAAGAAGGTTGAAAGGTTTATCTATGGATTAGTACCTGAGATCAGATTGATGGTCACGGCCGTGAACCCCACCACAATTGAAGAAGCTATAAGCTTGGCAACCAAGGTAGTAAATGACTTGGTTAGTAGTGGAAGATACTCGCGTGGTGAATCAAGCTCAAGGCAAGGAGGAGGAAATCGATTTGGTGATAGGAAAGGTAATGGGCCAGATAAAAGACAAAAAGTAGTGAGAAACTATGGAATTGCCGATGCTAACCCCAACCCAAACGGTGGCATGCCGCCAAGATGTAACCGTTGTGGCAACCACCATCGAGGAGAATGTAAGCAATGCACGACTTGCAACCGATTTGGACACCTTGCTGCCTATTGCCGAAGTGGAGCAAGAGTTGGAGGAAATCATGGAGCATGTCGTGAATGTGGAGCTTTGGATCATTGGAGGAATGCTTGCCCTAGGTTGGGAAAAGCTCAAGGAGGTCGTGGGAACATGAACAATAATCGTGGGAATTTTCGAAATGTTGGCAACCGTGGGAATCAAGCAAACCAAGGAAATAATGGAATCGAGTGAACCAAGGAAATGGTGGGAATAGAGCAAATGGAGGGAATCAAGGTAACAACGTGAACCGAGGAAATCAAGGAGGTCCAGCAAGAGGACGGGTGTATGCGATGGGAGCAAATGAGGCACGTGATGACCCAAATGTAATTGTAGGTACGTTTCCATTAAATAATGTCTATGCCTCTATGTTGTTTGATTCTGGAGCCGAGAGAAGTTTCATTTCCTTTGAATTTAAAGAATTAATTGATAAGATACCTAGTGAGCTTGAGGAAACTTATTATGTTGAATATGCTAATGGAAACGAGTATAAGACTAGGGAAATTATTGTTGATTGTAAGTTAACTTTAGATGAGAAGGATTATAGTATAGACTTGATTCCCATAGAAATAGGAAGCTTTGATGTGATAGTAGGAATGGATTGGTTGTCGAAAATGCGTGCTGAAATACTTTGCCATGAAAAGATCATTAAAATTCCTTTAGATAGCGGTGAGGTGCTAATAGTTCAAGGCCATAAGGCGGGAGTCCAACCCAAGATAGTGTCGTCTATGAAAGTGAGGAAGTATTTACGCAAGGAATACCACACATACTTGGCACAAGTAGTGGATAAGCGAGTGAAAGATAAGGATCCTCTCAAGGTAACAGTGGTTAGAGATTTTCTAGATGTATTTCCGGACGAACTACCTGGACTTCCCCATGCGAGACAAGTAGAGTTTACTATCGATATAGTTCCCGGGGCAGCCCCCGTAGCCAAAGCACCGTATAGGCTAGCGCCCTCCGAAATGCGAGAACTCTCGGAGCAATTGCAAGAATTGCTTGATAAAGGTTTAATCCAACCTAGTTCTTCGCCATGGGGTGCGCCAATTCTCTTTGTCAAGAAAAAGGATGGATCTTTGAGAATGTGCATCGACTATAAAGAGTTGAATAAATTGACGATCAAGAATAGATATCCGCTGCCGCGAATAGACGATTTGTTCGATCAACTGCAAGGAGAGTTGCATTTCTCGAAAATTGACCTTAGGTCCGGCTATCATCAGTTGAGGGTACGAGAAGAAGATGTACCTAAAACGGCCTTTAGAACTTGCTATGGGCATTATGAGTTTCTAGTGATGCCATTTGGTCTCACAAATGCGCCAGCCGTTTTCATGGACCTAATGAATAGGATTTGTAGGCCATACTTGGACAAATTCGTCAAAGTGTTCATCGATGACATTTTGATATACTCTAGAAGTAA
>CM067174.1:30260023-30282523 GCA_034093135.1 Erigeron breviscapus
TAGAAATCATAAACCGAAAACATGCAAAAATGCATTTTGAGCACACACATGCACCATAATCTTATGACCAAGAAAATATGATAAACCTACTGGAAATAAGTTATTTCAAAAGTATAAAACTCAAGTCACTTGATGCATGGCAAGAATAAGCTAAAAAAGCCTAAAAGGCCTGGGATTTTTGACTAAAATATTGTGTGGTGATTTCTAAGAATTTTCATGAATTATTGGATTTAAATGGTAATTAAAAAGGTGAATAAACAATTAAATAAAATATGTAAAAGATGAATTTGGTTAAATCTCCAAAATCAATGGTTAAAGTAACTTAAACCTACTGGAGCAAAATAATTATAAGCCAAGAAACAAGTGTCACATAATTTGAAGGTAAATAACTAAGTGAAAATCACTAAATAATCATTATTGTTAAATTAATGGAAAATATACAAATAAAAATATATAAAACATAAAACTATAAGTTAAAATACATAAAAATCAGAATATGACCCAATTATAATTATTCATAATTTATAAAGACAAATATGACATTTAAAAGTATTTTTAAGGAATTATTTAATTAATAAATCAATAAAATGAATAAATAATTAATTAAATAATATTAAATTGAATAAATAAAATATAAATCAGAAATATTCATAAAATATCAAATAACAAGATTACTAATGTCAAATATTATGATTTAGGCAAAGTATTCAATGGAAATCATATAACTCAAGCCAAACTACCGAAATTCCAATAAAAGTACAAATACGTACAATGAGAGAACGACTCTTACCACCAAATCTCTTATAACCAAATAATGAGAGCATCATAATGCACTTAAACTCCATAATCTAATAACATCCAAAGATGGGCAAGTCTACTAGTATACATCTCATGATCTAGCTTACTAGTTCATGCCACACACACTTACGTTGTGTATATATAAATACCATGGTCTAGGCTTGCTTGGGGAGCAACACGACTAGACGAAGATCTCGCATTTGATCAGCCCCTAACACTCTCGAATCAAGTGAGTCATAGCCCCCTTTCAAACTCTTTTATGTGTTTTACTTTCGGGGTGAAAAGCATGATAAATAAAATTGCTTTATATATATGAATGATTCTTGAAAGAATGATTATGAAATGGGATATATTGTATGTTCAATGTGTTATAAGTTATATGATGAGCTTGAGTTCTGTCAAACTGTATCACTTCGGTACACTACTATTAACTCCGAAAGGGGAGGCCTGTAGTTAGAGGGTTGCGCAACTAGGAGTCGTTCACTCACCCACTAAAATAGGTAACGGTGGAATGTTGGTTGTCTTTGTGGCCACTTTCATTGCCAGTCCGACCCGAGCGGTGCTCTAATCTACTTTATATTAGGCGGTCGTCTCCATGGCACGATCCCCTTCTTTATAAATTGCACTTGATTGACAGCTTGTGCTATGAAATGAAATATTATGTTGGTTGGGACAGGAAATGATCTTAGTAGTGGCTCAAGCATTTACTCATCAAATTATGCCTTTGGCTGAATGGAAATTTATTATTATTATGGATGGAAATTATGTTTTGAACATACGGTTTGGGTACGGATATTATGAAGGAAATTCTTGGAAACTATATGATTTACTACTTCATAATTTGAATCGGTTGTACGTATATTTTGTAGAATAAACCTATGAACTCACTCAACTCTCGTAGTTGACACTTTTTCTTCATGCTTTTCAGGTCTAGAGCAGTAAGTTAGCACTATGGACCGCCTCTTGGATGATGTGTTTGTTTGTTGCATGTTGGACTAGTAATGCGAACATTTGATCCTTTGATTATGAATTTGGTTATGTAATGTTTATTAAACATCAACTTGAACTTGTAATCTTTTGAATTTGAATGGCATTTGAAACTTTATGTTGATGTTTTATATTTAAATATTTTATGCCTTAGACATAGAAATGTCATGTTTGAATGTGAAAGGCTACATAGTTAATATTTTATGCCTTAGACATAGAAATGTCATGTTTGAATGTGAAAGGCTACATAGTTAATATTTTATGCCTTAGACATAGAAATGTCATGTTTGAATGTGAAAGGCTACATAGTTAATATTTTATGCCTTAGACATAGAAATGTCATGTTTGAATGTGAAAGGCTACATAGTTAATATTTTATGCCTTAGACATAGAAATGTCATGTTTGAATGTGAAAGGCTACATAGTTAATATTTTATGCCTTAGACATAGAAATGTCATGTTTGAATGTGAAAGGCTACATAGTTAATATTTTATGCCTTAGACATAGAAATGTCATGTTTGAATGTGAAAGGCTACATAGTTAATATTTTATGCCTTAGACATAGAAATGTCATGTTTGAATGTGAAAGGCTACATAGTTAATATTTTATGCCTTAGACATAGAAATGTCATGTTTGAATGTGAAAGGCTACATAGTTAATATTTTATGCCTTAGACATAGAAATGTCATGTTTGAATGTGAAAGGCTACATAGTTAATATTTTATGCCTTAGACATAGAAATGTCATGTTTGAATGTGAAAGGCTACATAGTTAATATTTTATGCCTTAGACATAGAAATGTCATGTTTGAATGTGAAAGGCTACATAGTTAATATTTTATGCCTTAGACATAGAAATGTCATGTTTGAATGTGAAAGGCTACATAGTTAATATTTTATGCCTTAGACATAGAAATGTCATGTTTGAATGTGAAAGGCTACATAGTTAATATTTTATGCCTTAGACATAGAAATGTCATGTTTGAATGTGAAAGGCTACATAGTTAATATTTTATGCCTTAGACATAGAAATGTCATGTTTGAATGTGAAAGGCTACATAGTTAATATTTTATGCCTTAGACATAGAAATGTCATGTTTGAATGTGAAAGGCTACATAGTTAATATTTTATGCCTTAGACATAGAAATGTCATGTTTGAATGTGAAAGGCTACATAGTTAATATTTTATGCCTTAGACATAGAAATGTCATGTTTGAATGTGAAAGGCTACATAGTTAATATTTTATGCCTTAGACATAGATATATTGTTTTAATATGAAAGGTCTTTGCTACCTTAGATATAGAAACATATATGAATGTGAAAGAATTAAGCATTGATTATTTAGATCATATAGTTATGAAAACATGTCATAAATTGAGGGGGAGGTATAAGAATGAAGAATCAATTTTATAACTGGTTAGAAATATGGATTGTTGCAAGTGGTACAGATTCGGGAAAGCTAAATTCGAGAAAGTTTTGGAAAGATTGATCGTTGAAGAGTTAAAGAATTTTGTGTAAGTTTATTAACTTTTCAGGTTAAGACGAAGATCGAGGAAAAGATGAAAATTGGAAGTCTACAGGTTTGATCTTTTAAATTTTCATTCGATTTTGATGTTTTTGGTTAAAAATAAGGGTTGGGGTATCTTTATCGTTTGAATACGAGTATAAAGAAACAATTTTTACCAGTTTTGGAAAGATTGATCGTTGAAAAGTTAAAGAATTTTGTGTAAGTTTATTAACTTTTCAGGTTAAGACGAAGATCGAGGAAAAGATGAAAATTGGAAGTCTACAGGTTTGATCTTTTAAATTTTCATATTTCCAGGAAGTTCGTGGTAATTGTTGATCAATTATTCAGAAACTTTGACGAAATTTTGATTTTAAAGTGTGCAGGAGGTATTTACGACCTCGTAATTGAAGATGGCAGAATGCGACCTCGCAATTGGTCGAATTGGGCCAAGTTTAATTATGACCTCGTAATTAGATGGGCCGGGTTAACCCAGATCCATTCGGGTCAAGTGGGTATATAAACCCATTTTAGCCAAACACGACCTCACAAAATTAAAATCAAATTCTGAGTTTTACGACCCCGAAAATACTACTTTGCTACCCCGTTTGAGATTTGATATATACAATTAGATCGAGTGTTCTTGAGTGATATATTTGTGATCCTCGTGAAATACTGAATCTAGGTATACTATCTAATCGTTCTATAGTTAACCATGCAACAAGAAAATCAAGAAAATAGAGTTCGAAATTTTCGAACTAGGTTTTTAAATTTTCATTCGATTTTGATGTTTTTGGTTAAAAATAAGGGTTGGGGTATCTTTATCGTTTGAATACGAGTATAAAGAAACAATTTTTACCAGTTTTGGTTGGGTAAATCGCGAAATCGCGTTGGGAAAGATGAACAGTGCGACGGACTCGCATTTGGGGTTTTGCTAGCCCAGATTTGCGACCTCGTAAATGTCAATTTATTTTGACCAGTTTGACTTTCGAAATACGATGCCGATTTATGACCTGATCAAATACGTGGCCAAATTAGAAAATACGACCTAGTATTTTAGGGTTTGGTTGACATGTATTTTGACCTTGAAATACGACCTCGTACAGGGATACGACCTCGTATTTTTGACTTAACAGATTTTCAAAAGTTTATTTTCTATAAAAATTTGAAAATGAGTTAATTTATATTTAACTTAATTACAGGGATAATTTAAGTTAATTTAACAGATTTTCAAAAGTTTATGTTTATAAAGATTTGA
Organism: Erigeron breviscapus; assembly: GCA_034093135.1. Taxonomy (NCBI): domain Eukaryota; kingdom Viridiplantae; phylum Streptophyta; class Magnoliopsida; order Asterales; family Asteraceae; genus Erigeron; species Erigeron breviscapus. Next base: position 30,264,574 of record CM067174.1, read on the forward strand.
AAATAAGTTAATTGATGCTTAACTAAATTACAGAGATATTTTATATGTTGTAAATTATAGGGATAATTTATGCTTTTGACTAAATTACTGGGATAATTTTAGTTGTGTATGTTATGCATATGAATTTTTATGTCTATTTGAGTAATTAATTATTTGTTATTGATTACAGAAATGACAAGAGAATTTGTATCAGGTCATAACTTTCTGATTAATTTGGACGAGAATCAAGATGGAACAGAGTATTATCATGATATTTTCAGATTTTTGAAGCGGTCAAGAATTAATCACATTCTTACTCACTCACCTGTGCTATATGAGTCATACCTGGTAGAGTTCTGGGAAAATGCAAAGCATAAAAGGACTGCTACTCAGGAGATAATAGAGACAGTGGTTGCAGGCAAGACCATCAAGTTCTCAGCTTCCGATCTTATTGATATCTTGAAGTTAGGTACAGTAGATCAAGAAGGAGGAGAGAATGGACCTACTACTTTTAGTAGAGAGGTTATTGTTGGAGGATTTACTAGGATGGGATATGCTGATGACTTGAATGTAGGAACATTGAAGAAGTGCGGATTCTTTGGAAGGTGGAGATACTTAGCGCATGTATTGTTGGTTAGTTTGTGTAGTAGAAGAACCGGATGGGATACGCTTAATCAAGAATCTCAAGCTCAGATGGTTGGTCTGGTATACAACAAACCGTATAGTTTTTCTAAGTATTTCTTCACGAATTGAGGAAACAAACAACTGCCAGACAAGGGCATAGGTTTATGGTTTATCCTAGATTCGTTATGATGATCATTAATCATCATATTCCTAATCTTCATGCTACTAAGTCGGTTCTGAAAGTGACATATATTGTAAAAAGGACATATGATGAGCTCAAGAGTCGCTTTGATGGTGATCCAGATAGGGGTGTTGAAAATAACCAAACCCAAATAACCTGACCCATCAACACCCCTAGATCCAGGTGCTCAAGATATTCCTTTGTTTGGAGCTCTAGTGGATATTAATTTCAATCCACCTACAGCTGAAGAGTTTGCCAGATTCAGGACTGAGATTGTTCCACATGAGCCAGTAGCTAATCCAGTTCCTCTATAGATGGTGATGCCAGATGTGCCAATGGGCGACATAGCACAACCACAAGTTCAAGGCACAGAAGAGGTGATAGTTGAGAGAGATGTGGTTCTTGAAAAAGAAGCAAAAGCACATGAAGATATCGTTGATCATGTTGCTAGTACTTCTGAAGGTGCTTCAAAGAAAGTTTCATCTGATTCAGGTCTGAAAAGGAAACAAACAACTGCCAGACAAGGGCATAGGTTTATGGTTTATCCTAGATTCGTTATGATGATCATTAATCATCATATTCCTAATCTTCATGCTACTAAGTCGGTTCTGAAAGTGACATATATTGTAAAAAGGCATATGATGAGCTCAAGAGTCGCTTTGATGGTGATCCAGGTGCTCAAGATATTCCTTTGTTTGGAGCTCTAGTGGATATTAATTTCAATCCACCTACAGCTGAAGAGTTTGCCAGATTCAGGACTGAGATTGTTCCACATGAGCCAGTAGCTAATCCAGTTCCTCTATAGATGGTGATGCCAGATGTGCCAATGGGCGACATAGCACAACCACAAGTTCAAGGCACAGAAGAGGTGATAGTTGAGAGAGATGTGGTTCTTGAAAAAGAAGCAAAAGCACATGAAGATATCGTTGATCATGTTGCTAGTACTTCTGAAGGTGCTTCAAAGAAAGTTTCATCTGATTCAGGTCTGAAAAGGAAACAAACAACTGCCAGACAAGGGCATAGGTTTATGGTTTATCCTAGATTCGTTATGATGATCATTAATCATCATATTCCTAATCTTCATGCTACTAAGTCGGTTCTGAAAGTGACATATATTGTAAAAAGGACATATGATGAGCTCAAGAGTCGCTTTGATGGTGATCCAGATAGGGGTGTTGAAAATAACCAAACCCAAATAACCTGACCCATCAACACCCCTAGATCCAGGTGCTCAAGATATTCCTTTGTTTGGAGCTCTAGTGGATATTAATTTCAATCCACCTACAGCTGAAGAGTTTGCCAGATTCAGGACTGAGATTGTTCCACATGAGCCAGTAGCTAATCCAGTTCCTCTATAGATGGTGATGCCAGATGTGCCAATGGGCGACATAGCACAACCACAAGTTCAAGGCACAGAAGAGGTGATAGTTGAGAGAGATGTGGTTCTTGAAAAAGAAGCAAAAGCACATGAAGATATCGTTGATCATGTTGCTAGTACTTCTGAAGGTGCTTCAAAGAAAGTTTCATCTGATTCAGGTCTGAAAAGGAAACGAACAGAGTCTTCTATGGAATCTGAGGTGACATAAGTTGAAGAAGTACCTATTCTAAAGAATAAAACTGTTATCAAATTGAAAGTCAAGGAGAAAACTGTTGCTAGTAGAGTAGATGAGACGATCAAAACTCCAGAAGTATCAAGCAGAGTTTCTGAACAGAGGTCTAGGAGATCAGTTGAATCACATGTAGAGACAGTGATACCAAGAAGATCTCAGAAGACAACTGTAAATCTTGAAAGGCCATCTACAATTCATAGAATGAAGGAACCAGTGCCTAATCCTGAACCAAGAACTGAAGCGACTACACGTCAAGTTCCTATAATACCACCATTGTTTGGTATGGCTGACATGAAAGGGAAGATGATGGTGTTAGAGGCCAGAGTTAATGGTTTGTTTGATGAGTTGGAAAAACAAAAGAAGAACCATGAGAAAGAGATGCAGAAAAAGCAAAAGGAAGTTGAGACATTAAAGAAAGTTCTTAATGATGAAAGAAAGAATCATCAAGACTTTATTAATACTCTCATGTCCAATTTTGACATGGTTCGTTGTGAAGCTACTAAGGCAGAAAGTTCAGCTACTAGAGCGAATAAAGGAGTTGTTAGAGTAGCTGAACAGATGACTAAGATTGCAGATGTCATGCTAGATTGTGTGATGTAATCAGAGTTAAATGAATTGTTTGAGAAGTTTTTGGTGAAAAAGAAATTGTTTCCAGATCTAGGCTGTAAGGGTGATGAGCTTTCGAAAAAGAAAGATGATGATTCAAATCAAGACCCAGATGCAGCAAAAGATAAAGGCAATAAGCATCAAGAGGATCTGACCAAGGCAATAGAGTCTCTGAATGAGATTGCAACTGGTATGGTAGGGTCTTCTAAGACAACTGATGCTGTGCGAGAAGAAGGTGAGATAATCTATGGTGATGAGAGCTGGATGGAAATCGCAGAAGTCGATATGCCAGTTACAGCTTCAAGGCTTGTAGATAAAGATGTTGAGCGCAAAGGGTTTAGTATTGATGACTTCAGAGCTAAGCTTGATAGAATGGACAGGTCTGAACGAGTCCAAGATCCTGAAGCTCCAGTCATGCAAGAACCAATTGCTGAAGATCCTGATGTGCAACATACAGAGCCTGTTGATACTAGACCAGATTGGGTTATTACTTGGAAGAAAAACATGACTAAGTATGAGGGATCACATAAACCTATCAAATATAAAGACAAGATTCAGGGAGAGAAGGTTGAAGCCTACGCCACTACTGCATGCTCAAGAATCATGAGTTTTCATTGGGATGATGAGTTGAGACTTCTCATTATCAGGAGAACAGACGGAGTGCAGTATTTGGACTATAACGAAGAAGCCATCAACTCACTTACTGATGTTGATTTTTGGTGCTTAGCTAGGCTAGAACTAATCAATCCTAGTGGATCTGAGTTTGGAAATTATATTGCTAGGTCTATAGCGAAAGACATGAAGATCAAGGATCCATCTCAGAGAAAGTATCATCCACAGGAAGGCAAGATGGTCAAGGATAAATCAAAGATAGATCCGAAGATAAAGACGCCTGTTGTTACTTTGAAGTATGAGCCGACCAAGTTTGCCAAAGAAGTGCCTTTGAAGAAATTCAAGAAGGACTTATTGGATAATATGATAGGTTGGTACTTTGATAGTAAGACATATGAAGCTGTGATGTATGGTGATCATTACTATGAGATTGTGAGAATTTATGAGCCTTTGCATCTAGTGAACTTCTGCAAGAAAGATCTGGTGAAGCTGAACAGTGTTAATATTTGGTTTCCAAAAGATTTTCAGGGTCCAGCGTTGCGATATAGAAATACAGTGAGTTTGTGCTTGAAGATTGGCTTACATTCAGACTGTGATTTTTATAAGGTTGCAGATGATTCAGAGGAAGTTCAGAAGAAGAAGAAGGCTGATAAGAAAAAGCAGAGGAAGTAGATTGATGACAAAGACAAGACAAAGACAGAGGTATGTTAACGTCTAGAAGCTATTGTGTAACAACCCTCAAAATCCGACTAGGACAATCTACTTGGACTTAACTAGACATCCATCCCTAGAGGTTTATTAAGAGAATTGATCTTCTAGCCATTTAAGGCATAGTGATAATTGCCCTCTAGTTCAATGAAATACCATAGATGACTAGCTATCTTAGATTTGCCATAAACAATAACTATGATCGTTCAAGACAATCTCAAGCTATAAATTTGTTCCAATTGAACTTGGTGAAATGACAATGAACCAAAAACTTCATTTCAAGAAATCTAGTTATATAAATAATAATGTAAGACTCACAAGTTGAGATAACCATCAAAAATCCTTACGAAGGTCCAACAATTTAATCATTTAGTTAATTAAAGTAAATTTGGTCACGAAAATAAAATTTCTATCTCAAAATATGTTTATAAGTTCATATGCGCATAAAAGCGTTTAAATCATAATAAGTATATATATATATACATATATGCCTAAAATAAATACAAGATTTATAAATAAATATATGTATGTATATATATATATATATATACACAATATATATATATATATATATATATATATATATATATATATATATATATATATATATATATATATATATATATATATATATATATATATATATATATATATATATATATATATATATATATATATATATATATATATATATATATATATATATATATATATATATATATATATATATATATATATATATATATATATATATATATATATATATATATATATATATATATATATATATATATATATATATATATATATATATATATATATATATATATATATATATATATATATATATATATATATATATATATATATATATATATATATATATATATATATATATATATATATATATATATATATATATATATATATATATATATATATATATATATATATATATATATATATATATATATATATATATATATATATATATATATATATATATATATATATATATATATATATATATATATATATATATATATATATATATATATATATATATATATATATATATATATATATATATATATATATATATATATATATATATATATATATATATATATATATATATATATATATATATATATATATATATATATATATATATATATATATATATATATATATATATATATATATATATATATATATATATATATATATATATATATATATATATATATATATATATATATATATATATATATATATATATATATAGATTATAAATATATCTATGTAATAAACTAAAAACACAAAACATATATACGACACACATATACATGGATAAACTAGAACAAACAACTAACTTACACTACAAATAAATACATATTACTTTTACAAAACAAACACCCACTTAAAATCTATACATACATATACTTACATATACACTTTTATACAAAAAAAAAAAAGAAAAGACCTTCATTGCCCCTTGAGGCCGGCCCCAAACCCCAACACACACACTTACACATTTCAAAACTTACACTCTTCATTCACTCTTGTAACTCACAACTTTTTCACACACTTCACACCTACATCTAATTTTCTCTCAAAAACTCTTCCTTCTCCCTCTTTCTCTTCTCCCCCATACGGCCCAAACATATCAAAAAGGAGGCAAGAAAAATCAATCTAAATTAATTTTAATAATAAGGGTTTAAGCTAGATAAATTAAGGGTCGATTCAAGGTAAGAAAAAGGGTTATTCCAAGCTTAGATTAAGGGTTGTTGGAGCCTCATAGGTCACGATTTTTCTGCCATAAATCCATCATCAAAACCAAGTTCCAGAGGGTATAATCTTCATCCTTTTTACTAGATTTAATCTTGTTCTTTTTTATATTCAAAGGTTTTATCAAAAGTTTATGTTTTCTTCTTGTTTTCTTGGTAATACACACTTGATGAGGGCAAAGTTGATAGGATCTTTCTCCTCATGCATATGCATGTCGAAATCTATGAGAAAGATCCAAGGATTCAACAAGTTTAAGACCCAAAAGTGTTGTTATAGATTAGTAGCTTTTAAAGTAATTTTCCTTTTTATAGATCTATATGTTTTTGTATATTTTGAAGAATATATTTCTGAGATTTTTCATTAAAAAGTGTTTTTATATTGTTGGATGTGAGATCTATGAAAGTTTGTATTGAAAAGTGTTGATTTGAATGCATGCATGTTAGATCTAAGAAAGTTGAATCTTGTTGTTGGATTATGAGATGGATATGGACTTGTATTAAGTGAAAAATATGTTAAAAGAAGTATAATAATCTGGATTTTATGAATATATTACAAGAAATATGAATCTTATATGAATCAAACCAAAACTATGTCCAAAATCTCTAACCGAAAATCACAAGAAAGTTCACAGAATCTGTTTTTGAAAGTGGAGCGTGTAAAAATGGTTTAAAATGGACGAACTGGGTGAAACTCATAAAATATAAAACGAAGCCTTTTGAGTTAACTTTCATCTCCCACTGGAATCAGATTAAAAGACGAAGTAGAACTCAAGTTGTGATTTTTCTACCAAAAATGGTCATTGGTGAGTTGATATAATCAAGAACATTCTGACAGAAATAATCTTCTGTCTTGGAACGGATAAACTGAGCTTGTGAGGGAAGATTCAAGAAAAACTTTCAAAATAAAAGTTGTAGATAAACGAGTTAAGTTTAACCTCCAACTGGAATTACTTAAAAATACTGAACCCAAACAATGTGTCCTAAACTTAAAATAAAATCGTAGAATCTTTATTAAGATCAAAACCCAAAGAACTTTTATAAAACTTTCGAGTATGCAAAACAGTGACTGTTTTGACCATTTCCACTTGGAAAACTATTTAGAGGTAGTAAACATTCTTTATAAATTAAGCCAAAATTCACAAAATAAGTGGACACATATAGATTATTGTATAAAAATCAGGAGGGTCCAAATAATTAGCTTTAACCCCGAATTAGTGGCCAACACCTCATAAATCTGTTGTATAAAAACAGAAAATTTGTAAGTAATCTAATAACTTGTGTAATGGGCTAAGGAGTGGACTAAAGGCCAAAATGGGCCAAACCGGCCCAATTAGTGAACCCAAAAGGACCATAAATCAGTAGGCCCACTTGGCCCAATAAACCATATAGCCCAATAACCAATAAAACCCACTAAGCACATAACCCAAATAAGGTTAAGCCCAATAACTAATTTAAGCCCAAAGCATTTAAAAGCCCATAACACTTAGGCCCAATTGGTGATGGGCCATAACACCTAAGCGAATTTCATAAACCCGAATAATCATAAGACATATTGAAGAGTATGTGAGTAAAAGATAAGCGTAATCGAAGTAACACAAAAAGGATGATTAAGTAGAATGGACATAAGTAATTCTGTTAACCAAACTAAAAAGTGATATCACAAATGCTATTTAATATTAAAATTGGTTACACATCCAATAATGTTTAAGAGAACATAACTTAATATGGTATTCCCATATGATAACCTAAGATGCCAAACGAAACCACAAATGAAGGCAAGTTACCGAAATTCTAACAACTTATAACTTTTCTCTCACGATAAATTTGACAAATGAGAACTTTATAATTTACCATGGATTCTCAACACTTTGAAATGACGTTATGGTATTTTGAAAACTTGATGGTTTGATATGGAAATTTTCGCCGATCATACGGTTTGGGTATTGGACCTCATATGGAATCTTGAAAGTTGTTGAAGTTGGCGATATTGAAATGTTGATGACCGAATGGTTTTGATGTATGATTAATCGATTTATATACTTTTTCTCTCACGATAAATTTGACAAATGAGAACTTTATAATTTACCATGGATTCTCAACACTTTGAAATGACGTTATGGTATTTTGAAAACTTGATGGTTTGATATGGAAATTTTCGCCGATCATACGGTTTGGGTATTGGACCTCATATGGAATCTTGAAAGTTGTTGAAGTTGGCGATATTGAAATGTTGATGACCGAATGGTTTTGATGTATGATTAATCGATTTATATACTTTTTCTCTCACGATAAATTTGACAAATGAGAACTTTATAATTTACCATGGATTCTCAACACTTTGAAATGACGTTATGGTATTTTGAAAACTTGATGGTTTGATATGGAAATTTTCGCCGATCATACGGTTTGGGTATTGGACCTCATATGGAATCTTGAAAGTTGTTGAAGTTGGCGATATTGAAATGTTGATGACCGAATGGTTTTGATGTATGATTAATCGATTTATATACATTTTCTCTCACGATAAATTTGACAAATGAGAACTTTATAATTTACCATGGATTCTCAACACTTTGAAATGACGTTATGGTATTTTGAAAACTTGATGGTTTGATATGGAAATTTTCGCCGATCATACGGTTTGGGTATTGGACCTCATATGGAATCTTGAAAGTTGTTGAAGTTGGCGATATTGAAATGTTGATGACCGAATGGTTTTGATGTATGATTAATCGATTTATATACTTTTCTCTCACGATAAATTTGACAAATGAGAACTTTATAATTTACCATGGATTCTCAACACTTTGAAATGACGTTATGGTATTTTGAAAACTTGATGGTTTGATATGGAAATTTTCGCCGATCATACGGTTTGGGTATTGGACCTCATATGGAATCTTGAAAGTTGTTGAAGTTGGCGATATTGAAATGTTGATGACCGAATGGTTTTGATGTATGATTAATCGATTTATATACTTTTTCTCTCACGATAAATTTGACAAATGAGAACTTTATAATTTACCATGGATTCTCAACACTTTGAAATGACGTTATGGTATTTTGAAAACTTGATGGTTTGATATGGAAATTTTCGCCGATCATACGGTTTGGGTATTGGACCTCATATGGAATCTTGAAAGTTGTTGAAGTTGGCGATATTGAAATGTTGATGACCGAATGGTTTTGATGTATGATTAATCGATTTATATACTTTTTCTCTCACGATAAATTTGACAAATGAGAACTTTATAATTTACCATGGATTCTCAACACTTTGAAATGACGTTATGGTATTTTGAAAACTTGATGGTTTGATATGGAAATTTTCGCCGATCATACGGTTTGGGTATTGGACCTCATATGGAATCTTGAAAGTTGTTGAAGTTGGCGATATTGAAATGTTGATGACCGAATGGTTTTGATGTATGAGCTTGAGTTCTGTCAAACTGTATCACTTCGGTACACTACTATTAACTCCGAAAGGGGAGGCCTGTAGTTAGAGGGTTGCGCAACTAGGAGTCGTCCACTCACCCACTAAAATAGGTAACGGTGGAATGTTGGTTGCCTTTGTGGCCACTTTCATTGCCAGTCCGACCCAAGCGGTGCTCTAATCTACTTTATATTAGGCGGTCGTCTCCATGGCACGATCCCCTTCTTTATTAATTGCACTTGATTGACAGCTTGTGCTATGAAATGAAATATTATGTTGGTTGGGACAGGAAATGGTCTTAGTAGTGGCTCAAGCACAAATTCATCAAATTATGCCTTGGGCTAAATATTATTGATATCATTTATGGTTGGATATTATGGATTGAACATACGGTTTGGGTATTGGACCTCATATGGAATCTTGAAAGTTGTTGAAGTTGGCGATATTGAAATGTTGATGACCGAATGGTTTTGATGTATGATTAATCGATTTATATACTTTTTCTCTCACGATAAATTTGACAAATGAGAACTTTATAATTTACCATGGATTCTCAACACTTTGAAATGACGTTATGGTATTTTGAAAACTTGATGGTTTGATATGGAAATTTTCGCCGATCATACGGTTTGGGTATGTTGATATCTAATAACATGTTTTCTAAGTGTTTAAAATGGTTAGGTAACGAGATTTACTTAAAAACCTATGCACTCACCAACTACGTTTTCGTAGTTGACACTTTTTCTTCATGCTTTTCAGGAATTAGCGTAAGCTTTGAGGAATTATATGCATCATGATTATTTGCATTGCACTTGGGAGTCAAAGATCAAACCTTGTGATGGGCAATGGAATCCGCCTTGATCATTGTAGTATATCATCTCATGTATTTGTTATTTGTTTCGTGGACTCAATATCCAAGTATGGTAGACGTATTGTACTTGGGAATTGGTTCACATGCTTGTACATTGTAAAATTATTTTTATGAAATAAAGCTATGGTGAATGTTATCTATTATCCTTTGTTTTGAATACTCGACTTTCTGTACATCTCATCGTTCCGCCTTAGTTGGGGTGTTACATATTGCCAAGGGGGAGTCTGTAAGTGCACATCTATGTCAATAGCAGTCTAGATTGTTTGGGCTTATATTATTATATGTCTTTGTAATGTGATTGTCATTAATGAACTTAGTATTATGCATAGAATACTAGATTAAGTTGGAGTATTAAATGTGTAATAAATCTGCTAACTGTGAAATGTGACCTCGCATTTCACATAGGGAATACGACTCCGTATTTGCAGGGTCAAACACGAGGCCAATCACATAATGCGACCTCGCATTAGTGACGGGCTGGGCTGGATTTGCGTTTTCGACTCGCTGAAGCCCATGTCAGGTGTTTCCTATAAATACCGAACCCTAACAGAGTTTAGGGTTGAACATTTGTCGAAATTTCGAGCATACTTGTGCAGGTTAAGTCGTCAAAGGTTGTTCCGCTAGCCCGAAGAAGATCTGCGAGGCAACAGGTGATCTAGGGGCTTATTGTTGATCACCAAGTTATAGTGAGGGATTCCGCACCTCAAGATAACTGGAGCAAGCTATTAACGATCCGTACCAGGGGACTTACAGAACTGTCTCTCAGCCATCTGCAAAAAGATACAAACAACAACAAAAGATTAGCAACAACAAATAAAGTCGAACTTTAAAGCTCCTAACATTTTCTAAGCCCTTGAAACCCTTTGTTTCACAAGCTCTGAAAATGTTATCAACTTTAACCATCGACAAATAAGGTTGAACGATAAAATTCTTAACGTTTTCCAAGATAGTGAAACTTATTGTTTCATAATCCTCCAAAACATCACCAATTTTATCGAGACAACATGTCGAAATTAAAACTCGTAATGTTTTCCAAGATAGTGAAACCGTTTGTCTCATAATCCTCCAAAACATTTAGTTTTAATAATCGACAAATTGAACTTTACTAAATTTAACCAAAACCACTTGTTTTTCTTAAATTTTCTAAAGTTCAATTTTATAAGGTAATTCGCACTTTCTAATTTGACTCATTTAAAAAATTTCCCATTTTGAAAATTTTTCGAAGTCCTAGAAAAAGCAAATTCCTTATACACACACATATGGTGACAATACACACATATGGTGTAATATTTGACTTGTTTATACGTGTTTTGTTACATATTTTACTTATTTGAAAATTTTTCCAATTTAAAAATTTTACAAGTCATGAAACACGCAAAGTGTCACAACACGCAAAATGGTGTATTTGACACAGGAACACGCAAGAACACGCAAATGGCTCAAGAGCACGCAAATGCAGTGAGACCCAATCAAAACCTAACCCAGTCAATTTGAACACCCAAAAACTCCTAAATTGGTACAAATAGCATCCTATAGGTCCGATTTATCAGTTTTTAGGTTCCATTTCTCCATCCATAACATGTTTATAGTCCCATTTTGTGATTTTATAACCGAATGAAAAACCCTAAATATTTGGCCATTTAAACACGAAATCTGGATCTAGAAACCTTGTCAATCATATACCTTTGTTCAATAAGTGTTATGGAAGTGTTTCGTGTGTCTTAAACACGTATAGATCAAGTTATGTGAATCGAAGTGTGAATAGTGCTCGGACAGGGAACGCGCAAATGTGGAGGGTTTTATGAGGAACACGTAAATGATTTCAAATTTATCATTAAATGTGTATTGTTATCCTATTTATACCCAATACAACACGCAAACCCTAATCTGACAATGAAACACGCATATCCGGCCCGTTTGACAGAACACGCATATGAGGCCCAACAGAGTAACACGAAAAATAAGCCCACTTGACAATCACGCATATTGAGCCCACTTGGCAAAACACGCATATAATGTCCACTTGGCTAAACACGCATATTACACTTAGCCTAATATTTCGATTCAGGTGAACCTTGACTTTCCAAAAAGTCAACCTTCACGAACTTAATTAACACTTTGAAAATTCACCAAGAATTTTCTCTGAACCCGGTATGATTAACTAAAAGAATTCTTTAGAGAACACGATAAGACAGATACGGAATCTCATTCTGTATCACTATTATCAGTATTTTTCTTGATAAAGTAATTCTTGATAGTTGTCACCACTTAAACAAACTTACAATGTAAAATCATTAAATCAAGACCCGATATGTCATTATTTAATGATTTACAAAGCACCATTGTTAAGTATTTGACAATAACAGACATTGGACACAACAATGCTGTTTAAACTTGTAAATTTGCCCAAAAATATTGAACAAAAATACATAAAAATACAAATATAACAAAAATAAAGACATAAGATTGAATAACACGATAAACAAACTCTTAATCTTCATTTTCATCTCTGTTTGAATTTAAGTGAGTTGTTGGTGTGTAAGTGTACTCTGCTCGACCAACAAGCTTGAGCTTTCTCCATTCCGGACTGGATAGACTCAATTTTCATACACTTAAGAGACCCTTTATCTTAACGGTTGACACACATCTAGTTAAGATAAATAATTCTGCACACTCAAGCAAACTCTTGAGATCCATACAACACATGTATTCATCTCAATGGTAAATAATTGAACTCGAAAACACTTAAACAGATATATAACAGATAACAATCAATAGATTCTCCCAATTAAGATTGGAATCTAAGCAATTATCATGTTAGCTCACACAATAAGTATTTTCTATTCAATTATTCAAAGTAAATTGCAAATCAAAATATCAATCAAATATATCAACTAAGTGACTCTGTTTGAGCAATTTTGACCAAAACCTTAAGTATTAAACCTAATCTTTCGAGCAATTTACATCCAAGGCTTAATCCAAGGTATACCAAACACACTCAAATTAAAGTCTTACACTACACTACATCCTTATCACGACACACGCTTATTCGGTGTTCAATAAGAACGCAGTTGAGTCCCCCTAGAAACCAGATACCCTATTTAGCATTATCTCTCATGCAATAGAACCCTATTATTCACAATATACATGACGGAGCATAAAGTTATAAAATAAATCACATTAATTTTAAACTCAAATTAATCTTATAAATCTTATAATAGTCATGCTTAATACTGTATATCGAACAGGTATTGGTGAGACTAGTTTCTGTGGAACAAATCAGATGTAGCAATTAGGTAAACCTAAAAGCCACAAGTTTTCGTCATGTCTCAACACTAAAGCAGTAACTACTCCCCCTTTAACCATTATTATATTTTTGTGTTGCATTTTATGATATTTAGAGGTTCTTGAGAGACTGTAGCTAAGGGTTTCTCATTCCAGTCAATTGGACTAGCAACTCGAAACGCGATCGATCAAAGGCCTTAGTGTAAAAATCAGCTAAGTTATCATCGGACAACACTTTTTCAAGATGGATCAATTTCTTTTCAGCACAGTCACGAATAAAATGATATCTAATATCAATATGTTTCGCCTTACTATGCTTAACAGGATTATTGGTAATAGAAATAGCAGATTTATTGTCAATTTTGATAGGAGTGTTAGAGAAATTCAAACCGTAGTCACGCATTTGTTGCTGAATCCATAATACATGTGAGCAGCAACTACCAGCGGCCATGTATTTTGCTTCACAGGTAGAATTGGCAACGGATGTTTGCTTTTTGCACTGCCATGACACCAATCTGTCTCCTAAAAATTGACATCCTCTCGAAGTAGATTTTCCATCATAATTTCATCCACCATGTAAATTCTCCCCCTTTAGGATACCATAAACGAAGAGATGGTTGTCCTTTGAGATATCGAAGAATCCTTTTTACTCCTTTCAAGTGTGACTCTTTCGGACAGGATTGAAATCGAGCACACAAGCAAACAGCAAACATGATATTTGGTCTCAATGAAGTAAGATACATCAAGGATCCTATTATTGACCGATATAATGTTGGATCAACATCTTGATCAAGGCTGTTGACAGCTCCCAACAAGTGATTTACTTGTATTGGAGTGCCTATGGGAGAAGCATCATCCATACCAAATTTCTTAAGTATGTCATAGACATATTTGGTTTGATGAATAAAAATTCCTTCCTTTCTCTGCTCAACTTTCAAACCAAGGAAGAAATTCATTTTTCCCATGGTGCTCATTTCAAATTTGCTTTTCATGATTTCTTCAAACTCTTTGCACATATTTTCGTCAGATGCACCAAATATAATGTCATCTACGTAAACTTGTACCAGTAAGAAGTCATCACCTTTCCATTTTGTAAACAATGTGCTATCAATCTGACCTCTTACGAACCCATTTTCCACTAGATGTGTGGATAATGTATCGTACCAGGCTCTGGGTGCTTGATGAAGACCATATAGAGCCTTATCCAATTTATATGCTCTATCAGGGTAGTCAGGATCAGTAAACCCAGGAGGTTGAGACACATAAACCAACTCCTGTACCTTACCATAGAGAAATGCACTCTTTACATCCAATTGGTATACTTTAAAACCTTTAAAGGATGCAAAGGCCAGAAAAAGCCTAATTGCCTCGATTCTAGCTACTGGTGCAAATACTTCGTTGTAATCTAATCCATCTTGTTGTGCAAATCCTTGAACAACAAGCCGAGCCTTGTTCCTAGTAACAATCCCTTTATCATCATTTTTACATCTGAACACCCATCTTGTTCCAAAAGGGTTGATATTAGCAGGCACATCTACCAATTCCCAAACCTTTAATTTTCTGAATTGGTCTAACTCTTCTTGCATGGGATCCACCTAAGACGGTTCTTTTAGTGCCATTTGCATATTCTTGGGTTCCACTTGAGAGATAAAGCAACTGTACTTACATATTTCCAGTATTCTTGTATCTTTGATGCTAGCAAAAAGACTTGTGCTCTCCTGAAGACTGCTTCTAGTTCTAACACCAACGTTAGGATCTCCCAAGATATTTTCTACGGGATGAGCCTTCGTAATGTGTTTTTGCGTGACACGATCAACATCTAGATTTCCTCCCAAATTGGTTGAAATCTCTTCCTCAATTTGAATTGAGGGATGCTCCTATGTCACAACATTTCCAGAAGTAATCCCAGATGAAGGATCTGGACCCATTGGTTCATCATATCTTCTAGAGACAACTTCTTATTCGGAATCCTGTTGTCTTCTTCTATCCTCAGAGATTGCATTAGATATAGGTCCTCCGTAGGATGGTGATGCCAAAACATCATCATCACGGACCACCACAATATCATCTGAATTATGCAACTCTGTCATTGTAGGATTAAAAGAACTGAAAATGTCTTCACAATTGAACATTTTCTCAGGATCTGAATGAATGCCAGGTGAGCAACTTGTAATCTCAACATTGTATGCAATGTCAACCTTACATGTTACTTTGTTATAAGCACGACGATTTGGTGTTCCTGGAACATATCCAAGAAAGTATCCTTCATACGCCTTTTCATCAAACTTTGCTAAGTTTGGATGAACCTTTAGGAAGGTACATGGCACACCAAATGGTTGCAAATGACTCAAATTTGGTTTTCTGTTGTGTAACAGCTCATAACACATTTTGTTAAACCGCTTCACCGTTAGAACCCTGTTGAGTACATAGCAAGCAGTGTTTATAGCTTCACCCCAAAATATGGTGGGGAGTTTAGAGTCAGCCAACATTATTCTTGCAGCCTCAATTAGTGTTCTATTCTTCCGTTCAGCAACACCATTTTGTTGAGGCTCATACGGAGCACTGAATTGCTGCTCAATGCCCTTGCTGAGGCAATAAAACTCCATCATCCTATTCTTGAACTCTGTTCCATTGTCACTATGAATTTTCTTAATTCTCGTGTTATAGACATTTTCCACTTTGGCAAAGAAGTGCACAAGTATTTGATATGTCTCATCCTTCGACTAAGGAAGAACACCCATGAGAATCTTGAAAAATCATCTGTGACAACTAAACATTAATACATTCCTCCGATACTTCTTACATTTACTGGGCCAAATAGGTCCATGTGAAGAAGCTCAAACGGAGTGGCAATAGAATTTAGAGATTTGGACTTGTGATTTATCTTGTGTTGTTTGCCCTTTTTGCATGGAACACATTTATCCTCATTCCCATATCTCTTTAATGGAACACCTTCAACCAACCCATTTTTGGTGATGAAATTCATTTTTCAAAAATGAAGATGAGCCATTTTTCTATGCCAAAGTAAAGAGTCTGATTCAGAGGCTTGAGATAAAAGACACGTAGTCTCAATCTCAGGATTAGAGATACACAATACCATTGCATATAAATCCCTTTTTCTTGGAGCCCTCAAAAGAATCCACTCTTCAGAAATCACATATCCAGGGTTTAGGATAAGTGCTTCCTCCTTGGTGAAGGAACAGGATTCCCTTTGTCACAAATTTGAGACACACTCATTAAATTGTGAATAAACTGTTCAACATAATTCACCTTTTCAAGCTTGATCTTCCCATTTGTGACATCACCAACTCCGGTAATTGAGCCACCCTTGGGACCAGCAAAGCTTACATACGCTCCCACTATTTCAACAAAGTTTGACAGTAATGATTTATCTCCTTTCATATGTCTTGAACAACCACTATCAACATACCATATACTAATGGCCCTTTTTAATAGGTCATGTTGTTCATCAGGAATATTGATCTTTGCCATGAAGTTAACCAGACCATCTATGTCTACATCCGCTGGGACATCAGATGTCTTGACTTCAACTCTGTCGACACACTCCGCACCCTCACTATCACGATTATCAACAACAGACCCCACATTACTTGTCTCCGCCAAAAAGGCATTAGACACAAATGTCTGACCATTGTTTCCTTTTTGATGATGAACCATCAACCCTTTTGAACTTTCATCATGTGTAATCTGATAGTTTCTTTGTTGCCGTGTGTTGGAAGCATTTTGTGCTATTCCACAAACATAAAAGTCCTGATAAGTCACACTAGTCTTATCATCTTTCTTAGGTCTCTGGCAATCCCTAGCAAAGTGTCCAAAGCCCTCGCAATTGTAACACTTTACCTTTGACTTATCAAAGCCAAGCTTGGAACCCACAACCTTTCGCCCTGTTCTTGCCAAGAACCGTTTAACCCGAAGAGTCAACATGGCCATTTGCCATTGCAAGTCAATCTCTTCTAAGTCCAAAGTATCAATTTGTTCGTAGTCTTCATCTATAAGACTAGGATCTTGAACCTTTCCTTGGATAAACTGTTCATACGATGTCACGAATGACGCAAGAATGGATAAGTGACTTTTCGCACATTTGACACTTATAGGCACGGTGAAACTAGAACTGGAGGTATGATACTGACGGTTGCCTTGATTGTCACTCTGACTTGAAACAAGACATATGTTCCCATCAGAGTCGAACGAGATTTTCTGTAAGTCAACATCTTCACTTAGAAAGGCACT
>CM067174.1:30287523-30374412 GCA_034093135.1 Erigeron breviscapus
CAAACTTTTGCTTGTTCCCAAGAACTCTCAAACCATTTGAGTGTTCTTCTGAACAAGCAAACTTTTGCTTGTTCCCAAGAACTCTCAAACCATTTGAGTGTTCTTCTGAACAAGCAAACTTTTGCTTGTTCCCAAGAACTCTCAAACCATTTGAGTGTTCTTCTGAACAAGCAAACTTTTGCTTGTTCCCAAGAACTCTCAAACCATTTGAGTGTTCTTCTGAACAAGCAAACTTTTGCTTGTTCCCAAGAACTCTCAAACCATTTGAGTGTTCTTCTGAACAAGCAAACTTTTGCTTGTTCCCAAGAACTCTCAAACCATTTGAGTGTTCTTCTGAACAAGCAAACTTTTGCTTGTTCCCAAGAACTCTCAAACCATTTGAGTGTTCTTCTGAACAAGCAAACTTTTGCTTGTTCCCAAGAACTCTCAAACCATTTGAGTGTTCTTCTGAACAAGCAAACTTTTGCTTGTTCCCAAGAACTCTCAAACCATTTGAGTGTTCTTCTGAACAAGCAAACTTTTGCTTGTTCCCAAGAACTCTCAAACCATTTGAGTGTTCTTCTGAACAAGCAAACTTTTGCTTGTTCCCAAGAACTCTCAAACCATTTGAGTGTTCTTCTGAACAAGCAAACTTTTGCTTGTTCCCAAGAACTCTCAAACCATTTGAGTGTTCTTCTGAACAAGCAAACTTTTGCTTGTTCCCAAGAACTCTCAAACCATTTGAGTGTTCTTCTGAACAAGCAAACTTTTGCTTGTTCCCAAGAACTCTCAAACCATTTGAGTGTTCTTCTGAACAAGCAAACTTTTGCTTGTTCCCAAGAACTCTCAAACCATTTGAGTGTTCTTCTGAACAAGCAAACTTTTGCTTGTTCCCAAGAACTCTCAAACCATTTGAGTGTTCTTCTGAACAAGCAAACTTTTGCTTGTTCCCAAGAACTCTCAAACCATTTGAGTGTTCTTCTGAACAAGCAAACTTTTGCTTGTTCCCAAGAACTCTCAAACCATTTGAGTGTTCTTCTGAACAAGCAAACTTTTGCTTGTTCCCAAGAACTCTCAAACCATTTGAGTGTTCTTCTGAACAAGCAAACTTTTGCTTGTTCCCAAGAACTCTCAAACCATTTGAGTGTTCTTCTGAACAAGCAAACTTTTGCTTGTTCCCAAGAACTCTCAAACCATTTGAGTGTTCTTCTGAACAAGCAAACTTTTGCTTGTTCCCAAGAACTCTCAAACCATTTGAGTGTTCTTCTGAACAAGCAAACTTTTGCTTGTTCCCAAGAACTCTCAAACCATTTGAGTGTTCTTCTGAACAAGCAAACTTTTGCTTGTTCCCAAGAACTCTCAAACCATTTGAGTGTTCTTCTGAACAAGCAAACTTTTGCTTGTTCCCAAGAACTCTCAAACCATTTGAGTGTTCTTCTGAACAAGCAAACTTTTGCTTGTTCCCAAGAACTCTCAAACCATTTGAGTGTTCTTCTGAACAAGCAAACTTTTGCTTGTTCCCAAGAACTCTCAAACCATTTGAGTGTTCTTCTGAACAAGCAAACTTTTGCTTGTTCCCAAGAACTCTCAAACCATTTGAGTGTTCTTCTGAACAAGCAAACTTTTGCTTGTTCCCAAGAACTCTCAAACCATTTGAGTGTTCTTCTGAACAAGCAAACTTTTGCTTGTTCCCAAGAACTCTCAAACCATTTGAGTGTTCTTCTGAAGATTTGTCCAGAAATAATTGAAGACTAGTGAGCATTTACTTGTACAGGTAATCTGGAGCATTCTCCAGATTAGCTCACTGAAGACTTCACCCCAGTCCAGATCTACTCTACTGAAGACATTCTGACTGAAGTCAAAGACTGAAGTCTGAAGGAAGAAGACTTAACAAATGGCGGAGTCCACTGGAAAGTCTTACCAGATCTGCACACTGGAGGATTGTTAGTGTTCTAGATCCTGCAAGTCTGAACACTAATATCGAGGTTTGACTTATGCCTTTAACACACTTTCCAAAGAACAATCCACTTGTTCTTTAACAAAGTATACGTGTGTTAAGGTGGTTGGATAATAGGATACACTTGCACTTGATGTGACTTTATCCTTATTCTTATCTAATACATTTAATGTTCTTGTCGGATCATTAAATGTATGCCAACCATATTTGTACGGCACAAATTCACTGGTGAATTTGTTGCCTATAAATACTAAGTCATTTCCTTAAGAAAAATACTTTTAAGCATTCCTTTTGCATTTAAGTGAACTTGTCCAAATACTCTCGATCTTAAACAGGGATACTTCACAACTTTAAGTATCTCGATCCCAAAGAGTTATTTGACAACATAGATCATATTGTAATCATAGGTTGTTAGGATACTCACTTAATTGTGTTATCTTGATTCCGCAACAACCTTGTATTTTATTTAAACATCAATAAATGAAATACCCATGAAACATACATAATGGTCCACTTTATTTGTTTATTGCTTTAAGTCTTGTATTACTTTGTTTATATATCTTGCATCTTTATTTACAAGTAATACTAGTCCATATCTAGTGATTATTAGACTTGTTGTATTTTACACTTTCTATTGGTTAACCATCTCGTTTATTAAGGGACTCACATTTGGTATCAGAGTAGAAGGCTAATCATTGCCTAGATCTGTTCTTGATGGCTAACCAAGAAAATACACAAGGTTTTAGTCTTGGTCCGATCCTAATGTAAATATGCATGATCAAAATGAACCACAAAACGTTAATAACACTAATCCTCCACCTCCTCCTCCTACTCCTGCTTCTCCACACGTGCATGTGCACTACTCGAATAATCCTGTTCCTAAATTCAGTGGGAACAGTGATGAATTTGGTACGTGGAAAGCTAGGATGGTTTTGCATGTCACTGGTATTGAGAGGAACATGATGAAGATCTTAAATGAAGGTCCATATGTACCTACATCACTGCTTCTCCACACGTGCATGTGCACTACTCGAATAATCCTGTTCCTAAATTCAGTGGGAACAGTGATGAATTTGGTACGTGGAAAGCTAGGATGGTTTTGCATGTCACTGGTATTGAGAGGAACATGATGAAGATCTTAAACGAAGGTCCTTATGTACCTACATCACCTCTCAATCCACTTCTTGATCCTTCTGGATCTAGAAGGGAAGGGAAAAGAGGGAGGAACATTGGTCAGAAGAGGAGAGGAGATTGGTGAATCTTGACACCCTCCTTAAAAACATGATCCTCGAGGCCGTTCCAGAAACCCTAATTCCCACACTAGTTCTTTTTCCTAGTGCCAAAACCATGTGGGATGAGCTACTTAACCAACATGAAGGAGGAGATGACACCATTGTCACCAGAAAGGTCTCTTTAAACAAGAGGTATGAGTCATTTTTTGCTCAACCTAACGAGTCTCTCACTGGTACTTACACCAGATTTATGAGTATCATAAACCAATTGAGAGGTGTTGGGGTTGAGAAGGACAAGGATATACTTCTGGAGAAATTTTGTGACATTCTGCCCACCAAATGGTCTCACATGATACTTGTTTTACGACAAGGTAAAACTCTGCACACACACACTCTCTCAACTCTATATGGAGCCTTCAGGTACACTGAAGAAAATCAAGCTCAGAGAGTGGTTGCAGAACAAGATGCTTTTAACCATGCCTCCAGTACTCCTAAAGTGATTAGTTATTCTGAACCACCAAGTACAGCACTGATATCTTCTGAGAATGTATTTTCTATGAAGAAGATGGTGTCTGAACTTATGGATTCTGGAGAGTCCAGTCAAATCTCTCCAGACTGTTGTGATGAAACTGAAGATGATGACCTTATTGCAATGATTGCTAAAACGTTTAACCGTTTCAAAGCAAGAGCAAATAAGCCATCTGGACAATTTGCATCCAATTCTTCCACTGACAAGACCAATTTGACATGCTTTAAGTGTGGCAAAAAGGGTCATTTCATGAAAGAGTGCAGGTCCAACCAGTTTGCATCCAAGCCTGGTCCATTCTCCTCTAATAATAAGCCTGATGATAGCTATAAATTGAAATATAAAAAGCTTAAGGCCCAAATTGCTCTCATGGCACAACAAATGGAAACAAATAATAAGTGCATGATTGCTACAACTGAAGAGAAGTGGGTTCCTTCTGATGACTCATCTGTTGATGAAGAAGAAGAAAGAGATTGCTGTTACATGGCTCTGGAAGTTGATGAGCACCTGGTGAAGGAAGATGTCACATCTGGACGATGGGTGGACATTGTTATTAAAAAGGTTAGTGATTATGATAATGCAACTGACCAAGAACTAAAACTGGACATTGCTGAAGCTTTAAATTCTGATTTGATTTTTGTAGAAACTGTTAGATCTGATTGTGTAAATGGTCTAGAAACAGATTCTTCTGAAATAAATGTTTTAAAATCAAAATTAAAAGAGCTTCAAGACATTGAACTGGCATTTCAAGCCCAGGTTCTGGTAACTGAACAATTGATTCAAGAAAAGCAAGATCTTGAGATCATTCTAGAGAAAGAAAAACTGGTAATAAAGTCATGGCTAGAAACTAAAAAGCCATATGATGCTTCAGTTAAACAATTTCCTGCTCAAAAACGTGCATATTTAGATGGAAATACTAATGTTGCATCATTAATACCAGTAATCGATCGATTACCAGAGGTGTTAAGGCCCACAACTGTTTATGATATGCCTGAAACACCCAAGACCAATTTAGACCCAGTTCAATCCCCAGAGGTTAAGACTGGAGCTGTCCAGATGACTGCTCCAGTTAAAAAGGTGAAGCAGAATAGACCTTTACCTCAGACCAAACCCTTACCAAAGCCTTTGACTGGAAAGGCTAAGGTATCATCTGAAGAAAATATTTTGTCCAGGATAGAGAGCCAGATTCAAATTCTGACTCGTCAATCACAAAGTTTTAATGCAAGATTAAACTTTCTTGAGGGTACTTCATCTGGCCCTAGACAAAATACAAAACCTTTTTCAAAGAAAGACAAATTTATTTCTCCAGTTGAGAAAAATGAAAAGGTTTTAAAACCATCAACCCAAGTGGTCTTCTCTTCTAAGACCACTATTGAACAAAGTGAACTAGACTAGATTGCCCCAGGGACCTATAAGGGAGGGTCCAGTGAACCCATCAGTCGATGGGTTCCCAAATATAACTGATCAATATCTGGTGTATGTGTAGGGCGATCGAAAGAAGCTTATCTGGTATCTTGACAGTGCTGCTGGCAGGACGATGACCGGATGTAAGACCCTACTGGAGGAGTTCACCATTTCAGATGGACCCTCCATCACGTTTGGAAATGATGGTTGTGGAAAGACTGAGGGATATGGTGTTCTGAACAATGGACAAGTCAAGTTCAGACGAGTTGCATTTGTGAATGGTTTGAAATATAACTTGATCAGTGTAAGTCAACTGTGTGACGATGGCTATCAAGTCTTATTCAATGTTGCTCAGGGCATCGTATTCAACAAGGACTAGAAGGTAGTGTTGATTGCTCCCAGAAAAGGGAATGTGTACGTGATGGATATGGAAAGCTCTCCTTTAGAGCAGTGTTTCTATACTCAAGCTGATGAAGACACAAACTGGTTATGGCACAAAAGGTTATCCCATTTAAACTTCAAAAACATTAACAAGTTGTCCAGAAAACAACTTGCAGATGGGATACCTTCAGTCTCCTTCAAAAAGGAAAGACCATGTCCAGGATGTGAGATGGGTAAGCAAAAGCGTACCAGTTTCAAGACCAGACAGAATTTCAGCATTACTGAACCTCTTCACATGCTTCATATGGACCTTTTTGGTCCAGTGAACGTTCAGACTCGTGCTGGTAAAAGATACACCCTGGTGATCATAGATGAGTTCTCCAGATATTGTTGGGTGATCTTTCTGAGGTCCAAAAGTGAAGCTGCTACTGAAATCATCAGTCTTATCAAGCAAATTGAGCTCAAGTACAGTCGAAAAGTGTGTCAGTTAAGAAGTGACAATGGAATAGAATTCCAGAATGCAACTCTGGAGTCATTCTGTACTGACACTGGCATCTCCCAGAACTTCTCTTCAGCCCGCTCTCCAGAGCAAAATGGAGTTGTGGAAAGGAAAAATCGAACGCTGATAGAAGCTGCCAGGAGTATGCTTGTTGAATCTGGACTGTCTACCAGTTTCTGGGCGGAAGCAATTGCAACTGCTTGCCACACCCAGAATCGATCAGTGTACATTAAAAGACACAAAAAGACAGCCTATGAAGTCTTAAGAAATAGAAAACCAAACATTGGTTATTTTCACGTTTTTGGATGTCCAGTTTACATCCTGAACGACTCCAGTCAGCTAGGCAAATTTGATGCCAAAGCTGATGAAGGGTATTTCTTAGGCTATTCAGCCATTCGCAAGGCCTTCAGAGTCTACAACAAGAGACTGGAGAAGGTCCATGAGTCAATTCATGTAACATTTGATGAATCAAATGCATCAATCAACAAGAAGCTAGTCCCTGTTACTCCCCCAGTAACACCAATTGTCTTTTGTGAATCTGATCCTATAAACGACAAATTTGAAGATTCACCAGACACAGTTTCCAGTCATCCTGATCTGGAACCTGTTCAGAAAAAGAAACTCTCCAGTAGTACTCCATTCTATCCCTCTATTATTTTCAAACTACCCTCTGAAATTAATATTGGTTCAGATGTGCGTACTACTCCAGTATCAGTGTCAGTTGAGAATTTACCAGAAATGTCTTCTGGTGAAGAATTTCATACTAAACCAGTACTTCAGGAAATGCCTTCAAATGAAGAATTTCATGATGCAAATCGTGATTTAAATGACTCAGATGAAGATACTGAAGTAATTTGGCAAGACCCTCCTCCAGAATCAACTCCAGAGGAGACTCAACTGAATTCTTGCACTGATATTGTTGTCAGTAACAATCCTGGTCAGTACTCCAGATGGACAAAAGCTCACCCTATTGATCAGATCTTAGGTGACTCCAGTCGTGGTGTTCAGACCAGAAGAGCCTCCAGTAATCAATGCTTATACGTCAGTTTTCTATCTTTGATAGAACCTAAGAAGATTGACGAGGCTCTGGAAGATCCAAACTGGGTGACTGCTATGCAAGAAGAGCTTCACCAGTTTGAAAGGAACAAAGTATGGTATCTGGTTCCTTTCCCAGTTGGAAAGAAAGAACCAACTGGAACAAGATGGGTCTTCAGAAACAAAGTAGATGAAGATGGCCACGTAATAAGAAACAAGGCCAGACTGGTAGCACAAGGCTACTGCCAGTCAGATGTCGACTTTGATGAATCTTTTGCTCCAGTGGCTAGACTTGAAGCGATCAGAATTTTCTTAGCATTCGCTGCTAATCACCAGTTCAAGGTCTACCAGATGGATGTAAAGAGTGCTTTCTTGAATGGGAAGCTTGAAGAAGAAGTTTACGTCAGACAACCTCCAGGTTTCGTTGATGACAAGCATCCACATTGGGTATATCGTCTGGACAAAGCGCTATATGGCCTCAGACAAGCCCCACGTGCCTGGTATGATACTCTGACTAAACATTTGTTGAAAAATGGTTTTAAACGAGGTGCAATTGACAATACCTTATTCATTCTCCATGAGAAAGGTAATCTGTTACTGGTACAAATTTATGTTGATGATATTATTTTTGGGTCTATTGATGAAAACATGTGCAAGAAATTTTCTAAAATCATGTCCACTGAATATGAAATGAGTTTGATGGGTGAATTAACATATTTTCTTGGACTCCAGATTAAGCAAAACAAAGATGGAATTTTTATTAATCAGGAAAAATATGTTAGAGATCTTTTAAAGAAATTCGATATGAATTCTTCACCATCTAAACCAACTCCAATTTCTGCACCACTGACACTGGACTCGGATCCAGATGGCAAACCAGTGAACACCACTGTCTATAGAGGCATGGTTGGTTCACTGATGTATTTAACGGCCAGTAGACCAGATATTATGTTTTCAACATGTTTATGTGCCAGATATCAGTCTAATCCAAAGGAATCTCATATGCTCGCTGTAAAGCGCATACTGAAATACCTTAAAGGTGTCCCCAGTCTAGGTCTTTGGTACCCCAAAGGCTCTGGAATGGATCTAATGGGTTATTCAGATTCAGATCATGCAGGTTGCAAGATAGATAGGAAATCCACAACTGGTGGATGTCATTTCCTAGGTGGCAAACTGGTCAGTTGGACCAGTAAGAAGCAAACTTCAGTTTCATTATCCACTGCTGAAGCTGAATACGTGTCTGCAGCCAGTTGTTGTGCTCAGATACTCTGGATGAAGAACCAGTTGCTTGATTATGGTATTAAATACTCAAAAACTCCAATCTTTTGTGATAATACCAGTGCCATCGCTATCTCCAACAATCCAGTCATGCACTCCAGAACCAAACACATCGATCTAAGGTACCATTTCATCGCGATCATATTATGAAAAACAACATTGAACTCCATTTTATTCCCACTGACAAACAACTCGCTGACATTTTTACTAAACCACTGGATGTAAAAATTTTTGAATATCTTGTTGGTGAGTTGGGAATGTTAAACCCTTAAATCTGGAACCTTGGTATTGAACGCCATTGTGTACTACTAAGGATCTTTGATTTAAAGATTCAAAAATTTATTTCTGGATCAACATTCCAGGGAAGACTTGAAAAATATTTTCTCTTAAAAATGTTTAAGTTCAGGGGGAATTAACTTTCTCACTGGACAAATTCTTCAGAAAATATTACTGGTGCTTTGTAAATATGTCCCTCTCACTGGTAACTGGACAGGTTGAAGTGCGTGTTTGAGTTGACTCATGTCTTCTTGTAAATGTGTCCCTCTCATTTGTCTGTATTAGTTGACGTGCAAGTTTGAGGTTTCCAGTCTTTCAAATATGGTTTTCACTGGTACTTTATGTTAGAAATCCAAAAATGGTGTTAAAATGTAATTATTTTAACAATGGAAGGAGTATTAGTGAAAGTTAGTCAAGTGGCAACAGTAGTTTGCCCCTAAAGCCAAACCCGTGACACGTTTTGGTCAAGCAACGCGTTTTTCAGTCAACAATTTCTCTCTCTTCACGTGTGATACTTTCTCAACAATACAATCCAGACGGAAACTGATCACTTTAACAAAGCTATACACCTTTTCTCACCCACTTGATCACATGTTTTCTTATGTCTCTCACAAAAAAAATTGCACTTCAAAAAAATTTTCTCTTTCACTCTCAAAAATTCAATCTTCCTTTTGGCTTGCACACTCGATATTCTCAAACAAAAATTACATTTTAACACAAAATGATTCTCAACAGATTAAACACTCAACCTACTCAAACAAGCACAACAACCGATCAAGTTCCAAGTCTTGAAGAACGAAAATGTGCTATATGCCTTGGATGCCGAGCTCAGTGCTCGGCAAATGGGGTGTTCAAAACAAAGTTCTTCACAAATTTCACACAATGGATGGGTAAGAGATAAAAATGATTTGGAAAAGACTTGAACAATGTTTTTGAAATTTTGGTCTATTTGCCGAGATATAAGCTCGGCAAATGAGGTGTTCGGGTCGAGAATCGGTTAAGTGTAGGACAAATGGTCAATTTGTAGAGAATAGAGCTCTGCAAATGGGGTTTTGGAGAAATTTTGTCTAAGTATGACTCGAGTTGTAAAGAGTGCCGAGATATTATCTCTACAAATGAGGTTTTGATGAAAATTTGGTTAAGGAATGCTCGAATTGGGGATTTGTAGAGCAATTAGCTCGGCTTTTGAGTGATTCGACTGAAAAATACTAAGTGTTGCACGAGTTGTATTGAGTGCCG
Organism: Erigeron breviscapus; assembly: GCA_034093135.1. Taxonomy (NCBI): domain Eukaryota; kingdom Viridiplantae; phylum Streptophyta; class Magnoliopsida; order Asterales; family Asteraceae; genus Erigeron; species Erigeron breviscapus. Next base: position 30,297,330 of record CM067174.1, read on the forward strand.
AGCTGGGAGCTCGGCAAATGGGTGTTTTGGAGTGACTTGGTTACAAGGTGTTTTGGTTGATCGGTTAGCTCTGCAAACACGGGTTCGGGTGATCAGGTAAGTCGGCAAATGCGAGTTTTATGATTGGTTAGCTCGGCAAATTCGAGTACGAGATACGTGTGACTGGTTTGGCCGAGAGTTAACTCGGCAAACACGAGAAATGAACTTCTGCTCGCACACGATCAAGAATTTATCTCGGCAAACAACAGGTTAGTGGCTGGAAAAACTACAACAACAATCACGGTGGTTGGAAAAATAACCACCTCACCGGAAACACTCAAAACACAATATTTCCTTTAATCCTTCGAATTGAACCTCAAAACTACCACCAAAATACTCCAAATCAAACCGCGAACAAACCCTGGGTGAAATAAATCTGAAATCAAGTTCGCCGGAAAACTCAACAACCTCGCCGGAAAACGTAACCGACACCAAAAATCAATCAATTGAAAATCTGAAACTATCTCCTTGTTCAGAATCACACCGCGAACAAAACCTCGTAAATTTCTGCTTGATTTGATCAACAACGAAGACGAATTTGAGGAGAGAAGTTATGAACTTTTTGTTGTTTATTTTTCTTTTTCTGCCTTTTTTTTTTTTTTTTTTTTTTTTTTTTTTTTTTTTTTTTTTTTTTTTTTTTTTTTTTTTTTTTTTTTTTTTTTTTTTTTTTTTTTTTTTTTTTTTTTTTTTTTTTTTTTTTTTTTTTTTTTTTTTTTTTTTTTTTTTTTTTTTTTTTTTTTTTTTTTTTTTTTTTTTTTTTTTTTTTTTTTTTTTTTTTTTTTTTTTTTTTTTTTTTTTTTTTTTTTTTTTTTTTTTTTTTTTTTTTTTTTTTTTTTTTTTTTTTTTTTTTTTTTTTTTTTTTTTTTTTTTTTTTTTTTTTTTTTTTTTTTTTTTTTTTTTTTTTTTTTTTTTTTTTTTTTTTTTTTTTTTTTTTTTTTTTTTTTTTTTTTTTTTTTTTTTTTTTTTTTTTTTTTTTTTTTTTTTTTTTTTTTTTTTTTTTTTTTTTTTTTTTTTTTTTTTTTTTTTTTTTTTTTTTTTTTTTTTTTTTTTTTTTTTTTTTTTTTTTTTTTTTTTTTTTTTTTTTTTTTTTTTTTTTTTTTTTTTTTTTTTTTTTTTTTTTTTTTTTTTTTTTTTTTTTTTTTTTTTTTTTTTTTTTTTTTTTTTTTTTTTTTTTTTTTTTTTTTTTTTTTTTTTTTTTTTTTTTTTTTTTTTTTTTTTTTTTTTTTTTTTTTTTTTTTTTTTTTTTTTTTTTTTTTTTTTTTTTTTTTTTTTTTTTTTTTTTTTTTTTTTTTTTTTTTTTTTTTTTTTTTTTTTTTTTTTTTTTTTTTTTTTTTTTTTTTTTTTTTTTTTTTTTTTTTTTTTTTTTTTTTTTTTTTTTTTTTTTTTTTTTTTTTTTTTTTTTTTTTTTTTTTTTTTTTTTTTTTTTTTTTTTTTTTTTTTTTTTTTTTTTTTTTTTTTTTTTTTTTTTTTTTTTTTTTTTTTTTTTTTTTTTTTTTTTTTTTTTTTTTTTTTTTTTTTTTTTTTTTTTTTTTTTTTTTTTTTTTTTTTTTTTTTTTTTTTTTTTTTTTTTTTTTTTTTTTTTTTTTTTTTTTTTTTTTTTTTTTTTTTTTTTTTTTTTTTTTTTTTTTTTTTTTTTAATTTCACGTGTTCTGCTACAGTAGCAGAAAGTGAGAAAAGAAAATTAGACACTTTTTGACTTTTTCAACTTTAAAAACTGAAAGTATCATTTGCCGAGCTCAAGAAACTGATCTAAAATATGAAATTTAAAACCAGATTCAGCAAAATGAACACTTATCCACACTAAATCAATGATCAGAATCACTAATCTGCCTCGAATTCAGCAAAAACAGCAATTTTCAGAATCAAATTAAGCTCAAAAACTCTAAAATTCGAACAAAATCGGTTATGGAAATGTTTGTGGATCGTTCGGATACACCGATTATGCTCTGATACCAATTGTTAGATATAGAATTGAGCTTAATTGAGGTTTAATGGTGGAATGTGTGTGTTTAAGTGTGTGAGGAGGGAGGTTGAAGATGATAGGGAGGAGAGAGAGAATAAGTCAAATGTGTGTTAATTATGTTCAAGAGCTAGTTACAAATGAGAAGGCAAGGGGTTTATATATGCCTAATTACAATTATCACTTTGACCCCTTGCACTTTATCAACAATATAAAATGTAACTTTATTTACAATTTAACACCACTAAATTGTATTTCTAACACTTTACTGGAGTGTCCCTCCAGTGTACCATCAGTACATACTTCACTGGACTAATCCACCAGTGATACTGGACGGTCTTGTCAACCTCCAGATGCACTGAATAATGTCATAATATTTTCAAAATACTTGATCTTTGTATGTGCCACGTAAGCAAACTTTTTCAAAGATATTTATCTTATAAATCCTATGTGGCATGGATATTTTTCAAAACTAATGATGGTCTTTTTACTTTGGGAACACAAAAAGTACAAATTTGCTTGTTTTTGTGGGCGGTGAACCATCAACCATTTATGGGTGATGTGATACAATTAAATGCGGATCTCAAAACACGATCAAAAATGTTATTTGATAAATTCAAATTGAACGTTTGAAATCCACATTATCTCTCCTATATATACCCACTTTCACTTTCAATTTCATTTACTTCGAACATTTACTCCCAAATCTTCAAATTCCTTCATTCAATTTCTTCATTCAATTTCATTCTTAAATTTCTCATATTAACTGCTATTCATTAAATTCTTCATAAACCTTAAATATTCAATTTCATCTTCTTCTATATATCAAATGGCTCCTAGACAATCAAATTCACCAAGAAATCTACTATCCGCTGAATATGCTCCAGCGGCTGATGTAGTTAGAGCACCTCATATCAACCTTGAAGCTAGGGCTTTAAGGATGAATATGAATAACTGGATGGCAAAACTCACGCTATCCAGTGTCCATGATCCACAATCCATAATTGGGAGATTAAACACCTTTTTTCTCTCATGTCCACTGTATGGTGCCCTAACTTTAAATCCAGAAAAGATGTATCACGATTATCTTTGTGAATTCTGGTATACAGCCGAATACAATGAGGCAAATTCCTGTATTGCCTATTCTCTTGAGCAAGGGACCAGACCCTTGAATATGTCTGTACATTCTCTCAGAATGGCTCTTCAGTTAAATTATCTGGATGAGAATGAGCTGGCAATACCACTCCCTTCTGGTATTAACTTCAGGGAGGTATGCAGATTAATGGGGCATACAGAGATAGTTGATGAAAATGGTCAGTTGTTGAGGAAAGGGACCATTTATATGAGTAGACTGACGGACTCGTGGAGATACTTCTTCACACACATCGTCGAGTGTCTTGGAGGCAGTTCTGGAGGATTGGATCAAATCAATCAAACACACCTCCAGATTGCCTATTGCTTATGGTTTGGGCTAAGGGTTGATTTCGCCCAGATATTCTTTGATGATCTGGTGGAACGTATAAAGGCAAAGGGGAGAAAGCCATTCGTGCCATATATTCGCTTTCTTTCTCTTATATTCAAAAATGCCCTTGGAGCCCAGTATGACTTTGAAACTACTCATTTTTCAATGAGTGAGTATATGAGAGACCTGGCAAATTTAAGGTCCAGAGATGGAGAGGTAGATATTCCTCCAGCAATGCTGACACTTCAAAGAATTGAAGAGAATGTGGCACCAGTAAGGGTACAAGTTGTTGATGTACCTACTGGTAGTGAAGATGTTCAGATTGTTGAAATGGTACAACCAATTAGTCAAGTGGCTCCAGAAAGTTCAAGTCAAGCAACTGTTGAACTTTCCAGACGACCAAGATCTCATAGGCGTCTGATGAGGGGAGGAGTCCAGGTAAACCCATTAACCCATCCTGGTGATATTATGAATATTGATGGGTCTCCCATCTTTGAAGAGGAAAATATTGATCCTTCTGTACAATCTGAACAGAGAGTGGACACTGAAGTCCAGGCTGTTGTACGAGAAGAGGCTGTTGAAGTTGTTCAGACTGAAGAACAAGCTTCTGGTGAGCAAGAGGCTTCACTGGATTTAAATGTGGAAGCTGGTGAACAGATAGATGTGGTTGGTGCTTCTTTTTGGGACGAGGCTGACTCTCCTATTTCTGGAGGTCAGAATTTGGATGTTAATATGGATTTTTGGGCGAAGATGTACAGTTTGAAACTTCACCAGAAATGCCACCTCCTCCACCAGAAACCGAAACACCTCAACCAGAAATACCACTTCCTACACCAGATATGCCACCACCAGAACCTTCAATGCCACCACCACCATCAATTCCTCAATCAACTCCATACTTCACACCATTCATTCAACCAACACAAACTCAATCACCAGTACACCCAACCGAACCAAGTGTGCCAGTCTCTAATATTGAAACTGAAGAGGACTGGGCACAAGTACCATTGATGACCAGAGTGACTTCTCGCCTGGAACAACCCAGTGGTCTCTCCACTTCTTCTTCCACCGAGGTCCAAGGCCTTCTTAGTAGGGTGGCGGACCTGGAGAGATCACTCCAGTCATCTTCCCAGGTCATTTCTGACTTTAAATCAATGTTGTCAAATAATATAGCGTCAGAAATGAACCTTTTTGCTGGGAATGAAAAGATGGTGTTTGATAAGTTAGATGAACTGGTACTGGCCACGAATGTTAATTCTCAAAATATAAAGGTGGCAGTACAAGGGTTGGAAGGAAAGATTGTGAATTCTGTTGAGACTGCAGTGGAGAATAAGGTTGTACAACCACTGGCAGGTCTTAAAGATGAGGTTGAGAAGATTGTTACAAGAGTTGGTGCTCTGGAAAGCAGGCCTACATTTGACCAGACTGATCTGGTCAACACCCTCAGTAATGAAGTTGTTAGAAAGGTCAGGGGTGATATGCTGAAAGAGATATCTGATGAAATATCTGGATCAATCCTTAGATCATTTCAGGAGGTTATGTTGCCAGAAGTTGTAAAGATGGTTGAAGTTGAGCTGCCCAAGGACTTACCAGAATCAATTGAAAGTATTAAAAGGGAAGTCCAGGCACTCAAAACTGGTATGGCTGCTTCATTGCCAGAACAAGGAAGAACCTTTGGTTCCCTTGATAGACATATGATGGAAGAGTTATGGAATGATCTGAAGTCAAGGACTAGAGATCATTCCAAGGGGGAAAAACGTTCAGTTCCATCTACTGGTGAACAAGAAGGGTTAATAAGGAGAAAGAGAGAAGTTGCCAGAGCAGTCGCTACTGAAAGCGTCGTGCAACAGAGACAAGTGACTGGTACTGATGCCAGTGCACGTATGGTTGAAAGAACACAAGAAGCTACTGGTACTGAAGCCAGTGAGCCCCAGTTCGAAAGCTTCCCAGACATTCCTACTACACTGAAGGCTGTGAAAGGAAAAGAAAAGATGGTGTCTGGTGAAGAACAAGAACAAGTTGTTGAAGATGTTGACAATGAGACTTCCAGGAAGTTGCAACAACAGTGTATCATGATAGAAATCTTCAAAGATAATCAAAGAAATGAACTGCTGGCCCATCATAGGGATATGGCTACAATGGGTACTCTGGACTCCTACAACGCTGGCAGGTTAGGCGTAAACATTGAAGTTTATAAAAGGATGAAGGAGGATCCCAGAGTTCAACAATGTCTTGATGCACTGGACGATGTCCATATACGCTCGTTCTATGCTGAAGAAGAGCAGGTATATGACTCGTTGATTTATGGTGTAACCATTCCAGAGTTGATCAGACAGAGAAAGGAGGAGCTGGTAAGCCTCCAGAAAAAGATCAGAAAAAATGCTGGTGCTCTGGAATTGGAATACAGAAAGAGGATAACTGGTCTACCCAAGCTAACAGCCAAGCAACTGAAAGCTATCAAAGATGGTGATCTGAGCACCTTTATTCCTCTGGATACCACTCATAGAATCAATAGACAAGAATACCAGTCCACTGAAGGACAGCAGAGTGGTGTATCCAGGGATACTGAAGAGATGATCCAGTTGGCAAAGCAAAGGGCTAAATATGATGAAATGATGACGTTCAGGGCCAATGCAAGAAAGATTATTAATGCTGAAATCACACTGGCTGAACATCATCAAGGTATGACCAGGTTTAATGTGAAGTTGACCAGAGAGGGTAACTTTACAGATGAGAGGAAGGATACTTCAGTCCAAGCATTTGGATGGACTGAACTAAAGGAGATTGGATTAACTTTCAAAGGTAAGACTGATCTCTCTCCAGATGAGAAAGCTTTTATGAAAAGAATTGAGAAAATCTGGAAGAGAATTCAAGAAATGGAAGCTGTGTTGGGTCTGAGACCACCAGTGTCTGTTCCATTATCATCTCCTAAGAGGAAGGCCACTGAAGATGCACCAGGGCATTCATCAAGAAGAAGGGCCTGAATCTTTTACCATTGTACTTGTTGTAATTATTTGTTTATGAAAGTTGTAATTATTTTCCTTTTTGATGAAAGTAATAATAGTTGCAAGTTTTTATATTTACAAGTAGAATGACCAGATTTAGTCTAAGTTAGAACTTAAAAGATGAAACTGAAAACACTCATGATCTATAAAGTGTTTTCCAGTAACTTAGATTAGACTTAAATCGACCAAGTGTTTTCCAGACATACAAATTTGTATATCTATAAGTCTGAAAAATACTTGCATTATTTCTAAACAAATAGGGGGAATTTGTTAGGTCCAGATTTAGTCCAGACTTACTGGACTGGCTCCAGACTGGACTACTGGAACCTTATTTAGGTTTGTTAAGAAACTTGTTTTGCTGGTCTCGCTCCAGACCCGACTACTGGAGCCTCACTGAAGATCTGACCAGAAAACATATTCTACTGGACCTACTCCAGACTTGGAATCTGGAGTCCCTCTGAAGATTTGTCCAGAAATAATTGAAGACTAGTGAGCATTTACTTGTACAGGTAATCTGGAGCATTCTCCAGATTAGCTCACTGAAGACTTCACCCCAGTCCAGATCTACTCTACTGAAGACATTCTGACTGAAGTCAAAGACTGAAGTCTGAAGGAAGAAGACTTAACAAATGGCGGAGTCCACTGGAAAGTCTTACCAGATCTGCACACTGGAGGATTGTTAGTGTTCTAGATCCTGCAAGTCTGAACACTAATATCGAGGTTTGACTTATGCCTTTAACACACTTTCCAAAGAACAATCCACTTGTTCTTTAACAAAGTATACGTGTGTTAAGGTGGTTGGATAATAGGATACACTTGCACTTGATGTGACTTTATCCTTATTCTTATCTAATACATTTAATGTTCTTGTCGGATCATTAAATGTATGCCAACCATATTTGTACGGCACAAATTCACTGGTGAATTTGTTGCCTATAAATACTAAGTCATTTCCTTAAGAAAAATACTTTTAAGCATTCCTTTTGCATTTAAGTGAACTTGTCCAAATACTCTCGATCTTAAACAGGGATACTTCACAACTTTAAGTATCTCGATCCCAAAGAGTTATTTGACAAACATAGATCATATTGTAATCATAGGTTGTTAGGATACTCACTTAATTGTGTTATCTTGATTCCGCAACAACCTTGTATTTTATTTAAACATCAATAAATGAAATACCCATGAAACATACATAATGGTCCACTTTATTTGTTTATTGCTTTAAGTCTTGTATTACTTTGTTTATATATCTTGCATCTTTATTTACAAGTAATACTAGTCCATATCTAGTGATTATTAGACTTGTTGTATTTTACACTTTCTATTGGTTAACCATCTCGTTTATTAAGGGACTCACATAATATATTAACAAAACATTACTTAATTGTTAATATCACATACATATCATATCATAACACATTAGGATCATCATATTCCTAATTGTGCCTAACTTTACTTTCTTTTCTTTCTTTCTTTCTTTCATTACTTTGCATCTTTGCCTAGACATAGGCTAAGTGACTTATGCCACTTACATAGGGATGTGGGGTTTGTGTGCAGGCGGTCGTAGACCACACATGGAGTCCTCACACCCGACATGATGGGTAAACTATAAGGTGGTCCATCGGCGTCGTTAAGGAATTGACGATGTCATTTCCAACTGAATAAACCGTTTATGCCTTTACGCAATGGTGGTTAGTTACTCCACCCGGAATACTCAAACATAACTATGCCACGGGAGGTATCATGATTCCCAACCACGTACACACTAGCTTCGAGGAACTAGCATGGGTTAAGCTTAACACAAACTTTGCTTATGCTCAAGACTTCTTTATTATATCTGATTAGGCTACACTTTCACCTAAACAAATCACATACATCTTTCTTTACCTTAGGGACCTTAAACGTGCACGTGACATGGCAATCCTATTCATATGTCTAGTGACTAGGTGTTCAAGCCATGCAAACATTCATATAACATAATCAAATCATCATTTCATATCATAAGTACATCATCAAATCTTTGCATCATGCATAAACTTACCATACATCGTTAATGGTAGTCATCGTACCCCATATCAACCTCCCATAAGTACCCATAAACTTACTTACATGCTTTCATAATCATTTGGAAAGTTTACTTATAAAACCATGTTTTGTTGTACCATCACGTGACAAAAGATGTTATCTTACCTCGTAGAAGCGCACACAAACGATAACTAAGGTTACCGTGCAAAGCAAGCATTCCGAACTACCTATAACAAACATAGGACAAATTAACGAGTATAAACGAGGCTAAACTGGCCTACAGTCTATATACGTATCGCATACCCTTAATTACTACCATTCCAGATAATAGTCTCTTTTTGACTATTACCCCGGGTAAGTAGTCTCCTTTTTGTCTACTTTGAGACTATTATCCCAGGTAAGTAGTCTCCTTTTGACTACTTTCAACTTTTGTAGACTACTTTACTAATACCCCAGGGAAGTAGTCTTCGGTTGTCAACTTTCAGACTATTACCCTTGGTAAGTAGTCTCTTTTGTCGACTTCCATACTATTACCCTAGGTAAGTAGTCTATTTCCGTCTACTTTTCCAAAAACGGGTTTTACACCAGAAAAACGACTCTTTAAGATTTAACTAATGGTTTGAAACCATCAATTGTTCCAGGAATGAAATGTTAACAAAGGAAGATCATTAGGCCACATCAAACAACCCTTTTAACAACAAAACTCGACCATTTAACCGCAAATGATTACCAACAACCCAATCCATTCTTCAAACCCTAAATACATTGGGTATAGGACCCACTTAATGATTGCATATCATCAGTTGTTCCAGATCATCAAGAGAATACAATAACAGTTCACTAGTTTACCCGAAAACCTCAATAATCGATGATGAAACGTAATCAAATCAGTCCCAACCCTTAAGATCCGAATTGAATAGGTAAAAACCATTAAATTGACTTAACAAATGATCAATAGATCATGTCTTACCTGTAAGGAAGATTATTGGATCGAAAGCTATGGAAAATTACCACCGAAAAGCCTTGAAATTGAATGGAATGCAAAGAGAGGCACTAGGGTTTTGAGAAAGAGTTCTTTTGTTATGAAATCTGATTATGGGGGTATTAGGTCACGTAATTGACCCTAAAACCTGTTGTAACACTTTTCTAACTTTACCACTTAAGCCCTTGAACTTTCTCACAACTCTAAATATCACCTAAAACTAGTTTAATGCTTACGGGAACACTTACCGACACTTTAGACTTGTCTTAAACATCTTTGGCATCTTAAACACACTACCATATACATCGTTAAGGCATTAAAGCCTCTCACATATAGCACATCAAACACATAATTCAATTAAGCCACATAAACTTGACGGAACCTAACGTTAACTAACTGAATAGTCAACAAGTCAAACACGAAAAGTTTGGGATGTTACAATTACCTCCCACTTAAGAGGATTCCGTCCTCGGAATCTCATCAGAAATGAACAAATGAGGATACTTATCTTTCATCATCCACTCGGTCTCCCAAGTTAAACTTTCACCATGGTTATGCTTTCATTTGATCAACACAAGGTCAATCACCTTCCGGCGAAGTTTCTTTTGCTTCCTTCCAAGTATCGCTACCGGTTCATCAACCATTCTCTTCTTAGGATCAATACTCACATCTTCAATAGGAATAACACTAGACTCTTCCGCCAAGCATTTCCTCAAATAAGAAACATGAAATGTGTTGTGAATTCCATCCAACTCTGGAGGTAACTCCAACTGATAAGCTAGATACTTGATACGCTTCAATATCTTGAAAGGTCCAATGAAACGTGGACTTAGCTTTCCTTTCTTTCCAAAATGTATGACACCTTTCCATGGAGAAACTTTCAGCATCACCATGTCACCAACTTTAAACTCAACCGGTCTTCTTTTCTTGTCAGCATAAGCTTTCTGACGTTCTCTAGCTACACGAAGGGCTTCTTTAGCAATGTTGACTTTATCAGTTGTGATTTGGATAATTTCGGGTCCCGTAAACTGCTTCTCACCGGGCTCCAACCAACAACTTGGAGTCCGACATCTCCTTCCATAGAGCATTTCAAACGGTGTCATACCTATACTTGTGTGATAGTTGTTATTATAAGTAAACTCAATCAATCGCAAATGATCATCCCATGCACCACCATACTCCAAAACACAAGCCCTTAACATATCTTCCAAGTTTTGAATCATTCTCTCACTTTGCCCATCAGTTTGAGGATGATAAGTAGTGCTCAAGTTTACTCTAGTACCTAACTTTCGTTGAAGACTCTTCCAAAAGCTAGATACTTGATACGCTTCAATATCTTGAAAGGTCCAATGAAACGTGGACTTAGCTTTTCTTTCTTTCCAAAATGTATGACACCTATTATGGGGGTATTAGGTCACGTAATTGACCCTAAAACTTGTTGTAACACTTTTCTAACTTTACCACTTAAGCCCTTGAACTTTCTCACAACTCTAAATATCACCTAAAACTAGTTTAATGCTTACGGGGACACTTACCGACACTTTAAACTTGTCTTAAACATCTTTGGCATCTTAAACACACTACCATATACATCGTTAAGGCATTAAAGCCTCTCACATATAGCACATCAAACACATAATTCAATTAAGCCACATAAACTTGACGGAACCTAACGTTAACTAACTGAATAGTCAACAAGTCAAACACGAAAAGTTTGGGATGTTACAATTACCTCCCACTTAAGAGGATTCCGTCCTCGGAATCTCATCAGAAATGAACAAATGAGGATACTTATCTTTCATCATCCACTCGGTCTCCCAAGTTAAACTTTCACCATGGTTATGCTTTCATTTGATCAACACAAGGTCAATCACCTTCCGGCGAAGTTTCTTTTGCTTCCTTCCAAGTATCGCTACCGGTTCATCAACCATTCTCTTCTTAGGATCAATACTCACATCTTCAATAGGAATAACACTAGACTCTTCCGCCAAGCATTTCCTCAAATAAGAAACATGAAATGTGTTGTGAATTCCATCCAACTCTGGAGGTAACTCCAACTGATAAGCTAGATACTTGATACGCTTCAATATCTTGAAAGGTCCAATGAAACGTGGACTTAGCTTTCCTTTCTTTCCAAAATGTATGACACCTTTCCATGGAGAAACTTTCAGCATCACCATGTCACCAACTTTAAACTCAACCGGTCTTCTTTTCTTGTCAGCATAAGCTTTCTGACGTTCTCTAGCTACACGAAGGGCTTCTTTAGCAATGTTGACTTTATCAGTTGTGATTTGGATAATTTCGGGTCCCGTAAACTGCTTCTCACCGGGCTCCAACCAACAACTTGGAGTCCGACATCTCCTTCCATAGAGCATTTCAAACGGTGTCATACCTATACTTGTGTGATAGTTGTTATTATAAGTAAACTCAATCAATCGCAAATGATCATCCCATGCACCACCATACTCCAAAACACAAGCCCTTAACATATCTTCCAAGTTTTGAATCATTCTCTCACTTTGCCCATCAGTTTGAGGATGATAAGTAGTGCTCAAGTTTACTCTAGTACCTAACTTTCGTTGAAGACTCTTCCAAAAGCTAGATACATACCTTGTGTCTCAATCTGACATTATAGACAATGGAACTCCATGCTTTGAGCAATCGCTTTTATGTAAAGTTGCGCCATCTTGGTCAACGGTACATCTTGACGTATCGATATGAAATGAGCACTTTTTGTCAATCTATCCACAATAACCCATACCATATCATTACCACTTGGTGTCCTAGGTAGCTTAGTCACAAAATCCATAGTTATATGGTCCCATTTCCATTCCGGAATCTCCAACTGCTGCAACTTTCCATATGGCTTTTTGTGATCAGCTTTGACACGAGCACAAGTCAAACATCTTTCAACGAAATGTGCAACTTCTCCCTTAATATCCGGCCACCAATAAAGAGGCTTCAAATCTGCATACATCTTTGTAGCACCGGGGTGAACTGAATATCTTGACCTATGAGCTTCTTCAAGAATCAACTCTCGGTTACCATCAAGCAATGGTACCCAAATTCGGCCTTTATAGGTCTGAAATCCACGACTATTCATCTCCATATCAAGACGCTTCTTCTTACCAATACCTTCTTTGTAAACATTTTCTTCCAAAAGAGCCTTAGCTTGGGCTTCCTTGATGCGTTCAAGTAACCCAGACTTGGCTTGGACAACCATACTCATCAATCTACAATTCGACTCAATGCATCAACAACTACATTAGCTTTACCGGGATGATACTTGATTTCACAATCATAATCTTTCGAAAGTTCCATCCATCTTCGTTGTCTTACATTCATGTCTTTCTGAGTGAAAACATATTGCAAACTTTTATGATCAGTGTATAATGTATACTAAGTGCTATATAAGTAGTGTCTCCATAGCTTCAAAGCAAACACCACAAAAGCTAACTCTAGATCATGAGTCGGGTACTTCTTTTCATGAGGCTTCAACTGACGTGAAGCATAGGCAATGACTTTGTCCCTTTGCATAAGAACACAACCCATACCTGAAATAGAAGCATCACTGTAGACAACTAAATCCTCGGTACCTTCGGGTAAGGCGAGGATAGGAGCTTCATACAACTTTTTCTTTAACGTTTGGAAGGCTTTTTCTTGTGCTTCCGTACATACGAACCTCACTCCTTTCTTTGTCAATTCAGTCATAGGTTTTGCTATACAAGAGAAATCTTGCATAAACCTTTGATAATAGCCCGCTAAACCAAGAAAACTTTTTATCTCCGTGGGCGACTTTGGCTGTTCCCATTTGGAGACAGCTTCAATCTTTGCAGGATCAACTTTAATACCTTCAGAAGAGATGACATGCCCGAGAAATTGAACTTCTAGAAGCCAGAATTCACACTTTGAGAACTTTGCATATAACTTTTTTCCATAAAAACTGCAAGAACGGCTCTTAAGTGCTCACGGTGCTCAGCTTCAGACTTAGAGTATATAAGAATATCGTCAATGAAGACAATCACAAAATGATCTAAGAATGGGCGACATAACCGATTCATTAAATCCATAAAAGCGGCAGGAGCATTTGTCAACCCAAATGGCATGACAAGAAGCTCATAGTGCCCATATCGTGTACGAAAAGCTTTCTTGGCCACATCTTCCTTTTTGACTTTTAATTGATGATAGCCGGACCGCAAATCAATCTTTGAGAAGTAAGAAGCACCATGGAGCTGATCAAAGAGATCATTAATACGCAGGAGAGGATACTTATTCTTAACCGTTCGCTTATTAAGCTCACGGTAGTCTATGCACATACGCATAGAACCATCTTTCTTTTTGACAAAGAGAACAGGAGCTCCCCAAGGCGAGGAACTAACGTATGAAACCTTTATCAAGTAGCTCCTGGAGCTAAGACATTAGCTCTTTCATTTCTTTAGCAGCCAAATGATATGGTGCCTTTGCAACAGGAGTAGCACCAGGTATAGAATCAATCTGAAATATGACCTCACGGTCACGAGGAATACTGGGAAGATCATCAAGAAAATCAGAGACCACATCAACATTAGAAACAGAAGGTTTCTCTTTTCGTGTATCAATAACATAAGCAAGGAAGTGGTTCTTATTCTGTCGTATGCATTTAAGAGCTTTCATCATATTAATGATCTTTAAGCTCCCTTTCTTCTTATCTCCATAAACTGATATAATTTTACCATCCGGAGTGGTGAAACGCACGATCTTTTTGGAACATAGAATAGTAGCATCATTTTGAGACAACCAGTCCATGCCAATCACTACATCAAACCCGACAAGAGTAGTAGGCAATAACTGGACCAGAAAGGAACGACCATCTATCTCAATTGAGCAATCATCATAACCCTCTTGAATATCACTAATAGTACCGTTAGTAATTTCAACTTCTATAGAACAATCTAGGGGAGTAGTAACTTTACCGAGCTTAGGGCAAATAATGTAGAAACGAAAGACCTATTTGCACTCGAATCAAAAAGAACAAAAGCAAGCTTTGAATTAACAAGAAAGGTATTGCTTACTACCTCATCATTATCTTTGGCAGCATCGATTGTCATTTAAAGAGCTCGAACGTTTGGCTTTGGTATGGCATTCTTCTTTCCATCATCCTTTCCCTGCGGGCAATCCTTGATGAAATGACCGCTTGACGTCGGTAACACTTGGGTTTGTCCTTGCATTCTAAAGTAGGGTGACCCGTACCACTACAAGTATCGCACCTACTAGTCTTATCAGAATATGGACCAATATGAGCCAGCTTGCAACCAGAACATCGATGATTCAGCTTCCTATCAACCTTGAACTTCTTACTCCCATCTGGAACTTCCGTATTCTTCCTTTTATACTCAAACTTTGTTTCGTCAACTTTTACAAACTCTTTCCCAACTTGAACCACTATAACTTCCACCACATACATGACATCTCATACCTCTTTTTCCTTTATGGTCCTTATCTCTAACCCAATGGGTTGGATTAAATTCAGCAAATTTCATCTCTCAAAATACTTCACTTCCAATCATAACTCTTCGCATATATCGCATAGTAAGGCGTAGTGGATAAATTTCATTGGCAACACGTCGCACAATTCGATTGTACAAGTTTGTCAAATTCTGACCCGGGAATTTGAACATTACCTTAGGAGATCGTCTATCGTAGCAACAAGTACATTTATCGACGGAGGAGGCGAGAAATCGAGGAATAAGGCAAACCGACAAAATAATATATATCAATAGAAAATACATATTAAGCCTTAATCCTACTCTCACACTCAACCCATCCCATCCTAAAGGCATTTCATCATAAAGCTAAAGCATTTCTACTTAAGCCTATCAATTTTCTTACGGTTAAATCCAAATCCGATGGCTTTGTTCAGTCTTTGGTTCACTTAAACCATTGCTCTGATACCACCATGTAACACCCGTCATTTTAAAACCTGGATTTTCAAAAAACTTAAAAACTGCCCCATCCGTAAACGGATGGTACCTTTCAAAAAATGGTGTTACCAAGTGCTTCATCAAAACAATATAAATGAAATCCAAGTTATGGCACCAACATAAATGCCATCATTATTACAAGTATCATAAATCATAATCAATGTAGCCAAAATAAAAGGCTAGGGTGAAGTCTAAGTATTTAGGACACTAATGCTATCTTCTTTATTTTTCTACCCATCTCACTGAGCTAATCCTTTCTCTAGCTCAAGCTTGCTTATCCTGAAAGCACGACATTTTCAACAGGTCAAGTGTTAGCTTAAAAAGCTAAGTAAGATAACATGAGTTTGAAAACATTTGCCAATTCATAATATATTAACAAAACATTACTTAATTGTTAATATCACATACATATCATAACATAACACATTAGGATCACCATATTCCTAATTGTGCCTAACTTTACTTTCTTTTCTTTCTTTCTTTACTTTGTATCTTTTCCTAGACATAGGCTAAATGACTTATGCCACTTACATAGGGATGTGGGGTTTGTGTGCAGGCGGTCGTAGACCATACATGGAGTCCTCACACCCGACATGATGGGTAAACCATAAGGTGGTCCATCGGCATCGTTAAGGAATTGACGATGTCATTTGCATCTGAATAAACCGTTTATGCCTTTACGCAATTGTGGTTAGTTACTCCACCCGGAATACTCAAACATAACTATGCCACGGGAGGTATCATGATTCCCAACCACGTACACACTAGCTCTGAGGAACTAGCGTGGGATAAGCTTAACACAAACTTTGCTTAGGCTACACTTTCACCTAAATTAATCACATACATCTTTCTTTACTTTAGGGCGCTTAAACGTGCATGTGACATGGCAATGCTATTCACATGTCTAGTGACTAGGTGTTCAAGCCATGCAAACATTCATATAACATAATCAAATCATCATTTCATATCATAAGTACATCATCATACCTTTGCATCATGCATAAACTTACCATACATCGTTAATGGTAGTCATCGTATCCCATATCAGCCTCCCTATGTATCCATAAACTTACTTACATGCATTCACAATCATTTGGAAAGTTTACTTATAAAACCACGTTTTGGTGTACCAGCAGGTGACCAAAGATGTTATCTTACCTCATAGAAGCGCACACAAACGATAACTAAGGTTACCGTGCAAAGCAAGCATTCCCGACTACCTATAACAAACATAGGACGAATTAACGAGTATAAAAGAGGCTAAACTGGCCTACAGTCTATATACGTGTCGCATACCCTTAATTACTATCATTCCAGATAATAGTCTCTTTTGAACTATTATCCCGGGTAAGTAGTCTTCTTTTTGTCTACTTCGAGACTATTATCCCAGGTAAGTAGTCTCCTTTTGACTAGTTTCAACTTTTGTAGACTACTTTACTAATACCCCAGGGAAGTAGTCTTCGGTTGTCAACTTTCAGACTATTACTCTAGGTAAGTAGTCTTTTTTGTTGACTTCCAAACTATTACCCTAGGTAAGTAGTCTCTTTCCGTCTACTTTTCCAAAAATGGGTTTTACACCAGAAAAACAACTCTTTAAGATCTAACTGATGGTTTGAAACCATCAATTGTTCTAGGAATGAAATGTTAACAAAGGAAGATCATTAGGTCACATCAAACAACCCTTTTAACAACAAAACTCGACCATTTAACCGCAAATGATTACCAACAACCCAATCCTTTCATCAAACCCTAAATACAATGGGTATAGGACCCAATTAATGATTGCATATCATCAATTGTTCCATATCATCAAGAGAATACAATAACAATTCACTAGTTTACCCGAAAACCTCAATAATCGATAATGAAACGTAATCAAATCAGTCCAAACCCTTAAGATCCGAATTGAATAGGTAAAAAACATTAAAATGACTTAACAAATGATAAATTGATCATGTCTTACCTGTAAGGAAGATTATTGGATTGAAAGCTATGGAAAATCACCACCGAAAAGCCTTGAAATCGAATGGAATGCAAAGAGAGGCACTAGGGTTTTGAGAAAGAGTTCTTTTGTAATAAAATCTGATTATGGGGGTATTAGGTCACGTAATTGACCCTAAAACTTGTTGTAACACTTTTCTAACTTTACCACTTAAGCCCTTGAACTTTCTCACAACTCTAAATATCACCTAAAACTCATTTAATGCTTACGGGAACACTTACCGACACTTTAGACTTGTCTTAAACATCTTTGGCAACTTCAACACACTACCATATACATCATTGAGGCATTAAAGCCTCTCACATATAGCACATTAAACACATAATTCAATTAAGCCACATAAACTTGACGGAACCTAACGTTAACTAACGGAATAGTCAACAAGTCAAACACGAAAAGTTTGGGATGTTACATGAAACGGGAAGGTTTTTGGTTGTTCAGACCTGCCCAGCGGAGCTGGAGATGTCATCCCAGCGGCGCCGGGACCTCTTGGACAGCTTCCGTATTTACTTTTCACCTCCTTAACGACATCGTCCATTCCCGAAACAGGTTGTCCAAATCGATTCCAACGCATCATACCTATTCTTAACTGAAAACACTAAAAAAAGTGAAAGAAAAATAAAAGAAGAACAAAAACAAAGACAAAAAACGATTAGTAACTTCAAGATCAAACGAAACAAACTTAAACTTAAACAATCTAATCTTAATAACTAAAAACTATACAATAAAAATATTTTTAGATTTTTAAATTTTAAAGGAAATGAAAATACTAGTAAACTAATGATATAAAAAAACTTGAGCTTAATTGATGGTTTAATGGTGGATTTAGGTATTTGTGTGTGAAAGTAGTGTGTGTGGAGGGAGGTTGAAGATGATGGAGAGGAGAGAGAAAATATCTTAAGTGTGTGTTTTTTATGCAAGGCTTAATTACAAGGTTAATGAAAATTACATGGGGAAGGAGTATTTATACTCCAATCTCTATTATAACTAATACTCCTTCCACTATTGAATATTTATAATTTAACACCATATTTATATTTCTAACAATCTCCCCCTTGGTGTTGAATTGTAAATGTTGCATCATCTTCGGTCTTTAAATAACATGATGAGCCCATTTGTTGAAAATCTTCAATGTTGAATGGACTTTGAAGCTTTCTCATTGTCTTCAACGTCTTGTATCAAACTTGACTTTGAATCTTCTCAACAAACAAATATTCTTGACGATGACTTTCTACAACTTGATCTTCTCTTGCAACAAAGAATACTTTGGAAGCATCTTTGAAATCTTTGTAGCTTTAGAGCTTTCACAATCTTAAACTTTTGAATGTTGATTTCAACTTGATGTTGCTTGGAGAAGTAACTTGAATCTTTGAGTAGCATGCGGAAGCTTGGTTTTGACTTTGAATTCTTTGAATTCTTTTGGAAGTGCGGAAGCTTGGTTATCTTTAAATTCTCTTGGCAATGCGGAAGCTTGGTTTTGGAATGTGGAAAATTGATTTGACTTTAAAACTTCAATTTTTGGTCTAACTTGTCTCTGAATCAACAAATATCATGGAGCATTTTATCCTTGAATTCTTGATCTAACTTGTCTTTGATCAAACAATTTTGCTCCCCCTCAAACAAACATCTATCTTGGAGCATTTCTATCAAATAAACGAATTATCTTCAAATTTCTTTCTCCCCCTCAAACAAACAATCATTTCGGAGCATATTTAACAATTCATGAGTTTACTCTTGCTCCCCCTCAAATGATAAATCTTTGGATCTTAACAATCCAAGTATCTATCAAAAGAACAATCTTCATTCAATCTCGAACTTTTCTAATCATCAAACAAATGGTTAATTATTCAATAAATCTTTCAAATATCGACCATGTACATCATCTTGAATATACTCGATCTCGAATCAATCTTTTAACTTTCTCAAAATAATCTCTCAACTTAGCACGATAATTATTCACTCTCTTCACCTAAACTAACTATCCTTTGAACATCCAAACACAACAATCATCCTCGAACAAATTCTACCTAAAACCTTGAATTCTATCTATCAATCATTTAATCATTTCTCCCCCTTATGATGAATATGTGAAACGTGTTCATCATACAATAATGATTGATAGCATAAACGGTAGATAACAACAAACAACAAGCAAACAAATTAACCCAACCCAATTCCCAATGAACCTATTGGTGAACTAGAATGTGAGGTTGCGTTTTTGGAAAAATATTTTAATAGGGTGTTTGTGTTCTTTGTGTTTGTGTGAAGAGAAATGAAATCCAGATAAAAATGATCCGTTGACACAACCAAAAATCGAAAGGATTAATGGTGTGGCCTAAAAATACGATTACTATTTTTAGGGCTTCCCATTATCATCGAGAAATGCACAAAGCTTATCTCTAAATGGTTCGGTCTATGGCTTTTCAACCGATAGATTGCTTTAAAGAATGTAATTCATGGTCAGTGTCACAAATGCGTTCGATAACCATGTCTTACTATCCTCAAAGACTTTTGGGAAATAAATCCGAGGTCACATAGACTTCTTGTTAACTCAACAAATTCATAAAATGAAAATATGAGACCTACGTTCAATGTTGGAAATGATGTTAGCATTGGTAGGATTTCCATTCGATCATCGTGGAATATCAAAAATATGATATCACTACGAATGTTCCGGCAATATCACAAAGATATGCGATGTCACAAAGACATATAAAGACTCTATGTGTCCTAGTCAAATGAAAGAATATTTCAAGTACGCTCTAGACTCGATAGTGATCAAATGAAGTCGGGGACCGGAGCAGAGTGTCTCCCTTTTTCAATATCAACATCTTCCAAATGAAGAGTCAATAGAAATGTGAAAAATCTCCGTGAGAATAAACAAGCATTTGTTAAGAAATACTTGAGTGGTTAGGAAAAGATGTGCATTGCTTCACAGGGTCCATGAAGTCTTCTTCAATATCGAGAAATCAACAAATGAAATCCGATAGGAACGTGTTGACCCGGCGTTTTGAGAATTTTGGGGAGGGCTTTTATTTCTTTTAGCCCTTTCTCACATCACATTTTTCACCTTAACCTCTCACTTTTCGACTACTCTCTCATGTCCTATTTGCACAAATATCATCACCATGCTCATAAATCCTCAAAATCTAGAATTGGGATTTTAACTCCGGGGTTAGATCTCATCGACGATGACAAGATCATGGAGTATTTATGAGTGGCCTAAACTCTCGTGTGCAAATCTAACACCGAACTTCTTTGTATTTGATCAAAAATGGTTTGAAAATCTTCCAAAGTGTTTTAAAATGAAAAATGAGTTTGAACACTTGGAAGTTTTGGTTTTATAAACAAACTCCCCCTAAATATATGCATGATATGAACAACGTTTTTGCATATAAAGGGTGAGTTAAGAGTTTGAAAGTTGCTCACAAACATTAAAAATGAGACTACAAAGGCAGTACACAAAGGCGTTCGATGCCTTGCATCTCATCCTAATACTATGTGAGAAACTTAAAACCAAGGTAAATAAAAATTGATGAAAATGGAAAATCTTTTTGGATTTTTCTAAAATAAGAAAATAACAAAAACGGTTTTAGCACGGGTTATACACTGAAGTGTGCATAAGCCACTTTTCATCAAATCACTTGGAAATCACTTTTGGAACCCATTTGAGATTGGGTCCAATGGTTTTTGAATTCTTGAAAGTCCAAATGTAAGTTTCATCGATTTGATGAATGGATGTTGCATTCCACGGAGAACTAAAACCCGGTGGTTTAGTTGAAAAGAGTTTTCGTGGAAGCAACGGTGAAAAATCATTTTTGTTCTTAGAAAGAGAAGCAATCTTTTGAGATTGATTTGAAAAATGATTTTTCGAAACAAAATCATTCACTTTTTGCACAACTGCTTTTGCAGGTTTTGGTGCAAGATCAAAAAGCTCAGAAAATGAATATTTGAATGATTTTAACTCAGTTGACTTATCTTTTGAAATCGGTTTCCATTTTGTTTTTGTCAACTGAGATTTAGCTTGAGAAATATGTTTAGAATTATCCTCAAAGGATAGAAAAGACACACAAGAAGTTGTTCCATCAAAAAATAGGTTTCTTAGAGTACTTCTTACCCTTTTGCAAGGAGTAATTAGTAAACTGAGACACCTTTCTTTCAAAAGGTTTTGAAGATTTACCCGTGTAAATCCTCTTTGAAACATCAACTTTTGGTGTGGATGAATTAGGTTTTGGAAAACTTTTGGACACCTCAGTCTTGTCACAAACACAATCAAAATCAGTCTGAGTTGAGGACTCGGTAGTCTCAACACATTCATGAAATTTATCATCACAGCCAGTTTGTACAGAAGAATTCACAGTCATAGGACGTGTTGACAATTCAGTCTCAAGGTCGAAGATTCTTTTTGTCAAAAATGTTTCATTTGACTGAAGTTGCAAACACTTGTCTTCAAGACACTTGATTTGAGCACAAAAATTTGTTCTTTCTTCTTCAACTTTGCTCTCAAAAATGATGGACTTGTTTTGCAACTCAAGATTAAGTTTAGAAATACTTTGTTGCAAGACAAGTTCTTTCGATTGATTGTCCAAAATGTTTTTATTGAGCTCTTTGGAAGAATTGTCCAACTCATTTGTTAATTTGAAAATCTTTGATTGCAAATGATCATTTTCTTTTTGAAGACTTTCCTTGTTGGACAAAATGAGATCATTTGCAGATTTGAGTTGGTCAACTTCAGATTAAAGACTTGCCATGTTAGTCAAACTGAGATCATTAACAAAGTAGAGTTTTTTGTTTTCAGATTTGAGTTGATCATTAACAGATTTAAGACTCTCATGTTCCTTCCGAAGATCTCTGTAATTCTCGAAATATTCCGTAAACTTTTGTAGCATTTGAATAACACAAGCATGACCTCGAACACATGAACACTCTCGACTTTCACGAAGATGATACGACTCTGTGCTTGGTTTATACTTGAACGTGATAGGCATTTTGAAATTAATTTTGATGACAGCCCAATAAAAGAAAAAAAATCAAGACAAGAACCTAATAATTTTAGCCCAATACGAATTAGTCCAAAACAAGTTTCAGCCCAAAAGATATTTAAGACCAACAAAAATGACTAGCCCGGTTAAAGAAAACATGTAAGCCCAAAAAAAAAATTTGATTTTCTATTTGTAAAGAACGCCGAGCTCAGATCTCGGCAAATGGACCAATAAAATTTGAAAATTTTAATTTTCTGCACACTAAAAGATTATTGATCAAAAATGATTTTGAATCAATTTTCTGGAAAATTTTGATTTGACAATTTCAATTTCAACTAAGTGCCGAGCTTAATTCTCTGCAAATGATATAAAGAAACTTGAGCTTAATTGAAGGTTTAATGGTGGATTTAGGTATTTGTGTGTGAAAGTAGTGTGTGTGGAGGGAGGTTGAAGATGATGGAGAGGAGAGAGAAAATATCTTAAGTGTGTGTTTTTTATGCAAGGCTTAATTACAAGGTTAATGAAAATTACATATGGAAGGAGTTTTTATACTCTAATCTCTATTATAACTAATACTCTTTCCACTATTGAATATTTACAATTTAACACCATATTTATATTTCTAACAACTAACTAGACTAAAAGAAAACTAACCCTAAAATGATTTAACCTAAAAACATAAAATTAACTACCTCGTGCCGAAACACAAAGTAGGTTCGAACTACACTACTAAACTAAGAATGCGACGCGTCCCCGGCAGCGGCGCCAAAAACCTTTGATGTGTTTTTTATTTTGAGAAACAAAAATGATTTTTAATTAAAAATTAACACTAGTTTTAAATTTATAAAAATGTTGTACAAGTAAATACCTCAAATTAAACACATACTAACGGGAAGAGAACCCGATCGAATGTAGCTAGTGTTGTGGTAAGTACAGGATCGTTCGCAGGGACGCTTGCACTACCTAGTCTAATATAATGTGTAATTCTAGCGGTTGGGGGTTGTCACGATTTCCTATTTAAACTACTGAAATGAAAGTAAAATAGAAGACGCAATCGCTTGGTTTAGCGAGAAGCTTCTTTTAATCTAGTAAATAAAATTGAAAAGCAAAAACAATAAAAAAAAACAAATACTTGTTTGACATCTCCGATCACATGATACGACAAATACTACCCTATTTACTGCTAGTCTGTTGGTAAACTTATTCACGGCTCAGATTCTCGTTAGATTCACTTTGCCTATGTAAACAGTGCTGTCGCTAGACTCACACTACTTTTTAAACAAATTCTCGTTAGATTCATTGTTTAAGCAATATTAACCTAAGTTTGTGTTACAGATTTGTCTTTTAAGCCATGATCAGATAATAATTCCCTCTGATGACCATAGTGCACGTTTCCATGTCACTAGATCACGTCTGACATTGTTAAGCTTCATGTTCAACTTATTCTAATTATTATGGTTCTGGATCCGTCCGTTAGAACTGAATCACCTTTTACATCTAATTAAAGACTGATTAGTGTTTTCCATCTTTATGTATTAGTCCTAGTGTATGATTATAGACCGATCATCAGAATTAAACTAACACATGCATATATAGAACCTATAACAATATGAAGAACTCATTAACCATGGATCTACGACATACAGTAATCACTAACCAACAGATCTAACAAGTAAAATAAGATAAATAAAAGTCTACATGATCACATCAATCCAAACAAGTATTCAGCCTACTAGGCTGACATTATTAAAGGAATAACAAAGTCTGAAAAGCTAAAAGACAATTTTTACCAACTAGAAAGTAAATAAAGATGAAAGATCTAGGTTGAAGATGAAGATCAAGAAGTGTTAGAAGCTCCTAATCCTCCTTGGAATCTGCAATATTCGACCTAGGGTTCTTGGGTGTCGACCTAGGGACTGGAATCTGTTCTCTCCTTGGGTTTTGAGGGTTCTTGTTCTATTTATAAGCTGAAAGTTGAATCTGGACCTGGGCCGCCCAGCAGCGCTGGAGCCCTCCGATGTGAGTGCTAGCGACGCTGGCTAGCTTGCCAGCGGCGCTGGTAGCTGCTTCGTCTTCTCGTATTGCTTCTTTCGATTCCTGGTTTGCCTCCTTGTGTCTTGTAACTTCATCGGCCTTCATGTTGAGTTGATAGATGCCATTCACCTTCGCCCGCATCTTCCGTGAACCTGCATTTATATCGAATCCATTAAGTACCAACAGTTAACGAATAACATGAGATGGGGAAAATCATCACAAAATGAACGCTCATCAAGGTGTTGATATCATGAGATGATTCTGAGGACAAAATCCTATTACGGAGGGGAGGATTGTAACATCCCAAAACTTTTTGACGTTGACCGTTAACTTGTCTTTAGTGACCGTTAGTTAATATGTGATATACGTGTGTTTGTGTGAATTAAATGATTAACGTGGGATATGTGTTAAAGTGATTAAAGTAATTAAAATAAGATTGATAATGATTAGTAAAGTCATTTAGTGTTTCCGATAGGATTTAAGAGTCGTTAAGAGTTCCCGTATGCGTTAAACGAGCAGTTAAGTGACTAAACGAGATGTAACGAAGTGCGAGGGACTAGATGTAAAGTTTTGAAAGTTGTTCCAGCATAAATAGGGCCCCATGCTCGACCCTAATGCCTTTTTATCAGATCTAAACCCTAAGAAACTATTACACACAAAACCCTAGGTCAATTCCTCAAGTTTTAGTCGATTTCAGGGGTTTTCGGAAGGGATTTTGCTTGCTTTTCGATCCGTTAATCAACCCTACAGGTATAATATCATTAATTGAATGTTGATTAAGTTTTAAAGTAGGTTTTGTCCCTGTAGATTCGACCATGAGGGTTGGGGTTGTTTAAAGTTGATGTTTTCAGTTAAAAACGACGTTTTTCGTGAGTAAAATCGTTAATTGAGTTAGTTAACTACATCAAGATGCAAACTTTAATGTTGATTTATGATGTTTATATATATATGAGTAAATCCCAGGTGATTAATTAATTATATCCGTAAGTGTTCAATTATAATTTTGTATAAAACGCTGCGGTTTCGAGTTGTTTTGATGATCAAAAAGGGGATTCATGTTTGCAATTGATTCAAGGATAAATTGATGTTTTCAAAGGCTTAATTGATTCCTATTTAATGTTAATTTAATGGTTTAAGGTGTTTATAGGACCTGGGGGTGTCACGAATACGTTTACGAGTCGAAAAACGAAGCAAAAACGCAAAGTCCTCCGACCAGCACCTCATATGCGGCACATATAACTTATGTGCGGCACATATCGGAGCTTGGGAGGGTTCTGGGTGATTTTTGAAGCAAATATGCAACGCATATTCAAAGCATGTGCCGCATAAAATGTATGTGAGTCCGTTTGAAGTCCGAAACAAGCGTTTACGGGGTCCTATAAGTGTACCTAAGTTAATGGATGGTCTTATAACCTTATTAGGATGGGTGTAACATCCCAAACTTTTTATTTAACAGTTGACTAATGTCGTTAAGTCAACATAGTGTGTCGTTAAGTCTATATTAGATTTAATGCATATATGTAGTTAAAGTGTGATTGTGTGTGAGGTTTTTAAGCCTAAAATGTATAATGCAGGATTTGTGTGTATATAATGTAGTTAAACGCCTATGTAGTGGCATCTAAAGAAGTATTTATGTTGTATGTGGTCCCTAGGGTAGTTTTTGACTAGTAATGAAGGATTAGGAAGCTTGGGGGTTGATTTTGACATATGAGGAAAACTAAAAACGGGATTAGGGAATTAGAGGGTGTCATTAGACCATAATTTGCAGCCAATACATTCTCTAAACAATCCCTAAGCCGCCCCATAGCATTCCTCCACCAATTGCAAGCCGAAAATCCTTCCAAAGTGTGAATCGGTTGTATTTAGCCAAGTGTTTTGCATACCTATTATCATCTACAGGTAGATCAGGTATTGAATCATTGAATTCAGGTCCTTTTGATTATATGAGTCATTAGGAATAATTATTGGATTATGGGGGAATCGTTTAATGAAGATTAATAGTGGTTTTGATGGATTAAAACCATATATGGTGTAATTAATGGTTGAAATGCTTTGTAATGGTCTAAATATGAAGGATTATGGTGTTTTGAATCTATATTTTAGATCTAGAGTCGTTTGGGGTGGAATTGGGGGTGAAAACGATTTTTGTAAAAGTGCAGGTCGAAGGAGGGTTGTGGCGCAACGCCTAGTTGCGGCGCAACCAGTCTTCCAGAAACTTAAGTTGCGGCGCAACATGGTGTGTTGCGGCGCAACTGGAAGTTTGAGCTACGGCGCAACGGGTTGGTTGCGGCGCAACTCCAAAGCAAACAATTAAGTTGCGGCGCAACATGGTGTGTTGCGGCGCAACAGGGTCAGAATTTGATGTAGGGAACTTTTGAACCTCCAATGCGTATGTCGTGTCTTGAGTCATGTTGTAGGTGTGTAGGCCTCAGATATGACTGTATTAATGTGAATAATAGGTTGTTTAATGATCGTTTACTAATTTTAGGTAGACGAGGCTAGTTGCTTTGCACGGTAACGTGGTTATTCACTGTCGTGCACTTCTTTGAGATAAGATATACTACTTTTGACACGCTGAGGGTTCCACAAGCAATGGTTTCTTGTATATAACTTCCCTAACGGTAACTTATGATAAATGTGGGTAATTCGGGTTACACGGGAGGTATTGTGGGATATGAAGTTGACTATGAGACCTAATATGCAGTCCCAAATGTAGTGAAATGAAGTATGGTGTAATGTAGCAATTGTTATGCAAATTATGTAGTATATTGCAGTGCTTGAAATGTAGACATGATGTAGATTCTTGATGTGTGCATGTTCATGTGACTTGTTCACCTAGTTCACTAGATTTACTAGGCTGCCATGTCACTTGCATGTTTAAGGGCCCAAACAAAATGAAGGAAATGTATGTATTTGTTTAGGTTGTGTGCTGCCTAAACTAATAATGTGTGAAACCGAGCTCGTAAATTTATAATGCAGGGAAGTGTTAAGCTTAACCAGTACTTGCCCTAGCCCGACGAGTGCGTGAACGTAGGTTGCTTGGGTGGCTCCTTGCACTATGGTCATTTAATACAGGGCGAGTAATACGAGGGGTCTGACCCGCCTCCATATACGGATTACTCCGGGATTGGCTTGCCATTCCTTAACGACGTACGATGAGTAGCCTTTTGGCTGATCATCTAGTCGGGTGTGATGCAGGGCACACTTATATGCAGTTAACAAAAATACGTGTGATTATGTGTGATATAAAAGAAGGATAGGCACAATTAGGGTGATTCATCCTAAATTGATATGCAGGTTGTATGTGCGTGTGTTATGTGGGTTGTGCCTTAATGTTTTGTCAACAAAGTAGAAATGTTTTAATTAGACAAAGCTGTATAACTATAGTGATATCTTACTTAGCTAATTCGTTAGCTAACACTTGTTTCTTGAAATATGTGGTTTCCTCAGGTATAGCTTGAAGGATAGATGAGGCATGAAGGGCGAGGAGTGGGTAGATAGCATGCTGATGGCTTTAGCTACCCTTAGATGCTACACCTCATTAGACATCATTTGCATTGTGATATTATGCAGAATTTATGTAGTACTATGTTGACGGTTGTTTTGTGTTGGGCAACCGTTGGGTTTTCATTTAGACTTATTTTATGGTATGGCATGTAACACCAATAAATGCAGAAACCGAACAGTTTTATCGGTTTTGAACTTTTAAAGTTTTCTTCCGCATCTTTTAACACCGTTAGGTGAAAGTTTTTGAAAACCCATGTTTTTAAATGTCGGGTGTTACAAGTTGGTATCAGAGCAATGGTTTAAGTGAACCAAGATTCGACTTTGACCGTAGGATTTTGGACTTAAACCGATGTAGGATAAGTTAGGCTTATGCAGGTGTGCCTAGCTTTGAGATGAAGTACTATAGGATGGGTTGGGGAGTGAGTGAGAGTGTAAATTTAAGGCTTGAATATTGTGTGTGATAATGTAGTTAAATGAAGTATGGCCTTGATAAATGTAGTCTCACTTTAACTCTTACTAACCGTCGTCGTTGCCTTGTAGAGTTAATAGCAAACACTAGAGCTAGTAGCCAGAGAAGAGGAGGAAATGGCGGTGGTGTTCCTCCTAATGGAAACGGGGCTGGAAATGAAGTGGAGCAAAGGCCACCCCGTGTACAAAATCGACGTCTTGGTGATCCACCAACCGCCTCTGAAGTAGATAGGGCAAACCCGGTGATTGAACAGGTCCCCAATCAAGCGGAATTACATGAGGAGTTGAGAGCTATCCGAGCTCTTCTGATGAGAAATGAAGAGGAGTTAGCACAATTGAGGGCAGAAAGAGATGCTGAAAGGAATGGGAGTGAACAAAGGGGTGAGCGTTCGGATGGGAATTACTCTAATCCCTCCCAAAGTGCTGAACCATCAATGGCGAGATCACAACATGCTCATGAGAATGTTGTTGTAGCAGTAGGTGTTAATGGGGTGAATGGTGATGGACCTAGAGTTGTGAATGCACCTCGCATTAGCAACTTTAAATATGAGAGCTTTCAGAAATGTGGTGCCAAGGAGTTTGATGGTACCCAAAATGCAGTGGGTGCTATGGAGTGGATTGAAGATATTGAGGTAGTATTTGCATCTTGTTACTGTCCGGATGATATGAAGGTTTTGTGTGCTAGTAGGATGTTGAAGAAGAATGCCCGTAACTGGTGGAGTGCTACTACAGTTTCCATGGCCCCTGAGGTACTCGCTGTGATGCCTTGGGGTACATTTAAGGAGAAGTTTTTAGAGGAGTATGTGGGAACTCGAGAGTTGAGGCTTATTGAGAAGGAGTTTAGATCTTTGGTTGCAAGACCCGGTGCAATTACGGACTATGCACATTCCTTTATGGAGAAGTTGAAGTTTGTAGGACATTTGGTTCGGAGGGATGAAGATCAGGTTGAGGCATATTGTGATGGCCTCCCAGCTAACTATCGAGGTTTGTGTAGGCAACATGTGACATTGTCGGCGGCGATTAAGGAGTCAAAGAGGTTGGATGATGACTTCAAAACTGAAAAAGTAGTTGAGAAAGTGGATGACAAGAAGTCGGGATTTAAGAGGAGGTCTAATTGGTCTTCTAATTCTAATAATAATAATAAGAAGTTCCGGGGAAGTTCTAATTCAAGTGGGGACAAGGATAAGAAGAAGAGTGGTATGTGGTGTGCCTTTTGCAAGACTTCTCATGACGGTCAATGTACGGATAAGACAAGGAGGTGTCACAAATGTGGTATGTTGGGACATCTAGCAACTGAATGTAAGGACAAGGCTCGTTGCTACAAGTGTAAAGAAACGGGTCATCTTATTGCCGATTGCCCATAAATGAAGAATGACGGGAAGAAAGCAGCCACTTCAGCTACTAAATTTCGAGCCCTACAGATGACGGTGGATGATGCAAAGAGAAACGATGAGGTAGTAAGTGGTACATTTCTTGTTAATTCAAAACCTGCCTCTGTTCTATTTGATTCTGGTGCAAATAGGTCATTTGTGTCTACTTTATTTGCTCCTAAGCTAGAAAGAGTCACTACCTCTTTAGATTGCTCAATAGAAGTAGAAATTGCTAATGGTACGGTTAGTGATATACGTGTGGGTTATGATGATTGTGATATTGAGATTGAAGGTCGTTCGTTTCTGGTCCAACTATTGCCTACTACTTTAGCCGGTTTTGATGTAGTGATAGGTATGGATTGGTTGTCTCAGAATGAAGCTAATATTTTGTGTTCACAAAAGATTATTCGGTTTTCTACACCCGATGGTAAAGTTGTTACAGTTTATGGAGATAAGAAGAGAGGGGGAATAAAGATTATCAATATGATGAAGGCTCTTAAGTGCATACGAAAGAATAAAAGCCACTTCCTTGCTTATGTCATTGATGCAAGAAAGGAGAAGCCTTCTATTGCTAGTGTGGATGTAATTTCTGATTTTCCTGACGTGTTTCCCAATGATCTACCCGGTATTCCTCCTGATCGCGAAGTCACCTTTCAGATTGATCTTATACCCGGTACTACACCTGTTGCAAAAGCACCATACCGATTAGCTCCTACAGAAATGAAAGAGTTGATGTCTCAACTACAGGAGTTACTTGACAAAGGGTTCATACAACCTAGTTCCTCGCCATGGGGAGCTCCGGTTCTTTTTGTTAAGAAGAAGGATGGTTCTATGCGCATGTGCATAGACTACCGTGAGCTGAATAAGCGAACGGTTAAGAATAAATATCCTCTTCCGCGTATTGATGATCTCTTCGATCAACTTCACGGTGCTTCCTATTTTTCTAAGATAGATTTGCGGTCCGGTTATCATCAATTGAAGGTTAAGAAGGAAGATGTAGCAAAGACAGCTTTCCGGACTCGATATGGACATTATGAGTTCCTTGTCATGCCTTTTGGGTTGACTAATGCTCCAGCTGCGTTTATGGACTTAATGAATCGGGTATGCCGTCCCTTTCTAGATCACTTTGTGATTGTTTTTATTGATGATATTTTGATTTACTCTAAGTCTGAAGCCGAGCACCGTGAGCACTTAAAGGCCGTCTTTGAAATGTTGAGGGAGAAGAAGTTGTATGCTAAGTTCTCCAAGTGTGAGTTTTGGCTTCGAGAAGTTTAATTTCTTGGACATGTCATTTCTTCAGAAGGTATTAAAGTGGATCCTACAAAGATTGAAGCTGTTTCAAAGTGGGAGCAGCCAAAGACTCCTACCGAGATCAAAAGTTTTCTTGGTTTAGCTGGTTATTACCGAAGATTTATTCAGGATTTCTCCCGAATAGCTAAGCCAATGACTGAATTAACGAAGAAAGGAGTAAAGTATGAGTGGACCGAAAAACAGGAGAAGGCTTTCCAGACATTGAAAACGAAGTTGTGTGAAGCTCCTATACTTGCCTTGCCTGAAGGTACTGATGATTTGGTTGTGTATAGTGATGCATCGATTACGGGTTTGGGTTGTGTCCTTATGCAGAGGGACAAGGTGATTGCTTATGCTTCACGCCAGTTGAAGCCGCATGAGAAGAATTACCCGACCCATGATCTTGAATTAGCGGCGGTAGTATTTGCTTTGAAGTTGTGGAGACATTATCTTTATGGCACTAAGTGTACCTTGTATACCGACCATAAGAGCCTACAGTATGTGTTCAATCAGAAGGAGATGAATGTGAGACAAAGAAGATGGATGGAACTACTTAAGGATTATGATTGCGAGATCAAATACCATCCGGGTAAAGCCAATGTAGTGGCGGATGCACTAAGTAAGAAGGTGCAGAATTCTTCTTGCAAATTGATGAGTATGCAAGTTCAAGCAAAGTCGGGACTATTGGACCGTATTAAAGAAGCTCAAGTCAAGGCGTTAATGAAGGATAATATTGATAAAGAGAGTATTGGAAAGAAGAAACGCCTTGTGATGGAGACAAATAGTTGTGGGTTTAAGACATACAAGGGTCGAATTTGGGTGCCATTGCTTGGTGGCAATCGAGAATTGATCCTTGAAGAAGCTCATAGAAGTAGATACTCAGTTCATCCCGGTGTTACCAAGATGTATGCAGATTTGAAACCGATTTATTGGTGGCCGGATATCAAAGGAGAAGTAGCTCATTTTGTAGCAAAATGTTTGACTTGTGCACGAGTGAAAACCGACCACCTAAAGCCGTATGGATTGTTACATCAATTGGAGATCCCGGAGTGGAAATGGGATCATATCACCATGGATTTTGTAACGAAGCTACCAAAGACGCCAAAAGGGAATGATATGATATGGGTCATTGTGGATCGATTAACGAAGAGTGCACATTTTCTAGCAACCCGACAAGATGTACCCTTAACGAAGATGGCAAAGATATACATTGATGAAGTAGTCTCAAAACATGGAGTTCCTTTATCTATTGTTTCGGACCGAGACTCGAGATTTGTGTCAAACTTTTGGAAGGGTCTTCAACGGGAGTTGGGTAGTAGAATAAATTTGAGTACCGCCTATCATCCTCAAACCGATGGGCAAAGTGGAGAACAATTCAAACATTGAAGGATATGTTGAGGACGTGTGTACTAGAGTATGGTGGAGCATGGGATGATCATTTGAGGTTGATTGAGTTTGCTTACAACAATAGTCACCATGCAAGTATTGGAATGCCACCATTCGAGATGCTATATGGAAGAAGATGTAGGACTCCAAGTTGTTGGATGGAGCCCGGTGAGAAGCAATTAACCGGTCCCGGAATCATTGAAATCACCTCTGAAAAAGTTAATGTGGCTAAAGAGGCTTTACGTGTGGCTAGAGAAAGGCAGAAAACATATGCAGATAAGAAAAGGAGACCGATTGAGTTCAATGTTGGTGATTTAGTGATGCTGAAAGTCTCACCATGGAAAGGAGTCATTCGCTTTGGAAAGAAGGGAAAGTTGAGTCCACGTTTCATTGGACCTTTTAAGATCTTGAAACGCATTAAGGATCTAGCATATCAGTTGGAATTGCCTCCAGAATTGGATGGAATTCACAACACCTTTCATGTATCCTACTTGAGGAAATCCTTAGCCGAGGAGTCAAATGTGATTCCTATTGAAGATGTGAGTATTGACCCAATGAAGAGAATGGTAGATGAACCAGTGGCGATACTTGGAAGAAAGCAAAAGAAGCTACGCCGGAAAGTGATTGATTTAGTGTTGATAAAGTGGAAGCATAATCATGGAGAAAGCTTAACGTGGGAAACCGAAACAGTAATGAAGGAGAAGTATCCAGAGTTATTCCTTTCTGATGAGATTCCGGGGACGGAATCCTCTTAAGGGGGAGGTAATTGTAACATCCCAAACTTTTTATTTAACAGTTGACTAATGTCGTTAAGTCAACATAGTGTGTCGTTAAGTCTATATTAGATTTAATGCATATATGTAGTTAAAGTGTGATTGTGTGTGAGGTTTGAAAGCCTAAAATGTATAATGCAGGATTTGTGTGTATATAATGTAGTTAAACGCGTATGTAGTGGCATCTAAAGAAGTATTTATGTTGTATGTGGTCCCTAGGGTAGTTTTTGACTAGTAATGAAGGATTAGGAAGCTTGGGGTTGATTTTGACATATGAGGAAAACTAAAAACGGGATTAGGGAATTAGAGGGTGTCATTAGATCATAATTTGCAGCCAATACATTCTCTAAAAAAGCCCTAAGCCGCCCCATAGCATTCCTCCACCAATTGCAAGCCAAAAATCCTTCCAAAGTGTGAATCGGTTGTGTTTAGCCAAGTGTTTTGCATCCCCATTGTCATCTACAGGTAGATCAGGTATTAAATCATTGATTTCAGGTCCTTTTGATTATATGAGTCATTAGGAATAATTATTGGATTATGGGGGAATCGATTAATGAAGATTAATAGTGGTTTTGATGGATTAAAGCCATATATGGTGTAATTAATGGTTGAAATGTTTTGTAATGGTCTAAATATGAAGGATTATGGTGTTTTGAATCTATATTTTAGATCTAGAGTCGTTTGGGGTGGAATTGGGGGTGAAAACGATTTTTGTAAAAGTGCAGGTCGAAGGAGGGTTGCGGCGCAACGCCTAGTTGCGGCGCAACCAGTCTTCCAGAAACTTAAGTTGCGGCGCAACATGGTGTGTTGCGGCGCAACTGGAAGTTTGAGCTGCGGCGCAACGGGTTGGTTGCGGCGCAACTCCAAAGCAGACAATTAAGTTGCGGCGCAAGTTGCGGCGCAACATGGTGTGTTGCGGCGCAACAGGGTCAGAATTTGATGTAGGGAACTTTTGAACCTCCAATGCGTATGTCGTGTCTTGAGTCATGTTGTAGGTGTGTAGGCCTGAGATATGACTTTATTAATGTGAATAATAGGTTGTTTAATGATCGTTTACTATATTTAGGTAGACGAGGCTAGTTGCTTTGCACGGTAACGTGGTTATTCACTGTCGTGCACTTCTTTGAGGTAAGATACACTACTTTTGACACGCTGAGGGTTCCACAAGCAATGGTTTCTTGTATATAACTTCCCTAACGGTAACTTATGATAAATGTGGGTAATTCGGGTTACACGGGAGGTATTGTGGGATATGAAGTTGACTATGAGACCTAATATGCAGTCCCAAATGTAGTGAAATGAAGTATGGTGTAATGTAGCGATTGTTATGCAAATTATGTAGTATATTGCAATGCTTGAAATGTAGACATGATGTAGATTCTTGATGTGTGCATGTTCATGTGACTTGTTCACCTAGTTCACTAGATTTACTAGGCTGCCATGTCACTTGCACGTTTAAGGGCCCAAACAAAATGAAGGAAATGTATGTATTTGTTTAGGTTGTGTGTTGCCTAAACTAATAATGTGTGAAACCGAGCTCGTAAATTTATAATGCAGGGAAGTGTTAAGCTTAACCCGTACTTGCCCTAGCCCGGTGAGTGCGTGAACGTAGGTTTCTTGGGTGGCTCCTTGCAACATGGTCATTTAATGCAGGGCGAGTAATACGAGGGGTCTGACCCGCCTCCATATACGGATTACTCCGGGATTGGCTTGCCATTCCTTAACGACGTACGATGAGTAGCCTTTTGGCTGATCATCTAGTCGGGTGTGATGCAGGGCACACTTATATGCAGTTAACGAAGATACGTGTGATTATGTGTGATATAAAAGAAGGATAGGCACAATTAGGGTGATTCATCCTAAATTGATATGCAGGTTGTATGTGCGTGTGTTATGTGGGTTGTGCCTTAATGTTTTGTCAACAAAGTAGAAATGTTTTAATTAGACAAAGCTGTATAACTATAGTGATATCTTACTTAGCTAATTCATTAGCTAACACTTGTTTCTTGAAATGTGTGGTTCCCTCAGGTATAGCTTGAAGGATAGATGAGGCATGAAGGGCGAGGAGTGGGTAGATAGCATGTTGATGGCTTTAGCTACCCTTAGATGCTACACCTCTTTAGACATCATTTGCATTGTGATATTATGCAGAATTTATGTAGTACTATGTTGACGGTTGTTTTGTGTTGGGCAACCGTTGGGTTTTCATTTAGACTTATTTTATGGTATGGCATGTAACACCAATAAATGCAGAAACCGAACAGTTTTTATCGGTTTTGAACTTTTAAAGTTTTCTTCCGCATCTTTTAACACCGTTAGGTGAAAGTTTTTGAAAACCCATGTTTTTAAATGTCGGGTGTTACAGTTTATACAAGTTTAATGACTATGAACTCGATATAGGTCATTCGGGATAATTGTGAAGCTTGTTAACTTGTGTTTGGTGTATTGTTGCGCGTTCTTGAGGTAACATACATGACTTTTCTCACGCTAGAGACACAACAAAATGTGGTTTTCTATAATTAACCTCTTAATTGGATTATCTTATGTGTGTTGGTTTTCCGGGTTATGCGGGAGGTTATGTAGGAATGTATGCATGTTGAAGTGGTTTATTATGTTATGATGACGTTTAAAGTAAAATTAGTTATGTGCATAGGTAGTGTGATGACTTTAACGATGTTGCTATGAAATGATTATGATATGTGTTGTTGATAATGTCGTTCATATGCCTTAACGTTGATATGTGATGGCTTATATGTGGCACTTAAGTATGAAATGTCTAGTTCACTAGATACACGTAAGAAATGTTATGAGTTGTGCACGTTAGTGAGATTAAACGCTAAAATAGATGTGGGATTAATTAGGTAATGATTATACCTAAGGTTAACGTAATATGTGAGATGTGGGAAACCGTTCTAGCCTTAGAGTTAGTGCGTAAGAAGTAAGAAAGATATAAATACGTGGTAAATGCTATAGCTAAATACGTGAGAAATGACGTGGGAAGTGTTAAGCTTAACCCGTGCTAGTTGAAAAGCTAGTGCGTAAGTGGTCGCTTGAGTGGCTCCTTGTGGCATGGTTACGTGGGACTAGTATTTCCGGGTGGAGTGACTAACCACCAATGTTAAAAGCATGACGGGATACTATGGAAATGGCATTGCCTTTCCTAAAAGTTAAGACATAGAAAATCGTGCTAGTTGTAAAGCTAGTGCGTAATATGTAAGTTGTAAGAATAAGTTGATTAAGTTGATTATCTATACTACTTCTATAAGCATTTAACAGGGGCATTTTGGGTGTTTCACCATTGTACAAGCAAAATAAGCATAAGTACAAGAGTCTTAATGCACATAGTCTTAAAAGTCTTGAATTTTAAGACTCTCTTTGTCGATGCTTATACTCTGACAGGTCTCAAAGATGCTCCTTTTGTCCCTTTCAATTCAAATTTCAAATGGTTTACTCTCTACACAATTCAAATTCCCCCTCCCATTGTGCACGGGTTTCTCTCAGAGTCTCAGATCTGAGATCTACAAATGGGTTTCGCTCAGATCTCTTACATTCAAGTATGTTTTTTGAGATCAATCATTGCACATCGGAAAAACAGAAACTTGAAGCATCGTGTTCACGAAAGATGAAACCTCAGTCCGTACTCACTTCCCAAACTTCTCATGTTTGTATAAAATGTAATCTCTATAAAAAAATTTACAAAGCCCATGACTGATTATATATATATATATATTTGTGATTTTTGTTAAAATTTGTTCTTGCAGTTGATGAGCCACTCAAGATATCATTTCAGGTTTAATTTCTTAAACCATTATTGATATTTTTTAGATTCCCTTTATAAAGTTACAACCTTTTTCTTGATCTAAGCCATTAAAGTCAATCAGACGTCTCCATTTGATTAAATTATGAATAAAGCTGAAAACTTTATTTTGTATGTTTGGAATATTGATGTTTAATTAAGTGCCCAAATTAAGATTAAGTCAGATCTCATAATCATAGTGTTGCTGAATTTTTTTGTTATTATTTTGATATGTTGAATTTATATAGGGTTTATGTGGCATAGCAGTAGCAGCAGGTAACAGGGCTATACTAATGTGGGTGTATCATTAAAGTATGGTTATGTGTGTCGCATATTTGAGGTATTCGGGCATTACCTTTGATAGGAACAGAACAATTAGAGAAACAAAAGGGATTAACAATAAAAGGGAATGGTTTGTATTATTATAATGACTGAAATAACAATAGAGAAATCAGAAGAAGCACCATCCATATGGATGACTTCTCTGCCCAAGCTAATAGCCGAATACCCAAACTAATATTTTTCTAATCCCCTAATCGCTCTACCATTAGGGATATATAATAGTCTTTTTCTTTGGGCCTAAGAAAGGCCTTACAGCTAATATACTTGTTTACCCTACATGTGTGCTTCCCTGTAACTTCTTCCTTCTATAAACTTTCCAGACTTTAGGCCCGTTGTGCTTCCCTGTAACTTCTTCCTTCTATATAACAGGCATGTTGTATACGTGTTGGGTTAACACCTGTCATTTATTTTGTTTGGTTCGAGCTAGGTAGGAGTTAACCTGCAAACGGTTTCTGTCGATTATTCTATAATATAGTATTTTTTTGGTTCATGTAGCTTCAAGTGTAAGATATGCGGGGCCATGCTATGTAAGGTTGTTCGTAAGAATTTTTATGTTGTTATTTGAAATTTTACCCAAGTGGTTTATATTTTGCAGTTATAATGTCGCTGTAAAATGTGCTACAATTACACCTGGTTATTCGCTCTCTTTAAGATCATATCTAAACTACCCTACTTGGGGTAACTGTGCTGAAATAGTTTGGATATATGTCTTTTCAATTTAGCTAATAAATTCTTTCGACGCAGGACCTACCTCAAACATTTCTTGGTCATCCTGCTTTGAATGATGATGGTAGAAATGCTTTGAGACGATTACTCACTGCATATGCTAGACATAACCTATCTGCTGGTTACTTTTAGGTACATACATGGAGATACTTTTCAATATACTCATTTAGTATGGTTGGTGAAACGGGCAGTTTGGGACTTTGGGTAACAGGTGAAAACATGTTAGATTGACATGAAGCACTTCTTTTATAGGTTTAGTGGGCATATAAAGATGAAATCGAGATCTTGGACTTTCAGAGCCATTGATCCCACCAGTGGCACCGGCACACCGCTGCTATGCTTGAGGTAAATCCAAATCATACATGAAGGTGAGGTGAAGGTTCTAAAGTTCAAACAGGTAAGTTTCACATTGGTCAAATTGGGTCATCGACAATGATCTTCGGAAAGTTTGAAACAACTACTAGCATCAAAGATTGAATGGATTGTTGGGTTGGGCAGTTTAAGTTTGGTTTGAGAACAGTTGGGTCGGGTTGGGCATTTTAAGTATTGGTTGTAACAGCTACTAAATATATTGATATTGGTATGAAGATTTAGTTAAGTGTTTTAACACGGTTGAACAGTTGAGTACCATTTGGTTATAGTTGGTCCTTCTTCAGTTCTTATTAGCTATATTTTTTGTTTAACCCGAGTGGACTTATTCTTAAGTAGTTCGTCGATATTGCCACC
Source organism: Erigeron breviscapus (assembly GCA_034093135.1). Taxonomy (NCBI): domain Eukaryota; kingdom Viridiplantae; phylum Streptophyta; class Magnoliopsida; order Asterales; family Asteraceae; genus Erigeron; species Erigeron breviscapus. Next base: position 30,336,168 of record CM067174.1, read on the forward strand.
TATACTTATCATTAGTTGGGTTCATGTAAAGTGGCATTGCTAATGCTCATTGACTGCTCATAAATCACCTTTATATCCTTCATGTATCCATAATCACTAGCAAATATCATGTTGAGGCAGAAAGTCGAACCTCAACCTGATATAATTCCCATTCATAGGTCTGAAAGGACACGTCGTGCTCTTGATCGATTATGTCTATATGTAGAAGTAATGAGCATATGTTAGAGGATCTTAATGAACCTTGAACTATAAAGCTGCATTGTCAGATCCTGAATATGATAAATGGCTTGAAGCTATGAATGCGGATACGCAATCCATGAAAGAAAATCATGTAAAACGCTTGGTTGATCTTCTTCCTAATGCTTAGACCATTAGGAATAAATTGATTTTCATGAAGAAGATCGATATGGATGGCAAAGTACACACCTATAAAACTCGTCTTGTATGAAGGGTTATACTCAAGTCTATGGAGTTGACTATAAAGAATCCTTCTCTCATGTTGAGCTATATGTATATCAAAAGGCTAGTGGGAGTAGTGTTACTTTCCTTATCGTATATGTTGATAACATATTGATCATGAGGAATTACATTCCAATGTTACAAGATGTAAAATCCTACCTTGGAAAGTATTTTGCTACGAAAGTTTCAAGGGAAGCGGCATAAATTCTTGCAATCAAGATCTATGAGATAAATGTAAGCTGTTAATTGTACTAAGTCAACATGCTTATACTGATAAGATCTTAAAAGGTTTAAAATGGAAAATTCCCAAGTGTGTCAATATTCCAAAGCAAGAAAGACTTGACTTATATAGTAAACAAAGTGATTCAACATCTGAAGAGGTGGAGCGTATACAGAGGGTTCCTTATGCTTCGGCTGTAGGATCCATAATGTATGCGATAAGATGCACTAGACCTGATATAGTGTTCATATAGAACACTACAAGCCCATTTCAACTAAATCCGCGTGAGAGTCACAAAGTTGTTGTGAAAATATTCTCAAGTACCTAAGAGCTATTAGAGATATGTTCTTGTTTGTGGTGGAAATCCTGAAGCGGAGTTTATGGTTACCAGTTACTACGACGTTGGGTTTCAAGCCGATTGAGATGATATAAAATATCAAACAAAATATGTCTTCATATAAATGGAGACGTAGTAGATTGAAAAAGTACCAAGGGAACTACTACTGAATATCTACAACAGAATTTGAGTACATAGCATCTTAAGAAGCTGAGATGGAAGTTGTTTGGATTAGGAAACTTATTTATGGGCTAAATTATACTTTCACAAATAAAAGTACCTATGGAAATGTATTGCAACAATTATGTAGCAATCATTATAGCCAACGAACCTAGAGTTCTGAAAGGCTCCAAACATTATCCAACAAGATATCATCATGTTCGAGAACTAATAAGAAATTGGTGAAATCAATCTACTCAAAGTTCACACAGATTGACTATTTAGCTTATTTGGTTACGAAGGCTTTACCAAAAGGTAAGCTTACTCAATGGACTTCGTCTTGCTAACAGTCACATGCAAATCTGTGTTTAGTATTTGGATAAATGATGCTAAACAATTATTATTCAAATAATGAATTAATGTACTTGGTATGTTTATTTTCATTTAATAATAATTGTATCATATATTTGCAAGTTTAAATCCGTGAATAACTTATGTTATTCTAAATTGTCCATTGTCGATCAATTATACGGGAGTATAGTTGAATTAAGACAAATATGAGTGATTGGTAATATTCTTAGAATATTAAAGGATGTGTCCGCCAAACTCACATGATATTCACAAGTTTGCATATCAGACTACCCCAACTAACGAGTTATCACTTTATGGATCGGCGTCATTAAATGAAATTCGTAAGTGATTTTCTTTGCTAATCCTTAGACTTGAGATGCAAGTAGGTCTTGCATGTGTGGATCACATTTTTTGTTATAGTTTAACGCTATCGTGAATAAGGTAGTTATAAGGACTATATACAAAAATGTGGTGAAACACATAACTGACACGTGCAGTCAATATAGAATTTATTCCTTCAAGTAAGTTTGAAGAAGATAGAATTTGGGCCCCTCGTTGGTTAATCAGATGTTTGTATGGCCACACCCAAAGGAGATCTAGATATGTCTCGATGAATTTGGTAATCTCGATTAATCATAAGAACGAGAAACCGAATTGTTAAATTATGGAATGACATAGATCCGTATCCATATTTAACACGGTATTGGAAACAAAGGGATAGTAAATACTAAAATCATTTAACTGCGAATTTACGAAACTACACTTAGATATTTCTGGGATCATTGGCGTGTTGCTAGACGCTTGACCACTGGCAAAACATTCTTTCCATTAGTCGTCTGTATAGCAAATACATCCCTCACAATGGGTGCAGGTGCAGAAGTGCTAATGCTACCAATTAAATGTTGGAATATGTCCATATCATAAATAAATATATGTCCGGAATATACGTGATCCTATGGGGTCACACACATTGAGCACTTAGATATTAGGTTATATGTACATATTGTATCTACATATTTTATAATCACCAAATTGAGAGAAATGAGAATTGGACATTATTAACTAGATATGTTAATTAGAATTACTTAGTAATTAATAAATATGATTTATTAATTATTAAGTGTTAATTAATGATTAAATGTAATTATTAATTAAATCCTAATCCAAATCAGTTTATATATTTCTTTAAGGTTAAGTTATCTACCAATAAACTAAAACAGGATTGAGACTTTCTTTAAACAACACATGACACATTCTTTGAATGACATGTGTCGTATTTAGTCTAAATCTAATCTAATTCCTAATATATAGATACCTTAAATAAATAAAATTAAAATGACAAGATCGAGATTATTACAGATTTAAACAAGATCGAGACTATCACTAATTGTTTACCTCATTAAATTCGATCTCTTATTGATCTCCTACTACAATACTAACTGTTTTTCAATATAAACATATCACAGATTTAAACAAGATCGAGACTATCTCTTTATACACCTTTTGTATATATTCTAGACATTATTTACGATTCCATGTGATAAATACCATTATTCATTATTCTTACTTTCGCCTATATATGCTCCTATTCCAAACGATGTTCTTTCCTGGTAATCATAAATTTTAGTTGCAATTTATATGTTTTTTCATGTTGTAAATTAGTTTTTATGAATATATGTTTAACTTTGTTTTCTGTAACTTCCCATTGTTGTTTTTATGAATGTTGTTTTCTCTTAATGTTCATTATGTTTTACTATCTTACATATAAGATAAGATGCACAATCATCCAAATTACGGCAATTATCCATAACTACAAATTGTGAAATTTGTATTTATATTTATATTTATATATATAACATTGGCCGTGCTTATGAACAGTGAACCAGGCTAGCAGGTAGTTGCGCAGCAGCCTGCTTATTTTTCTTTTTTTTTTTAAATTCGTCTTTTTACTTTTTGTCACATAACTTTAATTCTTTTACTTTTGGCACGAAAGTTTTGTTTTATTTAGTTTTTAAACTTTCATCTTTCTAACTTTTGTCACGAAAGTTTCATTCTCTTTACTTTTTATCACATAAATTTACTAAAGTTTCCGCAAGAACTTTTACTTTTTGCCGCATCGCTTTCGTTTCTTTTACTTTTAGCCACTTTGTTTCTTTTACTTTTGGCACGAAAGTTTTGTTTTATTTAGTTTTTAAACTTTCATTTTTCTAACTTTTGTCACGAAAGTTTCATTATCTTACTTTTCACCACATAACTTTTGTTTTTTTAGCTTTTGTCAACTACACGAAACTTTTAACCTTTTTACTTTTTGTCACAAAACTTTATTTCTTTTACTTTTGGCACGAAAATTTTGTTTTATTTAGTTTTTAAACTTTCATTTTTCTAACTTTTGTCACGAAAGTTTCATTCATTTTACTTTTTATCACATAAATTTACTAAAGTTTTCGTCCTTTTACTTTGGCCACATCACTTTCGCTTCTTTTACTTTTCGCACGAAAATTTTGTTTTATTTTACTTTTTATACTTTTATTTTTCTAATTTTGCCACGAAAGTTTCGTTATATTACTTTTCACCATATAACTTTTATTTTTTTTAATTTTCGTCAAGCTTTTTCCATTCCTGCCACGAAACTTTTAACCTTTTTACTTTTTGTCGCATAACTTTATTTCTTTTACTTTTCGCACGAAAGTTTTGTTTTATTTAGTTTTTAAAATTTCATTTTTCTAACTTTTGTTACGAAAGTTTCAATCTCTTTACTTTTGATCACATAAATGCCTTAATTACCATGAGTTGTAAATTTTACATGTCGTTATCTTTTCCGGGGCAACGTGATGGATATTTTAGTGTAATTGGGTTAATTGGATAATTTAATCATAATAATACATCATATAAGTTTGGTGGTGCGGAGTGCACGCTTATATGAATTTATTATGATCGCCCCTAAGGGACGGGGGTCCGGGGGCAGCGCCCCCGGGAGCGGGGTCCAAGGGGCGGCAGCCCCGCCAGGTCCAAGAGCCCCTGACTGGGGTCGAGCTATGGCAAAAACGGAAATTTTTTATTTCCGTTAAAGTTGCTATGGCAAAAACGTCTCAGAAAATTAATTTTCGGAACTTGAGGGACTGATTTTGCCAATCCTGCAAACTTAGATTTTAACTGCTTAAAAGGCAGTTATGGGCCTGTAATTGATAGTTCAGTTAAACACGGATTCTTTAGAATTCTCTCCCGTTTTTCACACACAAATTCAAACACAAATCATACAGAAAATTCTTAATCACTGATTGTATCTGGTTGAATAATTTGGGGTGAACCACCGAATTGATTCAATCTGAAAGCGTATCGCGCCTTCAGTGATTTTTTAATATCCGGTTTTGTTCGTTATTGACTGCATATCCCCAACAAAGATTGAATCAATTTTCAAAGATGACGAACAACGATTCTGGGAAGGATATGATGAAGCCCTTTGAGAAATTGGACAAGTTTTCTGGGCAGGAATTTCGTCGTTGGCAGAAAAAGATGCACTTCTACTTGACGAATTTGAAAGTGGTATATGTTCTGAGTACCCCATGCCCTGAGGCTGTTGAGAATGAAACCCTGGAACAAACGCGCGCTCGTTCAAAGTGGGAAAACTCTGACTACATCTGTCGTGGTCATATTCTTAACGGTATGTCTGATTCCTTGTTTGATGTCTATCAAAACGTAGAGTCTGCAAAAGAATTATGGGATTCCCTTGAAGCCAAATACATGGCAGAAGATGTGTCTAGTAAGAAATTCATTGTTAGTAATTTCATTAATTATAAGATGGTAGATACTAGGCCTGTCATGGAACAATATCATGAATTGCAAAGGATGCTAGGACAGTTGGCACAATACGATATGAAAATGGATGAATCTATTTCTGTTTGTAGTCTGATTGACAAACTGCCCCCCTCTTGGAAAGATTTTAAGAATAATCTGAAACATAAGAAAGAGGATTTGAATATGGTTCAACTTGGAAGTTGCTTCCAAATTGAACAATCCATACGTGATATGGAAAAGGCATATATTGGTGGTACTAAAACCATGGCTGGTTCTTTTGTGAACATGATGGAGGAGGGTGAATCCTCCAAGGATGGTAAAGGGAAACGAAAATCTCAAGGCAATAACAATAAAGGGTCTGATAAGAAACCAAAATTGGCCTGTTGGAAGTGTGGGAAACCTGGACACTTGAAGCGTGAATGCAGGTCTGGTAAGGGTAAAGGAAAAGGGAAAAACGATGCTGGTACAAGTGGATCCAAGGATCCAGAAAACCAAGCAGGTTCATTTTTTGTACCATGTGATCATTCTGTTGAGACTTATTATGTATCAATAATCTCTGAAGCATTTTATGTGCAGGATGATGATACTTCTGGTGGACAGATTCAGGAGCAACATGTCATGTTTGCAAGGATCTTCGATGGTTCAAGGACTTTAAACCAATTGAAGATGGATCTTTATTGAAGATGGGCAATGTTGCTACTGAACCTATTAAAGGAATAGGATCTGTTCGTTTAATATTTACTTCTGGAAACTCCTTACTGTTAAATAATGTCTTGTATGTACCTGGAATTCGTAAGAACTTAGTGTCTGGTATTGTATTAAATAATTGTGGATACAAGCAAGTCATTGAAAGTGACAAGTATATCTTGTCAAGACATGGAACCTTTATTGGATTTGGATATTTGAATGGCATGTTTAAGTTGAATTTGGATGTTTCATTTGTTAATAATTCTGTTTGCATGGCTTCTACTAGTTCTAGCAATAATTTTAGCAAATCAGAATTATGGCATGCTAGACTAGGACATGTACATTATAAGAGATTAATTGATATGTCAAAAATGAGTCTAATACCTTCTTTTGATGTTGGTAATGAAAAGTGTAAAACTTGCATGTTGACTAAGATCACTAGACAACCTTTCACTAAAAACGTCAATAGAGATACAAAGGTATTAGAACTTGTGCACAGTGACTTGTGTGATTTTCATTCTACTCCATCACTTGGCAATAAAAAGTATGTGGTTACTTTTATTGATGATGCTACTAGATATTGCTATGTTTACTTGTGTCATACAAAAGATGAAGCTCTTGATAAATTTAAGATTTATAAGGAAGAGGTAGAGCTTTATCATGGTGTGAAGATTAAAACTCTTCGCACTGATAGGGGAGGTGAGTATTATGATCTAGTGTACTTTCAATCCACGGGAATAGTACATCAAACCACTGCTCCATATACACCACAACAAAATGGTGTATCTGAGAGAAAGAATAGGACACTAAAAGAAATGGTGAATTCCATGTTGTGATATTCTGGCCTAAGCGAAGGATTTTGGGGTGAGGCTATGTTGACAGCCTGTTATCTTTTGAATAGAGTTCCTAATAAAAAGAATAAGATGACCCTTTATGAGCTTTGGCATAAAAAGATTCCAAAACTGAGTTATCTCAGAGTTTGGGGTTGTAGGGCTGTGATGAGACTGACTGACCCTAAGATCAATAATATTGGTCAAAGAGGTATAGACTGTGTTTTCATTGGCTATCCTGATAATTCTGTCTGCTATAGGTTCTATGTCATAGAACCTAATGACTATGTATCTGTGCACTCTATTGTAGAGTCAATGGATGCTGATTTTGGCAATGAAGATAGGTTCACATCTTTGCCAAAACCCGCAGACATGATTACAAGTTCTAGTAACTCTGGTACATCTGACCAAGTGACTGAGACACCTCCTGAGCCTAGGAGGAGTGAAAGGGCAAGAAAACCCAAGTCTTATGGTGATGATTTCCAACTATATTTGGTTGAAGGATCAAGGGATGAAATTCACTTTCAATATCAATATTGTTTTAATGTTGATGATGATCCTAAGACCTATAGTGAAGCTATGGCTTCAAGGGATGCTGCATTTTGGAAAGAGGCAATTCAAGATGAGATTGACTCTATAATGCACAATAAGACTTGGAAATTGGCTGATTTACCACCTGGGTGTCAACCATTGGGTAGTAAATGGATCTTTAAAAAGAAGATGAAGGTGGATGGAAGCATAGACAAGTATAAAGCCAGATTGGTTATCCAAGGCTTTAGGCAAAAGAAAGATATTGATTTCTTTGACACCTATGCTCCTGTTGCTAGGATTACTACCATTAGATTATTGTTAGCTCTTGCGGCTATACATAATCTTGTGATTCACCACATGGATGTGAAAACTGCTTTTCTGAATGGTGAATTGGATGAAGAGATTTACATGAAACAACCTGAAGGTTTTGTCATGCCTGGTAATGAGCATAAGGTTTGTAAATTGGTAAAATCTCTTTATGGTCTGAAGCAAGCCCCTAAACAATGGCGTCAGAAATTTGATGAGGTTGTGTTGTCTAATGGTTTTGCATTAAACCAAGCGGACAAATGTGTCTATAGCAGATTTAACTCTTCTGGTAAAGGAGTGATCATTTGCTTGTATGTTGATGACATGTTGATCTTTGGTACTGACCAAGATCAAGTTGATAAAACTAAGGAGTTTTTGTCATCAAAGTTTGATATGAAAGACATGGGGGAGGCTGATGTGATTCTTGGGATTAAGATCATACGTGGAGAACATGGTATTTCTATTACTCAATCCCATTATATTGAGAAGATGTTGGAGAAATTTAATGTCAAAGATTGTTCTCCAATACGTACTCCAATTGACCCTAGCATCAAACTTATGCCTAATAAGGGTGTTGCAGTGAATCAACTTGAATATTCAAGGGCTATTGGATCTCTCATGTATGCCATGACTAGTACTAGGCCTGATATAGCCTATGCTGTTGGGAAATTGAGTAGATACACTCATAATCCAAGTCTGATTCATTGGCAAGCGATTCATCGAGTATTTAAGTACTTGAAAGGAACCATGCATTATGGTTTGACTTATTCTGGCTTTCCTTCTGTGCTTGAAGGTTTTTCAGATGCAAGTTGGATTACCAATGTGGAAGATCATTCTTCTACTAGTGGCTGGGTATTCTTACTTGGAGGTGGTGCTATTTGCTGGGCATCGAAGAAACAAACTTGTATCACTAATTCAACAATGCAATCTGAGTTTGTAGCATTAGCAGCAGCTGGTAAAGAAGCTGAATGGCTAAGGAATTTAATTTATGAAATTCCATTGTGGCCTAAACCGATATCATCCATATCTATCAGATGTGATAGTCAAGCCACGTTGGCTAAGGCATATAGTCAGGTATATAATGGTAAGTCTAGACACTTGGGTGTTAGACACAGCATGGTACGTGAGTTGATCACGGAAGGTGTGATATCGGTGGTGTTTGTGAAAACACAACAAAACTTAGCCGATCATTTGACCAAAGGGTTAAGTAAAGATCTCGTGCATAAATCGGCTATGGGGATGGGATTAAAGTCCGCCAGAAATCTCTGATATTAAGATACCCAATTCCCATCTAGTATGACGCTAGATGCTGAATTCAATGTGGAAGGCTTAATATTTAGAGATTGGAACACATTAGAATATACATCCCAAGGTATGTGTTCAGACCTGCAAGTTAAGGAGGTTGAATGTTTATATTCTTAATAGCTCTTTTGACAAATTGTATATGCAGGTGCAAGATTAAAGGAGCTACCTATGTGAGCATGAAGTTTAGCCGCTTCAAGAAGCTGGGACTTGGCTTTGACATGCTTATGAAGGATAGGGACATAGGCTAGTAAAACATATGTCAAGATAGAACTACTATGTATGTAAACTTTTGTGTACATTATCTTCGTGTATTCAAAATGAATTCTCAGGGTTCAATCCTTAGCGACACCCTGGTATTCGAATATATGGAATGTGTAATGTACTAATGTGAAATTCAATCGTCACGACATTTCATTTATGCAAAAGTTTGAATGTTTGAGATATTATTTAGTTAATCGAGGATTACACTAAAATAGGGGAGGATTGTTGGATATTTTAGTGTAATTGGGTTAATTGGTAATTTAATCATAATAATACATCATATAAGTTTGGTGGTGCGGAGTGCACGCTTATATGAATTTATTATGATCTTAGCCCCTAAGGGACGGGGGTCCGGGGGCAGCGCCCCCGGGAACGGGGTCCAAGGGGCGGCAGCCCCTAGCGGGGTCCAAGGGGCAGAGCCCCTTCCTGGGGTCGAGCTATGGTAAAAACGGAAATTTTTTATTTCCGTTAAAGTTGCTATGGAAAAAACGTCTCAAAAAATTAATTTTCGAAACTTGAGGGACTGATTTTGCCAATCCTGCAAACTTAGATTTTAACTGCTTAAAAGGCAATTATGGACCTGTAATTGATAGTTCAGTGAAACACGAATTCTTTAGAATTCTCTCTCGTTTTTCACACACAAACTCAAACACAAATCATACAGAAAATTTTTAATCACTGATTGTATCCGGTTGAATAATTTGGGGTGAACCACCGAATTGATTCAATCTGAAAGCGTATCGCGCTTTCAGTGATTGTTTAATATCCGGTTTTGTTCGTTATTGACTGCATATCCCCAACACAATGCCCAAAGACTGTGGGAAGACTGTGCTTTTTTTGTCTTCTTCTGCTTTTATTACGCATCCACGATTATTGCAGCCCGCAACGCGGGCGCTGAATCTTCTCGTTTATATAAATGGTAGAACAAATTAGTTCGATTTGTTCAAAATTCAAATGACTTTGTGGCTTTCTATCATATGTACAAAGTAAGCACACTATATATGAAAGTGAGTTTCACTATGTATTCGTTCTTCTCAACCAATTAAATGTGTTTTTTGTTGTAGCCTTGATCGAATATATATCATGCTATATTATTTCTTGATTAAATGAATGAGCTAATTTGACTTTATGTTTATATATGATTGAACTGTGTTTTTTGTTGTAGCCTTGATCGAATATATATCATGCTATATTATTTCTTGATTAAATGAATGAGCTAATTTGACTTTATGTTTATATATGATTGAACTGCTAATTCCTGAGTAAAGAGCTGCGATAATAAAAGCGTGTTTAGTTGTGAAAAATGTTTTCTAGTTACATACATATATTGACTTTAATTCACTAATAAGGATATAAGGTAAATTGTGATATTTTCCTCCAATCTAGCATCTGGTTTTTTCCTTATTGCTTTCCGTTAATTCTTTTCTCATATACTGTATTTGTTCTCTTACTTTTTTTTATAAAAAAATTGTTGTATTATTTTTTTTAACTTATTATATTGAGGTTTTTTTACTTGTGTCACCATGTTGGTATGCATTTTATGTACACGGATTTTTTTAAAAACCAAACAAATCACTAAAAAGATGCATATTAATACAAACCGTGCATCGCGTACAGGTATTAAAACTAGTTAGGGATATATATACCTTATATATACCCTAATGATATAGACCTAAAATATAACTTAAAAAGATATTCTCTCGGTCGAAAATAACACGGATTCAAAGAACCCAAATTTGGTTTTTGTTTCACACCAAAACTAAATCCATCACATATTTAATATAATAATAATAATTGTAACTTTTTTGTGGAAGTGAGATTCTATTAATTCGATGGAACAAAACTTTTGTCTTTTCCTTTGTTCGACGAAACAAAAGTGAAGCAAGCTAAGAGCTTTTGGCTTTTGGTGATTCAAGATCTAGCAATCTCCGGGTATTGTTTGACGTGTTGTGTGTGAGACTATAGAGGGTTTTTACTTTAAAACCTTATTCATTAGTCTCGTTCAAAAGTCACTTCTTTGATCAAGTTACAACAACGGTTAAAAGTAATCAAGTCAACCTATTTATTATTTATGTTAATTAATTGTATGCTATACGTGATCTATTTTTCCGCTGCGTTTACTCGTGATTATAACTTGTTTAATATGCTTATATTCCAACATTAAATGGGTTGCCAGGAATGTTGCCGCAAGTGTTATTGGCACAATCGACAGATGGTTTACCATATCATTCGGGGATGCACAAAGTGGTGTTGAGAAGTTTGCTTGGAGGGGAGCCCCAAAGTGGGGTTTTTATAGCTGGAAGAGGTGTATCCTCGCTCGCAGTTAACCCACATGAACTCGCCACCAAGGTCAAGACTTAACTTGACGGGGACTAGAGGTGTTCTTTGATAGACTTGGGTGACATATTGAATATTTTGGCATCTTTTGTAACTTGAAGAATAGGACGAGGTGTTGTTTTGGCTACGGAATAAGACACAATCAAGAGAAATGAACACCAGAAAATTACTAAAGGAATGGAAAAAGAAGACGCCATGAAATACATGAATTATAGACTTATACTAGCATGGTACCCGCGCGTTGCGGCGGATACCATGGTACAGGCCGTTAGTGTGTCTTAGTTTCTGTATGTGTAGCTACTTCATTAATAAAACAATTGAGATAATGTATAGCTACATACAAAGCCATGGACACATGATGTATAAATGTAATGTCAATATTACAACAAATATCCAAACAATACACAAATCCAGCTTAAAACAACTATAGCAATTAAAACATATATGGATGGATGGTCTATTCATTCGTACACAACAGCCGTGTATCTTGAGCCACTACCTTAAGTTCAGAAATGTTTAGATGCCAATTCCCAGTTTTAATCTTTAAAATTCGAAGTTGATAACAAAAGATATAGTCTAAATGGATAACAAATCCGTTACTCGATAATCGCCGTATTGAAATGTTCTGGTTAATCAGTGCTAGTAATGCAAAGACGGGAGTGTAATCTGGGCAGTCGTTAACCATGGTTGCAACATGAAAATTTGTCATTTGGCATAATGTAGTGTCGGGCAGCCACGGGAAACTGCTCCAAATCCTGATTCAGTCACACCAATGAAGATTGTTAGTCAAACGGGTCGACTGGACAAACACTAATGTCTACAAGTAATGGGCAGCAAGATCCATAAGTACTAAAAACATAACCCTTTTTCGGTTTTTACAAATCTGTCCAGCCCGACTGGTCATAGTTTTACTTGAAGCCGATACAACTTAACCCCTTTTGACATGCTGCCTAGCCCGCCTAGCCAGAAGTGCAATAATAGTCTTAACTTGACCCATCCATTTTGATATCTCTAAAACTGATATGATGATAGCTTAATATTACGAAGGCTGTGCCATGTGGTAAGTATTGAATTATAGCAAATTAAGAATTGGATACAAAAGTCTGACCTTCATCCAACACTCACAAAGCATCCAAAACAGATAACTCCCAACAACGGTGCGAAATTGGAACGTGAGGGCATCAGTCGTTCATTCGGCGTGCCTTTGTCATTCTACCAACGACATCTAAAAGAAGCACATTTTGTTTTGTTATAGTGTTGGGTGTAAAAATTGTATATATGAAAGTTAAGAAAGGTACCAAATATCATCCTTATATTGCATATGCAGCACTCTGACCAGGGAATGCGTATGCAACAGTCACAATAGGACCTTGGGGCACACTGGCAACGATTCAGGCTGGATGGGGGGCGAAATGGCAGCAGTAACAGCTGAAGGGTATGTGTAGATCCTGCAGCGGCAGAGTGCACGGGAAAAAAAGGAAGTCTGAGCACCTGTCATGGGAGTATTTTTTTCAGCATAAAAAAAAAGAATAAGAGAGATAATGAAATAAAATGTTGGAGCTAATGATACAATCGTCGAATATTGCAAATAAGGTTGTTAGAAAAATAAGAAACCAACAGTGACCACATATTTTATAACACCAGAAATTGCATGTGCATTACTGGATACTATTAAACCAATAAGCAACATGTGCTAGGGGCACATGTATACAGCCTGATAAAAACACAAGTAAAGACATTCAAAAGCAACATGTGTTTGGGGTACATATATACAACCTGATAAAGATCCGGTGTTGCTTCTTAGTTCCAAATTTCATCCGAATGCGTTGTTGCTGCTTAGTTCCATATTAGGTTGTCACCCATCATGACTCACAAACAACACAAGTCAGTGGTCACTCGCCAGTAAGTCAGTAACCACGGCGTACGTACCATTAAGCTTGAACTTTAGTGCTTGACCCCTGAAAATCCAATGAAACAACCTTAAGCAACATGACCCAAATAGTTGAAATAATCAAAAATAAGATAAAAGTTAAGAGATATTTAAAAGGGTCAGATGATCAAAAAGAAACAATACCACTAAGACCTCAGATAATTCCAGTTTAATATAGACAGTATAGAATTGTCGAACGAGTTGCATGCTGATCATAAAAGAAACAATACCACTAAGCCCCAAACTGCCCATTTTGCCAACTATACTAAATAGAGAGTATATAAAAGATATCTCCATGTACCTGACAGTAGCCAACATATAGGTTGTGTCTAGCATATGCAGTGAGTAAACGTCTCAAAGCATTTCTACCATCATCATCCAAAGCAAGGTTGTGTCTAGCATACAAAACTATTTCAGTGCACTTGTCCCAATTAGGACAGTAATAGATGTAATTTATCCACTTTAGGCTAATATAAGACCAAAAGAGTAATCCACATTACCACTTTAGGCTAATCTTTGTTGTGAAGCAAACAATCAGCTTCAAGATACTCAAGATCCTTGTCGTCCAATAAAAGGGGTGTTTGGGAATGCTACTGAACACTATCACAAAGAATTCTAGTTAAATCATTATAGGCAAGTTGTATACACGCTAATTAATCATTTTTTCCAATGAAACTTGTAGTGACCCGAGCCCAGATCACAAAGAATTCTCACACATGCTTGTGACCCGATCCCAGATCCCAAGATGAATCACAAATTGGTTAATTTTCCGTCTCCTAGATTCAATATTTATTACTTACAGTATTGCAGAAGCAGTAGCCATATTATATTTCTTGATGAAACCGTTGATGGCGGCAGTGGTTATTGATGGCGGCGGTGGTTATTGATGGCATCGGCAGTGGTTATTTCCCCCAGATCTGAAAATAAATTGACAAAAAAAAAAGAAATCACATGTACCTTATTGATGGCATCGGCAGTGGTTATTATCATTTAGTTGCTCGAGATATGAACAAAGAAATCACATGTACCTTATTTGTCAAAAGATAAATTAAACACTATGGTTTCCACACTTTTGTGTAAATTAAACACTATCAGCATGTTCAACATATTCCCAGGCCTTGTGAATCGCTTTTATCACACTTTCGTGGTTCTCAGTTGGTGTTATCACACTGTATTACATGGTTGGGTATATTGTAAGAACTGGAATCATAGATCCCATGTATGATAACCTGATAGGATATCATTGTCTAAATTACAAAACAAAAAAGAAAAAATTAGTTACAAACTCTTGATTAAAAACGTACAGAAAAAAGAACTGAACCTCTTATACAACTTGTCTCAATAATGACAAGAAGAAGATGTTTAAATCAAAACACACCTAAAAAAATCAAACAAAAAATAATAATAAGAAATTAAAAATGATGATTATAGAATTAATAATAAAAAAAATGAAATAAATGAACCTTTATCTATCCATAATGCTCTGATCTTGAACAAAATCCCCTGCTGTTTGTCAAATCTGGAAGTCAAATTCAAATATGACAATTGACAAAAAAAAAAAAAATCAAGGGAAAATCACAACAGGCCAAATTAAAAAAAGAAGTTAAATAATAATATAATTACCTACACATTTAACAAAAAGAAGATAAAAACAACCTATCAAATCATTTCATATCTCATATTATATTATATTATACTCCCTCCGTCCCATATTAAATGTCCAACCGTCCCATATTAAATGTCCAATTTTGACTTGTCAAGTCTTCTGCTTTCAACTTTGACCGTAAATATCTTTGTTTGTATTATATAACACTTCATATAATATATGGACGGGTTGAGTTTTAAATATATTTTTCATTGATATAACTTTTATCAACTATTATATAACACACACAAAACAAAATTATGGTCAAAGTTATAATCTGAAGACGTGACAAGTCAAAAATGGACATTTAATTTGGGACGGATGGAGTATATACTATTAGCCTAAAAAATAAACACATCGGCTTGCAAATTGAAGTTTTGCCTGGCTATTTTGAAAGGTTGCAAAAATAAACTTTTCATCGAAAAATCATCGGAACGCGATGGCGGTAGATATGAGAAACATAGGGATAAGAAACCCATTTGAATTTGAATTGAAGGGAGCGTGCAGAGACCATATGTATTATTTGTGGGAGTGTGTGCATTGTGCATATAGTCATGACTTCAAATTCAAACTGGAGAGTCACGCTTTGTAAGTTTTACGCATAAGCCGTTTGTACATGTGCTTGTTTGTTTGTACGCATTTTTAAAGTGGCAAAATACCCAAACTGCCCTAAAGGAGTATAGATAATAGATAGAAATAAGGGCAATTTAGTATTTTCCCATCTAACTTTTTTCTAACTCTTTCCTAAAATGGGGGGTTAAGAATCATTATAAACGAGTAATAGAAGTAATAGATAAAAATTGGAATAAAAATCTCTCTCTATATATATAAATAATTCTCTATCTCCAAACGCTTACGTGACATACCTCTTTTTTCGGCACATCATCTTTTTCTTACGTGTCATCATTATATAGTTTGTGTTCAAGAGCTTAACACCTCAACCGCCACATCTCCATAACTACATCCGAATAAATACTTAAAAACAAAACCCAAAGAAATGGGAGCCGAGAGTCGAACGGAAGACCTTCGACTTCAAGAAAAGCATTCATGCCAACTTGTCTAAAACTTAGTTGGTGTTACAATTCCATCCCAAAAATAAAAATCCTAATACTCCGTACATATATTAATTAATATCAGTGTTGTGAAACTTGTCACACCCCCAAAATGCGGAATCGAAGGTGTGAACAATATTCGTAAACAAATCACACATTATAACAAACGACCTCTAGAATGAGACGTTTTTAGAAAATATTAATAAAATAATTTCATTTATTGATCATAAAAGGATAACTGAGTTCACAACTAGTACAAATGAGATTCTTTAAACATGATAATATAAACTAAGACATCTCCATATGTTTTCTTCTAGTATGCAATTGTGACTCCAAAAGTATGCATCTATCTTATGCGTCATCTAGCTCAAGTACTTGAGAATACACGTTTTAAATTACGTCAACACAAAGTTGGTGAGTTCACAGTTTTTATAGTAAGGATTTACCTTTGGATCACAAGATTTGAATATGATATCGCATGCATTACGACTATCAAGTATACGTGGTTTATTTCAACCTATTAATTCGTATATCGCATGCTTATACCTTGGAAACCGAATACCTTAACCGTACCATATGTGTACATCACCCCTCTTGTGATGCTAATGCTCAACGCAATCACGTATTTAATTCAAATATTAATTATCCCTTGCATGTGTTAGTGCGACTAACCAGGATAGGGGTGTCAACCCAATAGTACTATTTATAATATTCGCGTTGTAAAATTTATCGGTCCAAGTTCCATATAGGGGATTTCGAGCCAGAGCATTGTAACAAAAATATGAGCATGAATCATTTAAGCAATTGTGTCCATAAAAACAAAACAGTTGTGTATTCTCAGTCCCAAAATAATAAATAGGGATCCATGAAACTCACCTTAGTTCGGTGATTGATTAGTAACGTAAAAAGGTTGAGGATGACGATGATGACGAAACGAGCAATTTATCCTAATAGAAAATACGATTTGATTTATAGTCTTGGTTTAAACTTAATTTATTTATAATGTTATCTATCAATACGCTTGTCAACGTAACTGGTTTCAGGTTCTTTCAATAACCTTTGTAATCTATTTTGAAATATTTATAAATGATACATGATTTATATATAGAAGATTTGTTTATAAATCATTTTTGAAATACCATAAATAAGCTAAGTAGTTAACTTAATAGGCAAATACGTTTATTTGTAAATGAAGGTATATTTGATAGTATTGATTAATATCAATACAATATCCTTATGGAATGTATTCATGGATGAATACAAAAGTATATATATATACATATGTATATATGAAGAGATACTTTAAATAGTAGGATTATAATTAATACAAAAATGTATTAATTTTAGGATGAAGAGATACCTTAAATGACAAGGATTATAATTAATACAAAAATGTATTGATTACAATTTAAGAGATACCTTAAATGGCAAAAAAAACCAATATCGTACTTCATGTTGTGTCAATTCATGAGGTTAGGGTCGTGTAGTACCCAAACGGTGAACCAAGTTGCGTTAAATTGCGAACTACAATCCCCTCCGTTGGTGTACCCCGAAGAGGCCCAAGTGTCATGAAATTTACTTTTAGTAATGAAGTACTATGGTTAAAAGGCTATCAAGGATATATTCTATCCAAAACAAGAGATCGGAATATGAAATAATTCACAAATTGTGAAATACGATTGATATAAAAATAGGATAGTTAAATATATAACTATACATTTATTTATACACCATAATTAGTATATAAAAGTATTTGTTAAAAGTGTTTTACTTCATGTATTTCTACAAAAGTGCCAACAATTCAATATTCGTATAAAAGCGATATTTAACGTATTTAAATGCAAATACATATCATTTGAGTATAAAATAAGTTGACAAGCATTTCAATACATAACATATAGTCATAGAATCATAAAGAAATATATAGTAAGGTTTCATAGAAACACTTACAAGTTTGGAGAATTATAAATTCTAAGATCAAAGTAACGATATAGGAATGAGCTCCAAAGAAGATCTTGAGAGAATCGACTATAACTTGGACTTGTAAACTTGATGAATATGGAATAATCCTAACTCCATGTGGCCATTATAACTAGGCTTTGATAAGTTCTTGAAATAATTCCCGATAACAACGTCGTGTTTACAATTTCGAAACCAACGAATTCAAGACAACTTTGGTTGAATCGAAAGCTTGGGATGATGAAAGGTTGTGAGAGATATGCTTGAACTTGAACAAGTATTGATCTTGTAATGATAGAGATTCAAGAGAAAGAAGTTTCATTGTGTGAATTGGCAAGTATTTGTGTAAACATAATGCTTATATTTATAGTAAATGAAGTTTACTAGTTAAGTGAAATGTGTGGTGATATTTGTGGTGTAGTGGCTGAATTCTTTACCAAGGATGGAGGTGGTGACATGCTTGTTTACTTAGATGGAGATGTGGAGGAATGTGGTGGTAGTACTAAGAAAGTGTTCATGTGGAACTTGTTTTACCATAGTAAGTTTAAAAACAAAATATCTAACTTATATATGTTTATATAATTTGTGTAAGTATATAAAGTATATACTAGCTTTTTATAAACTTAATAGATAATGTTTATAAAGGATCAAATATCTAGTAGAAAGTGATGATGTGTTCAAAATATGGTGGTGTAAGAAATATCTAGTAAATATGACTTATTTCATAGTTTTTAACCTCCTTACTATTCACGGAATTAATTAAATTTTCCGATTTTTCGAGTGTGTTATTTTATGAATTAAAAATCATAATAAAGTGTTGAAACACTAAATATTGGGTTTCCTAAGTCCTACGTGCCTACGAGAAGGACTCACGCGAAAAATAAACGTTTTACGATTTCTCATGAATTTTGGACTTTTTATTTCCTAGTTGCTCATCATCAAAGTTTTTAAACTCGTCAAGATAGTTCATTTAGTAGATTGATTAGTCACATAATCAATACGAAAGTATAAACATGCACTTGCTCACCTAATCATGCCTTAATTAACTTAATTTACTTTAATTAGCATAAAGCATCCTAATTGCTTATAATTAGGTTTAATTAATAGAATGAAATTTTGACGGATGTCACAAAACTCGGCCGATACAACCGATACAGCAGAGTCGAATCATGTATCGGGCAACTGACGATACGAGTTTGCCATACTCGGTCTGAAAATCGGCCAGGGTTCCAGACTCGGGTCAACTTGGTCAAGACTCGGCTGTATCGGTCAAGACTCGGCTGTATCGGATCAGGTCAACCAAAGTCAAACAATTTTTTTCTTTTCTTTTTTTTTAAAGATTTTATCAATTATGTTTGTGTTTCTAGAAAATTATGTTTAAGTTGAAAATCATGTTATGTTTAAGTTTGAAGTTTTATATATATTTTTAATTTTTTTTACATATAATTTCAAAAACTATTATTTTATACATAAAAAACTCACTATTCACCGATCCGATTCCGATCCGATTTTTAAAAAATCCTTACTCCCCCCTCGCCGATCCGATCCCGATTCCCGAGTTCCGCAACCTTGGTTATATGTGAAACAAATTTACATGCATTCTTGAGTTTTTATAAGGGATAGGAAAAGAAATGATGAGAAAACTTTCTTTTTTGTATTCTTGAGTTTTTTTTTTAAAGGAATAGAAAGGGAAGGATAGGAAAAATCATGTCCTTTTTACTCTAAAACTTTCCAGCCAAATATGGCCAGATTTGGAAGGAAAACATGAAACCTCTTTGTTTTTTTTATTTTCTTTAGTTTTCCTTTCAACTCAAGAATGACTATTTGTATATAAATTTTTTTTCTTTTCCTACCCTATCCAATCCTTCTATTTCTTTTCTCTTAATTTAAACTTGAGAATGGAGTGTTAGAGTATTTAATCTTTAAAGATAAAGGAATACCATATATATTTATTTTATATTTGTATAATTTTCTAATTAAAAATCTTAACAAGTGTCTAACAGGTCTCAACCTGTTAAGACCTGTTAAGATTCGTGTCTTAACAAGTTCGGTCCGGACCTGTTGATTGTGCACCAAACCGCGTCGAGATGCTTTGTAAAATAAGTGGTAAACCCTAAAGGGTTTTTGGGTTTGTTGGCGATTCCCCGAAGGTAGGAGCGGTGCACCTTTACGCCAATCTAAAGTTGTTTGGTTTGTTCGTCGAATCTTGTTCGACTTATGTTAGGGTTTTGGTTCGATCCGTAATCGTACGAATATTATATGTCGAATTGTTTGTGTGTCGAAGTGTTTGTCGAATGTGGAAGTGATGTGTAAAAACGAGTTTAAAAATTAAAACAAGAAATACCCTAAAACTGACTACTACACACTCTCGGGCAGTGGACCCGTTCGTATATAGTATAGCTAAAAAGTAAGTCCAGGATCGAACACAGGGACTAAAACTAAGTAATTGTTGACATTAAGTAATTCAAGTAAATATGGGGGGTTTTGTGACCGAATTGTCACGTTGCAAAAGTTAGTAAGTAATTAGTAATCCCAAAGGATTAATCGAAAGAGAATTTGTTTTAAACAATAATTTAAAGGTCATCCATCCTGATTTTGCTCAACAACATGTTCAGATTGCACATAAATGAAGTTCAAATCCAAATTAGTTGATTAAATAACCGAGACTCAAACAAAGCACCAACCCCGTACCCGTCAAGTCGAAAACATCACTTGACTCTCTTGCTTAAACTAGTTTCGTTACAAAGACCGGTACCCCAAAACATCTTTTATAACTTCCCTAATCAAACAATTGATTTGGTTATTAAGATAACAATTATATCTATCGATTATACCCAACCGTTAACACATCTCTTCCTATTATCAAGAACGATTATCTACCGTACCCGTCATAGATTCAATCGTTTGTACCCAAACAATCAAAATGAAATATATGTAATCAATAACTACCATTAAAGACACACATAAACCACCAATCAATTCAAGATAAATAATAAGGAAGAAACACGCTAAGATCTCGATATAACGTTAAATGAAATCAACATTGAATTAATAAAATTGTGCAATCTTTACATATTGTCTCACTCCATCAAGATGGATGATGAAGCGACTAGCCACTCATATTAAAAGAAGAATAACAATCAAAATAAGAAGAATTTATTGTTACCTAATGATATTAATCGAAAGCTACGAACGTAATCGATCCAATCGTGTTTGAAAACCTAAAATATGATGAAAAACTGATAATATCTCCAATTTAGGATTTGGAACACGGTTGCTCCAAAAGAAGAGTCTTTTTGGCATAATTTTCAAGCTATTTATATGCCCTCAGAATTCTGCCAGATTCGCGACCAGTTGCGGCGCAACGCAGCATTGCGGCGCAACTGGGGGTTTGACTTTTGCTTTGACTTTGACTTTTCTTGACCAACGCTGGCTTGAACTTGAATCCATTGGGCGCAACTGAAGGACGTTGCTGCGCAACTTATACTTCTGGTTTTGGGTTGCGGCGCAACTCAGCGTTGACTTGCATTGACCATTGACTAATGTTGACTCGTGGCTGGCCAGGAAGGAGAGGCGTTGCGGCACAACAGTGGGAGTTGCGGCGCAAATTATCTTTCTGGAATTGGGTTGCGGCGCAACTGGCCTTTTTCAGCATTGACTTTAGTTGACTTTCTGCAATCTCCATCCAAATGCTTCCGAAATCTTCCGTTAGCATTTAATTCATTTCAACAACGTCGTTTTCTCCAGATTTGCGCTTAAATACCTGTCATTACCCTGAAACACTAACAAATACCATAAACGCACCAATTGTATACAAAAACGACTCATAAACCATACGAAATCAACTAAATACGTTGTGGGAAATGGGTATAAAATACGACATATCAAATCCCCCCACACTTAAGCTTTGCTTGTCCTCAAGCAATTCCAAACTTCAAAACTCAATTTACCTTGGCACAAATGGAATAACATTACCGTAATCAAAAAGAAGCTAAACCATCATTGAAAATGAAACGAGATGGTTAGGCAATTTTAATCTTAAATGAAAACTGGAATGTTTGACAATACTTGACTAATATACAAGCCTTAATAACACGACTAAGCACAAAGAATCGAATCAGTGATATCTCGTCTATCCTACTCCAACTAACTTACTCTTGGGGTTGAATATTTGAATAATCACTCAATGCCTAGTCGTGATGCATAATCTTTTAACCATAGGCTTGTACTAGGTTCATTCCTTCACCATGATGATGCAAGCACCACAACGTTAATCAAAAGAGGACTTCAAGGGTTTGAATGAACTTTAAGGCTAACAAGGTATTTAAAGGGGTATGGAAATTTGGGTAAACAAAGGGTGTTAACAAAGAAAATAGCACAACATTTAACAAATTGTTTACAAAATAGTCTAATCCATAGAATCCCATGTCACTAGTTGCCAACGGTCCAAAAGCCGAGAAGTTGTCCAGACAATACCCCCAACAGACGATTAAAAACTGACACCATTGTGGGGTATGACTCTAAACAACTCAATCAACCAATTCTAACCATGTTGGCTTAACAAACGCGCCAACCCACAAATAACAACTTAAGATGATAGCATTAAGATCCTTTCGTTGGTGTAATCGATGTACCAACTTACAAAAATGATTTGACCAAAAGTGAGAAATACCAATTGACAGCCCAAGCTCTTTTTCTTTTTTCTTTTTTTTATTTTTTGTTTTTCAATTCTTTTATTCTCATTTTTTTTTGTGAGCTACTTTTACTCTGACTAATTGGTATTCTCTTACATAACATTTGAAACAGTGACAAATCATATACTCATATGCTGAAATGAACGATTCAGACTTTATCTAAACAAACATTGACGAAATCAATCTATTTTCAGAAACCGAGAATATCCCAACCCGACATAAAGGACAACTCCAAACCATCCACTAGCATAGGCAACCAATGACCCACCAGGACTTCGACTATCGGTATGGCTAGGAAAGGTGTATATATAAAGGTAGGGTTAATAACAAAGAACAGGCTAGTGACAACAAGTTTTCTATTGTTTCTTGCACTAAAAATGAGTGCAACACAAGGGTTTAAACAGGTGGTTCACTAACCAGTGTAGTTAGCTACTAAGCACATTAACAAAACATGCACATAACAAATTTTACGAAACAAGGGGTGAAAATACAAAGAACAAAGGTTTTATCCTAAATTTGCCTCTTCTGATAAATAACACGGAACGATCAACCAGGACAAGTTCTAGAATCAATGCAATCACCGGCACACTCATAACAAATGAAATAATCCGGAAATGGAAAAACCAACCTCAAACTTGCACATCATAGTTCAGAGCTCTAAAAGAGACCCTTACTCCTGGATAAATCCAAAAGCCTACGAGAGGGACAAATTAACAAGGCTAATACATCCAAAACCGAAACACCTATCATAACTAGCAATGAAACAATAATCTCACAATTTTGGGTGTTTTGGTGCTTTGAGCGTGCTAGTCATATTATTAATCCAGAATGGATTGCCTAATTAATCAGTCAAAACACATTCCACATATTAAAGTTTTGTACCCAAGGTGTAGTCAAATTGCTTATTAATATCTATAATTAAGTGACAAAGGCAATTAACTACAAGGACAAGCATGCAAAAGTTCAAAATTCGTCTAAAATACCCGACTTTTTCCTATTTACTACCCCCCCACACTTGAGTTGGACAATGCCCTCAATGTCCAAAGAATTAAGGCAAACTATGGGAAATAGGGGAAAGCAAACAAAAACAAAATCAAGGACAAGAAAAACTTGCCGGGTATGATATATGTTCCATGCCTGAATATGATGCCAACAAAATATGTCGCTGAACTTACTGCCAGCATATGCACATGACATTCAACTCGCTATCAACATGAACACACCATTAATGAGCAACATAATCAAATAAATCATGCAATCAACCTATCCCTAATAAACGAAAATGGAAAAGTAAAAATACGATGTTCTAGCACCCTTATGGGTGATTACAAACCAACAAATGAAAATAAATAAGAGTACGGAAATAAAGATTGTTCAAACAAGTACAATTACAAGCCATCATCACCAACCGACGGCAACAACATCATCTCATCAACAATCACTGAGGAGGGTAGGGGTAAGGTCCTGAACCAAAAATCGATCCAGCCATCTGCTCAGCAAACGAAGGTTCTGTCGAACCCGATCCTCCAGCATCTACACCGGCTTGTGTACCTGCAAAAGATCCAAAGCTAACAGGGTTATCGGGCCCCCTCCCTCCAAGATCATGGGAAGGAGGCACCTCGAACTGGCGCTCTGGTGGATAGAAGAATCCACCTCCGGCTCTGTGCTCAGGAATGAAGATGCTAGGAGGGTTGTAGTCTGGAATCGGCTGAGGCGGATGAAACTGCTCACCCCTATACTGGGCCTCCCACATAGGCTGATATCTATGCTGATCATGCATCAAATACCCCATACCTGAACCCATCCACCTGAAATCACTGTCTACCCGCGACTCAAACTGCTCATGGGACCGCTGAAAGTTCTGCTGAGACTCCCACATGTTATTCATCAAAGTCCCCAAAGAAGTAAAATCCCATGGACCTGAATGGGCGGCAGCAGAAGAAGAAGGTCCCTCAGAAGGTGTGGTGGTGGCACGACGCTTAGTACGTCGTGAGGAATCTAGTGGTTGCTCAGGTGCATCAGCCATCTCAGCATCATCATCATCATCATCTGAATCCTCCTCATCATCATCAGAATCACCATCACCAAAATCAATTAACTCCGGAATAGCATGCTTATGGGCTAAAGGCTTAATCAATTTCCACCTCTTCAAATCATTCCAAGTAAAGGGCTTCATAGGTTTGCAGTTCAAAGCCCCTGCATTATCAACACCTTCAAAATACCTCACCATTTTGGAAATGAAATGGCCACAAACTAACCCTCTATCCCGGACTCCTTTCGTCCCCATATGCTTCGCCAACACATAGGGGGCACATGCCTTCCTCTGCACATCTCCCTCATCGAACAACCTCAACAACCACAAATCTTCCATATAAAGCTTATTCGGGTGATTGATCCTATGGACAAAAGAATGGACCAACATCTTGTGGAACAATCGCAAAATAGGCGATTGGAGAGTGTTTGCCCCACAAGCCGCTTTCCACGCGCGACCCCCAGAAACCCTGTTATTGTATTCCCTGAAATCACCTGCCTCCCTAGTAAAACCGGAGGTATTCCTAACAGAAATGCGTAAAAGACGCTCAAATGCAGGGTCATCCAACGTCTCTTGGTTGTACATCCCCGTGCACAACCCAAACCTAGAAATAATGAGGGATCTATTAACACCCCCACAACGAAAGAATATCACCGGCTTAGTAAACACATCCTTCACCTTCTCAATGTTCTCAACCGAGATGGTTGAGTAAAACTCTAAACACCATTCCTTGCACACTACTTCCCGATTCCTAAATATGTCAAACCATAAGCTAAATTCCTTCGCCACTGGATTACCATCTATGTCATTTGAACTTCCCATCAACTGCATATACCTACTAATGCCCGCACGAGCATTCAATGCATCCAACATACTCGATTCCATATACCGAGGCTCGATTATATCTTTTTGATAGATGGATGCTAACCTGTTGGTATATTCCGTCTTCTTCTCGGGAGTAGCCCTCGGGAATCGTAACCAAGGGTGAGTTGGAATGCCCATAGCAGTGGCCTCGGGAGTAAGACCACTCTCGATAGGTGCAGCAGCCGACGGGGCTCTTCCCTTGCCTCGTCCTGCACGGCTTGAAGAAGAGGGTTCCTACACATACAAGAAACAGTCAATACATGGAAACCCGACATAGAAGCATGTATATATAAGCATAAACTACCCAGGTCTGAAAAGTGGTCAGTTGCAGCGCAACTTGTTGAGTTGCGGCGCAACTTATGTGTCTGTTTTGCAGTTGCGGCGCAACCCAGTTGCGGATTTGCGGCGCAACGCCTGTATTTTTCTGGGCAGGTCGAGCAGTAGCAGGGTTCAACAACAAAAATCCCACAAACACAATACAACTTAATTCTTAGGGTTTAACTTTTAATTAAGAAAGACCAACTATAATTAACCCTAATGTTAATTTGAATAACCCAATCCACAAAAACAAATCTTCAATTAACTTAGTAATTAAACCACCCATTCATTGTTCTAACCTCATTCAACATCAAATTTGAAATTAAAGAAGCCAAATAAGCATAAACCCATAAAGATTCGAATTATTCAAGAACACTATGAAATTAAAGCATTAAAATCATGAATGGAGGTTAAAGTAACACATACCTTTCCGGATCTGACCATGATGAATGATTTAAAGATGAAATTAAAAGATTAAGAGAATAGAGAATAGAGAAGGGAGTGTTGGGTCGGTTGGGAAAATCTGAGAGAGGAAAAGTGAATCTCAATAATTGAAGTATGTGAGAGTGTGTAAAAGATTTGACCCGAGTTGCTTTTAGTAAATCAGTTGACCCGGTTTGACCCGAGTTGCGGCGCAACCCCTCCCGTTGCGGCGCAACACCTTATTTTTGAACTGAAATAAATTATTTTTTATTTTTTTTTGGATTTTCGATTTTTCTGAGCATGACACGTGGCAAAACACGTTGCGGCGCAACAAACGTACTGCGGCGCAACTGAAAAACAGAAGGATAAGTTGCGGCGCAGTACAACCCGTTGCGGCGCAACCAAAGCAATTCATTGCGGCGCAACCTAGTTGCGGCGCAACTACCCCCCCCCCCACACACACACTTACCTTTTGTTTCTTCCTAGAAACGACTTACCGGAAGGCATGAGAGCGGTTCCTACCTGCAATTCTTATTAAAACACATTACCAATTACAATTGAACAATAATGAAAACAAGAAACACGGGTTGCCTCCCGCGAAGCGCTTAATTTATTTACGAGTCTTTAGCTCGACTCATGGTCCTTTCTTCATCAATTCCTTTCGAAAAATGGAAGCTCGTCAACGACGACTCCCACATTTTCCTCTTCTTCATGATAAAGCTTCAACCTGTGACCATTAACAATAAAAGAAACTCCATCCGATTTAAACAATTCAACATAACCAGACGGATAAACATGTTTGATCACAAAAGGGCCGGTCCACCTAGAAGTCAACTTAGGTTGCTTGAACTTATACTTGGAAAGGAATAATAAGACTTTATCACCGGCTTTCAAATCCTTCTTTCTAATCCTACGATCATGCCAAACCTTAGTTCTCTCTTTGTAGAGCATGGAATTCTCATAAGCATTCAACCTCAACTCATCTAACTCATGCAATTGCAACATTCTCAATTCACTACTTTCAACTAAGTCCATATTGCAATTCCTAAGAGCCCAATAAGCTTTATGCTCTATTTCTAAAGGCAAATGACATGTCTTACCATAAAGCAACCTATAAGGTGTAGTCCCAATTGGAGTCTTAAATGCGGTTCTAAAAGCCCATAATGCATCATCCAATTTCCTAGACCAATTCTTAGGATTATCACCTATGGTTTTCTCCAAAATTCGTTTTAAAGCCCTATTAGTGTTTTCTACTTGGCCACTCGTTTTAGGGTGATAAGAAGTAGAGAAACGATGATGAACACCATACCTCTTCAACACCTTAGCAAGTTGGTGATTCGCGAAATGAGTTCCACAATCACTTATTAAGGCCTTAGGACAACCAAAACGACAAAATAATTGCTTCAAGAAATCAATGACAACCCTTGCATCATTAGTTGGCAAGGCCTTAGCCTCGGCCCATTTCAAAACATAATCAACCGCCACTAAAATGTAAAGACACTTATTTGAAGGCGGAAAGGGTCCCATAAAATCAATTCCCCAAACATCAAATACCTCACAAACCTGAATGAAGTTTTGTGGCATTTCATCCTTCTTTGAAATGGTACCTTGACGTTGACAAACTTCACACGTCTCCACTAAAGTTTGAGCTTCCTTGAAGATTGAAGGCCAATAAAATCCTGCATCAAAAACTTTCTTACCGGTTACAGATGGTCCATAATGACCACCGGTTTGTCCATAGTGGCATGCATCCAAAATCTTCCGGGTTTCTGCACCGGCCACACATCTCCTAATCAAGCCATCTGCACACATGCGAAACAAATATGGTTCTTCCCAGAAATAGTGCTTAATCTCAGAAAAGAACTTCTTTTTCTGTTGATAAGTCATTTCCTTAGGAAGAACACCTGCACATAAATAGTTAGCAATGTCTGCAAACCATGGATCTTCTTCCACATCCACCTGCATTAAAAACTCGTCAGGAAAAGAATCATTAATATCATGCTCCTTTAACTCCTCAAGGTGAGGGTTTTCGAGCCTACTTAAGTGGTCGGCTGCCACATTTTCAGCCCCACTCTTATCTTTGATTTCAATATCAAATTCCTGTAAAAGTAAGACCCAACGAATTAAACGAGGCTTAGCATCTTGTTTCGAGAACAAGTACTTCAAAGCCGAATGGTCGGTGAACACAATAGTCTTATTCAAAACCAAATAGGGTCTAAACTTATCAAAGGCATAAACCACGGCTAATAACTCTTTCTCGGTCACGGTATAGTTCTGTTGAGCCGGGTTTAAGGTCTTGCTAGCATAGAGATAGGGCGGAAATGCTTATCCTCCCTTTTCCCTAGGACGGCCCCTAAAGCATAATCACTAGCATCACACATTAACTCAAACGGTAATGACCAATTGGGGGAGACATAATGGGTGCATTGGTCAATTTAACTTTAAGTGAGTTGAACGCATCAAGACATTCTTTATCAAAATTGAAAGGGGCATCTTTCTCTAACAACTTGGTCATTGCCGGGTAATTTTCGAAAAATCTTTTATAAATCGACGGTAAAACCCGACGTGACCTAAAAAGCTTCTAATTGATTTCACATTAGTGGGTGGAGGCAATTTAGCTATAACATCAATTTTTGCTTTATCAACCTCTAAACCCGCCCTTGAAACCTTGTGTCCCAAAACAATACCTTCTTTCACCATAAAGTGACACTTTTCCCAATTTAAGACCAAGTGTGACCTTTCACACATTTCAAGAATTCTATCAAGACTTCAAGACAATTGTCAAAAGAACTACCGAAAACAGAAAAGTCATCCATAAATACCTCCATGGATGTTTCGATCATGTCCTGAAATATGGCAATCATACATCTTTGAAAAGTACCCGGGGCATTGCAAAGACCAAATGGCATCCTTCTATAGGCATAAGTACCAAAAGGGCAAGTAAAAGTGGTATTCTCTTGGTCCTTGGGGTCAATGGGTATTTGGAAGTACCCGGAAAACCCATCCAAAAAGCAAAAATACTCGTTACCGGCGAGCCGTTCGAGCATTTGATCAATAAAGGACTCGTTCCCGTCAACCTGCGCTCGGCTCACCTCGCCACTGTCCGGCGAGCCGTTCGAGCATTTGATCAATAAAGGGCAAGGGAAAATGGTCTTTGCGGGTAGCATCATTCAATCTCCGATAATCAATACATACCCTCCACCCCGTGACAGTCCTAGTGGGAACCAATTCATTTTTGTCATTCAAAATTACGGTCATCCCACCCTTCTTCGGTACGCAATGTACCGGACTTACCCATGGACTATCCGAGATGGGGAATATGATTCCCGAATCAAGCAACTTTATAATTTCCTTTTTAACCACATCTTTCATATTTGGATTCAATCTTCGTTGCCTTTGCACAACCGGTTTCACATTATCAACAAAGTTTATGGTATGTTTGCAAAATTCTGGACTTATACCCGGAATATCGGAAATTTTCCATGCAAAGGCCTTTTTATGGGCCTTTAGGATGGTCATAAGTCTAGATTTCTCATCCTCCATTAATGAGGATGAGATGACAACGGGTAAAAGAGATGTACCTTCCAAATATGCATACTCAAGATGGTCCGGAAGTGGCTTGAGTTCCAAGTCGGTAGGAGGGTTCTCTACCGAAGTTAGCACCCGTGTGCTATCACTAGTGGTGATCTCTTCAAAGGTCTCGTCTTCCGGTGGAGTTTCATCAATACTTAATGCCATAATCTCTTGCATCATATCTCCAACCAACTCTTGCTCTTCTTCACTGCAAGCTAGCAATGTTTCACCTTCTTCCATGTCCAAGAAATCCATGAGCTCTTTCTCCAAAGCATCTTCTTCTTCAATCACATCTAACCTGAAACAAGTTTCATCACAAGAGTAAGGATGCTTTAGTGCTCTATCAACATTAAAAACAACTCGGTCATTACCGACCCCTAGGGAAATTTCCTTGGCCTTAACCCGGATGATAGCATCCGCGGTCATAAGGAATGGTCGGCCAAGAATGAGGGGGACTTTGGCATCCGCCTCCATCTCAAGAATAACAAAATCAACCGGAAATATCATATGCCCCACCTTAATTTGCAAGTTTTCCGCTATCCCCATGGGATATTGGAAAGAACGATCCGCGAGCCTAATGCTCATGCGGGTAGGGGTCAACTCTCCTAGAGACAACTTCCTATAAGAATAAGGCATCAAATTGATACTAGCCCCAAGATCGGCTAATGCCTCACACAAATAAGCACCAAAAGAACAAGCAATTAGAAAACTCCCTGGATCTTCCAATTTGGGAGGAATCTGATTCTAAATGATTGCTGAACATTCGGCACTCATAACCGCAGTCTTAGCCTCTTCAAGCTTCTTCTTGTCACTTACAAGTTCCTTGAGGAACTTTGCATAATTAGGCATACCTGCAAGCAAATCAACTAAAGGAACAGTTATATTCACAGATTGAATAAGATCAACAAATTTCTTCAAATGTTCCTTCACTTTTTCTTTCCTCAACCGTTGAGGAAATGGAATCTTTGGTTGATACGGCTTCACCGTCGGTTTCTCAGCGGGTTTGGATGGAACGGTCGGTATTGGCACGGCTTGGTTCGGTTCCATCTCAATTTCCTCATCAACCGTCTCCTCTTCTTCATTATCCTAGGACCATCTTTCACTGGTTTATCCGGGCAATCCTCTGAATAATGCAAGTCTCCACAATGCTCACACCCGTCGGCCATAACCTTAACATCTCTCTCAAGGCTCTTGAATCTAGTATCTTGACTATCAAATCTCTCATTCATTTGCTTCGAGAGAGCCTTGACTTCGGTGATAAGCTTAGAGTCATCACTACTCTCCACCTTAGCCACGGTGGTTCTACTAGATCTCTTATCTCGGTCCTCATCTCTTGTAGAATACTCTCTAGCCATATCCTCAAGAATCTTATATCCTTCATTTGGGGAAATGTTGTTGAGACTTCCCCCAAATGCATATTCGAGCTCCCTTTTGGTTTTTCTATCCAAACCATCATAGAAAATCTCGAAGCTTTCTTCGGTACCCATACTATGTCCGGGGCAATTTCTAAGCATTTCCTTGAACCTTTTCCATGCATCAACAACATCTTCACCGGGTTCTTGAGAAAAACCTCTGATTTTGTTTTCTAATTGCCTTTGAGTTCTCACAGAATAGAACTCATCAATGAATCCTTTTCGAAGTTCGGCCCAAGTGGTGAATGAGTTTTCGGGTAACTCCTTAAACCATGAAGATGCATCCCCAATGAGAGTCAAAGGAAATAGTTCCAACTTAACGGCCTCAGCTTGCCCTGTACCATACTGATATAGCCTACAGATTTTCTCAAACCTCTCAAGATGTGCATATGGGTCATTTCTTCGAATCCCATCAAACTTATCCTCTTCTACACTCTTGAGGTGATTCTCTTTCAAAGAGAAATCCACTGAAATAGCCGGAGGGCGAATAGCTGTGCCCCGGTCCGCCGGTATATTTCTTCTTCTCTCCCCGTAAGGACGGGCATTAGGATCTACCGGTTGTTCATCACCCATTCTTCTACCCCTAGGTTGTTGGTTGATATTAAGGTTGGTTCGAGGTATGAAATATACTCGGTTCAGGTGTTTGAATTTTCTCCTCTGTATCTGAATCAGAATTTTCCCCTGTTCCAAACACTCTACCTGCTTCTTTCAACCTATTAACCAACTGATCTTCTGAATCCTGAACGGGTGGGACACTGGTTTCGGTTTCTAAATCTATTTTGATTGGTGTAGATTGTTCCCGTTATCTCTTGACACAAGTCGACGTCTGACTTTCCCTGGATTAGACAATGGGCTAAGCAAAGGTCGCCAGAAGCTCTTGTGTTCATCAACTAACAAGAACCTGCACACTCACCACAAACAAACCGTCAACCGCACCTGTGGTATAATTGAAATGAAATAAAATAAAACTATCTAATAAAGCATTACTTTCTCACAAATGAATGTGAAAAAGGATCGAACTACAAAATAAACAACTACTAAACTTAAGTCCCCGGCAGCGGCGCCAAAAACTTGATGTGTAAAATCGAGTTTAAAAATTAAAACAAGAAATACCCTAAAACTGACTACTACACACTCCGGGCAGTGGACCCGTTCGTATATAGTATAGCTAAAAGGTAAGTCCAGGATCGAACACAGGGACTAAAACTAAGTAATTGTTACATTAAGTAATTCAAGTAAAATGGGGGTTTTGTGACCGAATTGTCACGTTGCAAAAGTTAGTAAGTAATTAGTAATCCGAAAGGATTAATCGAAAGAGAATTTGTTTTAAACAATAATTTAAAGGTCATCCATCCTGATTTTGCTCAACAACATGTTCAGATTGCACATAAATGAAGTTCAAATCCAAATTAGTTGATTAAATAACCGAGACTCAAACAAAGCACCAACCCCGTACCCGTCAAGTTGAAAACATCATTTGACTCTCTTGCTTAAACTAGTTTCGTTACAAAGACCGGTACCCCAAGACATCTTTTATAACTTTCCTAATCAAACAATTGATTTGGTTATTAAGATAACAATTATATCTATCGATTGTACCCAACCGTTAACACACCTCTTCCTATTATCAAGAACGATTATCTACCGTACCCGTCATAGATTCAATCGTTTGTACCCAAATAATCAAAATGAAATATATGTAATCAATAACTACCATTAAAGACACACATAAACCACCAATCAATTCAAGATAAATAATAAGGAAGAAACACGCTAAGATCTCGATATAACGTTAAATGAAATCAACATTGAATTAATAGAATTGTGCAATCTTTACATATTGTCTCACTCCATCAAGATGGATGATGAAGCGACTAGCCACTCATATTAAAAGAAGAATAACAATCAAAATAAGAAGAATTCATTGTTACCTAATGATAATAATCGAAAGCTACGAACGTAATCGATCCAATCGTGTTTGAAAACCTAAAATATGATGAAAAACTGATAATATCTCCAATTTAGGGTTTGGAACACGGTTGCTCCAAAAGAAGAGTCCTTTTGATATTATTTTCAATCTATTTATATGCCCTCAGAATTCTGCCAGATTCGCGACCAGTTGCGGCGCAACGCAGCATTGCGGCGCAACTGGGGTTTGACTTTTTCTTTGACTTTGACTTTTCTTGACCAACGCTGGCTTGAACTTGAATCCATTGCGGCGCAACTGAAGGACGTTGCGGCGCAACTTATACTTCTGGTTTTGGGTTGCGGCGCAACAAGGAGTTGCGGCGCAACTCAGCGTTGACCATTGACTAATGTTGACTCGTGGCTGGCCAGGAAGGAGAGGTGTTGCGGCGCAACAGAGGGAGTTGTGGCGCAACTTATCTTTCTGGAATTGGGTTGCGGCACAACTCCATGTTGCGGCACAACTGGCCTTTTTCAGCATTGACTTTAGTTGACTTTCTGCAATCTCCATCCAAATGCTTCCGAAATCTTCCGTTAGCACTTAATTCATTTCAACAACGTCGTTTTCTCCAGATTTGCGCTTAAATACCTGTCAGTACCCTGAAACACTAACAAATACCATAAATGCACCAATTGTATACAAAAACGACTCATAAACCATAGGAAATCAACTAAATACGTTGTGGGAAATGGGTATAAAATACGACATATCAGGAAGAATCCTCCTCCTTTTATAGGGGGAGATTCCTTGGAGGAGAAGGTTAGAGTTTTCCCTATTCCTTCTTTGAGTCAAACTCCAATTACCATGTTTATCCGATTTAGTTTCCTTAGGAGATTATCCTTTAAGGAGATCGAACTAGGCAAGGATTGTGTTTTATCTTTGGAAAGGATTTGTGTTAATCCTTTAGCTTTGTTTGATTGAGTTGACCGCCTTCGTTCTTATACCCTTTGCGAGGGTGCTTCGTATTAGGTGTCCTTCGCATAGGGATTCGAAGGGGTACATCGTCACCTGTTAAGACACGAAACCTGTTAAGATGAAACACGAAACCTGTTAAGAACATGTCGTGTCGTGTCGTGTTAACAGGTTTCGTGTCAAAATTGCCAGCCTTATGATGTAAAATGGAAAAGAGGTGGTGACATCCTTATTATTGGGAGAGGTTTGAGCTTGTCTTAGATGTGAGTTGGCACCTCATCTCGGAGGACGTTATTGGCACAAGCTCATTTCTCATCTTGGCATGCTTCTTCCAAATTTGGACGACGCGTGCTTCTTCAAAGTTGGCCGAGAAAGGACGAGTTCATATTATATATATATCTATATCTACTTATAAAAATAATAGCACTCTTTATTTTTAGAAATGTTTGAAAGTTATTTTATGCGATATGACATAAATACCTCTTTCCTTTTTTCCAAATCACCCTTTTTTTTATTTACTAATTTAATTATCTTTACTAATATACCTAAAATATCTTTAGTGAAGTAAATTAAACCACTCATCTCACAACTCTTAAAATACCTACACCCTAACCATTAAAACAATTACATTTACATCAATAGTCTACATTGTTCGTCATCACCACCACCGGTTGCCGCCGCCACCCGTCACTATCGTATTGCCGCCATCGCCGTCGCATTACGCGGACACCATGCTAGTATAGGTAAAAGTGAATATAGGGTTGTTCACCATATAAGCTTAACATTGACGGTTGTTCAACAAAAGGTTCCGAATGCTTTAGATTTTGCAAAGTCGATCATAGCATCACGTATTTGTGTTGCAATCTTTTATTCCAAGAATGTTTCACGAGGTTGCGTGGGAGTTAGTGCGTCAGACAAATAGTTTTCTGCGAGCTGACACATATTATGCGGTCATTGTCTCTGGTGATCATGTTATGATCACTGAAAATTGATCGGTGTCGGGGGAGGTAAGATCAATTTGCTAAAGCGGTTGTCTTTTTGTATTATCTTGACCCTTTTGGTAGGATCCATATGGCTGTGGCTTCGACAATAGTGTTAGTAGGCCCGTCAAACATTTTTGTAATACGTTTTGGTTTATTATTATTATTTTTTTACTTAAAGCCTTTAATCAAGAAAAACTAATTGTCAGGTGATTGTTTGTTATTAGTGTTTAGGTGAACTCTATTTTCAATAAAAAAAAATAAAAATAAAAATTAGGCCGTTCAGTTAATGTTACTGAGGTCGTAAAAGTAATTGAACAAAGCGTAGTGAAGCATGAACGTATTTTTGTAGTTACTTTGAGTCTTTGGCAATGAAAAAGAGATCATTCGTTATTATATACAAGTAATTAAAAGACATATATCTACCAATATACTAAAACAGGATTGATGTTCTTTTTAATCAACATTTGGCTTATTCTTTGAATGACATGTGTCCCTTTTGAATTCTTAATTTTAAGTAACCTTATAGCTATCAAATACTAATATTTAATATAATAATAATAATTTTGTTTTATACATTTACTAAAGTAATATTAATCGTTATATAATTCTATTTATATGAAATACTAAATATTTTTTGATATATTTAACTGCCTTAAATAAAAAGATAAGATAAAATATATTTGTTTGATATATATCCCTAGTAGAACTAATACCTACGATATACGAATTAGTGGTATATATGTACAATATACACCTTAAAAATGATTTTTCTTATAAAGAAACTAAATTATAGAATGATGCATCTACCGATCTACGTAAGTGTATTTCTCGAGTTTGTTTATATAAAGAATTTTCATATGTAGAGTTTTATTTATATTAGGAATTTTTAAAATTTGCCATACAGAACTTTAAAATATGTGTAGTTTTATTAATAGATTTATTTGAAGTCTTTAAATATAAAATAAACAAATAAAAAATAAATTGAAAAAAACCTTAGGATTCTCTCTCTAGTTTCTCTCTTTAAAATGCTCTCTCAAGGGCGATTGTACGGACATTTGTAAAATCGTTCTTTTTTCTTTTTTTCTTGTTTATTTTCGTTGTAATTCTTCACTGTTTGAGATGAATCCTTCAACAAAATTAGATATATCAAATGATTTGCCTCCGGATCCTGGAGGTGATCCAGATCCAGATGTATTAGCTACCCCCGTTTCTGGGTTTTCGGACTCAGGGTCGATGGGATCTATGAATTCAGCTAAAAATAGAGCTGAACGAAGAGCGATTCTTCGAAAAGCTATGGATGTTACTAGGGTTTCTTCAGATTTGAAGAAAATTGAATTAAAAAAGGTGCAGAAAAAGAGAAAACAATCAAAAGTAAAGATGAGCTTGAAAGAATTTAATGGGTTAGAGGCTGATAAGGGTGGAGATGATGGGATGACGTCAGTAAAGGATGTTGTGAATATCTTTGAAGCAAAGACTGATGGTGTGAATTCGTCTCAAAAAGATGTTCATCCTAAAATTAATGTAAGTAATCCTATACCTTCTTCATCTATGCCTACTGCTGTTGTTATTAAGGAGGTTAGTGATATTGTTAATGATAAATTAGTTTGAGATTGGACAGTATTATTGCTAATAAGAAAAATATGGTTGATGGGGTTGGGAATTTACAGAATAATATTGAGAATTTGGAGGAAATTAATGATGTTGAGGGCTGGGTTGATTGTGAAGGTGTAGATAATGGGGATGATATTGAAATGGGGGGTAATGTTGATGGGAAGAATAAGGATTTGAATGTTGATGGTAATGCTAATAATCATGATGATGTTGAAATGGGGGGTAATGTATGGGATAGGAGTAAGAGAGTTGCTGATGATTTGTTTAAGAATAAGGAAGAGGAGATTGAGGTTAATATGGAGTTTATTCCTCCTACTCAATGTCAAGATGGGAAGAAGAGAGTTTTGTTCTCTGTTGATGATATTGCTAAGAGTAGTGAGACCTTTTCTCTTCATTTGTATGGATATTTCATTGGAACATCTATGGATTTTCAGTTTGTAAATGCTACTTTTATACCAAAAAAACATAGTGACATTAGCAATTGTGTGTAGAACGTGTGTATAATCCGTTGAAACTATGCTAATCTTTTGACAAGTAAGATTTTGTGAGCTAATCACCTAAGCTCCTTTAGTAGGAAAGGGAGATAATAACACAATCGTTTTATAATAGTAATAGTATTATTATAACCATTACTATAATACCTTGAATTTATAGGGTGTTACATCAAACCCATGACCCTCCAGAGGCAAGGGCTCCAACCACAAGTTAGTTTTACAAATATATTAACAATAAAAGACAAAAAAAGAAAAAAAAAACATAAAAAAACGTGAATATGAGGCGACCATGTGTGGATAAATGAGTAGTTGTATCACTCACACCCAC
The DNA here is from genome assembly GCA_034093135.1 of Erigeron breviscapus. Classification (NCBI taxonomy): domain Eukaryota; kingdom Viridiplantae; phylum Streptophyta; class Magnoliopsida; order Asterales; family Asteraceae; genus Erigeron; species Erigeron breviscapus. The sequence goes on from CM067174.1 coordinate 30,373,942, forward strand.
ACCACATCGTGGTTTTTTTTTTGGTTGATGGCGGTGTTCCACTGAGTGTGACACCAACCACTCGGTTACCTCTCACACGTTACCAACCCCTTAACAATTAACTAGACATTGTTAAAAGGGGACACTATAGTAGAAACTTATAAATTGTCTCTACAATCAAAGGGATATAACAATAATAAAATTTAGAGTAAATTACAATTTTGGTCCCTGTCGTGGGTCAAAAATTACCGTTTTCGTCCCTACCTTTCATATATTACCGTTTTAGTCCAAAAAACTTTGTTCCGTCAACGCTTTTGGTCCAATTCTCGAAACGGACGTTAAACACCCATCACGTGATCTGCACGTGATGGGTATTTTAGTCTTTTCATTACACATAGGGACGAAAACGGTAATTTTTTACCCACGATAGGGACCAAATTTGTAATTTACTCTATAATGTATACACTTTTATATTTGTGTACTTTTAATAGT
>CM067174.1:30375412-30522580 GCA_034093135.1 Erigeron breviscapus
ATTGAATTTCTATCCATCTCATTCTCCTCGGTTGGTTGTACAAACAATTGGCGCCATCCGTGAGACCCTCAATCCCTCTTACACGAAAATCACAAAAATTTTCACTCATAAACCGATTTAATGAAGAATGAGATCTGGACATAATTGCAAACATGTATGCCATAAATAGAATCGTTGATATGTTTTTAGAGCGAAGAAAAAAATCCAAAAGATCTTGAAGATCCAGATTTTGAAGATCCAAAATTTTCGCAGCCTTTTACGGCCCAGATTAAGAAGGTTCACAATTTCGCAGCCTTTTACGGCCCAGATTAAGAAGGTTCAAAATTTTCGCAGCCATTTACGGCCCAGATTAAGAAGATTCACAATTTTTGCAGCCTTTTAACTCTAGATTATATAATAATTCTCTATCTCCAAGTGATGACGTGACATACCTCTTTTTTCGGCACATCATCTTTTTCTTACGTGTCATCATTATATAGTTTGTGTTCAAGAGCTTAACACCTCAACCGCCACATCTCCATAACTACATCCGAATAAATACTTAAAAACAAAACCCAAAGAAATGGGAGCCGAGAGTCGAACGGAAGACCTTCGACTTCAAGAAAAGCATTCATGCCAACTTGTCTAAAACTTAGTTGGTGTTACAATTCCATCCCAAAAATAAAAATCCTAATACTCCGTACATATATTAATTAATATCAGTGTTGTGAAACTTGTCACACCCCCAAAATGCGGAATCGAAGGTGTGAACAATATTCGTAAACAAATCACACATTATAACAAACGACCTCTAGAATGAGACGTTTTTAGAAAATATTAATAAAATAATTTCATTTATTGATCATAAAAGGATAACTGAGTTCACAACTAGTACAAATGAGATTCTTTAAACATGATAATATAAACTAAGACATCTCCATATGTTTTCTTCTAGTATGCAATTGTGACTCCAAAAGTATGCATCTATCTTATGCGTCATCTAGCTCAAGTACTTGAGAATACACGTTTTAAATTACGTCAACACAAAGTTGGTGAGTTCACAGTTTTTATAGTAAGGATTTACCTTTGGATCACAAGATTTGAATATGATATCGCATGCATTACGACTATCAAGTATACGTGGTTTATTTCAACCTATTAATTCGTATATCGCATGCTTATACCTTGGAAACCGAATACCTTAACCGTACCATATGTGTACATCACCCCTCTTGTGATGCTAATGCTCAACGCAATCACGTATTTAATTCAAATATTAATTATCCCTTGCATGTGTTAGTGCGACTAACCAGGATAGGGGTGTCAACCCAATAGTACTATTTATAATATTCGCGTTGTAAAATTTATCGGTCCAAGTTCCATATAGGGGATTTCGAGCCAGAGCATTGTAACAAAAATATAAGCATGAATCATTTAAGCAATTGTGTCCATAAAAACAAAACAGTTGTGTATTCTCAGTCCCAAAATAATAAATAGGGATCCATGAAACTCACCTTAGTTCGGTGATTGATTAGTAACGTAAAAAGGTTGAGGATGACGATGATGACAAACGAGCAATTTATCCTAATAGAAAATACGATTTGATTTATAATCTTGGTTTAAACTTAATTTATTTATAATGTTATCTATTAATACGCTTGTCAACGTAACTGGTTTCAGGTTCTTTCAATAACCTTTGTAATCTATTTTGAAATATTTATAAATGATACATGATTTATATATAGAAGATTTGTTTATAAATCATTTTTGAAATACCATAAATAAGCTAAGTAGTTAACTTAATATGCAAATACGTTTATTTGTAAATGAAAGTATATTTGATAGTATTGATTAATATCAATACAATATCCTTATGGAATGTATTCATGGATGAATACAAAAGTATATATATATACATATGTATATATGAAGAGATACTTTAAATAGTAGGATTATAATTAATACAAAAATGTATTAATTTTAGGATGAAGAGATACCTTAAATGACAAGGATTATAATTAATACAAAAATGTATTGATTACAATTTAAGAGATACCTTAAATGGCAAAAAAAACCAATATCGTACTTCATGTTGTGTCAATTCATGAGGTTAGGGTCGTGTAGTACCCAAACGGTGAACCAAGTTGCGTTAAATTGCGAACTACAATCCCCTCCGTTGGTGTACCCCGAAGAGGCCCAAGTGTCATGAAATTTACTTTTAGTAATGAAGTACTATGGTTAAAAGGCTATCAAGGATATATTCTATCCAAAACAAGAGATCGGAATATGAAATAATTCACAAATTGTGAAATACGATTGATATAAAAATAGGATAGTTAAATATATAACTATACATTTATTTATACACCATAATTAGTATATAAAAGTATTTGTTAAAAGTGTTTTATTCATGTATTTCTACAAAAGTGCCAACAATTCAATATTCGTATAAAAGCGATATTTAACGTATTTAAATGCAAATACATATCATTTGAGTATAAAATAAGTTGACAAGCATTTCAATACATAACATATAGTCATAGAATCATAAAGAAATATATAGTAAGGTTTCATAGAAACACTTACAAGTTTGGAGAATTATAAATTCTAAGATCAAAGTAACGATATAGGAATGAGCTCCAAAGAAGATCTTGAGAGAATCGACTATAACTTGGACTTGTAAACTTGATGAATATGGAATAATCCTAACTCCATGTGGCCATTATAACTAGGCTTTGATAAGTTCTTGAAATAATTCCCGATAACAACGTCGTGTTTACAATTTCGAAACCAACGAATTCAAGACAACTTTGGTTGAATCGAAAGCTTGGGATGATGAAAGGTTGTGAGAGATATGCTTGAACTTGAACAAGTATTGATCTTGTAATGATAGAGATTCAAGAGAAAGAAGTTTCATTGTGTGAATTGGCAAGTATTTGTGTAAACATAATGCTTATATTTATAGTAAATGAAGTTTACTAGTTAAGTGAAATGTGTGGTGATATTTGTGGTGTAGTGGCTGAATTCTTTACCAAGGATGGAGGTGGTGACATGCTTGTTTACTTAGATGGAGATCTGGAGGAATGTGGTGGTAGTACTAAGAAAGTGTTCATGTGGAACTTGTTTTACCATAGTAAGTTTAAAAACAAAATATCTAACTTATATATGTTTATATAATTTGTGTAAGTATATAAAGTATATACTAGCTTTTTATAAACTTAATAGATAATGTTTATAAAGGATCAAATATCTAGTAGAAAGTGATGATGTGTTCAAAATATGGTGGTGTAAGAAATATCTAGTAAATATGACTTATTTCATAGTTTTTAACCTCCTTACTATTCACGGAATTAATTAAATTTTCCGATTTTTCGAGTGTGTTATTTTATGAATTAAAAATCATAATAAAGTGTTGAAACACTAAATATTGGGTTTCCCTAAGTCCTACGTGCCTACGAGAAGGACTCACGCGAAAAATAAACGTTTTACGATTTCTCATGAATTTTGGACTTTTTATTTCCTAGTTGCTCATCATCAAAGTTTTTAAACTCGTCAAGATAGTTCATTTAGTAGATTGATTAGTCACATAATCAATACGAAAGTATAAACATGCACTTGCTCACCTAATCATGCCTTAATTAACTTAATTTACTTTAATTAGCATAAAGCATCCTAATTGCTTATAATTAGGTTTAATTAATAGAATGAAATTTTGACGGATGTCACAAAACTCGGCCGATACAACCGATACAGCAGAGTCGAATCATGTATCGGGCAACTGACGATACGAGTTTGCCATACTCGGTCTGAAAATCGGCCAGGGTTCCAGACTCGGGTTAACTTGGTCAAGACTCGGTTATATCGGTCAAGACTCGGCTGTATCGGTCAATACTCGGCTGTATCGCATCAGGTCAACCAAAGTCAAACAATTTTTTTCTTTTCTTTTTTTTTAAAGATTTTATCAATTATGTTTGTGTTTCTAGACAATTATGTTTAAGTTGAAAAATTATGTTATGTTTAAGTTTGAAGTTTTATATATATTTTTAATTTTTTTTACATATAATTTCAAAAACTATTATTTTATACATAAAAAACTCACTATTCACCGATCCGATTCCGATCCGATTTTTAAAAAATCCTGACTCCCCCCTCGCCGATCCGATCCCGATTCCCGAGTTCCGCAACCTTGGTTTTAGGAAATAAGTTTACATTTCATTCTTAGTTTTTTCTAAGGGATAGGAAAAGAAATGATGAGAAAACTTTCTTTTTTGTATTCTTGAGTTTTTTTTTTAAAGGAATAGAAAGGGAAGGATAGGAAAAATCATGTCCTTTTTACTCTAAAACTTTCCAGCCAAATATGGCCAGATTTGGAAGGAAAACATGAAACCTCTTTGTTTTTTTTATTTTCTTTAGTTTTCCTTTCAACTCAAGAATGACTATTTGTATATAAATTTTTTTTCTTTTCCTACCCTATCCAATCCTTCTATTTCTTTTCTCTTAATTTAAACTTGAGAATGGAGTGTTAGAGTATTTAATCTTTAAAGATAAAGGAATACCATATATATTTATTTTATATTTGTATAATTTTCTAATTAAAAATCTTAACAAGTGTCTAACAGGTCTCAACCTGTTAAGACCTGTTAAGATTCGTGTCTTAACAAGTTCGGTCCGGACCTGTTGATTGTGCACCAAACCGCGTCGAGATGCTTTGTAAAATAAGTGGTAAACCCTAAAGGGTTTTTGGGTTTGTTGGCGATTCCCCGAAGGTAGGAGCGGTGCACCTTTACGCCAATCTAAAGTTGTTTGGTTTGTTCGTCGAATCTTGTTCGACTTATGTTAGGGTTTTGGTTCGATCCGTAATCGTACGAATATTATATGTCGAATTGTTTGTGTGTCGAAGTGTTTGTCGAATGTGGAAGTGATGTGTAAAAACGAGTTTAAAAATTAAAACAAGAAATACCCTAAAACTGACTACTACACACTCTCGGGCAGTGGACCCGTTCGTATATAGTATAGCTAAAAAGTAAGTCCAGGATCGAACACAGGGACTAAAACTAAGTAATTGTTGACATTAAGTAATTCAAGTAAATATGGGGGGTTTTGTGACCGAATTGTCACGTTGCAAAAGTTAGTAAGTAATTAGTAATCCCAAAGGATTAATCGAAAGAGAATTTGTTTTAAACAATAATTTAAAGGTCATCCATCCTGATTTTGCTCAACAACATGTTCAGATTACACATAAATGAAGTTCAAATCCAAATTAGTTGATTAAATAACCGAGACTCAAACAAAGCACCAACCCCGTACCCGTCAAGTCGAAAACATCACTTGACTCTCTTGCTTAAACTAGTTTCGTTACAAAGACCGGTACCCCAAAACATCTTTTATAACTTCCCTAATCAAACAATTGATTTGGTTATTAAGATAACAATTATATCTATCGATTATACCCAACCGTTAACACATCTCTTCCTATTATCAAGAACGATTATCTACCGTACCCGTCATAGATTCAATCGTTTGTACCCAAACAATCAAAATGAAATATATGTAATCAATAACTACCATTAAAAACACACATAAACCACCAATCAATTCAAGATAAATAATAAGGAAGAAACACGCTAAGATCTCGATATAACGTTAAATGAAATCAACATTGAATTAATAAAATTGTGCAATCTTTACATATTGTCTCACTCCATCAAGATGGATGATGAAGCGACTAGCCACTCATATTAAAAGAAGAATAACAATCAAAATAAGAAGAATTTATTGTTACCTAATGATATTAATCGAAAGCTACGAACGTAATCGATCCAATCGTGTTTGAAAACCTAAAATATGATGAAAAACTGATAATATCTCCAATTTAGGGTTTGGAACACGGTTGCTCCAAAAGAAGAGTCTTTTTGGCATAATTTTCAAGCTATTTATATGCCCTCAGAATTCTGCCAGATTCGCGACCAGTTGCGGCGCAACGCAGCATTGCGGCGCAACTGGGGTTTGACTTTTGCTTTGACTTTGACTTTTCTTGACCAACGCTGGCTTGAACTTGAATCCATTGCTGCGCAACTTATACTTCTAGTTTTGGGTTGCGGCGCAACTCAGCGTTGACTTGCATTGACCATTGACTAATGTTGACTCGTGGCTGGCCAGGAAGGAGAGGCGTTGCGGCACAACAGTGGGAGTTGCGGCGCAAATTATCTTTCTGGAATTGGGTTGCGGCGCAACTGGCCTTTTTCAGCATTGACTTTAGTTGACTTTCTGCAATCTCCATCCAAATGCTTCCGAAATCTTCCGTTAGCACTTAATTCATTTCAACAACGTCGTTTTCTCCAGATTTGCGCTTAAATACCTGTCATTACCCTGAAACACTAACAAATACCATAAACGCACCAATTGTATACAAAAACGACTCATAAACCATACGAAATCAACTAAATACGTTGTGGGAAATGGGTATAAAATACGACATATCAAATCCCCCCACACTTAAGCTTTGCTTGTCCTCAAGCAATTCCAAACTTCAAAACTCAATTTACCTTGGCACAAATGGAATAACATTACCGTAATCAAAAAGAAGCTAAACCATCATTGAAAATGAAACGAGATGGTTAGGCAATTTTAATCTTAAATGAAAACTGGAATGTTTGACAATACTTGACTGATATACAAGCCTTAATAACACGACTAAGCACAAATGAATCGAATCAGTGATATCTCGTCAATCCTACTCCAACTAACTTACTCTTGGGGTTGAATATTTGAATAATCACTCAATGCCTAGTCGTGATGCATAATCTTTTAACCATAGGCTTGTACTAGGTTCGTTCCTTCACCATGATGATGCAAGCACCACAACGTTAATCAAAAGAAGACTTCAAGGGTTTGAATGAACTTTAAGGCTAACAAGGTATTTAAAGGGGTATGGAAATTTGGGTAAACAAAGGGTGTTAACAAAGAAAATAGCACAACATTTAACAAATTGTTTACAAAATAGTCTAATCCATAGAATCCCATGTCACTAGTTGCCAACGGTCCAAAACCCGAGAAGTTGTCCAGACAATACCCCCAACAGACGATTAAAAACTGACACCATTGTGGGGTATGACTCTAAACAACTCAATCAACCAATTCTAACCATGTTGGCTTAGACAAACGCGCCAACCCACAAATAACAACTTAAGATGATAGCATTAAGATCCTTTCGTTGGTGTAATCGATGTACCAACTTACAAAAATAACTTGACCAAAAGTGAGAAATACCAATTGACAGCCCAAGCTCTTTTTCTTTTTTCTTTTTTTTATTTTTTGTTTTTCAATTCTTTTATTCTCATTTTTTTTGTGAGCTACTTTTACTCTGACTAATTGGTATTCTCTTACATAACATTTGAAACAGTGACAAATCATATACTCATATGCTGAAATGAACGATTCAGACTTTATCTAAACAAACATTGACGAAATCAATCTATTTTCAGAAACCGAGAATATCCCAACCCGACATAAAGGACAACTCCAAACCATCCACTAGCATAGGCAACCAATGACCCACCAGGACTTCGACTATCGGTATGGCTAGGAAAAGGTGTATATATAAAGGTAGGGTTAATAACAAAGAACAGGCTAGTGACAACAAGTTTTCTATTGTTTCTTGCACTAAAAATGAGTGCAACACAAGGGTTTAAACAGGTGGTTCACTAACCAGTGTAGTTAGCTACTAAGCACATTAACAAAACATGCACATAACAAATTTTACGAAACAAGGGGTGAAAATACAAAGAACAAAGGTTTTATCCTAAATTTGCCTCTTCTGATAAATAACACGGAACGATCAACCAGGACAAGTTCTAGAATCAATGCAATCACCGGCACACTCATAACAAATGAAATAATCCGGAAATGGAAAAAACCAACCTCAAACTTGCACATCATAGTTCAGAGCTCTAAAAGAGACCCTTACTCCTGGATAAATCCAAAAGCCTACGAGAGGGACAAATTAACAAGGCTAATACATCCAAAACCGAAACACCTATCATAACTAGCAATGAAACAATAATCTCACAATTTTGGGTGTTTTGGTGCTTTGAGCGTGCTAGTCATATTATTAATCCAGAATGGATTGCCTAATTAATCAGTCAAAACACATTCCACATATTAAAGTTTTGTACCCAAGGTGTAGTCAAATTGCTTATTAATATCTATAATTAAGTGACAAAGGCAATTAACTACAAGGACAAGCATGCAAAAGTTCAAAATTCGTCTAAAATACCCGACTTTTTCCTATTTACTACCCCCCCACACTTGAGTTGGACAATGCCCTCAATGTCCAAAGAATTAAGGCAAACTATGGGAAATAGGGGAAAGCAAACAAAAACAAAATCAAGGACAAGAAAAACTTGCCGGGTATGATATATGTTCCATGCCTGAATATGATGCCAACAAAATATGTCGCTGAACTTACTGCCAGCATATGCACATGACATTCAACTCGCTATCAACATGAACACACCATTAATGAGCAACATAATCAAATAAATCATGCAATCAACCTATCCCTAATAAACGAAAATGGAAAAGTAAAAATACGATGTTCTAGCACCCTTAAGGGTGATTACAAACCAACAAATGAAAATAAATAAGAGTACGGAAATAAAGATTGTTCAAACAAGTACAATTACAAGCCATCATCACCAACCGACGGCAACAACATCATCTCATCAACAATCACTGAGGAGGGTAGGGGTAAGGTCCTGAACCAAAAATCGATCCAGCCATCTGCTCAGCAAACGAAGGTTCTGTCGAACCCGATCCTCCAGCATCTACACCGGCTTGTGTACCTGCAAAAGATCCAAAGCTAACAGGGTTATCGGGCCCCCTCCCTCCAAGATCATGGGAAGGAGGCACCTCGAACTGGCGCTCTGGTGGATAAAAGAATCCACCTCCGGCTTTGTGCTCAAGAATGAAGATGCTAGGAGGGATGTAGTCTGGAATCGGCTGAGGCGGATGAAACTGCTCACCCCTATACTGGGCCTCCCACATAGGCTGATATCTATGTTGATCATGCATCAAATACCCCATACCTGAACCCATCCACCTGAAATCACTGTCTACCCGCGACTCAAACTGCTCATGGGACCGCTGAAAGTTCTGCTGAGACTCCCACATGTTATTCATCAAAGTCCCCAAAGAAGTAAAATCCCATGGACCTGAATGGGCGGCAGCAGAAGAAGAAGGTCCCTCAGAAGGTGTGGTGGTGGCACGACGCTTAGTACGTCGTGAGGAATCTAGTGGTTGCTCAGGTGCATCAGCCATCTCAGCATCATCATCATCATCTGAATCCTCCTCATCATCATCAGAATCACCATCACCAAAATCAATTAACTCCGGAATAGCATGCTTATGGGCTAAAGGCTTAATCAATTTCCACCTCTTCAAATCATTCCAAGTAAAGGGCTTCATAGGTTTGCAGTTCAAAGCCCCTGCATTATCAACACCTTCAAAATACCTCACCATTTTGGAAATGAAATGGCCACAAACTAACCCTCTATCCCGGACTCCTTTCGTCCCCATATGCTTCGCCAACACATAGGGGGCACATGCCTTCCTCTGCACATCTCCCTCATCGAACAACCTCAACAACCACAAATCTTCCATATAAAGCTTATTCGGGTGATTGATCCTATGGACAAAAGAATGGACCAACATCTTGTGGAACAATCGCAAAATAGGCGATTGGAGAGTGTTTGCCCCACAAGCCGCTTTCCACGCGCGACCCCCAGAAACCCTGTTATAGTATTCCCTGAAATCACCTGCCTCCCTAGTAAAACCGGAGGTATTCCTAACAGAAATGCGTAAAAGACGCTCAAATGCAGGGTCATCCAACGTCTCTTGGTTGTACATCCCCGTGCACAACCCAAACCTAGAAATAATGAGGGATCTATTAACACCCCCACAACGAAAGAATATCACCGGCTTAGTAAACACATCCTTCACCTTCTCAATGTTCTCAACCGAGATGGTTGAGTAAAACTCTAAACACCATTCCTTGCACACTACTTCCCGATTCCTAAATATGTCAAACCATAAGCTAAATTCCTTCGCCACTGGATTACCATCTATGTCATTTGAACTTCCCATCAACTGCATATACCTACTAATGCCCGCACGAGCATTCAATGCATCCAACATACTCGATTCCATATACCGAGGCTCGATTATATCTTTTTGATAGATGGATGCTAACCTGTTGGTATATTCCGTCTTCTTCTCGGGAGTAGCCCTCGGGAATCGTAACCAAGGGTGAGTTGGAATGCCCATAGCAGTGGCCTCGGGAGTAAGACCACTCTCGATAGGTGCAGCAGCCGACGGGGCTCTTCCCTTGCCTCGTCCTGCACGGCTTGAAGAAGAGGGTTCCTACACATACAAGAAACAGTCAATACATGGAAACCCGACATAGAAGCATGTATATATAAGCATAAACTACCCAGGTCTGAAAAGTGGTCAGTTGCAGCGCAACTTGTTGAGTTGCGGCGCAACTTATGTGTCTGTTTTGCAGTTGCGGCGCAACCCAGAGTTGCGGAGCAACCCAGATTTGCGGCGCAACGCCTGTATTTTTCTGGGCAGGTCGAGCAGTAGCAGGGTTCAACAACAAAAATCCCACAAACACAATACAACTTAATTCTTAGGGTTTAACTTTTAATTAAGAAAGACCAACTATAATTAACCCTAATGTTAATTTGAATAACCCAATCCACAAAAACAAATCTTCAATTAACTTAGTAATTAAACCACCCATTCATTGTTCTAACCTCATTCAACATCAAATTTGAAATTAAAGAAGCCAAATAAGCATAAACCCATAAAGATTCGAATTATTCAAGAACACTATGAAATTAAAGCATTAAAATCATGAATGGAGGTTAAAGTAACACATACCTTTCCGGATCTGACCATGATGAATGATTTAAAGATGAAATTAAAAGATTAAGAGAATAGAGAATAGAGAAGGGGAGTGTTGGGTCGGTTGGGAAAATCTGAGAGAGGAAAAGTGAATCTCAATAATTGAAGTATGTGAGAGTGTGTAAAAGATTTGACCCGAGTTGCTTTTAGTAAATCAGTTGACCCGGTTTGACCCGAGTTGCGGCGCAACCCCTCCCGTTGCGGCGCAACACCTTATTTTTGAACTGAAATAAATTATTTTTTATTTTTTTTTGGATTTTCGATTTTTCTGAGCATGACACGTGGCAAAACACGTTGCGGCGCAACAAACGTACTGCGGCGCAACTGAAAAACAGAAGGATAAGTTGCGGCGCAGTACAACCCGTTGCGGCGCAACCAAAGCAATTCATTGCGGCGCAACCTACTGTTGCGGCGAAACTACCCCCCCCCCCCTCACACTTACCTTTTGTTTCTTCCTAGAAACGACTTACCGGAAGGCATGAGAGCGGTTCCTACCTGCAATTCTTATTAAAACACATTACCAATTACAATTGAACAATAATGAAAACAAGAAACACGGGTTGCCTCCCGCGAAGCGCTTAATTTATTTACGAGTCTTTAGCTCGACTCATGGTCCTTTCTTCATTAATTCCTTTCGAAAAATGGAAGCTCGTCAACGACGACTCCCACATTTTCCTCTTCTTCATGATAAATCTTCAACCTGTGACCATTAACAATAAAAGTAGATCCATCCGATTTAAACAATTCAACATAACCAGACGGATAAACATGTTTGATCACAAAAGGGCCGGTCCACCTAGAAGTCAACTTAGGTTGCTTGAACTTATACTTGGAAAGGAATAATAAGACTTTATCACCGGCTTTCAAATCCTTCTTTCTAATCCTACGATCATGCCAAACCTTAGTTCTCTCTTTGTAGAGCATGGAATTCTCATAAGCATTCAACCTCAACTCATCTAACTCATGCAATTGTAACATTCTCAATTCACTACTTTCAACTAAGTCCATATTGCAATTCCTAAGAGCCCAATAAGCTTTATGCTCTATTTCTAAAGGCAAATGACATGTCTTACCATAAAGCAACCTATAAGGTGTAGTCCCAATTGGAGTCTTAAATGCGGTTCTAAAAGCCCATAATGCATCATCCAATTTCCTAGACCAATTCTTAGGATTATCACCTATGGTTTTCTCCAAAATTCGTTTTAAAGCCCTATTAGTGTTTTCTACTTGGCCACTCGTTTGAGGGTGATAAGAAGTAGAGAAACGATGATGAACACCATACCTCTTCAACACCTTAGCAAGTTGGTGATTCGCGAAATGAGTTCCACAATCACTTATTAAGGCCTTAGGACAACCAAAACGACAAAATAATTGCTTCAAGAAATCAATGACAACCCTTGCATCATTAGTTGGCAAGGCCTTAGCCTCGGCCCATTTCAAAACATAATCAACCGCCACTAAAATGTAAAGACACTTATTTGAAGGCGGAAAGGGTCCCATAAAATCAATTCCCCAAACATCAAATACCTCACAAACCTGAATGAAGTTTTGTGGCATTTCATCCTTCTTTGAAATGGTACCTTGACGTTGACAAACTTCACACGTCTCCACTAAAGTTTGAGCTTCCTTGAAGATTGAAGGCCAATAAAATCCTGCATCAAAAACTTTCTTACCGGTTACAGATGGTCCATAATGACCACCGGTTTGTCCATAGTGGCACGCATCCAAAATCTTCCGGGTTTCTCCACCGGCCACACATCTCCTGATCAATCCATCTGCACACATGCGAAACAAATATGGTTCTTCCTAGAAATAATGCTTAATCTCAGAAAAGAACTTCTTTTTCTGTTGATAAGTCATTTCCTTAGGAAGAACACCTGCACATAAATAGTTAGCAATGTCTGCAAACCATGGATCTTCTTCCACATCCACCTGCATTAAAAACTCGTCAGGAAAAGAATCATTAATATCATGCTCCTTTAACTCCTCAAGGTGAGGGTTTTCGAGCCTACTTAAGTGGTCGGCTGCCACATTTTCAGCCCCACTCTTATCTTTGATTTCAATATCAAATTCCTGTAAAAGTAAGACCCAACGAATTAAACGAGGCTTAGCATCTTGTTTCGAGAACAAGTACTTCAAAGCCGAATGGTCGGTGAACACAATAGTCTTATTCAAAACCAAATAGGGTCTAAACTTATTAAAGGCATAAACCACGGCTAATAACTCTTTCTCGGTCACGGTATAGTTCTGTTGAGCCGGGTTTAAGGTCTTGCTAGCATAGGAGATAGGGCGGAAATGCTTATCCTCCCTTTGGCCTAGGACGGCCCCTAAAGCATAATCACTAGCATCACACATTAACTCAAACGGTAATGACCAATTGGGTGGAGACATAATGGGTGCATTGGTCAATTTAACTTTAAGTGAGTTGAACGCATCAAGACATTCTTTATCAAAATTGAAAGGGGCATCTTTCTCTAACAACTTGGTCATTGACCGGGTAATTTTCGAAAAATCTTTTATAAATCGACGGTAAAACCCGGCGTGACCCAAAAAGCTTCTAATTGATTTAGCATTAGTGGGTGGAGGCAATTTAGCTATAACATCAATTTTTGCTTTATCAACCTCTAATCCCGCCCTTGAAACCTTGTGTCCCAAAACAATACCTTCTTTCACCATAAAGTGACACTTTTCCCAATTTAAGACCAAGTGTGACCTTTCACACATTTCAAGAATTCTATCAAGACTTCAAGACAATTGTCAAAAGAACTACCGAAAACAGAAAAGTCATCCATAAATACCTCCATGGATGTTTCGATCATGTCCTGAAATATGGCAATCATACATCTTTGAAAAGTACCCGGGGCATTGCAAAGACCAAATGGCATCCTTCTATAGGCATAAGTACCAAAAGGGCAAGTAAAAGTGGTATTCTCTTGGTCCTTGGGGTCAATGGGTATTTGGAAGTACCCGGAAAACCCATCCAAAAAGCAAAAATACTCGTTACCGGCGAGCCGTTCGAGCATTTGATCAATAAAGGGCAAGGGAAAATGGTCTTTGCGGGTAGCATCATTCAATCTCCGATAATCAATACATACCCTCCACCCTGTGACAGTCCTAGTGGGAACCAATTCATTTTTGTCATTCAAAATTACGGTCATCCCACCCTTTTTCGGTACACAATGTACCGGACTCACCCATGAACTATCCGAGATGGGGAATATGATTCCCGCATCAAGCAACTTTATAATTTCCTTTTTAACCACATCTTTCATATTTGGATTCTATCTCCGTTGCCTTTGCACAACCGGTTTCACATTATCAACAAAGTTAATGGTATGTTTACAAAATTCTGGACTTATACCCAGAATATCGGAAATTTTCCATGCAAAGGCCTTTTTATGGGCCTTTAGGATGGTCATAAGTCTAGATTTCTCATCCTCCATTAATGAGGATGAGATGACAACGGGTAAAAGAGATGTACCTTCCAAATATGCATACTCAAGATGGTCCGGAAGTGGCTTGAGTTCCAAGTCGGTAGGAGGGTTCTCTACCGAGGTTAGCACCCGTGTGCTATTACTAGTGGTGATCTCTTCAAAGGTCTCGTCTTCCGGTGGAGTTTCATCAATACTTAATGCCATAATCTCTTGCATCATATCTCCAACCAACTCTTGCTCTTCTTCACTGCAAGCTAGCAATGCTTCTCCTTCTTCCATATCCAAGAAATCCATGAGCTCTTTCTCCAAAGCATCTTCTTCTTCAATCACATCTAACCTGAAACAAGTTTCATTACAAGAGTAAGGATGCTTTAGTGCTCTATCCACATTAAAAACAACACAGTCATTACCGACACCTAGGGAAATTTCCTTAGCCTTAACCCGGATGATAGCATCCGCGGTCATAAGGAATGGTCGGCCTAAAATGAGGGGAACTTTGGCATCCGCCTCCATCTCAAGAATAACAAAATCAACCGGAAATATCATATGCCCCACCTTAATTTGCAAGTTTTCCGCTATCCCCATGGGATATTGGAAAGAACGATCCGCGAGCCTAATGCTCATGCGGGTGGGGGTCAACTCTCCTAGAGACAACTTCCTATAGACAGAATAAGGCATCAAATTGATACTAGCCCCAAGATCGGCTAATGCCTCACACAAATAAGCACCAAAAGAACAAGCAATTAGAAAACTCCCTGGATCTTCCAATTTGGGAGGAATCTGATTCTGAATGATTGCTGAACATTCGGCACTCATAACCGCAGTCTTAGCCTCTTCAAGATTCTTCTTGTCACTTACAAGTTCCTTGAGGAACTTTGCATAATTAGGCATACCTGCAAGCAAATCAACTAAAGGAACAGTTATATTCACAGATTGAATAAGATCAACAAATTTCTTAAAATGTTCCTTCACTTTTTCTTTCCTCAACCGTTGAGGAAATGGAATTTTGGTTGATATGGCTTCACCGTCGGTTTCTTAGCGGGTTTGGATGGAACGGTCGGTATTGGCACGGCTTGGTTCGGTTCCATCTCAATTTCCTCATCAACCGTCTCCTCTTCTTCATTATCCTAGGTGACATCTTGCGCTGGTTTATCCGGGCAATCCTCTGAATAATGCAAGTCTTCACAATGCTCACACCCGTCGGCCATAACCTTAGAATCTCTCTCAAGACTCTTGAATCTAGTATCTTGACTATCAAATCTCTCATTCATTTGCTTCGAGAGAGCCTTGACTTCGGTGATAAGCTTAGAGTCATCACTACTCTCCACCTTAGCCACGGTGGTTCTACTAGATCTCTTATCTCGGTCCTCATCTCTTGTAGAATACTCTCTAGCCATATCCTCAAGAATCTTATATCCTTCATTTGGGGAAATGTTGTTGAGACTTCCCCCAAATGCATATCCGAGCTCCCTTTTGGTTTTTCTATCCAAACCATCATAGAAAATCTCGAAGCTTTCTTCGGTGCCCATACTATGTCCGGGGCAATTTCTAAGCATTTCCTTAAACCTTTTCCATGCATCAACAACATCTTCACCGGGTTCTTGAGAAAAACCTCTGATTTTGTTTTCTAATTGCCTTTGAGTTCTCACAGAATAGAACTCATCAATGAATCCTTTTCGAAGTTCGGCCCAAGTGGTGAATGAGTTTTCGGGTAACTCCTTAAACCATGAAGATGCATCCCCAATGAGAGTCAAAGGAAATAGTTCCAACTTAACGGCCTCAGCTTGCCCTGTACCATACTGATATAGCCTACAGATTTTCTCAAACCTCTCAAGATGTGCATATGGGTCATTTCTTCGAATCCCATCAAACTTATCCTCTTCTACACTCTTGAGGTGATTACCTTTCAAAGAGAAATCCACTGAAATAGCCGGACGGCGAATAGCTGTGCTCCGGTCCGCCGGTATATTTCTTCTTCTCTCCCCGTACGGACGGGCATTAGGATCTACCGGTTGTTCATCACCCATTCTTCTACCCCTAGGTTGTTGGTTGATATTAAGGTTGGTTCGAGGTATGAAAATAGTACTCGGTTCAGGTGTTTGAATTTTCTCCTCTGTATCTGAATCAGAATTTTCCCCTGTTCCAAACACTCTACCTGCTTCTTTCAACCTATTAACCAACTGATCTTCTGAATCCTGAACGGGTGGGACACTGGTTTCGGTTTCTAAATCTATTTTGATTGGTGTAGATTGTTCCCTGTTATCTCTGGACACAAGTCAACGTCTGACTTTCCCTGGATTAGACAATGGGCTAAGCAAAGGTCGGCCAGAAGCTCTTGTGTTCATCAACTAACAAGAACCTGCACACTCACCACAAACAAACCGTCAACCGCACCTGTGGTATAATTGAAATGAAATAAAATAAAACTATCTAATAAAGCATTACTTTCTCACAAATGAATGTGAAAAAGGATCGAACTACAAAATAAACAACTACTTAAAATTAAGTCCCTGGCAGCGGCGCCAAAAACTTGATGTGTAAAATCGAGTTTAAAAATTAAAACAAGAAATACCCTAAAACTGACTACTACACACTCTCGGGCAGTGGACCCGTTCGTATATAGTATAGCTAAAAAGTAAGTCCAGGATCGAACACAGGGACTAAAACTAAGTAATTGTTGACATTAAGTAATTCAAGTAAATATGGGGGGTTTTGTGACCGAATTGTCACGTTGCAAAAGTTAGTAAGTAATTAGTAATCCGAAAGGATTAATCGAAAGAGAATTTGTTTTAAACAATAATTTAAAGGTCATCCATCCTGATTTTGCTCAACAACATGTTCAGATTGCACATAAATGAAGTTCAAATCCAAATTAGTTGATTAAATAACCGAGACTCAAACAAAGCACCAACCCCGTACCCGTCAAGTTGAAAACATCATTTGACTCTCTTGCTTAAACTAGTTTCGTTACAAAGACCGGTACCCCAAGACATCTTTTATAACTTTCCTAATCAAACAATTGATTTGGTTATTAAGATAACAATTATATCTATCGATTGTACCCAACCGTTAACACACCTCTTCCTATTATCAAGAACGATTATCTACCGTACCCGTCATAGATTCAATCGTTTGTACCCAAATAATCAAAATGAAATATATGTAATCAATAACTACCATTAAAGACACACATAAACCACCAATCAATTCAAGATAAATAATAAGGAAGAAACACGCTAAGATCTCGATATAACGTTAAATGAAATCAACATTGAATTAATAGAATTGTGCAATCTTTACATATTGTCTCACTCCATCAAGATGGATGATGAAGCGACTAGCCACTCATATTAAAAGAAGAATAACAATCAAAATAAGAAGAATTCATTGTTACCTAATGATAATAATCGAAAGCTACGAACGTAATCGATCCAATCGTGTTTGAAAACCTAAAATATGATGAAAAACTGATAATATCTCCAATTTAGGGTTTGGAACACGGTTGCTCCAAAAGAAGAGTCTTTTTGGCATAATTTTCAAGCTATTTATATGCCCTCAGAATTCTGCCAGATTCGCGACCAGTTGCGGCGCAACGCAGCATTGCGGCGCAACTGGGGTTTGACTTTTGCTTTGACTTTGACTTTTCTTGACCAACGCTGGCTTGAACTTGAATCCATTGCGGCGCAACTGAAGGACGTTGCGGCGCAACTTATACTTCTGGTTTTGGGTTGCGGCGCAACAAGGAGTTGCGGCGCAACTCAGCGTTGACCATTGACTAATGTTGACTCGTGGCTGGCCAGGAAGGAGAGGTGTTGCGGCGCAACAGAGGGAGTTGTGGCGCAACTTATCTTTCTGGAATTGGGTTGCGGCACAACTCCATGTTGCGGCACAACTGGCCTTTTTCAGCATTGACTTTAGTTGACTTTCTGCAATCTCCATCCAAATGCTTCCGAAATCTTCCGTTAGCACTTAATTCATTTCAACAACGTCGTTTTCTCCAGATTTGCGCTTAAATACCTGTCAGTACCCTGAAACACTAACAAATACCATAAATGCACCAATTGTATACAAAAACGACTCATAAACCATAGGAAATCAACTAAATACGTTGTGGGAAATGGGTATAAAATACGACATATCAGGAAGAATCCTCCTCCTTTTATAGGGGGAGATTCCTTGGAGGAGAAGGTTAGAGTTTTCCCTATTCCTTCTTTGAGTCAAACTCCAATTACCATGTTTATCCGATTTAGTTTCCTTAGGAGATTATCCTTTAAGGAGATCGAACTAGGCAAGGATTGTGTTTTATCTTTGGAAAGGATTTGTGTTAATCCTTTAGCTTTGTTTGATTGAGTTGACCGCCTTCGTTCTTATACCCTTTGCGAGGGTGCTTCGTATTAGGTGTCCTTCGCATAGGGATTCGAAGGGGTACATCGTCACCTGTAAAGACACGAAACCTGTTAAGATCAAACACGAAACCTGTTAAGAACAGGTCGTGTCGTGTCGTGTTAACAGGTTTTGTGTCAAAATTGCCAGCCTTATGATGTAAAATGGAAAAGAGGTGGTGACATCCTTATTATTGGGAGAGGTTTGAGCTTGTCTTAGATGTGAGTTGGCACCTCATCTCGGAGGACGTTATTGGCACAAGCTCATTTCTCATCTTGGCATGCTTCTTCCAAATTTGGACGACGCGTGCTTCTTCAAAGTTGGCCGAGAAAGGACGAGTTCATATTATATATATATCTATATCTACTTATAAAAATATAGCACTCTTTATTTTTAGAAATGTTTGAAAGTTATTTTATGCGATATGACATAAATACCTCTTTCCTTTTTTCCAAATCACCCTTTTTTTTATTTACTAATTTAATTATCTTTACTAATATACCTAAAATATCTTTAGTGAAGTAAATTAAACCACTCATCTCACAACTCTTAAAATACCTACACCCTAACCATTAAAACAATTACATTTACATCAATAGTCTACATTGTTCGTCATCACCACCACCGGTTGCCGCCGCCACCCGTCACTATCGTATTGCCGCCATCGCCGTCGCATTACGCGGACACCATGCTAGTATAGGTAAAAGTGAATATAGGGTTGTTCACCATATAAGCTTAACATTGACGGTTGTTCAACAAAAGGTTCCGAATGCTTTAGATTTTGCAAAGTCGATCATAGCATCACGTATTTGTGTTGCAATCTTTTATTCCAAGAATGTTTCACGAGGTTGCGTGGGAGTTAGTGCGTCAGACAAATAGTTTTCTGCGAGCTGACACATATTATGCGGTCATTGTCTCTGGTGATCATGTTATGATCACTGAAAATTGATCGGTGTCGGGGGAGGTAAGATCAATTTGCTAAAGCGGTTGTCTTTTTGTATTATCTTGACCCTTTTGGTAGGATCCATATGGCTGTGGCTTCGACAATAGTGTTAGTAGGCCCGTCAAACATTTTTGTAATACGTTTTGGTTTATTATTATTATTTTTTTACTTAAAGCCTTTAATCAAGAAAAACTAATTGTCAGGTGATTGTTTGTTATTAGTGTTTAGGTGAACTCTATTTTCAATAAAAAAAAATAAAAATAAAAATTAGGCCGTTCAGTTAATGTTACTGAGGTCGTAAAAGTAATTGAACAAAGCGTAGTGAAGCATGAACGTATTTTTGTAGTTACTTTGAGTCTTTGGCAATGAAAAAGAGATCATTCGTTATTATATACAAGTAATTAAAAGACATATATCTACCAATATACTAAAACAGGATTGATGTTCTTTTTAATCAACATTTGGCTTATTCTTTGAATGACATGTGTCCCTTTTGAATTCTTAATTTTAAGTAACCTTATAGCTATCAAATACTAATATTTAATATAATAATAATAATTTTGTTTTATACATTTACTAAAGTAATATTAATCGTTATATAATTCTATTTATATGAAATACTAAATATTTTTTGATATATTTAACTGCCTTAAATAAAAAGATAAGATAAAATATATTTGTTTGATATATATCCCTAGTAGAACTAATACCTACGATATACGAATTAGTGGTATATACACCTTAAAAATGATTTTTCTTATAAAGAAACTAAATTATAGAATGATGCATCTACCGATCTACGTAAGTGTGTTTCTCGAGTTTGTTTATATAAAGAATTTTCATATGTAGAGGTTTATTTATATTAGGAATTTTTAAAATTTGCCATACAGAACTTTAAAATATGTGTAGTTTTATTAATAGATTTATTTGAAGTCTTTAAATATAAAATAAACAAATAAAAAATAAATTGAAAAAAACCTTAGGATTCTCTCTCTAGTTTCTCTCTTTAAAATGCTCTCTCAAGGGCGATTGTACGGACATTTGTAAAATCGTTCTTTTTTCTTTTTTTCTTGTTTATTTTCGTTGTAATTCTTCACTGTTTGAGATGAATCCTTCAACAAAATTAGATATATCAAATGATTTGCCTCCGGATCCTGGAGGTGATCCAGATCCAGATGTATTAGCTACCCCCGTTTCTGGGTTTTCGGACTCAGGGTCGATGGGATCTATGAATTCAGCTAAAAATAGAGCTGAACGAAGAGCGATTCTTCGAAAAGCTATGGATGTTACTAGGGTTTCTTCAGATTTGAAGAAAATTGAATTAAAAAAGGTGCAGAAAAAGAGAAAACAATCAAAAGTAAAGATGAGCTTGAAAGAATTTAATGGGTTAGAGGCTGATAAGGGTGGAGATGATGGGATGACGTCAGTAAAGGATGTTGTGAATATCTTTGAAGCAAAGACTGATGGTGTGAATTCGTCTCAAAAAGATGTTCATCCTAAAATTAATGTAAGTAATCCTATACCTTCTTCATCTATGCCTACTGCTGTTGTTATTAAGGAGGTTAGTGATATTGTTAATGATAAATTAGTTTGAGATTGGACAGTATTATTGCTAATAAGAAAAATATGGTTGATGGGGTTGGGAATTTACAGAATAATATTGAGAATTTGGAGGAAATTAATGATGTTGAGGGCTGGGTTGATTGTGAAGGTGTAGATAATGGGGATGATATTGAAATGGGGGGTAATGTTGATGGGAAGAATAAGGATTTGAATGTTGATGGTAATGCTAATAATCATGATGATGTTGAAATGGGGGGTAATGTATGGGATAGGAGTAAGAGAGTTGCTGATGATTTGTTTAAGAATAAGGAAGAGGAGATTGAGGTTAATATGGAGTTTATTCCTCCTACTCAATGTCAAGATGGGAAGAAGAGAGTTTTGTTCTCTGTTGATGATATTGCTAAGAGTAGTGAGACCTTTTCTCTTCATTTGTATGGATATTTCATTGGAACATCTATGGATTTTCAGTTTGTAAATGCTAATTTAAAAAGAATGTGGAGGAAATATGACCTTGTAAACGTTTCAAAAAACTCAGCAGGATATTTTTTCTTTAAATTTAAGAATGAGAAGGGAATGAGGGAAGTGCTTGAGAGTGGACCTTGGTTGGTTGGAAATGTACCTCTGTTTGTGTATGAATGGGAGCCTGGGATGGCAGTTGATAAAATAGAGCCAAGAAAATTGCCAATATGGGTGTGTATTCAAAATTTGGGGTTGGAAATGTGGACTGCTAGAAATTTGAGTATGTTATTTAGTTGTATTGGTAAGCCTATTCTTATGGATAAGGTTACTAAAGAGAGGTGTGTGTTGAAAACTGGTAGGCTTGGTTATGCTAGGGTGTTGGTTGAGGTTGATGCAGGGGAGGAATTACCTGAAGATGTTGAAGTTGTTTTCCCTGCCACTAGATTGAAACCAGTCAATTGTATGAAATTTCCGGTCAATATCAGTGGAAACCACCACTTTGTACCCATTGTAAGGTTTTTGGTCATAATCTTAAGCATTGCAAGATTAGACCAAGGACTGGGGAAGAAAAAGCTGCTGAAGCTTTAAAAGAAGCTTTGAGGGTCAATGTTGTGGATAGAATTGTTTCTAATGGTGATATGGAAGGGGAAGATGGTTTTAAGAAAGTTGAGAGAAGAAGGAAAGTGTCAAAGCAGCAGAGTAATAGAAACCAGAATGGGAATTTAAATAAGGGAATAAGGATGGTAGAAGGAGTGTGTTTGAAAGAATTGGTAGGAAGGAAAGTCTTGGAAATGATACTGCAAATGATGTGCAAAATGTTCCGAATAACAAGAAGCAGAGAAATAATGTTTTATATGAGAAGGCAATGTCTGGAAATTTGGGGCCTATTCAGTCTAGAATTAAGAAGGGGAATGTTTTGGATAAGAGTAATGTGGCTAGTTCTTCTGGTGTTAATAAGCAAAATGATGCAGTAAATGGTGGGCAGACTAAGAATAATGATGGTGTGAAGCAAGTATATAGAGTGGTTAATGATAAAAATGAGAAAAAGAATAAAGAGAGCAACATTGAAAAAGATATCGTGGAAACAATTAACAAATTCAGTTCTCTTGAGGATTTGGAGGAGGAGATGGAATATGAGGAGGGATGGGATAACAATTATGGTATTTATGATTTTCAAAAGGAAGAAATTGCTAATTTTGTGCAGGAGGGCAAAATTCCTGACAAACAGACTATTTTTAATTGGGCTGTGGGTCAGTATGATTTTTATGTTGATTGTTGTGCAATTAAAGGTATTACTCCAGAAAAATTGGAGGATGATGTATATTCTGATATGGGTGATACTGCCCAATTCATGAAACTGGATGATGAGGAAGTTTCTCAAGATAGTGAGCAAGTGAATGCTGGTATTTCTATCCCCCCCATATGTTTAAATGTTATTAAAATTAGTAGCTTGGAACATTAGGGGACTATACAAGTCTTCTAATCAAGATGAGGTGGTAAATTTGTTGAAGAATGGTAATTTTAGTGTATGTGGTATTTTAGAAACTCATGTAGTTAGTTCTAAACTTGCTGGTATTTGCTCTAAGGTGTTAGGGCATTGGCAGTGGGTTTCTAACACTTCTTGTTATTTAGGGGGAACTAGAATTATTGTGGGTTGGGATCCCAATTCAGTTCGACTTATGGTTATAGAACAGCATGCTCAAGTTATTCATTGTTATGTAGAACCTTTAAATGGCAGTGTTGGTTTCTATTGTTCTTTTGTATATGGTTATCACATAATGGTACCTAGGAGAGAGTTGTGGAAAAATCTGGAGTTGTTTAAGAAGTTTGCTAAAAATGATCCATGGGTTTTATTGGGTGATTTTAATGCAACTTTAAATCTTGATGAGCACTCTGTTGGTCATTCTTATGTGACTAATAGTATGAATGAATTTAGGGAGTGTGTTAGTAAAATTGAAATTGATGATTTGGGTATGTCTGGGTTGAAGTTTACTTGGAATAAATCTCCTGGAAGAACTGATGGCATCCTTAAAAAGTTAGATAGGGTCATGGGAAATGAAAAGTTTATGGTTGTTTTCCCATGTGCAAATGCTCAATTTTTGCCATTTATGACATCTGACCATAGTCCATCTGTTCTAGTTATCCTTGAATTGAAAAAAGCAGGACTTAAACCATTTAAATTCATGAATTATTTGACTAATAAGCATGAATTTATCCCTTTAGTTAAGACTGGATGGGATAAAAAAGTGAGTGGGTGTGCAATGTATTCAGTTGTTTCAAAGATGAAGAATTTGAAGAAACCTTTGAGAAGTCTTAATTATAATCAGGGTAACCTTTTTGAGAAAGTTAAAAAGCTGAGATATGAATTGGGAAAGATTCAAGGTGAAATTGGAGATGATCCTGGCAATTCTGAACTTAGGTTTCAGGAAGTTACTTATCTTAATGCATATAAGGAGGCTGTAAGGATGAAGAGTTGTTTTTGAAACAGAAAGCCAAAGTTGCTTGGCTAAAAGAAGGGGACCATAATACTAAATATTTTCATAAGGCAGTTAAAGGTAGATTGAATAGAAATAGAATTGAAATGGTGGAAGACATGCATGGGAAGTGCTTTTATGGGTTACAAGTGGCTGATCAATTTGTGAAGCATTTTGAAAGTGTGTTGGGCACCGGTAAAGAGGTTCAGCCTATTGTTGAACCTGAAAACCTATTCATTAATAGGATTCCCAGAACTGAAGCTGATTTTTTATGTAGAGATGTTACAAATGAAGAAGTAAAAGAAGCTTTATTTGATATAGATGATGACAAAACCCCTGGCCCTGATGGGTTTTCAACAAAAATTTTTAAGAAGGCTTGGCATATTGTTGGGAATGAGGTGTGTACTGCTATTAAGGATTTTTTCATGAATGGTAAACTGTTAAAGGAGGTAAATACCACTGTAATAGCTTTAGTTCCAAAACAGAATACTCCTAAGAATGTTGCAGATTTCAGGCCCATTTCTTATTGCAATGTACTTTATAAGTGCATTAAAAAAGTTCTTACTAATAGGTTGAAGGGGTTTTTGAGAAATATTGTGGATGCTAACCAGAGTGCTTTTATTCCTGGTAGGCAGATAAGTGATAATATTTTGCTCACTCAAGAACTCATGATTATCATAGAAATACAGGTCCTGCTAAATGTGCTTTCAAGATTGACATACAGAAAGCATATGATTCAGTTGAGTGGGTATTTCTGGAGAAATGTTTGAGGTTTTTTGGTTTTCATGAGTGCATGATTGCTTGGATAATGAAATGTGTCACTACTCCAGCCTATACAATTTGTGTAAATGGTGACCATAAAGGGTTTTTCCAAGGAAAAAGAGGTTTGAGGCAGGGGGATCCACTATCTTCATACTTATTCACTTTAGTTATGGAGGTGTTAACTTTGATGGTGAAAAGGAGAATAAAGGAGGATGAAGATGAATTTCAGTACCACTGGAGATGTAGAAAATCTAAAGTAACCCATTTATGTTTTGCAGATGATTTACTCTTTCTCTGTCATGCTGATGTACATTCTGTTTCCATTATAAGAAGTGCCTTGGAAGAATTTAGTGCAGCTTCTGGATTGATTGCTAGCATGGAAAAGAGTTCTGCATTTTTTGGTAATGTAAAAGCTGAAGTAAGAGGTGATATCTCTGGTATTATGCCCTTTAAAGTTGCGGAATTGCCTGTTAGATACCTTGGGGTTCCTCTTTTGTCTAGTAGATTGTATAAAAAACATTGCACTCCCTTAATTGATAAAGTGAAGAAGAGAGTATTAGATTGGAAAAATAAATCATTGTCATTTGCAGGGAGACTGCAGTTAATTAATTCAGTCTTGAATTCCCTGCAAGTGTACTGGTCCTCTGTTTTTATTTTACCCCAGGGGGTCACTGATGATATAGAAAGCTTGTTAAAGGGTTTCTTGTGGTCTCATGGGGAGTTGAAAAAAGGGAAAGCTAAAGTGAAATGGTCTGAAGTGTGTAAAACTAAGAATCAGGGTGGTTTGGGAATCAAGTCTTTACACACATGGAATATTGCCTTGATGTTTAAACACACTTGAAATATTATTAATAATAAGGATTCATTGTGGGTTAAATGGGTGAAATCTGAGAGACTGAAAGAGAGGAATTTCTGGGATGTGTACCCTTTTAATAACACTTGTTGGGAATGGAGACAAATCCTGAAGAATAGAGGGGTGTTAAGGGATCATTTTGTGTATAGACTTGGTAATGGGTTTGGTACTTCTGTCCTGTTTGACAACTGACATCAATTGGGCCCTTTAAGCCAGTTTATTTCATATAGAGATGCATATGATGCAGGATTACCTTCTAATGCTAAGGTGTGTGATATTGTTAAAGATGGTATGTGGTGTTGGCCTGCTGAATTATGTGAAAAATTCCCCATGCTGCTTGATTTCCCACCTCCTATTTTATCACAGAATAGAATGGATAGAATTCTTTGGAAAAATGAATTGGGTAGAGCAGTTCCTTTTTCAGTCAAAGAAGTGTTTTTTACTATTAGTGAAGTCAGTCCTGTGCAGAAATGGACTAAGCTTGTTTGGTATAGTCAGTGCATTCCCAGGCAGTCTTTTATCTTATGGTTAGCCATTAAAAATAGATTGAAGACCCATGATAAGTATTATGGCAATAATCAGGATGGTTGCTTGTATGCTTTCTGCAATGAGCAGCCTGATAGTCACCAACACTTATTTTTTGAGTGTGGTTTTACTTGTGAAGTATGGTGTGAAATGAAGAAGATGGCAAAGTTAAATGTGGTGCAAATAGTTGGGATATGGTGATTCAAACTATGCAGGAAATGCCTATGAGTAAATCCGTTGGAAGTATTATACAAAGTCTTGTTTTGGGGGCTTCTGTGTACTTTATATGGCAGGAGAGAAATCTTCGAATTTTCCAGGGGAAAAGGAGAAGTGTGGATGTTGTTTGTGGTCTTATTAAAGAAACTGTGAGGTTAAGGTTGGTTGGATTAAAGTTCAAGTATAGTCAGCAGGCTTTGGAAGCTGCTAAGTTGTGGAATTTTGGCTTAAATCAGGGTATTAATGAGCATAACTTTAAAGAGAAAGTGAGAAATGGATAATGTCATGAAAATGATAGTGTTAATGTGTTTGATAATGTGTGTTGGAGGGTTTTTTATTGTTCTGGTATTAGTTGGAAGGCATTTTTTAGTGGGGATTGTTTTTTGTTAGTGTACAGGCATCATGGATATATGTTTGGTTCTTAGTAATTCGGATGGGCTGTTTTATGGGATTGGGCCTTGTGGTGAATCTGGGCTGTGAAGATCTCAGGAGCATTGGGCTGAAGAATGGTCTAAATAAATAAAGTGCACTAATGTTTGTTTTGGTGTAGTCCCCTATGGGGATTCCCATAGTATACATGTATTCTTTATTCTTTTTTAATAATACATATTCCAAAGGGTAGTACCTTTTTACCAAAAAAAAAAAATTGAAACCAACGTCGCTTTATATCAAAACAAAATAATAAATAACACTGGAATTTGAAACCAACTCAAGTTTTATATGCGTAAACAAAATAGATAAAGATTATTTATTAAATATTTATAAATATCTACCAATAAACTAAAACAGGATTGACATATTCTTGAAACGACACGTGGCGTAATCCTTGATCGACACGTGTCCTTTTAATTTATTTATTTTGTTAAATTAGCTTTTTTAGTTGTATATAAATTCAATTTCCTTATTAGACTTAGAATTAAACTCTAACTTTTCGTTTAATAAATTTATTGTCATTAATAAACTTGTGAGTCCCAAACTCTCTAGATGGTTTAACCCAAAGTGTAAAATACAACAAGTCTAATAAGCACTAGATTGGACTAGTATTACTTGAATATAAATGCAAGTATATAAACAAAGTAATACAAGACTAAAAACAATAAAATAAAGGTGGAACATAATGTAATATTTTCAAGTGTATTTTATTTATGATGTTAAATAAAATACAAGGTTGTGCGGAATCAAGATAATACAAATATGTAAGTATCCTAACAACCTATGAATTACAAATGATCTATATTTGCCAAATAACTCTTTTGATCGAGATACTTAAAGTTGTGAAGTATCCCTGTTACGATCGAGAGTATTTAGACAAATTCACCTTAATTGCTAAAAGTAATTTTAACAATGAAATGACTTTGTATTTATAGGCAAACAAATTCACCAGTGAATTTGTGTCGTACAAATATGGTTGCATGCATTTAATGAACCGACAAGGTTATTAAATGCATTGGTTAAGGTACAAGGATAAAGTCACATCAATATGACAATAATCCTTTTAACCAACCACCTTTACACACGTAAGCACTTTTGTAAAGAAAAGTGGAATGTTATTTGAAAAGTGTGTAAAGGCAAAAAGTCAATTCCTCGTAATCAGTGTTCAGACTTGTAAGGTCTAGAACACTGACGATTCCTCCAGTCGTAGATCTGGTAAGACTTCCAGTGGACTCCGCCATTTGTCAGTCTTCTTTATTCTAACTTCAGTCTTTGACTTCAGTGAATGTCTTCAGTAGAATAGATCTGGACTGGGGTGAAGTCCAGTGAGCTAATCTGGAATACTCCAGATTTCCTATACAAGTATTTTGCTCACTGGTCTTCCATTATTTCTGAACAAATCTTCAGTAGGACTCCAGACTTCTCGTCTGGAGTGGGTCCAGTAAAACTGACCCTAACAAAACTCTAATATTGTCATTAATAAATTGTCTTTTTTTCTTTTCTCAATTATTCAACTCCTATTACTTATATTAATTATAATAAGTTATTAACATGAAGACTTCAAAAATTTGAGTTTACGATCCGAAATCACAAGGCTATTTGTCATCATCCACGATCCACTATGATTACAAGTTCTGATTTTTATATGGTTCTAAAAATTTAAAGTAAATCCAAAATTCTAACTAAACATATATTATATTTATCATTACTGTTTATTAAAATTTAGCTTCGATCATTGATTTACTTTAACCACGATTTATTTCATACTCACGGATCATGTATGAGGCATATTCGAATTTTTTTTATGATACAATCTATATAGCTACCGTACATCGTACGGGTATTAGGACTAGTATGTCTATAATAAGATTTTTTTTAATATAAACTAAAAGGACACGTGTCGCTTAAAAATTATATCATGTGTCGTTTAAAGAATACTACAGCTCTGTTTTAGTTTATTGGTAAATTATACGTATTCTAAGATTACAATCAAATAATCATTTACTAGATTTTCGTATTATATTAGGAAATTATGTATACACTCCTTAAATCGTATGATTCAAAGGGATTGGTTTTGGTCATCATTAATGTTTTGTTTGTTTTTCTTGAACAACTTGATCTACAACAATCAAAGTTTGCCGGTTATTTATGTCAACGTGTTAATTTTATTTCTTTGGATTTATATTTGTTTCACCATCGTAGAAACAAAACCTTATTGAAACTTAATTTGATAGCAAAAATATATACATGACCAAATAGTTTTTTATCTTACGACATTAGATATTATTAAGATAAATAATAATCTAACAAGACGCTAGAAGAGTAAATAATACTATTTCAAATTTCGAGTTACAACAAGAACGATACATTCTAAATCATCTCCGAACGTATTACCAAATACTAATATCACAAGTAATAATAAAATATGTTTAAGAAAAGTAATTATAAAATATATATATTCGGTCGGTACATCGTACGGGTATTAGATGTATATGACACTATAAACAAAAAATCGCACATGAGTCAAGTACACTAGCCAAATTTATTCATTACATGCGAATGAAAAAGTTTTGAATTCTACGAGGTTCATTTAAAGTTAAAGTTGGCGCAATTTGTGGATCTGCCTAGAAGTGAAGAACTAAATCCAAGCCTTGATTTAACAAGGTCAAATTGTAGTAAATTGTCCTCAATTTGATGCCCTCCGATAACAACCTTAATAGTTGGCGAGAAATCTGTTCGGGCTTCAACGAAACCAAGACACAAAACGTCTTTATTCACCATAACCATGGAATTTGCACCATATATCCTCCACACATTCTTGCTCTCCAAAACAAGTTCGATAGAAGGCACAGCAGGACCAAGGCGGGTACTAAGAATATTCTTGGAGCTAAAACATGCTCCAAAAGGTGCAACATTAGCAACTCTACTTTTCACACTTTTTGGCATTGCTTTTACAAATGCTGAAATGACAGCCTTATAGATTGTCGTCTCCAAGACCGTGTAAGGTCTTGTCGTGCTGATTATTGTCCCGCCCTCGCCTTCAGCATTGAAGGACAACAAAGATTCATTAAACCCGGTTACTCGTTTTTCGTTTATCTTGATTGATTTCACTCCAATGAAGTACTCAGGGGAGGCATCGCCAACAAATCCACCTCCAGTTATTGTGTTTACAATCAGAGGAGTGTATTCAAGAGAGGTTGATGCATCAACATTTGGACCTAACATATATGGTCCATCTCCGAAGAAAACAGCACCTTTAGAACTCAAACATAAAGCAAATTTCCTATCGAATTTAAAAGAAGAAGATAATTGAGCCGGAAGTGACATGCCAGTCCTTCCTAGGCCGGCTAAGCCGGTAACCCCTTTAGCAAGACCAACATCAAGAACATTGCTACCGCATACAAAATAAAATTTAGGGATCTTGAACACTGGCAAAATACTTTTACCATTAGTTATAGCAAATACATCCCCCACAATGGGACCTCCTGTGCTAATGCTACCAAATGGGTTACTAGGAAAGCTGCCACAAGTGTTATTGGCACAATCTACTGACGGTTTACCAAAACAACCGGTGATGCAAGAAGTGGTGTTGAGAAGTTGGCATGGACGCGAGTCACAAGTGGGGTTTTTATAGCTGGAAGAGGTGTATCCTCGCTCGCAGTTAACCCACATGAACTCGCCACCAAGGTCAAGACTTAATTTGACAGGGACTAGAGGTGTTCTTTGATAGACTTGGGTGACATATTGAAGTGTTTTGGCATCTTTTGTTACTTGAAGAATAGGACGAGATGTTGTTTTGGCTATGGAAAAAGAGACAATCAAGAGAAATGAACACAACAAAACTAAAGGTATGGAAAAAGAGAATTAGTGGTATCCACATGTCACCATCTAAAGCTATTAGGAGGATTTTTAAACTAATTTTTTAAGAGAATAAATCATTTTCCTTAGTTTTTTTGTATCTTTATCGCTGGAAGCCATAGTATTTGATTATGGCGGCTGTACGAAAGGTTGTGAGGCTAAATTAACTTCATTCATTTGGGTCAAATGCCATTAGCCAGGAGGCGGCTACACGAAGCGGTTATTACTGTAGAATGTTTTATCCTCTCGCAGGTCATTTTAATTAGATATGTATACCAAAAGCATAACATAACTTATGTATAGGTCATGTGGTCCATTAAAAAAACCCAAATCAATAAATTGCTACCGCATACAAAATAAAATTTAGGGATCTTGAACACTGGCAAAATACTTTTACCATTAGTTATAGCAAATACATCCCCCACAATGGGACCTCCTGTGCTAATGCTACCAAATGGGTTACTAGGAAAGCTGCCACAAGTGTTATTGGCACAATCTACTGACGGTTTACCAAAACAACCGGTGATGCAAGAAGTGGTGTTGAGAAGTTGGCATGGACGCGAGTCACAAGTGGGGTTTTTATAGCTGGAAGAGGTGTATCCTCGCTCGCAGTTAACCCACATGAACTCGCCACCAAGGTCAAGACTTAATTTGACAGGGACTAGAGGTGTTCTTTGATAGACTTGGGTGACATATTGAAGTGTTTTGGCATCTTTTGTTACTTGAAGAATAGGACGAGATGTTGTTTTGGCTATGGAAAAAGAAGTAGCCATGGAAGAGATTTGTAAATTGAGATGGGAATGATATTAGTGTAAGGTGTATTTATAGACAGTGTATATGTGTTAAAAACACAAGGAATATATTGATCGATGTCTACTTGCAAACTTTCACGTGAGAACACTGATGCTCTGTATTTCCCACTTGGTACAAAGTTGACCCACTACATCATATCCACTTCTGTATTTATTTTTTTTCCAATGTAGTGTATAATTTGCCATAAAGGGAGGCTTTCCTAATTTCTAGACACATTGTTTTTATTTTCATTTTTTTTTTTGCTATTAAAGGACTACAAGATTTTTTTGAACGGAAGGACTACAAGATAATATTAGTTTTTGGGAAATGATTAATCCTTCTAATATAATAGCCTAAAAATCCTTCTTTGAACGGAAGGACTACAAGATTTTTTTGAACGGAAGGACTACAATTATTTTTATTTTTTTGCTATTAAAGGACTACAAGATTTTTTTGAACGGAAGGACTACAAGATAATATTAGTTTTTGGGAAATGATTAATCCTTCTAATATAATAGCCTAAAAATCCTTCTAACTTTTAGATGAAGACTTGTGGAAAAATCAGAGGGTGAGATTAGGAAAGAGAATTAGTGGTATCCACATGTCACCATCTAAAGCTATTAGGAGGATTTTTAAACTAATTTTTTAAGAGAATAAATCATTTTCCTTAGTTTTTTTGTATCTTTATCGCTGGAAGCCATAGTATTTGATTATGGCGGCTGTACGAAAGGTTGTGAGGCTAAATTAACTTCATTCATTTGGGTCAAATGCCATTAGCCAGGAGGCGGCTACACGAAGCGGTTATTACTGTAGAATGTTTTATCCTCTCGCAGGTCATTTTAATTAGATATGTATACCAAAAGCATAACATAACTTATGTATAGGTCATGTGGTCCATTAAAAAAACCCAAATCACTAAATCAAATCAAAAACAATGAGGAGCAAGGGTGGCAGAAGTATAGAGGGAGAAGATTCAGAAGGGGCAGGATTGCCCGGTCAGATTGGAGGCCGAAAATACAGACCACTTCTTTCTTTGTATCCAATATTCCTGAAGAAATCACAGAGAAAGTATTGTTCAAGACTTTTAGTAGTTTTGGAGATCTAGTGAATGTTTACATTGCGAGGAAACACGATTATAAAAACAACATATTTGGCTTTCTGCGTTTTGCTAATGCATCTGATTGTGCACCAAATCGTGTCGGGAGGCTTTATGATTCGAAAGTAAAACCCTAAAGGGTTTTTAAGATTTGTTGGCGATTCCCCGAAGGTAGGAACGGTGTTCCTTTACGCCAACGATGGGTGATTAAGGGATCGTCGAATTATGTTCAACTTAGGGTTTCGATTCGTGATCGTTTGTATGAAAGTCGATATTATTTATCGAATGTGTTTTTCAGAATGTCGAATGTGGAGGAGTCCTCCTCCTTTTATAGGAGGAGGTTAGGGTTTTCCCTATTCCTTCTTCGATACAAACTCTCGTTGCCATGTTTATCCGATCTAGTTTCCTTAAGAAGATATCCTAGAATATTCCGGACTAGGCAATAGGTTGTATTTATCTTTGGAAAAGATTTGTATTAATCCTTTTGCGTCTTGGTTGATTTTAACACCTTCGTGCTCATGCCCTTCGTGAGGACGCTTCGTATTGCATGTCCTTCGTGTGGTGATTTGAAGGGGTACATCGTCAAGCCCCCCAGTCTAATATTATAAACTGCTAGGGCTATGATTTTAGACTTGTTGCTTGTAATTCTCCTTTTAACCTTGTCTTCGCATATCCGAATAATGTTAATGAGGTCTGAGAGATGTGCCCTTATTAATGATTTGTCTTCGAAATCTCCTCTTATGTTCGAAGAAATTTTATTCGGAGGACCTTATGTGCACTTTTCATTAGTTATCAAGGAGCGAAGGGCGGTGACTTATTCTTCAGGGAGTAAAGATGAAAATTTTCAGAAGTAGGTGGTTGCATGTGCCTTAAATGCTGCAAGTGGGCGGCTATTTGCTTGCTTTGGAAAACGTGGCTCATAATTCCCATAAATATTATTCCGCTGTTTTCCCTTTTTCTTCTTACCTTCCACTGTTCGTCGTTCCCCCTTCCCTTTTACTTGAGTATTTCGGCTATTGTTACAGGTACTTTTCTTATTCTCCTTTATAATCATGGCAAAGATAGGTATTAAATCGACCTTTTCCTCTATTACCGTAGATCAACTTAGGGACTTTGTAGATAAATACTTTCCGGGAAAGATTAGGTCTTTTCGATTGCCTGGGAACAAACAAAACATAGTTTCTCCCCCCGATGGCTATGTTGGTGTATATCTAGACTCTTTTGTTCTTGGCAATGTTAGGTATCCATTTTCCCCATTCTTCCTTAGCGTGCTTAGCCATTATGGAAATCATTTGTCGCGATGGCACCCTCAAGGTCATGGGAAGATTATGGCCTTCGAGATCATGTGTCGTGCATATGGGGGTGAACCAAGTGTTGATTTATTTAGGAGATTTGCGAATATTTGCGATACTGGTGATTGGGTTACCATACAAAATAGGCCGAATAATGCTGGGTGTTTTGAGAAGGGTGAGGTGACTATCAGAGGTTGGAAGTGTAACACCCGTCGTTTAAAAATATGGGTTTTCAAAAACTTTTCACCTAACGGTGTTAAATTGCGGAAGTAAAGACTGTAAAAGTCAAAACCGATAGAAACATTTCGGTTTCTGCATTTATTTGGTGTTACATGCCATATCAAACTATAGTTCAAATGAAAACCCAACGGTTGCCCAACATAAAGCAACCGTTCACACATCACTACATAAATTCGACATTAAATACGAAATGTAATGAATGTCTAAAGAAAGCATCGTCTAAGGGTAGCTAAGGCTCCAGCATTGCATCTACCTTACAAGACCCTCGTACGAACTTAAGACTGACTACGTAAAATTCCAGAATTACACCTTACGAAGATAACCTTCGTACGAACTTAAGACTGACTACGTAAAATTCCAGAATTACACCTTACGAAGATAACCTTCGTACGAACTTAAGACTGACTACGTAAAATTCCAGAATTACACCTTACGAAGATAACCTTCGTACGAACTTAAGACTGACTACGTAAAATTCCAGAATTACACCTTACGAAGATAACCTTCGTACGAACTTAAGACTGACTACGTAAAATTCCAGAATTACACCTTACGAAGATAACCTTCGTACGAACTTAAGACTGACTACGTAAAATTCCAGAATTACACCTTACGAAGATAACCTTCGTACGAACTTAAGACTGACTACGTAAAATTCCAGAATTACACCTTACGAAGATAACCTTCGTACGAACTTAAGACT
This sequence comes from Erigeron breviscapus, assembly GCA_034093135.1. Classification (NCBI taxonomy): domain Eukaryota; kingdom Viridiplantae; phylum Streptophyta; class Magnoliopsida; order Asterales; family Asteraceae; genus Erigeron; species Erigeron breviscapus. The sequence continues at coordinate 30,410,382 of CM067174.1, forward strand.
GACTACGTAAAATTCCAGAATTACACCTTACGAAGATAACCTTCGTACGAACTTAAGACTGACTACGTAAAATTCCAGAATTACACCTTACGAAGATAACCTTCGTACGAACTTAAGACTGACTACGTAAAATTCCAGAATTACACCTTACGAAGATAACCTTCGTACGAACTTAAGACTGACTACGTAAAATTCCAGAATTACACCTTACGAAGATAACCTTCGTACGAACTTAAGACTGACTACGTAAAATTCCAGAATTACACCTTACGAAGATAACCTTCGTACGAACTTAAGACTGACTACGTAAAATTCCAGAATTACACCTTACGAAGATAACCTTCGTACGAACTTAAGACTGACTACGTAAAATTCCAGAATTACACCTTACGAAGATAACCTTCGTACGAACTTAAGACTGACTACGTAAAATTCCAGAATTACACCTTACGAAGATAACCTTCGTACGAACTTAAGACTGACTACGTAAAATTCCAGAATTACACCTTACGAAGATAACCTTCGTACGAACTTAAGACTGACTACGTAAAATTCCAGAATTACACCTTACGAAGATAACCTTCGTACGAACTTAAGACTGACTACGTAAAATTCCAGAATTACACCTTACGAAGATAACCTTCGTACGAACTTAAGACTGACTACGTAAAATTCCAGAATTACACCTTACGAAGATAACCTTCGTACGAACTTAAGACTGACTACGTAAAATTCCAGAATTACACCTTACGAAGATAACCTTCGTACGAACTTAAGACTGACTACGTAAAATTCCAGAATTACACCTTACGAAGATAACCTTCGTACGAACTTAAGACTGACTACGTAAAATTCCAGAATTACACCTTACGAAGATAACCTTCGTACGAACTTAAGACTGACTACGTAAAATTCCAGAATTACACCTTACGAAGATAACCTTCGTACGAACTTAAGACTGACTACGTAAAATTCCAGAATTACACCTTACGAAGATAACCTTCGTACGAACTTAAGACTGACTACGTAAAATTCCAGAATTACACCTTACGAAGATAACCTTCGTACGAACTTAAGACTGACTACGTAAAATTCCAGAATTACACCTTACGAAGATAACCTTCGTACGAACTTAAGACTGACTACGTAAAATTCCAGAATTACACCTTACGAAGATAACCTTCGTACGAACTTAAGACTGACTACGTAAAATTCCAGAATTACACCTTACGAAGATAACCTTCGTACGAACTTAAGACTGACTACGTAAAATTCCAGAATTACACCTTACGAAGATAACCTTCGTACGAACTTAAGACTGACTACGTAAAATTCCAGAATTACACCTTACGAAGATAACCTTCGTACGAACTTAAGACTGACTACGTAAAATTCCAGAATTACACCTTACGAAGATAACCTTCGTACGAACTTAAGACTGACTACGTAAAATTCCAGAATTACACCTTACGAAGATAACCTTCGTACGAACTTAAGACTGACTACGTAAAATTCCAGAATTACACCTTACGAAGATAACCTTCGTACGAACTTAAGACTGACTACGTAAAATTCCAGAATTACACCTTACGAAGATAACCTTCGTACGAACTTAAGACTGACTACGTAAAATTCCAGAATTACACCTTACGAAGATAACCTTCGTACGAACTTAAGACTGACTACGTAAAATTCCAGAATTACACCTTACGAAGATAACCTTCGTACGAACTTAAGACTGACTACGTAAAATTCCAGAATTACACCTTACGAAGATAACCTTCGTACGAACTTAAACTTCGTTCGATCTACTTTACGAAAATAGCTTCTTTACGAATTTAACCAACGAATTTGGCTTCAAACGAATTTAAACAACGAATTTGGCTTCAAACGAATTTAAACAACGAATTTGGCTTCAAACGAATTTAAACAACGAATTTGGCTTCAAACGAATTTAACCAACGAATTTGGCTTCAAACGAATTTAAACAACGAATTTGGCTTCAAACGAATTTAACCAACGAATTTGGCTTCAAACGAATTTAACCAACGAATTTAGATTTGCATGAACGAATTTGGCATCAGCAAACGGATTTAAGCTTATTTTCGACCAGAATTCATAAAACGACTTCGTTCTTCATTTTTCCAGAAATCAATCAACTTTGGCTTCACCCAAAACATGTTTTCGACACAATTAAACATCTTTTGATCATCAAGATCGATTATAGACTCGTTTAACACAGTTTTGCACGTTAATTGACCAAAACACCATCTAAGCCCTAATTACGTGTATAATCCAATTTTAATCAGATCTATTTCATAATTAATCAACCCCTAAACCTGAAAATACAACCAACGATTCAATGATTACCTGCTTGCTAGATGGCTGATCGATTCCAACACCAAAATACCCAATCGTTAGACCCAAAAACTAGATTAATTGCTTTAGAAATCAAGAAAAGATTAGAGAGACTTTGTGTATGAGTTATTATTTGCTAATGGCTGCTCAATCAACCCTAATTACACCCATCAAAGCCTTAATCCCGTTTTTAGATTTCAACCTATGTCAAAATCAGTCCCTGGACTTCTAAACCCTTCATTATTGGCCACAAACTGCATTATTGACCATATACAACATTAGTCCTTCATTAAAAGGCACTACATAGCCTTTAAGCGACATTAATCACACTTTTATTCGTCATTAAAATTTAGACTTTTAAACTTAACTACTTTATCTACGTTAACCACACATAACTACATTCAAATATTAAGTAAAGACTTAACGACACCCCAAATTGACTTAACGGCATTAGTCAAACGTTCAATAAAAGTTCGGGATGTTACAAATACCTCCCCCTTAAGAGGATTCCGTCCCGGAATCTCATCAGATAGGAACAACTCGGGATATTTCTCCTTCATTACTGCTCCAGATTCCCAAGTCAAGCTTTCTCCATGATTATGCTTCCACTTTATCAAGACAAGTTCAATCACTTTTCGGCGTAACTTCTTTTGCTTTCTTCCAAGTATCGCTACCGGTTCGTCTACTATTCTCTTCATTGGGTCAACACTCACGTCTTTAATAGGAATCACACTCGACTCCTCAGCTAAACATTTCCTCAAGTAGGATACATGGAAGGTGTTATGAATTCCATCCAGTTCTGGAGGTAATTCCAACTGATATGCCACATCTTTAATGCGCTTCACCACTTTAAAAGGTCCAATGAAACGTGGACTCAACTTTCCCTTCTTTCCAAATCGGATAACTCCTTTCCAAGGTGATACTTTCAGCATCACTAAATCACCAACATTAAACTCAATCGGTCTCCTTTTCTTATCTGCATATGTTTCTGCCTTTCTCTTGCCACACGTAAGGCTTCTTTAGCTACATTAACCTTTTCAGAGGTAATTTCAATAATTTCGGGACCGGTCAACTGCTTTTCACCGGGCTCCATCCAACAACTTGGAGTCTACATCTCCTTCCATATAACATTTCAAATGGTGGCATCCCGATACTTGCATGGTGACTATTATTATAAGCAAATTCAATCAACTTCAAGTGTTCATCCCATGCTCCACCGTATTCAAGTACACACGTTCTCAACATATCCTCCAAGGTTTGAATGGTTCTCTCGCTTTGCCCATCGGTTTGGGGATGATAGGCGGTACTCAAATTTATTCTACTACCCAACTCCCGTTGAAGACCCTTCCAAAAGTTTGACACAAATCTCGAGTCTCGATCCGAAACAATAGATAACGGGACTCCATGTTTCGCAACTACTTCATCAATGTACAACTTCGCCATCTTCGTTAAAGGCACATCTTGTCGGGTAGCTAGAAAATGAGCACTCTTCGTCAATCTATCTACAATCACCCAAATCATATCATTCCCTTTCGGCGTTTTCGGTAGCTTCGTTACAAAGTCCATCGTGATATGATCCCATTTCCACTCAGGAACGTCTAATTGATGCAACAAACCATACGGCTTTTTATGGTCCGTTTTCACACGTGCACATGTCAAACACTTTGCTACAAAATGAGCTACTTCAACTTTAATATCCGGCCACCAATAAATCGGCTTCAAATCTGCATACATTTTGGTGACACCGGGATGCATCGAATACCTACTTCTATGGACCTCTTCAAGGATCAACTCTCGGTTACCACCTAGCAGTGGCACCCAAATACGACCCTTGTATGTTTTAAACCCACGGCTATTAGTCTCCATCACAAGTCGTTTCTTCTTCCCAATACTCTCGTTATCAATATTATCCTTCATTAATGCCATCTCTTGTGCTTCTTTAATTCGATCTAATAGACCCGACTTGCCTGAACTTGCATAGCTCATCAACTTACAAGAAGATAGATGTTGTACCACCTGGCGAAAAGGAGATGGATGGTAAGCACAGGTTTTGCTTTGTTATACTTGTCTCTTTTGTTTCTGCTTTTAGCTTGACTCTTTTCTTCTTTCTTTATTTGTAGATATGAGTTTCATGGGTTTTGTAAGGAAAGGAGGTCAAGATTTTGTGCAATCTTCTGTTGAAGCTGCGGTTGGGTCCCAATCCATGCCTTCTATTATTCCAAGGGCAAGCCATGCTGAAGGGCTTGAATCTTCTCCTTCCAAGGGGGTTGATCCTTCTGTAGAAGGATCCCCTCCTGTTGTAGTCGAGGATGATGATGTGGAGATCACTGGTGTCAAGGCAAGTGATTGGAAGATCCCTGAGGAAGGCATTGGTTCACGTCTTCGTAAGAGAAAAGAGACTCCCTCACCTTCGGGTCCTTCATTAAAGAAGAAGAAGACTAAGCTGAAAGGTATGTGCCAAAAATTTCTTCTCTCTCTTTTTTTTTTTTTGGTTCTTCGGCTCCTTTGTTTGCTCTTTACTTTTGCTTGATTATGTGCAGCATATGCCATTTTTGATCGTGCAGATGATACTCTCCCTAAGTCTTATGATGATGAAGATGATGTTTCCCTTGACTCTCTCCGTGGCATGAGTGATTTGGGCTTTATTAAGTCGTATCACAAGCATGCTCAATGTCAAAGCAAGATGAATATTGTTGTGGAGGAACGTCTGCAGGCAGTGTGCTCTCGTGCTGAGGAGTTATTGGAGCGGCTAAAGGAGAAAAATCAAGAGTGTGAGAAGCTAAGGAAATCTGCTAAGGAGGTCAAGAGCCAAACGAATGAGGTCTTAGCATTGGAGAGGAAGCTAAGAGAGGCTGAGGTTGGTTTCAAGATCAGGGAGGATGAAATTGCTGAATTGAAGCAAAAATTGACCAACTCTGTCTTGGACCTTAATTTGGAGAAGGAGGTGTCTTCGGGGCTGGCTAAGCAGGTGCAGGGGCATATTTCGGAGCGCGCTGGTCTAATAACCGATTTAATTCCTTATGTTTGTAGAGCGTTGTTGGACAGTGATGAGTTTGGGAAACTTGTGGCAGTAGTGATTTCGGCGAATTGGGATGACGAGAGGTTACTTATTCTGAAGAAATTGAGCGATGATGGGAAGGTGGTTTTGGCTTCTTGTTCTGACTTCAAAGCCAATACAGTTGAGATCATTGATCGAGCTGTATCTGATTACAAGAATGCCGATTTCCCATTTGTTGAGAAGGTGACCTCCGTTCCTGCTGCTTCGTATAAGACTTTAATGCACATTGTTCCTGACAAGATTGATCCTGTCCCCACACCAGCTCCTGCAAATATGGATTTATCCGAACCTCCTGTCACAGCTCCTGTTTCATCATTTTGCCAGGAGACCTCTACTGCTAGTGTGGATGCTCCTATTTGATTCCCTTCTGAAACTGTTGCATCCGACTTTTAGCCTTAAGACAATTTTTATTTGTGTCTGTATTTTAAACTTTCTGCTTGGATGACTATACTATTTTTGATCCTGCATTATATGCAGGTTAGATTATCATGGTTCGTGTTGGCCATGATGCTTTTGATATCTGGAATATATATATGTGACCTTTACGAAGGTCAGATTTTGCTAAAGGTTTATGTAACCTTTGTATTATCTTTATATGCACAGGTTCGAGGGTATTCTTGCTCGATTTTTCTGTGTCTTCACGTTATGTGCATGGTCACGAAGGTGTTTTCCTTCGTGATTTCCACGTCTTATATTTGTTTTTTGTGCATGCTTCGCAGTAAGAGTCTTACTTACGATCCGACTTTTATGTTATGTAGGCGTCCCTTTGAACATACATTTTTAGCCTTAGTAGCATGTCTTTAGTTGGTTAATTTGTACGTACATGGTAAAAATAATAATACGATAGGGAGCGACCCTTCGTATACATAAGAGATCACTTTGTGACCTAAAAAATGAAAATTTTCATTAATCACTGTGTGATTACATAAATTCCTACTAGGATTGCTATTTATTTGCCTTAAGGGCGTAACCTATTACACTTATCACTCATGTGAGAAAAATAAAGGCTACAAAGCAATCCGTGCACATTGTGCTTTTAGTCTTCGTTCCCCTTTTTTCCGAAGGATCCAATGGATTCCTCTAGGTCAAGGGTATTTGGAAGCTTCGTTGAATCTGAGGTTGATTCTTCGCTCTTTTGGGAACTTTCGACTTCCGACAATTCTTCATCTTCTTTGTAAATCATGAAGATTGTTTGTTCCGGAGCTTTGTTTCTCTCTTGGCTTCCTTCCTCATCTTTTACTTTGGTATTTTGCCGAATTTCCACTAGTAGGTGACCTAGCTCTCCCTCCTTTATAGCCTTGCTTATTGCTTTTCTTAGGTTGATGCAGTCGTTTGTGACATGACCATGATCACAATGAAACTCGCAATATTCATCGTAATTCTTCTTGTTTTTGTTTCTGAGCTTCGGAGGGGGTGCGAAGGTCTTTGCTACCTTCTCCGTTGCTAGGATCGCCCTGGGGGTCTTGGTAAGCTCTGGAAGGATTGCCCTTTCCTTGCCTTTGTCTTCCTTGCTGTACGGAGAATACTTAACTCGGCTATCTTTATTGTTAAACAAATTTTGCTTTCTTTTTCCTCCGGAGGATTCCCCATCTTGCACTGGTCCCCCGATACTATTAGTCACCGTATCCCTAGCATCAAGCCATGCATAAGCGTTAGCCTTTGTATCTTTGAAAGTCTCCTGGAGCTTTTCTACTAGATGTTCAATAAGGGATCTGCTTCGGCATCCCTGAATGAGGCCTGATATCCTTTGGGATTCTGGCAGGGTGGGTATTTCCTGAGTTTCATTAGTGTATCTATTTATGAAGGCCCTAGTACCTTCCTCTGACCCCTGTTTGATATTGTGGGCTGCAATGTGGGTCTTCTTATGCTTCTTTTGTTGGCTGAAGTGTGCTCGGAATTTCTCTTTCAGGTCCGCGAAGCCAGTTATTGACCCCTTCAGGAGATTGTTAAACCATTCTCTAGCGTCACTTTTGAGTACCCAGCCAAAGGCTCTACAAGCTACGGGGTCATTCCATTGTTGCATAGCTGCTGCCCCTCTGAATAATTGTAGAAAGTCATCGGGATCAGTCTTCCCTTCGTATGTCCCTAGGTGGGATGGACACTTCATGTTCTTAGGTAATGGGTACTTTTGTATCCATTCCACCAAAGGTGAGACATTGGACTCATCTTCGAGAGGGAAAAACTGCTCTTGATTGACGTTCAATCCTTCAGTGTTGAGTGTTGCTGCTGGGGTAGCGTTGGCTCCCCAAGGGTATCCTCCATAGTATGGGTACCATGGAGGATACATTGGTTGAGGTCCCATTCCAGCCATTGCATGTGAAGGTTGGGGCTCAGGAAGATATGGTTGAGCCATTGTGTAGCTTCGGGGGTATCCCGGAGGTCTTGGACCATACCTCGGAGGCATCGAAGGCGGTATTCCCCAGTACGAATAATAATCGTATGGATGGGGGACCCCCTGAGGGGTTGTTATCGTCGAATCTGTGACAATTGGGACTTCGGGAATACTGCTAGTTCTTACCCTGGATCTAGGGATCCTTGTTAGGACGGGAAAAGCGAAGCCCGCATCTTCTACAAATTCATGGGCCTTTTGTCGTGGCGAGGGAGTGACTCTGGGGCTTCGGACATTGCGTGCGTTATTCCCTGTTGCTCTTCCATCTTGATCTTCCACCTCCCATTCTTCATCAGTATCGCTTCCAAAGTTTAATGCTCTTCCCACTGTTTGCTGCCTGTTAATGAATCTCAGGGCTTCTTTGATCAAGGCTTGATTTCCCAAGAGTTGTTCTTCGTTAATTGGCTCTTGCCTTGAAGATTTTGCTCTATTGTTTCGCCTTTGATATTGTAAAGAAGGTTCTGGGCGGTCAGTTGCCGCAAACTCGGGAGTGCTGAATGATGGCGATGAGACTCCGGCCGCCTGAGATGTGGCTGCGCTGATTGGGGTTTCGTGGCCTGCGCTCGACATGATTGCGGTGAATCAGTGTGGTGGTTCAGTGGTGGGTCTTTTCTTTGATCGGTCCCACGGATGACGCCAAATGATTGTGCACCAAATCGTATCGGGAGGCTTTATGATTCGAAAGTAAAACCCTAAAGGGTTTTTAGGATTTGTTGGCGATTCCCCGAAGGTAGGAACGGTGTTCCTTTACGCCAACGATGGGTGATTAAGGGATCGTCGAATTATGTTCGACTTAGGGTTTAGTTTAGGGTTTTCGATCCGTGATCGTTTGTATGAAAGTCGATGTTATTTATCGAATGTGTTTTCAGAATGTCGAATGTGGAGGAGTCCTCCTCCTTTTATAGGAGGAGGTTCCTTGTAGGAGAAGGTTAGGGTTTTCCCTATTCCTTCTTCGATACAAACTCTCGTTGCCATGTTTATCCGATCTAGTTTCTTTAAGAAGATATCCTAGAATATTCCGGACTAGGCAAGAGGTTGTATTTATCTTTGGAAAGGATTTATATTAATCCTTTTGCGTCTTGGTTGATTTTAACACCTTCGTGCTCATGCCCTTCGTGAGGACGCTTCGTATTGCATGTCCTTCGTGTGGTAATTCGAAGGGGTACATCGTCAAGTCCCCCAGTCTAATATTATAGACTGCTAGGGCTATGATTTTAGACTTGATTCTTGTAATTCTCCTTTTAACCTTGTCTTCGCATATCCGAATAATGTTAATGAGGTCTGAGAGATGTGCCCTTATTAATGATTTGTCTTCGAAATCTCCTCTTATGTTCGAAGAAATTTTATTCGGAGGACCTTATGTGCACTTTTCATTAGTTATCAAGGAGCGAAGGGCGGTGACTTATTCTTCAGGGAGTAAAGATGAAAATTTTCAGAAGTAGGTGGTTGCATGTGCCTTAAATGCTGCAAGTGGGCGGCTATTTGCTTGCTTTGGAAAACGTGGCTCATAATTCCCATAAATATTATTCCGCTGTTTTCCCTTTTCTTCTTACCTTCCACTGTTCGTCGTTCCCCATTCCCTTTTACTTGAGTATTTCGGCTATTGTTACAGGTACTTTTCTTATTCTCCTTTATAATCATGGCAAAGATAGGTATTAAATCGACCTTTTCCTCTATTACCGTAGATCAACTTAGGGACTTTGTAGATAAATACTTTCCGGGAAAGATTAGGTCTTTTCGATTGCCTGGGAACAAACAAAACATAGTTTCTCCCCCCGATGGCTATGTTGGTGTATATCTAGACTCTTTTGTTCTTGGCAATGTTAGGTATCCATTTTCCCCATTCTTCCTTAGCGTGCTTAGCCATTATGGAAATCATTTGTCGCGATGGCACCCTCAAGGTCATGGGAAGATTATGGCCTTCGAGATCATGTGTCGTGCATATGGGGGTGAACCAAGTGTTGATTTATTTAGGAGATTTGCGAATATTTGCGATACTGGTGATTGGGTTACCATACAAAATAGGCCGAATAATGCTGGGTGTTTTGAGAAGGGTGGGGTGACTATCAGAGTTATGGAAGTGTAACACCCGTCGTTTAAAAATATGGGTTTTCAAAAACTTTTCACCTAACGGTGTTAAATTGCGGAAGTAAAGACTGTAAAAGTCAAAACCGATAGAAACATTTCGGTTTCTGCATTTATTTGGTGTTACATGCCATATCAAACAATAGTTCAAATGAAAACCCAACGGTTGCCCAACATAAAACAACCGTTCACACATCACTACATAAATTCGACATTAAATACGAAATGTAATGAATGTCTAAAGAAAGCATCGTCTAAGGGTAGCTAAGGCTCCTGCATTGCATCTACCCAAGCTCACACGTCCTGCATCTAGTTTCCATCAAGCTAAACCTGAGGGAACCACCACATTAAGAAGCAAGTGTTAGCTATAAGAATAGCTAAGTAAGATAACACTTAATTTAAAAGCATTTGTCCAATTAAAACAATCTTCAATATTAGACAAGTTTTATTAGGCACAACACACATCACACGTTCACACATATACTGCATTTCAACTTCGTTTCAATTAGGATAATCATCCTAAATGTGCCTATCCTGCATTAGTTCACACATTGTCACACGTATCTTCGTTAACTGCATATAAGTGTGCCCTGCATCACACCCGACTGGATGATTAGTCAAAAGACTACTCATCTTACGTCGTTAAGGAATGGCAAGCCAATCCTTGAGTAATCCGTATATGTAGGTTGGTCAACCCCTCGTATTACTCGCCCTGCGTTATAAAGACCATGTTGCGAGGAGCCACCCAAGCAACAACTGCATCTACGCACTTGCCCGGCTAAGGCTAGTACGGGTTAAGCTTAACACTTTTCACTGAATCTGTTTTATGAGCTCAATTTCACACATATAGATTGGGTCCCTGCATTCCCAAACATTCACACACATATAGTCTAGGTAACACACATTCCTAGACATTCACACACTTTAACTTCATTACGTTTGGATCCTTAAACGTGCAAGTGACATAGCAACCTAGCAAGTCTAGTGAACTAGGCGTACAAGTCAAACATGCATATCACACATCAACTTCATTTCTATATATCATACATATCAAGACACTTCATTAAACAACGAATTTGGCTTCAAACGAATTTAACCAACGAATTTGGCTTCAAACGAATTTAACCAACGAATTTGGCTTCAAACGAATTTAAACAACGAATTTGGCTTCAAACGAATTTAACCAACGAATTTGGCTTCAAACGAATTTAAACAACGAATTTGGCTTCAAACGAATTTAACCAACGAATTTGGCTTCAAACGAATTTAACCAACGAATTTGGCATCAGCAAACGGATTTAAGCTTATTTTCGACCAGAATTCATAAAACGACTTCGTTCTTCATTTTTCCAGAAATCAATCAACTTTGGCTTCACCCAAAACATGTTTTCGACACAATTAAACATCTTTTGATCATCAAGATCGATTATAGACTCGTTTAACACAGTTTTGCACGTTAATTGACCAAAACACCATCTAAGCCCTAATTACGTGTATAATCCAATTTTAATCAGATCTATTTCATAATTAATCAACCCCTAAACCTGAAAATACAACCAACGATTCAATGATTACCTGCTTGCTAGATGGCTGATCGATTCCAACACCAAAATACCCAATCGTTAGACCCAAAAACTAGATTAATTGCTTTAGAAATCAAGAAAAGATTAGAGAGACTTTGTGTATGAGTTATTATTTGCTAATGGCTGCTCAATCAACCCTAATTACACCCATCAAAGCCTTAATCCCGTTTTTAGATTTCAACCTATGTCAAAATCAGTCCCTGGACTTCTAAACCCTTCATTATTGGCCACAAACTGCATTATTGACCATATACAACATTAGTCCTTCATTAAAAGGCACTACATAGCCTTTAAGCGACATTAATCACACTTTTATTCGTCATTAAAATTTAGACTTTTAAACTTAACTACTTTATCTACGTTAACCACACATAACTACATTCAAATATTAAGTAAAGACTTAACGACACCCCAAATTGACTTAACGGCATTAGTCAAACGTTCAATAAAAGTTCGGGATGTTACAAATACCTCCCCCTTAAGAGGATTCCATCCCCGGAATCTCATCAGATAGGAACAACTCGGGATATTTCTCCTTCATTACTGCTCCAGATTCCCAAGTCAAGCTTTCTCCATGATTATGCTTCCACTTTATCAAGACAAGTTCAATCACTTTTCGGCGTAACTTCTTTTGCTTTCTTCCAAGTATCGCTACCGGTTCGTCTACTATTCTCTTCATTGGGTCAACACTCACGTCTTTAATAGGAATCACACTCGACTCCTCAGCTAAACATTTCCTCAAGTAGGATACATGGAAGGTGTTATGAATTCCATCCAGTTCTGGAGGGAATTCCAACTGATATGCCACATCTTTAATGCGCTTCACCACTTTAAAAGGTCCAATGAAACGTGACTCAACTTTCCCTTCTTTCCAAATCGGATAACTCCTTTCCAAGGTGATACTTTCAGCATCACTAAATCACCAACATTAAACTCAATCGGTCTCCTTTTCCACCTGGCGAAAAGGAGATGGATGGTAAGCACAGGTTTTGCTTTGTTATACTTGTCTCTTTTGTTTCTGCTTTTAGCTTGACTCTTTTCTCCTTTCTTTATTTGTAGATATGAGTTTCATGGGTTTTGTAAGGAAAGGAGGTCAAGATTTTGTGCAATCTTCTGTTGAAGCTGCGGTTGGGTCCCAATCCATGCCTTCTATTATTCCAAGGGCAAGCCATGCTGAAGGGCTTGAATCTTCTCCTTCCAGGGGGGTTGATCCTTCTGTAGAAGGATCCCCTCCTGTTGTAGTCGAGGATGATGATGTGGAGATCACTGGTGTCAAGGCAAGTGATTGGAAGATCCCTGAGGAAGGCATTGGTTCACGTCTTCGTAAGAGAAAAGAGACTCCCTCACCTTCGGGTCCTTCATTAAAGAAGAAGAAGACTAAGGTGAAAGGTATGTGCCAACAATTTCTTCTCTCTCTCTTTTTTTTTTTTTTGGTTCTTCGGCTCCTTTGTTTGCTCTTTACTTTTGCTTGATTATGTGCAGCATATGCCATTTTTGATCGTGCAGATGATACTCTCCCTAAGTCTTATGATGATGAAGATGATGTTTCCCTTGACTCTCTCCGTGGCATGAGTGATTTGGGCTTTATTAAGTCGTATCACAAGCATGCCCAATGTCAAAGCAAGATGAATATTGTTGTGGAGGAACGTCTGCAGGCAGTGTGCTCTCGTGCTGAGGAGTTATTGGAGCGGCTAAAGGAGAAAAATCAAGAGTGTGAGAAGCTAAGGAAATCTGCTAAGGAGGTCAAGAGCCAAACGAATGAGGTCTTAGCATTGGAGAGGAAGCTAAGAGAGGCTGAGGTTGGTTTCAAGATCAGGGAGGATGAAATTGCTGAATTGAAGCAAAAATTGACCAACTCTGTCTTGGACCTTAATTTGGAGAAGGAGGTGTCTTCGGGGCTGGCTAAGCAGGTGCAGGGGCATATTTCGGAGCGCGCTGGTCTAATAACCGATTTAATTCCTTATGTTTGTAGAGCGTTGTTGGACAGTGATGAGTTTGGGAAACTTGTGGCAGTAGTGATTTCGGCGAATTGGGATGACGAGAGGTTACTTATTCTGAAGAAATTGAGCGATGATGGGAAGGTGGTTTTGGCTTCTTGTTCTGACTTCAAAGCCAATACAGTTGAGATCATTGATCGAGCTGTATCTGATTACAAGAATGCCGATTTCCCATTTGTTGAGAAGGTGACCTCCGTTCCTGCTGCTTCGTATAAGACTTTAATGCACATTGTTCCTGACAAGATTGATCCTGTCCCCACACCAGCTCCTGCAAATATGGATTTATCCGAACCTCCTGTCACAGCTCCTGTTTCATCATTTTGCCAGGAGACCTCTACTGCTAGTGTGGATGCTCCTATTTGATTCCCTTCTGAAACTGTTGCATCCGACTTTTAGCCTTAAGACAATTTTTATTTGTGTCTGTATTTTAAACTTTCTGCTTGGATGACTATACTATTTTTGATCCTGCATTATATGCAGGTTAGATTATCATGGTTCGTGTTGGCCATGATGCTTTTGATATCTGGAATATATATATGTGACCTTTACGAAGGTCATATTTTGCTAAAGGTTTATGTAACCTTTGTATTATCTTTATATGCACAGGTTCGAGGGTATTCTTGCTCGATTTTTCTGTGTCTTTACGTTATGTGCATGGTCACGAAGGTGTTTTCCTTCGTGATTTCCACGTCTTATATTTGTTTTTTGTGCATGCTTCGCAGTAAGAGTCTTACTTACGATCCGACTTTTATGTTATGTAGGCGTCCCTTTGAACATACATTTTTAGCCTTAGTAGCATGTCTTTAGTTGGTTAATTTGTACGTACATGGTAAAAATAATAATACGATAGGGAGCGACCCTTCGTATACATAAGAGATCACTTTGTGACCTAAAAAATGAAAATTTTCATTAATCACTGTGTGATTACATAAATTCCTACTAGGATTGCTATTTATTTGCCTTAAGGGCGTAACCTATTACACTTATCACTCATGTGAGAAAAATAAAGGCTACAAAGCAATCCGTGCACATTGTGCTTTTAGTCTTCGTTCCCCTTTTTCCCGAAGGATCCAATGGATTCCTCTGGGTCAAGGGTATTTGGAAGCTTCGTTGAATCTGAGGTTGATTCTTCGCTCTTTTGGGAACTTTCGACTTCCGACAATTCTTCATCTTCTTTGTAAATCATGAAGATTGTTTGTTCCGGAGCTTTGTTTCTCTCTTGGCTTCCTTCCTCATCTTTTACTTTGGTATTTTGTCGAATTTCCAATAGTAGGTGACCTAGCTCTCCCTCCTTTATAGCCTTGCTTATTGCTTTTCTTAGGTTGATGCAGTCGTTTGTGACATGACCATGATCACAATGAAACTCGCAATATTCATCGTAATTCTTCTTGTTTTTGTTTCTGAGCTTCGGAGGGGGTGCGAAGGTCTTTGCTACCTTCTCCGTTGCTAGGATCGCCCTGGGGGTCTTGGTAAGCTCTGGAAGGATTGCCCTTTCCTTGCCTTTGTCTTCCTTGCTGTACGGAGAATACTTAACTCGGCTATCTTTATTGTTAAACAAATTTTGCTTTCTTTTTCCTCCGGAGGATTCCCCATCTTGCACTGGTCCCCCGATACTATTAGTCACCGTATCCCTAGCGTCAAGCCATGCATAAGCCTTAGCCTTTGTATCTTTGAAAGTCTCCGGGAGCTTTTCTACTAGATGTTCAATAAGGGCTCTGCTTCGGCATCCCTGAATGAGGCCTGATATCCTTTGGGATTCTGGCAGGGTGGGTATTTCCTGAGTTTCATTAGTGTATCTATTTATGAAGATGCTAGTACCTTCCTCTGGCCCCTGTTTGATATTGTGGGCTGCAATGTGGGTCTTCTTATGCTTCTTTTGTTGGCTGAAGTGTGCTCGGAATTTCTCTTTCAGGTCCGCGAAGCCAGTTATTGACCCCTTCAGGAGATTGTTAAACCATTCTCTAGCGTCACTTTTGAGTACCCAGCCAAAGGCTCTACAAGCTACGGGGTCATTCCATTGTTGCATAGCTGCTGCCCCTCTGAATAATTGTAGAAAGTCATCGGGATCAGTCTTCCCTTCGTATGTCCCTAGGTGGGATGGACACTTCATGTTCTTAGGTAATGGGTACTTTTGTATCCATTCCACCAAAGGTGAGACATTGGACTCATCTTCGAGAGGGAAAAACTGCTCTTGATTGACGTTCAATCCTTCAGTGTTGAGTGTTGCTGCTGGGGTAGCGTTGGCTCCCCAAGGGTATCCTCCATAGTATGGGTACCATGGAGGATACATTGGTTGAGGTCCCATTCCAGCCATTGCATGTGAAGGTTGGGGCTCAGGAAGATATGGTTGAGCCATTGTGTAGCTTCGGGGGTATCCCGGAGGTCTTGGACCATACCTCGGAGGCATCGAAGGCGGTATTCCCCAGTACGAATAATAATCGTATGGATGGGGGACCCCCTGAGGGGTTGTTATCGTCGAATCTGTGACAATTGGGACTTCGGGAATACTGCTAGTTCTTACCCTGGATCTAGGGATCCTTGTTAGGACGGGAAAAGCGAAGCCCGCATCTTCTACAAATTCATGGGCCTTTTGTCGTGGCGAGGGAGTGACTCTGGGGCTTCGGACATTGCGTGCGTTATTCCCTGTTGCTCTTCCATCTTGATCTTCCACCTCCCATTCTTCATCAGTATCGCTTCCAAAGTTTAATGCTCTTCCCACTGTTTGCTGCCTGTTAATGAATCTCAGGGCTTCTTTGATCAAGGCTTGATTTCCCAAGAGTTGTTCTTCGTTAATTGGCTCTTGCCTTGAAGATTTTGCTCTATTGTTTCGCCTTTGATATTGTAAAGAAGGTTCTGGGCGGTCAGTTGCCGCAAACTCGGGAGTGCTGAATGATGGCGATGAGACTCCGGCCGCCTGAGATGTGGCTGCGCTGATTGGGGTTTCGTGGCCTGCGCTCGACATGATTGCGGTGAATCAGTGTGGTGGTTCAGTGGTGGGTCTTTTCTTTGATCGGTCCCACGGATGACGCCAAATGATTGTGCACCAAATCGTATCGGGAGGCTTTATGATTCGAAAGTAAAACCCTAAAGGGTTTTTAGGATTTGTTGGCGATTCCACGAAGGTAGGAATGGTGTTCCTTTACGCCAACGATGGGTGATTAAGGGATTGTCGAATTATATTTGACTTAGGGTTTTAGTTTAGGGTTTCGATCCGTGATCGTTTGTATGAAAGTCGATATTATTTATCGAATGTGTTTTTCAGAATGTCGAATGTGGAGGAGTCCTCCTCCTTTTATAGGAGGAGGTTCCTTGTATGAGAAGGTTAGGGTTTTCCCTATTCCTTCTTCGATACAAACTCTCGTTGCCATGTTTATCCGATCTAGTTTCTTTAAGAAGATATCCTAGAATATTCCGGACTAGGCAAGAGGTTGTATTTATCTTTGGAAAGGATTTATATTAATCCTTTTGCGTCTTGGTTGATTTTAACACCTTCGTGCTCATGCCCTTCGTGAGGACGCTTCGTATTGCATGTCCTTCGTGTGGTGATTTGAAGGGGTACATCGTCAGCATCAGATGTGGATAATATGGAGGAGAAAATGGGAGAAGTTTGCATTGATGGTGCTATGTTAGGGGTAAACATAGCTAAGTTTGATCGATGGGCAACCTCAAGTAGTAATCCACAAGTTCCAAAGAAGAAAAAAGAGGGGGAAGGGGAAAGGATGGGAACGAGGAGAGCTAGCCCACAAGGGGGTGAATTATACCATCAGGGTGCGGGACTGAGCTACAAAGATGTTTTAAGGAATAATCACAAACGAGAGACGAAAACGATTATTCTCTCATCGGATGAGACAGAAGTGGATAAAGAATGGACCACGAAGGCACTATGGGGGGAGGTAAAAGAATATGATGACTTGTGTAGAATTACGACAATTATTAATAACATCTGCTCGGGGTTGACTGCACATTATTTGGGAGGTATGGCGATATTACTGACATTTCAATCGAAAGAAGAGGCAATGGATTTCATGCAAGCAAAGAAAGATAGGTGGAGTTCGGTGTTTTCGACTCTAAGGCAATGGAATAGTAGTGTGATACAGGAGGAAAGGATTGCCTGGTTATGGGTGTATGGGGTTCCGTCCTGCTTATGGGTTCCAAATACGTTTGATTTGATAGGGAATTCGTTTGGAAGGGTGGTGGCTCCATCGCTTGCATCTTTATCAGATGGCAACTTGACTGTTGATAGGATTGGTGTGATAACGAATAGCCCGAACTGGATCAATGAGTTTGTGTCACTGAAAAGGAAAGGAAAAACGTATAAGATCATGGTCAGAGAAGATAAGGTGCCATGGTCGCCCGACTTCGTGGTGGTTAAGGATAAGGTCGGTTCTGATGACGTTGAGAAGAAAAGGGAAGGTCAATCGGCGAGTTCAAGTTACAAAAATGATGGTGCTGGAAATGAGGAGGGAAAGGAGGGGATGCAAGGCTGTTCGAATGATGGCCATTTCAATAGTGACAGGCCAAAATCAAAAAAACGAAGACGTGCTAAATCTGGATCACCAACATATGGGCGGCAAGGGATTGATTCAGACTATTCAGGGCAACATGAGGGTGAAAATGTATTTCAACATTTGTCGGTGTTGGAAGGATCCGAGACTACAATAGGCAATAGGAGTAAACAGAGGGATGCAACGGAATCAAAACCATCACAAGGATCGGTTGAAGACATGGTGGGGGAAACCCGATTGTCCCAAAAAGAGGTGGAGATGGAAACTAAAGAAACTAAATGTTTGGGAAAAAAGATAGGGGTGGAATTACAAAACTTTGATCCTTTGTTGGAATCAATGATTATAGGGGATGAGTGTAACAGAGCTGTACAATGAATTATTTATCAATAAATGTAAGAGGAGTTGGCAACGAGGCCAAAGGTAGATGGTTATACAACTTGATCTCTACACACAAAATCTCGTTTTGTTTTGTACAGGAAACACAATTAGATGATGGGAGTCAGATTAGGGTGAATGCAATTTGGGGAAATGATGAGTTTGAGTCGGAATTTGTAAATGCAACTGGCAGAGCGGGGGGTTTGCTTTGTGTTTGGGATAAGTGTATGTTCAAAAGGAGTTCAGTCACGAAAGCAAAGGATTATTTGATTATCAGTGGGAGGATAAAAGGTTGTCAAAAGGATGTGCATGTGGCAAATGTGTATGGCCCGAGAAAATTACATGGGCGTAGACAAATCTGGAGTGAATTGAAATCTATTATTGAGACAAAACAGGGTATATGGATCCTCATGGGGGACTTCAACTCGGTTAGAACTCCGGAGGAAAGATTAAACTCAACATTTGATTCTTCTTGTGCTCAAGCTTTTAACGAGTTTATTATAGACGCAAATTTAATGGAATTCACTATGAAAGGGGCGAAGTTCACCTACTGTAGAAGGAGGGGTAGAAAGATGAGTAAAATAGACAGGATATTAGTACATGAGGAATTTATGGATAATTGGTCGGGAGCGTGTCATATGGCATTTCCAAGATACCTTTCTGATCACGCTCCAGTGGCACTAATAACCGACCCACGTCCTTTAGATGCTTTAATTCGTGGTTGGAGGATCCAATTTTTGCAGATGTGGTGGTTAAGGCAAATGACACCTTTTGTTGTTCAGCGCCCCCTGATGTATTTCTGGCAGAAAAATTGAAGTTTTTGAAATTAAAAATTAAAGAATGGGCCAGTGAATACAGAAGGAAGTCAGATGAAGGTTTAGATGAAGTTAAGGCTGGTTTGGAGGATTTGGATGCAATATTGGAGGAAAGAGATTTGGAGGAGGAGGAGGAGTGGTTGAGATCGGAATTTTTAAAAGAATTAGAGAGTATAGAAGACAAGAAGACTAAGGACATACACCAAAAATCACGGGTGAAATGGGCCGTAAACGGAGATGAAAACTCATCATTTTTCCACCGGTGCATCAAAAGTAGGGAGATGGTAAATAAGTTACATGGCCTGGACATAAAGGGTGCTGGGTCACAGATCCGAAGAGGGTAAAAAGAGAAGTTCTTGGTTTTTTTAGAAAACGTTTTCAAGAGCCAGTGAGCTTAAGGCATGTCTTGGGTGATGTGGGGCACAAGTCGATATCTAATGTGGAAGCTCAAATGTTAATCAAACCGTTTTCTATAGAGGAAATAGAAAAGGCAGTATGGGAATGTGGCAGAAACAAGGTACTAGGCCCGGATGGATTATATTTTAATTTTATTAAGCATTTTTGGCATCTACTGAAAGAGGATTTCAAGAGATTGTTGGAGTTATTTCATCATCAGGGGTGGATAAACCAAAGGTGTGTATCCTCTTTCATATCATTAATACCCAAATCACAAGACTGTTCCTCTTTGAACGATTACCGACCAATAAATTTGATTGGAGTCATTTCTAAAGTTGTTTCTAAGGTGTTAGCTAATTGTTTGAAAAGGGTGATTCCCTCGGTGATAACAGATACACAATCTGCATTCATTGAGGGTAGATCTATCACTGATGGCCCACTGATTATTAATGAAATGATTTGTTGGCTTAAAAAGAAAAAACAAAAAGGTTCGTTGTTCAAAATTGATTTCGAAAAAGCTTATGATCATTTGAATTGGAACTTTTTGGATATGGTAATGGAGAGGATGAATTTCCCACTGATTTGGAGAGGTTGGATTATTGGGTTGGTAAAATCAGCTCGTTCATCGATTTTGGTAAACGGGTCACCAACCTATGAGTTTAGTTATCAAAGGGGTATTCGGCAAGGTGATCCATTATCACCATTCTTATTCAACATTGTCATGGAGGCGTTTTCGGCTCTTATGAATAAACTATGTGAGGGTGGGGACTATGTAGGTTTTTTGCCTCCACATAATGGGCCAAGGATATCACATTTACTTTTTGCCGACGATGCTCTAATAATTGGTGAGTGGTCAGATTCCAATGCAAATTCAATCATGAGACTGCTATGGGTTTTTAATTTACTATACGGCCTTAAAATAAACTTGCATAAGTCGCAATTGTTAGGAGTTGGGGTGGAAGAAGAAGAGGTTAAACGGTTGTCTAGGGTAATGTGTTGTAAACTCGGTTCCATACCATTTATTTACCTTGGCTTGACGTGTAACATCCCAAACTTTTCTATCGTTGACTTTGACTTTGACCGTTATTTGACTTTGACGCCGTTAGTTGCTTAAATGCCCGAGTAATTAACTATTGTTGTCTGCATGATATATGTAATGTTTGAATTAGTTATTAATGATCATAAAGTGTTATTATAGTTGTCGGTTAGTAATTAAGGTGCTTGTTTGGTCGGTTGAGTTCCCGGATCGTTAGTTTGAGCCTTAACGGTCGTTAAATTTAAGTTAAGGGCACTTTGGTAATTGTGCAAAAGGGGGAACGGTTTTATTAGGGATTAGGCAGCCCTAATCCCTCATTTTCTTTAGAGATACTGTGTGTAATTGAAGGTGTAGCCTCCATAGCATTCCTTGCTTAATTCCTTGAGTTTTGGTTCGATTCGGAGCGATCTAGGGCTTGATTTCGTATCCTGAATTATCCATAAAGGTAATGATTGAAATCCATAATGATTCTAAGTCATTTTCATCTATTCAATCCGTTCATAACTGGTCTTGATTGATTGTATGCGTTTCGTTGTTGGAATCGGTGATTTCGGGTCAATCGGTAACGGTTATTGCAATCAATTGGTGTCTTGCAGATTCCTACAGGTATGAACGAGTTATTCTGATATTTTTGATGATTTTATAGGTTGAATATGAGTGTCATCTCTGATCTTGATCATAGTTGATCAATTGTTATTAAATTAATTTGTTTTCATGGTTTCGGTAATCTAAAGTGTAATCCTTGGAATATGAAATCAATTGAGGATAATAGAGTGTCAATTGGGGTCATTTTTATGTCTACTTGATTTCTGTAAAAGACCTTTGGGTGTTGAAAATGTCTGGTGGTCGAAATCATTTGCAAAGCAAAGGGCTTTGAAGGCCCGAAATCTCAGCCATTTTGCAAAAATCATATGTAATTCATTATAGCACTTCAAGAGTCAAGCCATACATATCTGGAAACCTCTATGTGTCTACTAAATTCTTCAAGAACTAAGTTTTCTTTGATTTGGCTTCGAAAGGGGGCAAAAATACTGATTTCTGTAAGTGGTCAGATTCAGGACGAAATCAGTAAGTCTATATTTAAAAATTCATAGAAAAATGATGAAAAATCGTATTGAGGTGTTTCCAACGGCTATAGTTAGAGAAAAGGGGTATATTTAAGGTGGTGAAACAGTTTTTCAATTGGTTGAGTAAAGCTTTGAGAAAACCATTGATTTCTAAAGACGCGCAGTACTGAGTTCATTTAGAGAATTGTGAGTTTTGATGCTTTTATCGTATCTTTGGGTACAGAGTTCATGGTGAGAAGTATTTTTTGTATTTGGATGTCATATTAGCTTCTTATGATGATATTTGTATGGCTATAGGTTGTCTGAATCTTGTAGCTTGCTCGATATTCACGTTGGTGAGTTGTTGTGCATCCTATAAGGTAAGATAACTACCTTTTGACACGAGGGACACAATGAGAACTTAGTTTTTGTATTAAACTATTGTTAAAACCCCTTCATACGCTTGTTGAGTTGTGGGATTTTATGGGAGGGCTCATGGTTGATAATTATGCATGTTATACCTTAGTTAACAGTAGTTAATGATGTTATGCATGCTACGATGATTGTGATGATTTAAATGGTAGTTTGGTTGATTTCTTGTTGATTTTTTGGCTTGAACATAGTACACTAGACTTGGTAGGATTGTCATGTCACGTGCACGTTAGGGGCCCTAATCGTTGTTGTTGTTGTTGATGATACTCGAGTATAATTATTATCGAAAGTGTTAAGCTTAACCCATGCTAGCCTTGGTTAGTATGCTATCGTCGTTGTCGTTTGGGGTAATCATGATAACCCCCATTCGACTCAGTCTGTTGTTGGGGTTTGCCGGATGGCGTGGGCTGGCCATTTTTGTCGATGCCGGCTTACTCGTGGATTGGTTATGCCATCCGTAACGACGCCGATGGACCACCGAAAGGTCTACCCATCATGTCGGGTGTGAGTCTCCCTAAAGGTCAATTGACTGCCTTCACACAATTTATATTGTCGATAACAAGTGACATAAGTTACTTGGTTTTGTTGTGGCATAACCTGATGTTGATTTATTAAGATGCTTATTTTCGATTGATAAGGTTGCTAGGCACACATAGCGATATGACATTCCTATTGCTTATTGTTGTAGTTTTTGTGACTTTGTTGTTTCATAACTTATTGTTGATTCGTTGAGATTATTGTTGTTGCTGTAACATCCCAAACTTTTCTTTACTAGTTGACTAATGCCGTTAAGTCAATATTGTGTGTGTCGTTAAGTCTATTTTAGATTTAATGTTTATATGTAGCTAATGTGTGTTGTGTGTGAGGCTTGTAAGCCTAAATGTTAATGTAGTATAAATGTGTGTAATATGAAGATCAATGTCTATGTAGTGACATTTAATGAAGGATTAATGATGTATATGGTCAATAAAGTAGTTTGTGACCAATAATGAAGGATTAGGAAGCTTGGGGGCTAGTTTTGACATGTGTGCAAAGTTAAAAACGGGTTTAGAGGCTTAGGGGTTGTCTTTAGAGAGCCATTATGCAGGTTTTCTTCCTCCTAAACAAGCCCTAGCTGATCCCTTCCCTTCCCCTCAAGTTTCTCGCTAGATCTATTCGTGTTGGAGCCAAATCGATCGTGCATTGCTTAGGTCATGGATCTTTATCACCTAATACAGGTAATTTAGGTGTTCCTCTTTTGAGTTATGATTGTTTGAGTCTTATATTAGTCTTAATCCAGGCCATAAGGGTTTGGGTTGGGTTATTAGATTAAACGTTCACCGGTTTCATGTTATTTGGGTGATTAAACGATTGATTTATGATGTAAAGGATTAAAGGATTAATAGGATGGTTAAAGATGATGAAAGTGCAATTAAAAGGGTTAATTTTAGGTCCCCAGGTTGGATTTGGGGTATGGGTTCGTATGGAAATCGTTTGATCAAAGAACAAAAATTGATTTGCTGGTCTGCACCCCAGGTGCGGCGCACCAAAGGAGTGGTGCGGCGCACCACAGCCCAGTTTGGGTTTTTGGTGAACCCCGATATGCGACGCACCAAGGGCTGGTGCGGCGCACCTGGTCTTAATCTAAATTCCCTGGAAGATTGGTGCGACGCACCAAAGGGTAGGTGCGGCGCACCTATTGTTGATAAGTTTTTCTGATGGTTTTGTGCGACGCACCAAAGGGTAGGTGCGGCGCACTCGTAGTTAATTTGAATTTCCCTGGAGGATTGGTGCGACGCACCACATGGAAGGTGCGGCGCACCACCTGCCCAGATTTTACAAAAGTGTCGTTTAGCTTATCTTTCGATCTTATACTTGTTCTAGGTTATTGGAGACACCTAGTCATCGTTGTATTGTGCTTGTAGCTTGTTGTTAAGCTGTATCAAGGTAAGATACACTACTTTTGTCACGCTTAGGGTTCAACAAGCAAAGGTTTCATACTTATAACTTCCTTAACGGTAACTTATGATATATGTGGGTAGCTCGGGTTACACGGGAGGTATTATGGGATATGTAGTTGACCATGAGACCTGAAATGCAGACCTTAATGTAGTGAAATGAAGTATTGTTCAATGTAGGGTATTGTTATGCAGTTTATGTAGATTTATGAAGTGTCTTATTATGTGTGAAATGTAGAAATGAAGTTGTTGTGTGACATATGCATACTACATGGCTTGTACACCTAGCTCACTAGACTTGGTAGGTTGCCATGTCACTTGCACGTTTAAGGGCCCAAACGAAATGAAGGTAATGTGTGATTATGTTTAGGTTATGTGTGTTTCCTAAACTATTATGTGTGGGATCGAGCTCGTAAATATAATGCAGGGAAAGTGTTAAGCTTAACCCGTACAAGTCTTAGCCGGACGAGTACGTTGACGTAGTTGTTGCTTGGGTGGCTCCTTGCAACATGGTCTTTATAATGCAGGGCGAGTAATACGAGGGGTTTGACCAACCTCCACATACGGATTACTCTTGGATTGGCTTGCCATTCCTTAACGACGTACGATGATTAGTCTTTTGGTTGATCATCTAGTCGGGTGTGATGCAGGGCACACTTATATGCAGATAACGAAGATATGTGTGACAATGTGGGAACTAATGCAGGATAGGCACATTTAGGATGACTATCCTATTTGATATGAAGTTGATATGCAGTTATGTGTGTTGTGTGTTGTGCCTAATGAGTTTGTCTATTAATGAGGAAATGTTTTAATTGGACAAATGCTTTTAAATTAAGTGTGATCTTACTTAGCTATTCTTATAGCTAACACTTGTTTCTTTAATGTGGTTGTTCCCTCAGGTTTAGCTTGAAGGACTTGTAGGTGCAGAACGTGAGGGCGTGGGTAGAAAGCATGCAGATTCCTTAGCTACCCTTAGTTGCTTATTATGGAGACTTTTGAATACATTTCATTTTGATGTCGAATTTATGTAATAATGTGTGAACGGTTGTTTAATGTTGGGCAACCGTTGGGTTTTCATTTGAATTAATGTTTGATATGGCATGTAACACCAACTAAACGCAGAAACCGAAATGTTTTTATCGGTTTTGACTTTCACGGTCTTTACTTCCGCAATTTAACACCGTTAGGTGAAAGATTTTTGAAAACCCATATTTTTAAACATCGGGTGTTACAAGTTGGTATCAGAGAATTGGTTTAAGTGAACCAAAATTCGACTTATGCCGTAGGATTTTGGACTTAGACCGATGAGAAGTAGGTTAGGCTTAAGTAGGATGCCTAGCTAATGAGGCGGAATGCTCTAGGACGGGTTGGGGAGTGAGTGAGAGTGTGATTTAAGGCTTGTTTATTGTGTGTAGTAATGTAGTTATATGTAGTAGAGCCTTAACATATGTAGTCACTCTTTAACTCTTGCTAACCGTCGTCGTTGCTTTGTAGAATTAATGGCAAACACTAGAGCTAGTAACCAGAGAGCAGGAGGAAATGGTGGTGGTATCCCTCCTAATGGAAACGGGGCTGGAAATGAAGTAGAGCAAAGGCAACCCCGTGCACAAAATCGCCGTCTTGGTGATCCACCAACCGCCTCTGAAGTGGATAGGGCAAACCCGGTAATAGAGCAGGTTCCCAATCAAGCCCAATTACATGAAGAATTGAGAGCTATCCGAGCTTTCTTAATGAGAAATGAAGAGGAGTTAGCTCAATTGAGGGCTGAAAGAAATGCAGAAAGGATTGGGAGTGAACAAAGGGGTGAGCGTTCGGAAGGGAATTACTCTAATCCCTCCCAAAGTGCTGAACCATCCATGGCAGCCGTGGGTGTTAATGAAGTTAATGGTGGAGGACTTGGAGTTGTTAATGCACCTCGTGTTAATAACTTCAAATATGAAAGTTTTCAGAAATGTGGTGCCAAGGAGTTTGATGGTACCCAAAATGCAGTGGGTGCTATGGAGTGGATCGAGGACATTGAGGTAGTTTTTGCATCTTGCTATTGTCCGGATGATATGAAGGTTTTGTGTGTGGTAATGTAGTTATATGTAGTAGAGCCTTAACATATGTAGTCACTCTTTAACTCTTGCTAACCGTCGTCGTTGCTTTGTAGAATTAATGGCAAACACTAGAGCTAGTAACCAGAGAGCAGGAGGAAATGGTGGTGGTATCCCTCCTAATGGAAACGGGGCTGGAAATGAAGTAGAGCAAAGGCAACCCCGTGCACAAAATCGCCGTCTTGGTGATCCACCAACCGCCTCTGAAGTGGATAGGGCAAACCCGGTAATAGAGCAGGTTCCCAATCAAGCCCAATTACATGAAGAATTGAGAGCTATCCGAGCTTTCTTAATGAGAAATGAAGAGGAGTTAGCTCAATTGAGGGCTGAAAGAAATGCAGAAAGGATTGGGAGTGAACAAAGGGGTGAGCGTTCGGAAGGGAATTACTCTAATCCCTCCCAAAGTGTTGAACCATCCATGGCAGCCGTGGGTGTTAATGAAGTTAATGGTGGAGGACTTGGAGTTGTTAATGCACCTCGTGTTAATAACTTCAAATATGAAAGTTTTCAGAAATGTGGTGCCAAGGAGTTTGATGGTACCCAAAATGCAGTGGGTGCTATGGAGTGGATCGAGGACATTGAGGTAGTTTTTGCATCTTGCTATTGTCCGGATGATATGAAGGTTTTGTGTGCTAGTAGGATGTTGAAGAAGAATGCCCGTAATTGGTGGAGGGCTACTACAGTGTCTATGGCTCCTGAGGTACTTGCAGTTATGCCTTGGGGAACATTTAAGGAGAAGTTTCTAGAGGAGTATGTGGGAACGCGTGAGTTAAGGTTAATTGAGAAGGAGTTTAGATCGTTGGTTGCTAAACCCGGTGCAATTTCTGATTATGCACACTCGTTTATGGAGAAGTTGAAGTTTGTTGGACACTTGGTTCGAAGGCAGGAGGACCAAATTGAGGCTTATTGTGATGGTCTCCCCGTTAGTTATCGTGGACTATGTAGACAACATGTGACTTTATCGGCGGCTATTAAGGAGTCAAAGAGGTTGGATGATGACTTCAAGAGTGAGAAAGTTGTGGAGAAAGTTGTAGAAAGTTGATGACAAGAAAGCAGGGTTCAAAAGAAGGTCAAATTGGTCATCTAATAACAATAGCAATAATAATAAGAAGTTTCGTGGGAATTCTAGCTCAAGTGGTGACAAAGATAAAAAGAAGAATGGGTCTTGGTGTGCTTTTTGCAAGAGTGTTCATGAAGGCCAATGTTCTGACAAGACAAGAAGGTGTCATAAGTGTGGAAAGTCGGGACATCTTGCAACAGAATGTAGGGACAAGGTTCGTTGCTACAAGTGTCAAGAAACGGGTCATCTTATTGCCGATTGCCCACGAATGAAGAATGACGGGAAGAAAGCAGCTACTTCAGCAACAAAAGTGAGAGCCTTGCAAATGACTGTTGATGATGCTAAGAACAACGACGAGGTGGTAAGTGGTACTTTCCTTGTTAATTCAAAACCTGCTTCTGTTTTATTTGATTCAGGTGCAAATAGGTCGTTTGTGTCTACTTTATTTGCTCCTAAGCTAGGAAGAGTCACTACCCCTTTAGATTGCTCGATAGAGGTGGAAATTGCTAATGGTACGGTTAGTGATATACGTGTGGGTTATGATGATTGTGACATTGAGATTGAAGGTCATTTGTTTCCGGTCCAGTTATTGCCTACTACTTTAGCCGGTTTTGATGTAGTGATTGGTATGGATTGGTTGTCTAGAAATGAAGCTAATATTTTGTGTTCCCAAAAGATTATTCGGTTTCCTACATCCGATGGTAATGTGGTAACGGTTTATGGAGATAAGAAGAGAGGGGGAATAAAGATCATTAGTATGATGAAGGCTATTAAATGTATAAGGAAGAATAAGAGTCATTTCTTGGCCTATGTTATTGATGTGAGAAAGGAGAAGCCTTCTATTGCTAGTGTTGATGTAGTATCCGATTTTCCCGATGTGTTTCCCGAAGATCTTCCCGGTATCCCTCCTGACCGTGAAGTTACTTTTCAGATAGATCTTATTCCCGGTGCTACACCTGTTGCTAAAGCACCTTACCGATTAGCTCCTACAGAAATGAAAGAGTTAATGTCCCAACTTCAGGAATTACTTGACAAAGGTTTCATACAACCTAGTTCCTCGCCTTGGGGAGCTCCGGTTCTCTTTGTTAAAAAGAAGGATGGATCTATGCGCATGTGCATAGACTACCGTGAGTTGAATAAGCGAACGGTTAAGAATAAATATCCTCTTCCGCGAATTGATGATCTCTTTGATCAATTACATGGTGCTTCATATTTTTCAAAGATAGACTTACGGTCCGGTTATCATCAATTGAAGGTTAAGAAGGAGGATGTAGCAAAGACAGCTTTCCGGACTAGATATGGTCATTATGAGTTCTTGGTCATGCCATTTGGGTTGACTAATGCTCCAGCCGCGTTTATGGATTTAATGAATCGGGTATGCCGTCCCTTTCTAGATCATTTTGTTATTGTGTTTATTGACGATATTTTGATCTATTCTAA
This sequence comes from Erigeron breviscapus, assembly GCA_034093135.1. Classification (NCBI taxonomy): domain Eukaryota; kingdom Viridiplantae; phylum Streptophyta; class Magnoliopsida; order Asterales; family Asteraceae; genus Erigeron; species Erigeron breviscapus. Next base: position 30,438,993 of record CM067174.1, read on the forward strand.
GTCAGAAGATGAGCACCGTGAGCACTTGAAAGCAGTTTTGGAGGTGTTGAGGGAGAAGAAGTTGTATGCCAAGTTTTCTAAATGCGAGTTTTGGCTTCGAGAAGTGCAGTTTCTTGGTCATGTTATTTCATCGGAAGGTATTAAAGTAGATCCTTCAAAGATTGAAGCTGTTTCAAAGTGGGAGCAGCCAAAGACTCCTACTGAGATTAAAAGTTTTCTTGGTTTGGCTGGATACTATAGAAGGTTCATTCAGGATTTCTCCCGAATAGCCAAGCCTATGACTGAACTAACGAAAAAAGGAGTAAAGTTCGAGTGGACCGATAAGCAGGAAAATGCATTTCAAACGTTGAAGAAGAAGTTGTGTGAAGCTCCTATACTTGCCTTGCCTGAAGGTACCGATGATTTGGTTGTGTATAGTGATGCATCTATCACGGGTTTGGGTTGTGTACTGATGCAGAGGGACAAGGTGATCGCCTATGCTTCCCGCCAGTTGAAACCACATGAGAAGAATTACCCTACCCATGATCTTGAATTGGCCGCAGTTGTATTTGCATTAAAATTGTGGAGACATTACCTTTATGGTACAAAATGCACTTTGTTTACCGATCATAAAAGTTTGCAGTATGTCTTTAATCAAAAGGAGATGAACGTGAGACAAAGGAGGTAGATGGAATTACTTAAGGATTACGATTGTGAAATCAAATACCATCCGGGAAAAGCCAATGTAGTGGCGGATGCACTAAGTAGGAAGGTGCAAAGTTCTTCTTGTAAGTTGATGAGCATGCAAGTTCAAGCCAAGTCGGGGCTACTTGATCGAATTAAGGAAGCACAAGTGAGGGCATTGATGAAGGATAACATTGACAATGAAAGCATTGGGAAGAAGAAACGTCTTGTGATGGAGACTAATAGCCGTGGGTTCAAAACATACAAGGGTCGAATTTGGGTGCCATTGCTTGGTGGTAATCGAGAATTGATCCTTGAGGAAGCCCATAGAAGTAGATATTCAGTACATCCCGGTGTCACCAAAATGTATGCAGATTTGAAGCCGATCTATTGGTGGCCGGATATTAAAGGAGAAGTAGCTCATTTGTAGCAAAGTGTTTGACGTGTGCAAGAGTGAAGACGGACCATCAAAAGCCGTATGGTTTGTTGCATCAATTAGAAATTCCCGAGTGGAAATGGGATCATATTACCATGGACTTTGTAACGAAGCTACCTAAAACGCCGAAAGGGAATGATATGATATGGGTAATTGTAGATAGATTGACGAAGAGTGCTCATTTTCTAGCTACCCGACAAGATGTGCCTTTAACGAAGATGGCAAAGATGTATATTGATGAAGTAGTTGCGAAACATGGAGTTCCTTTATCTATTGTTTCGGATCGAGACTCGAGGTTTGTGTCAAATTTTTGGAAGGGTCTCCAACGGGAGTTGGGTAGTAGAATAAATTTGAGTACCGCCTATCATCCCCAAACCGATGGGCAAAGTGAGAGAACCATTCAAACCTTGGAGGATATGTTGAGGACGTGTGTACTCGAATACGGTGGAGCATGGGATGATCATTTAAGGATGATTGAGTTTGCTTACAACAATAGTCACCATGCAAGCATTGGAATGCCACCATTTGAGATGTTATATGGAAGAAGGTGTAGGACCCCAAGTTGTTGGATGGAGCCCGGTGAAAAGCAGTTGACCGGTCCCGAAATTATTGAAATTACCTCTGAAAAGGTTAATGTAGCTAAAGAAGCCTTGCGTGTGGCAAGAGAAAGGCAGAAAACTTATGCAGATAAGAAAAGGAGACCGATTGAGTTTAATGTTGGAGATTTAGTGATGCTGAAAGTATCACCTTGGAAAGGAGTTATTCGATTTGGAAAGAAGGGAAAGTTGAGTCCACGTTTCATTGGACCTTTTAAAGTTGTGAAACGCATTAAAGACGTGGCATATCAGTTGGAATTACCTCCAGAATTGGATGGAATTCACAACACCTTCCATGTATCCTACTTGAGGAAATGTTTAGCTGAGGAGTCAAGTGTGATTCCTATTAAAGACGTGAGTATTGACCCAATGAAGAGAATAGTAGACGAACCGGTAGCGATACTTGGAAGAAAGCAAAAGAAGTTATGCCGAATGTGTGTTGTGTGTGAGGCTTGTAAGCCTAAATGTTAATGTAGTATAAATGTGTGTAATATGAAGATCAATGTCTATGTAGTGACATTTAATGAAGGATTAATGATGTATATGGTCAATAAAGTAGTTTGTGACCAATAATGAAGGATTAGGAAGCTTGGGGGCTAGTTTTGACATGTGTGCAAAGTTAAAAACGGGTTTAGAGGCTTAGGGGTTGTCTTTAGAGAGCCATTATGCAGGTTTTCTTCCTCCTAAACAAGCCCTAGCTGATCCCTTCCCTTCCCCTCAAGTTTCTCGCTAGATCTATTCGTGTTGGAGCCAAATCGATCGTGCATTGCTTAGGTCTTGGATCTTTATCACCTAATACAGGTAATTTAGGTGTTCCTCTTTTGAGTTATGATTGTTTGAGTCTTATATTAGTCTTAATCCAGGCCATAAGGGTTTGGGTTGGGTTATTAGATTAAACGTTCACCGGTTTCATGTTATTTGGGTGATTAAACGATTGATTTATGATGTAAAGGATTAAAGGATTAATAGGATGGTTAAAGATGATGAAAGTGCAATTAAAAGGGTTAATTTTAGGTCCCCAGGTTGGATTTGGGGTATGGGTTCGTATGGAAATCGTTTGATCAAAGAACAAAAATTGATTTGCTGGTCTGCACCCCAGGTGCGGCGCACCAAAGGAGTGGTGCGGCGCACCACAGCCCAGTTTGGGTTTTTGGTGAACCCCGATATGCGACGCACCAAGGGCTGGTGCGGCGCACCTGGTCTTAATCTAAATTCCCTGGAAGATTGGTGCGACGCACCAAAGGGTAGGTGCGGCGCACCAAAGGAGTGGTGCGGCGCACCACAGCCCAGTTTGGGTTTTTGGTGAACCCCGATATGCGACGCACCAAAGGGTAGGTGCGGCGCACTCGTAGTTAATTGAATTTCCCTGGAGGATTGGTGCGACGCACCACATGGAAGGTGCGGCGCACCACCTGCCCAGATTTTACAAAAGTGTCGTTTAGCTTATCTTTCGATCTTATACTTGTTCTAGGTTATTGGAGACACCTAGTCATCGTTGTATTGTGCTTGTAGCTTGTTGTTAAGCTGTATCAAGGTAAGATACACTACTTTTGTCACGCTTAGGGTTCAACAAGCAAAGGTTTCATACTTATAACTTCCTTAACGGTAACTTATGATATATGTGGGTAGCTCGGGTTACACGGGAGGTATTATGGGATATGTAGTTGACCATGAGACCTGAAATGCAGACCTTAATGTAGTGAAATGAAGTATTGTTCAATGTAGGGTATTGTTATGCAGTTTATGTAGATTTATGAAGTGTCTTATTATGTGTGAAATGTAGAAATGAAGTTGTTGTGTGACATATGCATACTACATGGCTTGTACACCTAGCTCACTAGACTTGGTAGGTTGCCATGTCACTTGCACGTTTAAGGGCCCAAACGAAATGAAGGTAATGTGTGATTATGTTTAGGTTATGTGTGTTTCCTAAACTATTATGTGTGGGATCGAGCTCGTAAATATAATGCAGGGAAAGTGTTAAGCTTAACCCGTACAAGTCTTAGCCGGACGAGTACGTTGACGTAGTTGTTGCTTGGGTGGCTCCTTGCAACATGGTCTTTATAATGCAGGGCGAGTAATACGAGGGGTTTGACCAACCTCCACATACGGATTACTCTTGGATTGGCTTGCCATTCCTTAACGACGTACGATGATTAGTCTTTTGGTTGATCATCTAGTCGGGTGTGATGCAGGGCACACTTATATGCAGATAACGAAGATACGTGTGACAATGTGGGAACTAATGCAGGATAGGCACATTTAGGATGACTATCCTATTTGATATGAAGTTGATATGCAGTTATGTGTGTTGTGTGTTGTGCCTAATGAGTTTGTCTATTAATGAGGAAATGTTTTAATTGGACAAATGCTTTTAAATTAAGTGTGATCTTACTTAGCTATTCTTATAGCTAACACTTGTTCTTTAATGTGGTTGTTCCCTCAGGTTTAGCTTGAAGGACTTGTAGGTGCAGAACGTGAGGGCGTGGGTAGAAAGCATGCAGATTCCTTAGCTACCCTTAGTTGCTTATTATGGAGACTTTTGAATACATTTCATTTTGATGTCGAATTTATGTAATAATGTGTGAACGGTTGTTTAATGTTGGGCAACCGTTGGGTTTTCATTTGAATTAATGTTTGATATGGCATGTAACACCAACTAAACGCAGAAACCGAAATGTTTTTATCGGTTTTGACTTTCACGGTCTTTACTTCCGCAATTTAACACCGTTAGGTGAAAGATTTTTGAAAACCCATATTTTTAAACGTCGGGTGTTACAGTTGCTTATGAGGTTGATAGGCACATATAGGGATATGACATTCCTATTGCTTATTGTCGTTGTAGTTGCTATTGTTACTCAACATGCGTTTGATAGTTTCAAAAGATGTTTGAATTGGCAACCGTTTTATACAACATGGGGTTATCTTAGCTTTTAAAGCTAACACTTGTTTTGTTGAAAATGTTGTGTTTCCTCAGGTTGCTGATTGATTGGCTTATAAAGTGTCGCTAGGGTAGAGATTGCTTGTTGAAGACCTTTGCCTTAGCATGCCTCGTTTACTTAGACGTTTATTTATTATGCCGTTGAGACTTTATTATCTTTTGGTGGTTTAGATTGTTTATGGATTTCTTGGATTATCGTTATGATGCAATAAGAACACCAAAACTGTGATTGACATTTCCGTTAGGAAATGATGATGTTTTAAAAGGGACCTTTCCGCATTTAATGATTGTTTATTGAAAAAAAAATTTGAAATCCATATTTTATAAAGTTGGGTGTTACATGACGGTGGGCTCAAACATGAACCGTGTTTGTATTTGGAAGCTAGTCATTGATGTTTTTGATAGAAGACTGGCGGGTTGGAAAGCCAACTCATTATCCATGGGAGGGAGATTGATTATCCTTAAATCCATTCTTGAAAGCATTCCTACATATTACTTTTCATTATACAAGGCTCCTTCAAAAGTAATAGAGATTTTAGAAGCTAAACGAAGACGATTTCTATTGGGGGGGGGGGGGGGGGGTACACCCTCCAAGTCAAATACAATCCACATATCTCTTTTCAAAGTGATCTCTTTCATCACATCAGTAAACAATACAAACACCCTTTCTCTTTCATGCGTCTTCTTCAACGCTATTATCGAAAATAAAAATAAAAACCCCCAAAGTCAGTAACACATCAACAATACAAACTATCGGTCATGTTTGCTAGGAAGAATTAGTCAACAAATGGAAGATTGAAGGAGATGAAGACTGAAGATGTCACCCAGTTACAAACATGAACTTCCGATTGGGACTTTCGGTTGGAAATTTCTGATGAAGACTAAAAACAAGCTTTCCGGTCCAGCCATCCAACCGCCGGTTTTCCGATCTAACCGCCGGTTTCCGGTTTGAACGCCGGCTCAATGCACGCCCGTTTGACACCTGGAACCGGACCGCTAAAGCTACCGGGTCCCGGCCCGTCCGGTCTAACCGGCCGGTGCGGTCTGGCCACGAAAACGTTGAAGACAAGTAAAGGTTTTCCATCTCCACTCTTTATATCCTTTTTTTTTGTAGCTCCACTTTTTTCACTTTGTTTTTTTGACTTCTCCATGTTGATATGAATACTTTGGCAACGTAGGTGATTTATTAAATTACATCTACCTTGACTTCATTGTTCTTTCACTACTAGAAAAATAGTCTTTAATGACTCCTAAACCATGACACACGCATCTACAATGACAAGCAAAAATGTGTGTCATAAAAAAAAGTGTCATAGCTTATAGAATCTAAAGGCTAGATGACACGCAATTTTTAGTGTCATAAAATAATGTCGTGTAACGCGGATTACACTTTCATTTGCGTGTCATCCCTAAGTGCCGTTTTATTATTTTTGTTTGACAAAGCTTATATTCCCTTCATCCAAAAAAAACAACCTAAATCTCCAAAATAAAAAATAAAAAACCCAAAAAGTTTGTGTGCAATCCAAATCCAAAATCCAAAGTAATAATGCTAGAAGAAAAAGCTCTGTCAATCCGGATCCAACACCGATGAAGAAGAAGAAACCGATAATCAACACCACCACTTCACAGACGAATCCATAACCAACAAAAAACACCACTATTTCTCATTCCCAATCCGGATCTGTTATTTCCTTCGATCTCGCGACTTGTTATGTGTTTCTTCTGTTTCCTCTTTCGATCGCCTTGCCAGAAATTGGTTTTTCGGATTCTGATTTCGGTTCCCTAGGTGTTCCGTGGTGTAAGCTCATTTCACCTTTTCTTTTTACCCTTTTTTTATATGTTTTTGGATCTGTTGTTATATCGAAAAGTAATCGTTTTTAAATCGAGCTTCTTGATTTCTTATTATCTGTTAATTAGTGATACCTACTGTCACATTTTGTTTTGTTTGGTTTCAGGTCTTCTTTGTGGATACCAAAAAGGTATATATAATTATATATATATCTATGTGTGTGTGTGTGTGTCTATATACATTATGTTGCCTGTTGTTGTAGTTGTTTGTATTGAAACATGATATATTTATATGTTGATTTGATTGAAAAGATGATTTGTATTATTTTTTAGTACAATGTACAATGTGTTTATAAGTAATGAAGCTTTTGATATAAAATGTACTTATATTGTGTTTTAGGCTAATGAATTTAGTCGTAGTATAAATAACGAAATTGATTAACGAGAATTAGACAGAATTTGCTATACACATTTTATATCTATATATATATTTGTCTATATATGTATGTTTTTACTTGATTTTTGTTAGATCTGTCAAGTAATGTAATAGTGTGATTATATTATAGATCATATTGTTTTTCTTAGGTCTATTTGCTAGTATAATATACTATATATATACTGTTATATATATTGTTATTGTATTTAAGGTACTTACGAACTAGGAGTTTAATCAATTAGGGCTATTGTTGTGCGATTCGAGTTGGCCTCGAGCTAGAATTGAGTTAGAGTTTGAGCTCAAAATGTATTACGAGCCAAGCGTGAGCTCTGTGGGCATCCTTGTGTGTTTGCTTACCACCTTGTTTGCCACTGATTTCTTTGAAGTCAAAACTGTAAAGCAAATTGAGCCTGCTTTGAAGAATCAACTTATTATTTCAACAGTGCTGATGACTATTGGTATTGCACTTGTTAGTTGGATAGCCCTTCAATTTTGGAGCCCAGAAAGTAGGTAAGAACTGGTATGATTGGCTTGCTTATTTCTGATAAAATATGAAAAATAGTTTATACCAGACAATAATCTAAACAATCAGATTAAGATTGGTGATAAAAAAAGGGTTTAACAACACATGATTCAATACCCAAAAGTGGCATGAACCCAAAATTAAACAAGAATAGAAAGCTCATGATATGATAAATTGAGGAAGACTCTGGAAATTGACTACATGATGATTGTTTTAAAGGTCCAAAAAGGGTACTAAAAACCGCTCCTCTTGCTGACTTGTAGGAGATGATATTATAGAGCCAACAATGTTCTCCCTTCAACCTTCAACATCTTGAGTACCAACAATTAGTCCTTCCCTTTCTTCTTTATTCATTCGTCCAGATATAGTCCCTTGTCTATGACACAAATACCTTTTCTTCCAAATATAATCAAAGATAAGATTGAAGCCGATACTCATTTCTCAACACCCTCCCACAATCTTAGCGATGGATACACCGAGTTAAAAGAGACGATCCAAATGTAACTCTCACCAGAAAGGAACTGATCAAACTTGATGAAAACTTAACTTAAAATTGGTTTACAAAAAAAGCCGGAACACTTAGTCACACCGAGGGTCTTTCTCCCCAAGTGCACTAAATGTGGGCAGCCGAAATGTTAGTCATGCCAAAGGTCTTTCACCTCAAACACAATAACATGGGCTGAAAACCATATAACAATAACGATCTAAAGTGATAAGATCAATAGGAAGAATCTGCTACAAATGCAGAGAAGGGTTACAATGGAGGTCAAACCGGTGTACATAATAGTATACTTCAACTAGAAGGGGAGCTACAACAGCTGACTTGTGATCTTAATGATAAACTTGTGTTTACTCAAAAACTATTTAAAGGCCAGGTTCTGGAGGAAGATTCAACTATAATCACCAACTCATGTCCAAAAGAACACAACCCGTACTGAGATATTAACCACTTTGCACTAATCATCACATCATAACCCATCCTAAGAGTGTAAAAATAAACTGACCAGCCATTTTTAAACCAATTTTCAATTTAGACCGTCACTTTAGTTGCTGCTACATTAGAAAACAACTACATAAAAAAACTGCACCAATTAGCACAAACATGCTATAAGCAACATGAACGGGAAGCGTCAACAATCCCGCAAGCAGCTTCTAACCGGCGAAAAGCTCAACAAAATAAGACATCTTGCCTCATCCTAAAATCCAGTTGATTCAACATTCAGCAGTCAATCAAGAAACAACAAAATAATAAGGAATTAAGATATCAACCAATCAAGAGAGAGAGTGCATGACAAGAACAACAAGCAAGGCAATTAGTGTTTTAAGACTCAAATGTGTTTTAAAATAGAAAGATTTTCAAGAGGATTGAGCCAAAAACTCAAGACCAGGAAAAAAAATTTCTTTTGCTCAACTAGCATGATTTTAACAAAAAAAAAACTTAATAAAACACACCTTTCTTATACTTTATAACCATATGTTGCTTCACCAATCACAATCGCAACACTACATACCAACCTTGTAACACTCAAATTCCCCCCCCCCCCCCCTTCTTCAATCTTGTGGTTAGATACCAAAGAAGATAACACATAGATTATAATAACAGCTGGGTGAAAAAAATGTCAAGCAACAAGATTGGTGAGATACATCAAATTAAAAAGGTAGAGATAAAGAAGACTTCCCTGTGCATAGGCATAGATGCAAAGAGTAACTAAGAACATGTCATAAACATTATTACCAACAGAAATCCTTCCAAACAAGAAAAAGATAACCACAACATCATAAAAGAAATGTCTGGAACAACATCAGACATAAAATCATAAGACAACATATAAGAAATGTCTGGAACAACATTAGACATATATCAAAGAATCAAGAGTGAGAGGAATATAAAGACTAATCCAACTTAACCAAAAAACTTATACAACTTCACAAGTAAGGCAAACGACTAAACATGCAAAGAACATAAAGACTAATTTGAGTCAAGGGAAACTTTTATGACCTCACCACAAAAAACATGGAAAATTTTAATCCAAACCAACATCCATCACCTTGCAAACATAATATAAAGATAAAAAGAAATAAAACGGTTTTCTTATAAGTAAAAAACCACCATACTGAAATGTGGACTTTGTATCCACACCCAAATAAGAAAAAAACCCTAATCATTGTCTGCACCAATTTGGATTACAGTCTCATGGTCAACAACAGAACATGTATGATTCTAAAACCAATACAAGAAAGATGACTCTAAACAACCATCATACTAACCACAGATTAAAAATATCCAATTAACAAAGAGAGACACATGATTCATCACCACCAAACAAGATAAAAAATACATGATTCCTCAAGATTTAGTATTAGACATGAAATCATTTTAAGACGAGACAGAAATTTGGCAGAGCACATTAGATAAACATATTTCAAAAAGGCTAAGACATGAGACATATATGACACTGGGCTAACAAATAATGTGAGAAAATAAGATGGTGGAACCAACAAGACCACACAAAGAAACCAAGATAAGGAGAGGCTGCCAGAGAATGCTTAATATAAGGCCAAGACACAGGGTTGTCATGAAGAACGAATACCCTTGTGAAATAGGGCTAATAAGATCATTTTTGAAAAAAGGTACACCAAATCTAACTTGGTACAAGATCAATTGACAGCAAGATTAAACCATGTTCCCATATAACATATAAGTCATGCAACCATCAAGAATGAGCAGAAAGCAGCTAACACACATGACACATCAATTGAGGAAAAGAAATTACACCACCAATGACAAACAAAGCATCCATACAGGTCTAAGACTGCTTATAATAAACAAAGGGGGGTCATTAAAAAACTTGGCAGTAAACGGTATTTAAGCAAGATGATGTTTTAGCTTACAAAAGAAAACAACTTGAACAAGGATATAAATCCACCAAGAACCACTTGATAAAGACGCAGGTATCCCATTCCTTAAGGAACAATACATCACACCAATGAAAAACTTTGCAACTTCCAATAGACAAAGAACACTAAGATTAATGGATGACTAAATAAATGGACCATAGTCATGATAAGAAACGATGACAACTAATGGACAAGCAACAACAAATCACAATACACTCAAGGTAGAAATGATCTTTAAAAGAAAGCATTTTTGTAACTCACGACAGAAAACCTTGTTTTATTTTTATCACAAGATTAGCATTAAGAACATATTCAAGGCTTTCAAATAAAAAAAATAAAGCAATTTATCCTTCCATTTTATCTTTCAAAGAAATTAGAACATGGAACAAACCTCTAGTGACAAATTATGCTCAAACTTACATTCAATTAATAAGATTCATCACTAGTGTTTGCAAGATTACCAAATTTGAACAAACAGTTCACATGATCTTAAAAAAAACTAAAAAAAACCATGCCCAATGAATAGGAAGACAATTAATGCATCAGTTTTAACACACTTAGAGATCAATCGAACAATGTAGTCAACATTGACATGCATTTTTCAAAGTAATTTCAAATTGAAAGTGCACATGTCTAATTGGTTAAGAGCTTAATCATCCTATTCATATTAGTTTGTAGAGCACAACAACAAGTTCAAAAATATCATCTATAAGCATACAGAAAGGATTCAAGAAAGAAACTAAGAGAAAAGAAAGAGAAACAAAGAGTTCGAGAAAGCTGCCGACCTTTTCTTTATCAAACTTGAATATATATTACTTAATCTTATGTTTAATCAGCAAGAAAAGTTAATTTCATCATGTTCCAAATCTTAAAAGTCTCAACGACCACATGCTTATTCACCCTACAATTTAGAGTCCAAATTAAATTCTAATATTGATGGTCGATCAAGTCAAAGAACATATAATTGATAAAGCATATCAAGACATAATGTATCAAATAAGCACTTAAGGACAACACACTGATTTGAAGCATACAAACAAAAGTGACCTTAAAAGAAAAGAAAACCAAGACAATGTAGTAAAGTAGCCTATCACAAATTTAATATCAAGAACAAGAACATATTCATACCTTCCAGTTATATTTTTTCAATCATGTACTCCAAAAATGCCACAAAGATAGAAACCACAATAAAGATTGATGATAACACATTCTTTTACCATTATGACAAAGTCTTGAAACATTTAATTACAACCAATAGTATCCACTAATGAATATGTCAAAGCAAAGAGCAACCAACAAACAAGATAAAAAAAAATGATAACAATAAGGTAATGAGGTCCTTGACCATAGTCCAAGTATTCTGAACAATAGGCAGTTAACACCTGTCCAACACAGATGCTCGTTGCAGAAGGAACTTGCTACGGAGCAAGGTAGGTAAGAAAAACCTTACAGATCATTACTTCGAAGATTCTGAAAAACAGCTTACACCAGGCCCGTAAGCTAAATGCTTATTCAAATAACTTCAACTTCCAAAGTTTCTTCTCAACGGTTAACACATCTTCAAAGGCCAGAGGAGCCACCAACACTAACCCTCAAGGACAAAAAAGATAGAACAACCAAAAAATAGCCCTGCAAAAAATATAGCCAAAAAATAGTTCCAAGTTGGACATAACACAGCGGAAGACATAAGAATGTGAATATATAGAAAATCAATTGAACAACACTCAAAACCTAGAAAGGAATGAGTGTTGAATGAGAAGCAGCGGATAATGTAAGAATCAATAGATTGAAACCAATCCCTAAAGGGAGGATCCCAAACCGAGATAGTACAAATAATCAATGGAGAGCCTCAACAATCACAACCCGGACCTTAGCAAAGACTGAGTTAAGACAGGAGATGAAACAACAATAATATACTCAAGAATTTAGAACCCTTAATCTTACAAGAAGACAAAGGATTAGTAAATAGTGAGATGAATGCTCCAACACACGAGTAAAGTGATAAACAAAAGGCTCAATTGATCATAACGCAAATCCTAAAAAGGATTGAGCCAAGACCAAGAGTTTAAAACAATGGATAAAAGAAAAAATTCAATCGATGAGAACCAGAACCCTAAAAATAAATTTTTTTTTTGAATAATAATAAAAACAATTAATAATAAACCAGAAGATAAGATTTTTGATTTTCTCTGAATAATAATGAAGAACAACTAAATTAATAATAACCAAAAAAAAAACTTTAACCTGTCTCTAATACCATGATAAAATATGAAAAAAATATATAGATAATAGATATAGGAGGAGACATAGTTTATACCAGACAATAATCTAAACAATCAGATTAAGATTGGTGATAAAAAAAGGGTTTTAACAACACATGATTCAATACCTAAAAGTGGCATGAACCCAAAATTAAACAAGAATAGAAAGCTCATGATATGATGAATTAAGGAAGACTCTGGAAATTGACTACATGATGATTGTTTTAAAGGTCCAAAAAGGGTACTAAAAACCGCTCCTCTTGCTGACTTGTAGGAGATGATATTATAGAGCCAACAATGTTCTCCCTTCAACCTTCAACATCTTGAGTACCAACAATTAGTCCTTCCCTTTCTTCTTTATTCATTCGTCCAGATATAGTCCCTTGTCTATGACACAAATACCTTTTCTTCCAAATATAATCAAAGCTAAGATTGAAGCCGATACTCATTTCTCAACAATTTCGTCAATATATACAATGCAGACTTGTTGCCAAATCTTAACTTTTGTAATATGGTGCAGGAAACTATTCTTGTGCTTTAGTGTGGGTTTGTGGGCTGGACTTATTATTGGATTCGTAACCGAGTACTACACTAGCAATGCTTACATGTACAAGTTTAGGCTGACTGCGTAAATTGTCATATTTGGCTTTTTCAATGCAAACTGAACGTCTTTTGTGATACATATTAAGGTGATATTGATGCAAGTTATATTTGATTGCTGTCGTCCAAAATCACTTATTCAATCATCGCCAGAAGCTTTGTTTTGTTTTGTTTAATACAACAAGCAAATGTCTATTTTTGGTCTTGCTTTGGGATATCAATCAGTTATCATCCCCATTTTTGCTTTGGGCTGTATCAACTTCATCATAGCATTACCTTAAAGAATAATTAGGTGAGTAAACTACTACTACTATTTAGTAGACATTGGTTGATTAAACTTGATATTCTATGAAAATATCCTCTAGAATGCATGTATATATGCACAATTTTTAAGATGCACTGTGACTAAGTTGTGATTAATCTTGCTATTTTTGTGACCATTGGATAATGACTGTGACTAAGTAGATTTTCTGTTTCGCACATAACTAGACCACTTATTAATTACACAACTGGTAATAAATTGTTCGAATCCTTTTACTCCAAGGATAAACTGTTGGAATTAATTATATGGTGAACAAATATTTCGTGTTTTCTTGTGTAGTGTCCGATGCAGCCCAGATTCACTGAATGTGGTTATTATGTGTTAAAGTTTATGAAGGAGATAGTTGAGCAAGGAGTTCAAGTACTTGAATATGACAATGTAAGTCTAGCATCCCAATCAGTGGGAATTCCTTCCATTCCGGCCAGCCTTTTGTTTTTTTTTTAATATATATATTTGTCTCTTTTTAATGTATTGTATTTGTCAGATCGGGGAAGGTAAAAAAGAATACACGGATGATGATTTGGATGAAATTCGTGAAGAATGGGCAAATTATGTGACAAACTTTTATGGTTAATTTTAGAATTTTAAAATAACTTGTAGTTGTATGAAACGCATTGTTTTGATATATATGAAATGCGCTCTTTTGTTATTTGTGTATTTATTTGTATTATGAGATTTGTTATTTAATGTGTGAATATTAGTAATTTTATAAAAAATATTTTTTTAAAAAAATTTTGAACCATAACACGCAAAAGAGAAGTCATAAAATAGTGTCATAAAGTTTGTCGTAAAAAGGTGTCATAAAAGCGTGTCATAAATTCATGACGCGCGTAGGGCGTGTCATATTGCTTTATGACGTCTCGATCCATGACACCAAAAAGCGTGTCATCTGACCCCTTTTATGACACCAAATCGGTGTCATTAAAGACATTTTTTCTAGTAGTGTTTGACTTCTCCATCTCAATCTGGCATCATTGTTCCATGTTTTAATTTTTAGTAAGTTTGATTTTATGTTTTAATTTTTACAATTAATTCTATGACTGGTTTTTTCATTGTATTTTTATGTTAATGAAACATGTAATTTTTAATTATAATGTATTGTGTTTTAATTAAATAAAGGTGGGAACCAAATGGTATGTGAATGGTTAAGGAGAAAAGAGAAGGTGAAGGAGGTGAGAAGGTGATGCTGATGTGACAAGAAAAAGTGTAGGTGAAAGGGGTGAATAGTTACGAATGGTCAGGGTCAATATTCTCATCAATCAATAATCTTATTAATTATTGTTGTGTTTAATGGCAAAATAATCTTATTATTTATCGATACACAACACACATCAACCTCGTCATTTCCTTAACCCGGCCTTACTTCTTCATCTAATCTTGTACTCCACATTAGTTCAAATATATATATGTATATACATACATCCAACATAAATAAAGAAAAATGAAAAGAATTCATTGCAAGTCCCTTTTTCTCATTTATTCATTAATTAACTGATGAGATCACTCTAAAAGGCAACCGATGTGCCGATGCTAGTGCTGCTTTGTTGTATTCGGGTTGAATTCTTGTTGATCCGTAGAAGAGTCTTTAATTTAATAAATGGCCATTTAGAAAGAAAAAGAAAACAGAGACATGAGGCAACTAACAAGGCAACCGATTCACCCCATTTCAAGAGACTCGAATAAAGATTTCTTGAAAATGAAAGGAAACTTGTATCACATTCGAACAGACTAATTAACATACAAAATTGTCAAAATTTGAAATCAACAAGCTTGATCTTTACATTTCTATTAGGTTGTTCTCTACACTAAACAACTGATAAAACATTGGACTAGGAGATCTACTTCTGATTTTGCAAATATTCTTTCTTGCGAGCCGTGAACTTCTCAACTAACTCGTTATAGTCTGGTAATT
Organism: Erigeron breviscapus; assembly: GCA_034093135.1. Lineage (NCBI taxonomy): Eukaryota > Viridiplantae > Streptophyta > Magnoliopsida > Asterales > Asteraceae > Erigeron > Erigeron breviscapus. The sequence continues at coordinate 30,454,369 of CM067174.1, forward strand.
TCGGGTGAACATGGGGTGGAGACGGTTGAAGTGGAAGCGAAAATGACCTCTTCATACCGCTACTTTCATCTACACGTTTTGCCAATGGCATTGGAGGCAAGCTCATTGCCCTTGCATACATTCCTTGGTCTCCAATTTGGTTTGTAGGAACGAATTTGTTTTTCTTCTGGCGGGGAGAAGCGTTGTCACAGTAACTGATGATTTCAGATGAATCCGTTATTTTCATTGATTTTCTTGGCATCACCTTCCTAGAAGGTTCAGATTTTACGATATGGTTTTCAATAACATGAGACCAATATCGGGGACTGATAAGAATTTGAAAAACCGTTGGTCTGCTGTTCCGTTTAGGCCATTTTGCAATGGAGATTGGTGCTATTCCACATCTGCGAAGTAATAAATTTCTTGTGTATCCGGTTCAACATTCGATCCAATCTGATTTGGTGAAAAATCATTGAATACGGGTGCCAGAAAACCTTGATCAACATTGCCTTTAGTTGCCTGCGGTTGATAGTATATATGACCATGACCAAATGACCAAAATATTGTAGTGTGGATATATCTTTTCGTTCTATTAATGTACCAATAATAAAAAAAAGGAAATTTATAGCCATTCATGCAAAAATTACAAGGCAAGATCGATGATGCGTACCTGTTGATGATACGAAGTAAATTCAAGTGTCAAAGGTTTTGATCGTAAAGCAGTTGTCGTTATATCCTCAAATGATTTGTACTTCACTTCATCTGGTGGTACCTTTTCCAATGACAATTTTTCTCTAATCTGAGAATAATTTACTAGTTAAAAATTGAATTGCGAAATATATAATCTGACGGCCATATAAGATAAACTATGAGAATCGGATTTCTGTAAAGTCAAGATTAGATAAATATATACCTGAATATTGACAAGATTTCCTGGAAGTAAGTCAAGAGCCGTGGCTTCAAAATGGTCACCATAACGCTCTTTAAAAATATTTCTTAAGCGTCGCAGATGCAAAACTTATGCTTGATATTGCTTCATTAACCTCGTTAGGACAATCCCTAAACATCAAATGAATCAAATAAAGTTATATAATGTTGAAACAATATACACACACAGATATTAATTATTCAAGGGTAAAAAACGTGTGTCTAGCGAACAAGAGGTAATTAATTTCTGGTACAGTACGTTAAAGCCTTAAAGGAACATACGTGGTTCTACGAATATATGAAAATTGATGACAAATAAACCCACAATAACCAGCTAAGAGGTCGTATACATCGACCATGCGTTCGTCATCGTAAATTTGATCAACCTGGAAATTATGTTGGTGCAAAAATGGTATTAGCTAAACTGAAGGACTCAAAACAGGTGTATTAGATAAGTTATGTTGTAAACTCCTTACATTACTATTACTAGTATAATACATGTTACTAGCCGGTTAGAAAATATATGTGAAAATTAAGTGTGTATAAAATTATATGTGAAAAGTCTTTATACAATGTATATGCAAAAACTTGTAAGAAAAAGGAATGAGGTGTTCGAAGCATGCATACTCTATCGAAAGCAAGTTTGTAGCGACCATTTTCGAGAAGTTGAGCCACATCGTTACGCTGTAGTTGTATAATACAACATCTTTTGTTCTTTAGGTGCTTCATACGAGATTCAAGCTTCTTGAGCAGTTTCTTGCTGCATGCACGCTCCATCAATTTATATATAATTATAACCTCAAAGTACTGTATCATTATAAAACCGTAATATAATATGCAAAAGCATTGTTTAAAGTAACATTTACCATCTTGAAGCTTTTCTCCATCCAAATAATGAATCGAATATATAGAAAAAGCTCATATTTTATATAGATGTACTCTATAAAACGAATTTTTGATTTATAGATTGGCAACAAGTTTAAATTGGATTTAGGTGAGTTTAGAAAAATGTAGCAAGATCGTGCATGTAGAGTGTGGGAGATAAAAAGGCGGATGGTGTGAGATAAATTTGGGTTGAGGGCTTGAGGGGAATATATGCGGGTAATGTATATATAGCTAATTAAAAATTGATCTATTTAGTATATTTTGGCTTATTTAGGGTAACATTGACCGATCAAACATAGGAAAGGGTTTTATTATTAGGAATGATTTTTAAAATACCAATCTGACAAATTAAACATACATGCATGATTTTGTTATAACACCGAAAGTGTATTATTGGTATAGAAAGAGTTATCTAGTTAATAAAATTGGTGTTATTTACCAAAAACTTGGATAAGATTGCCATATTTTTTAGAGTATAACTTAGAAAATGTTAACATCAACAGTTCCCTTTACAAATTTTAATTAAATCCAGGATTGTTTTAAATGCGTGAAAACCTTTTTTTTAAAACAACTAGGATTTTATTAATATGCTTCGGCAAGGCGCCTAAGCAATAAAAGAAAGATACAATTACAAAATAAAGGAAGGACTCATCACCCATACAGGCCATGAAAAACTAGTTTTTCTATCACGAGTAGATAACCAGCAATAAGAAGTAGAAACAATAGACTGGAATACGTCACAACACGAGTCATCATTAGCCTGGTGAACAACTTGATTTCTGTGTTTCCAAAGTGACCACCACCACACAAAACAAGTAGCTTCTAAAATTCTTTTGAATCTGGATGTAAATTGTGAATCATGAATCCAATCTAAGAGCGACTTCGGGCTAGTGATAGGCATATCAACATGAAACCACTTCACAAAAAGCTGAGCAAGCCGAGTATAAAAGATGCATTGCGAGTAAAGATGCTCAACGAATTCAACATTATGCTGGCAAAGAGGACATAATAAATCATTAATGTCTAAACCTTTTCTACTTAGATTGGAACGAGATGGTAGTCGATCTCGTAAAAGACGCCACATGAAGATATTGACTTTCTTACGCACCAATGAGTTCCACCTGGTCTTGATCGGCTCGCAAGGCAAAAGAGCACGTTCAAGACATAAGCGAAATTGGCGAACAGAAAAAAATACTTGGCCTGGCACACTACAAACCCACGAATCTTCTCTATCGTCAAGACTTACAAGTTGTAACAACGTCTTTAATTCATCTAATTGTGATGATTCAGCCCCTCCCCGTAAGTTTCTACGCCATGACCATGCCCAATCACCATCCCTCCATCTATCATTAACATGAGCAAGCTTGTTTGACTCCAAAGCAAAGAGACGTGGAAATCTATTACAAAGAGCTTCATTCCCCACCCAAATATCCTTCCAAAAAAAAGTCAGTACCCCATTACCAATTCGCCTAGTGATAGTACTTGTAGGGACAGAAGGAAATGCATGAATTTCTCTAAAAGTTTTGCAAATTGAGGCCCATACACCACGATTCTTGGATGAGAACTGCATTAAGCTTTCTTTGCCATGAATTGTCATAATAACTTTCACCCACAACTGATCCATGTTAGAAAGAGCCCGCCATCGCCATTTATATATAAGAGCTAAATTAAGCGCATAAATACTACCAATGCCCAACCCTCCAACATCTTTAGAAGCTAGTGCAAGTTTCCATTTAATCCACGCCATCTTCTTACAATCGTCTGTTGTGCCCCAAAAAAATTTGGATCTCAATGATTCAAGGGTGTTATTGACCATTTTAGGAAGCTTAAAAATAGAGAGGTTAGAGGTAGTAAATCCCAGCGGATCCTAAAACCGAAGAGATGAGCGTAGTTCTCCCACCGATAGAAAGGAGTTTAGCATTCCAAACCGAAAGTCTCTTTTTGAATTTTTGGATCATGCAATCCCAATCATTAACCCTCAACATAGATCAACCAATTGGAATACCAAGATAAATGAAAGGTAGCGTACCTGGTTTGCATCCCATTCACACTTCCCAAGAAGCCACATCTACATCTTGCACACCAATTCCAAAAATAGATGACTTGTGAAAGTTGATCTTTAGACCCGAGATTACATAGAAAAACTTGAAAGCCAACTGGATGGTTTCGAAGTTAGAGGGAGACCACTCACCGAGTAAAATCATGTCATCCGCATACAACCATAGTTGTTAGACTCGTACGATTCACGAGTCGACTCGTACATACAGAGAAAAAGAGATGACTCAGATGGTGACTCGGACAAGCTTTTGACTCGTGATGTCTCATTCGATTCGTGCTCTAACTCGGACCGAATCGACCTGTATCGTGAATCAAGCGAGTCACAAAAAAACCTCTGTGTGCGGGCGAGATTTGGTCGTGGTGGATGATGTGGTGGTGGATCGGAGAAGAAACCCTATGTCTGATCGATTTAGAGAGAGAAAAAAGGGTACCTGGTATGTTAGAAGTAGCTAGGGGGCGATTGGCTGACTTTATTTCATCTGTGATACAAGATATGTCAGCACGTGTATATAAGGATTTATTAGGGTAAATTGCATTTTGGGCTATAAGCCCATAACTTTGGGCTGGAGTATTAAAATTTAACTTGTAACTTGTAACTGTTAAGGAATTCTGGTGCATTATGATTTATTTTTTGAAATAAATACTATAAAATATATGTGTAAAATCTATTAGTTAACTTAATATTATATTTATATATAAAAATATTTAAAATAGTATATTTTTACACGTATACTATGTATTCTTAGACATATATTATGTATATCATGACTCTTACGAGTCGAGTCACGATACGAGTTACGCGTCAAAAATCACGAAAACAAGTCGTATCACGAGTCACGAGTTGACAACTATGCATACAACAAATGTGAAATCGGGAGCTGGTCAATATGGACACCCCGAAATCTCCTTGTTCTCACTAGATTATCAAATGCAACATGAAGACCTTCCATCGCAAGGATGAACAAGAACGGAGCCATGGGATCACCCTGACAAAGACCCCTATTTATAGAAAATTCTTTTGTTGGACTCCCGTTCACAAGAACCGATGCTCTAGCTGATTTCAAGCAAGAAGCAATCCAATTGATCCATTTGTTACTGAAACCCATCTCTTTCATAATGGTAAACAAATACTCCCATGAAATCGAGTCATAGGCCTTCTCGAAATCGATCTTAAACAAGAGAAGGTTCTTTTTGCGGCGAGAGAACCAATTGATCACCTCACTAAGAATGAGAGGGCCATCCAAGATTTGGCGACCTTTGATAAAGGCCGACTGTTCAGGACTAACAATAGAACCAATCACTTTTGCTAGCCTATCTGCAATGATCTTAGCAATGATTTTGTATTGTACACCGATAAGACTAATCGGCCTATAGTCAGCAACAAGGAGCGGATGATCAATTTTAGGGAGCAGGGTAATGAATGCCGAGTTGCACCCATTTACATCATAGCTACACATATCATTTTAATATAGGACGTTAACGTTTTTCCTATTTTTTTAATTGATATCATTGCTGATTGTGCACCAAACCGCGTCGAGAGGCTTTTTGGATCGAAGGTGATTTTAGGAAAAAACCCTAAAGGGTTTTTATGCTTTGTTGGCGATTCCCCGAAGGTAGGAACGATGTTCCTTTACGCCAACGAAAGTGGATTGGAGTGATAGTCGAATTGTATTCGACTTTAGGGTTTACTTGGGGTTTCGATCGATGATCGTATGGTATGTGTGTGTCGATATTGTATATCGTACGTATGATGGATCTAATGTGAAGGAGTCCTCCTCCTTTTATAGGAGGAGGTTCCTTGGAGAAGAAGGTTAGGGTTTTCCCTATTTCTTCTTTGATACAAAATTCTATTGCCATATTCATCCGATCTAGTTTCCTTAAAAAGATATCCTAGAATATTCCGGACTAGGCAACGATTATATTTATCTTTGGAAAGGATTTATATTAATCCTTTTGTTATTCGTCGAAGCTTAAGCACCTTCGTGCTTATGCCCTTTATGAGGGTGCTTCGTTATTATATACCCTTCGTATGGTAACTCGGAGGGGTACATCGTCAAGCCCCCCAGTCTAATATTATAGACTGCTGGGGATATGATTTTAGACTTATACTCACAATTCTCTTTTCAATCCTATCTTCTTGGAATCAAATAGTGTCGCTGAGAGCTGCGCCCTTACTTGTTTGATACAACTTCTTCGAAGGACCATTTCTGCAACTTATCTAGGTGCCAAGGGGGGAAAGAACGGTGACCAATTCTACAAGGGGTGTTAGTGTAAAATTTAAGTAGGTAGGTGGCCACATGTTTTGATTTTTAACAAGTGGGCGGTTGATAGCCTACTTCGGAAATCGTGCTCTGCGTTTCTCATAAATACCCCTTTCTTCCTTGTTTAATTTCCTTTTTCTTTTTTGTTTATCAACTTAAATGCACACTGATTGTGCTTTCCGTAATCGACGAGGATAGGTGACTTTTTCTTCGAGGGGCGAAAAGTGGAACATTTAGGGTTAGATTGCTAGGGAAGCTTTTGAGCGGTATTAATTCAAAATTCAAAAAAGATTCTTATTTTCTTTTTTGTTTATCAACTTAAATGCACACTGATTGTGCTTTCCGTAATCGACGAGGATAGGTGACTTTTTCTTCGAGGGGCGAAAGTGGAACATTTAGGGTTAGATTGCTAGGGAAGCTTTTGAGCGGTATTAATTCAAAATTCAAAAAAGATTCTTATTTCCTTTATTTCCTCCTTGTCTTCCTTTTTTAATCCGCCGCTCCTTTATTCTAATTTTGCCGATTTCTCTCCTCTCACTGCCGCCGTCGTATAATCCCTTTGTTCAGGTAATATTTCTTTTCATCACTTTTCTTCATTCCATGGCTAAAGTAGGCATATAAACCACTTTTTCAAATATCACACGAGATCAATTTGATGATTTCGTAGGTAGGTTTTTCCGGGTCGGGTTGGATCTTGTAGGTTACCCGATCGTAAACAAAATATACTCTCCCCCCCGATGGCTTCATTGGGATGTATGTAAGGTCCTTCACTCATGGTAGCGTTAGGTATCCTTTTACCCCTTTCTTTCTATCCGTTCTAAAGCACTATGGGAATCATTTTTCCCGCTGGCATCCTCAGGGTCATTCAAAAATTGTGGCCTTTGAGGTCTTGTGTCGTGCTTACGGTGGTGAACCTTCGCTAGATTTATTTAGGAGGTTCGCATATGTTTGCGACGCGGGTGATTGGGTTACCATTGCCACTAGGTCTAAGGATAATTCTTGTTTTCTCAAGGGGCCGGGAGGGGTAGATATAAGAAATTGGAAGAATAAGTTTATCTTTGTGAGCGTTGATCTGTTCCATCGGGATTTTGATGTGTTGATTAATAAAGAAAATTTGAGTGTGGTGAAGAAGAGTGTAGATGCAGTGCCCGATGTTGAGGAGTCTGGGCCTTTATTTGATGAGATCATTAGGCACCCTATTTTAGTTGTGTCATATCCTTATAGTATCTTGTTCAAAGCCAAAGTGATCAATGCCTTGCCTGCTGGGGAAGAGGAATTCGATGGTGAGTTGTATTATCTTTACCTTTGACCATCGTCTTTGTAGCTTGATTCTTCCCTGTTCTGTATATTTTCAGATATGTCTTTTCAGAATTTTGTTAGAAAGGGTGGCCGTGTTGGTGAGGAGCCATCTGGTTCTTCTTCTCATGCCCTTTCGAGTGTTGATCGTACCCCGAAGGTTGGGGAAAGTGTTCCTTTTAACCTGGGCTCTGCATCGATCTGAAACTTCTATTCCTCCTAAGGGGGACTGATGTGTAAAATCGAGTTTAAAAATTTAAAACAAGAAATACCCTAGAACTGACTACTACACACTATTGGGCAGTAGACCCGTTCGTATATAGTATAGCTAAAAGGTAAGTCCAGGATCGAACACAGGGACTAAAGTTAAGTAATCATCGACATTAAGTAATTCTAATTAAAAAGAGTTTTGTGACCGAATTGTCACTTTGCAACAAGTAAAAGTAAATAATTTAAATCCGGTATTACCGGGGCTGGGATCGTCTGAAGACGAAAGTAAAAATGATTTTTAAAACAATAATTTAAACGACATCCATCTTGATTTCACTCAACAATACGCTCAGATTGCACATACATGAAGTTCAAATCCAATTAGTTGATTAAATAACCGAGACTCAAACAAAGCACCAACCACGTACCCGTCAAGTTAATGACATCATTTGACTCTCTTGCTTAAACTAGTTTTGTTACAAAGACCGGTACCCCAAGACATATTTTATAACTTCCCTAATCAAACAATTGGTTTGGTTATTGAAATAACAATTATACCTATCGATTGTACCCAACTGTTAACACATTTCTTCCTATTATCATGAACGATTATCTACCGTACCCGTCATAGACCCAATCGTTTGTACCCAAACAATCAAAATGAAATACATGTAATCAATAACTACCATTAAAGACACACATAAATCACCAATCAATTCAAGATAAATAATAAGGAAGAAATACGCTAAGATCTCGATATAACGTTAATTGAAATCAACATTGAATTAATAAAATTGTGCAATCTTTACATATTGTCTCACTCCATCAAGATGGATGATAAAGTGATTAGCCACTCATATTAAAAGAAGAATAACAATTAAAATATAAAGAATTCATTGTTACCTAATGATAATAATCGAAAGCTACGAACGAAATAGATCCAATCGTGTTTGAAAACCTAAAATATGATGAAAATCTGAAACTAGGGCTCCAAAAACGGATGCTAAAAAGAGAAGAAGATTTTATGGTATTTTTGCAAGCTATTTCCCCAAAAATCTGCCAGAATCGACCCAGTTGCGGCGCAATTGGGCATTGCGGCGCAACTAAGGTTGACTTTTGACGTTTGACTTTGACTTTCGTTGACCAAGGCCGGCTTGAACTTGAACGCATTGCGGCGCAACTGAGGGAGTTGCGGCGCAACTTCTAGTTGCGGCGCAATGCTCCATTGACTCGCGTTGACCTTTGACTAATGTTGACTCGTGGCTGGCCAGGAAGGAAAGACGTTGCGGCGCAACTAGGGCAGTTGCGGCGCAACTTAAGTTTCTGGAATTGGGTTGCGGCGCAATTGGCCTTCTTCAGCTTTGACTTTTGTTGACTTCCTGCACTCTTCATCCAAATGCTCCCGAAATCCTCCGTTAGCACTTAATTCACCTCAACAATGTCGTTTTCTCCAGATTTGCGCTTAAATACCTGTCAGTAACCTGAAACACTAACAAATACCATAAACGCACCAATTGTATACAAATACGACTCATAAACCATGCAAAATCAACTAAATACGTTGTGGGAAATGGGTATAAAATACGACATATCAAATCCCCCCACACTTAATCTTTGCTTGTCCTCAAGCGATTTCAAACTTCAAAACTCAATTTACCTTGGTACATATGGGAATAACATTACCATAATCATGAAGAAGCTAAACCATCATTGAAAATGAAACGAGGTGGTTAGGCAATTTTAATCTTAAATGAAAACTGGAATGTTTGACAACACTTGACTGAAATACAAGCCTTAATAACACGACTAAGCACAAAAGAATCGAAACAGTGATATCCCGTCTATCCTACTCCAACTAACTTACACTTGGGGTTGAATATTTGAATAATCACTCAATGCCAAGTCGTGATGCATAATCTTTTAACCATAGGCTTGTACTAGGTTCGTTCCTTCACCGCCATGATGCAAGCACCACAACGTCTATCAAAAGAGGACTTTAAGGGTGGGGTTTTAATGAACTTATGAGGCTAACAAGGTATTTAGAAAGGTATGGAAATCTGGGTAAACAAAGGGTGTTAAAAACAAATAACACAACATTTAACAAAGTTTACAAAATAGTCTAATCCATTAAATCCCATGTCACTAGTTGCCAACGGTCCAAAACCCGATAAGTTGTCCCGACAATACCCCCAATAGAACGATTAAAAACCGACACCATTGTGGTGTATGACAATCAACAACTCAATCAACCAATACTAACCATGTTGGCTTAAACGAACTTGCCAGCCCAAATATGATAACTGAAGAATATAGCATTACAATTCCTTTTTGTTGGTTATAAAGATGTACCAACTCAACTCGATAATTTGTAAAAACAATGAAGCTTTTGTTGGTGTAATTGATGAACCAACTAATAGAAATGATTTGACCAAAAATGAGAAATACCAACTGACAGCCCAAGCTCTTTTTCATTTTTTTTTTTTTTTTTCTGTTTTTCAATTCTTTTATTCTTTTTTTTTTGTAAGCTACTTTTACTCTGACTAATTGGTATTCTCTTAAATAACATTTGAAACAGTGACAAATCATATACTCATATGCTAAAATGAACGATCTAGACTTTATCCAAACAAACATGACGAAATCAATCTATTCTCAGTAACCGAGAATATCCCAACCCGACATAAAGGACAACTCCAAACCATCCACTAGCATAGGCAACCAATGACCCACCAGGACTTCGACTATCGGTGTGGCTAGGAAAAGGTGAATATTTAGGTGGATTTAATACAAAGAACAGGTTAGTGACAACAAGTTTTCTATTGTTTCTTGCACTAAAAGTGAGTGCAACATAAGGGTTTAACAGGTGGTTCACTAACCAGTGTAGTTAGCTACTAAGCACATTAACAAAACATGCACATAACAAATTTTTACGAAAAAAGGGGTGAATCAACAAAGAACAAAGGTTTTATCCTAAATTTGCCTCTTCTGATAAATAACACGGAACGATCAACCAGGACAAGTTCTAGAATCAACGCAATCACCGGCACACTCATAGCAAATGAAATAATCCGGAAATGGAAAACCAACCTCAAACTTGCACATCATAGTTCAGAGCTCTAAATAGAACCCTTACTCTTGAACAAATCCAAAAGCCTACGAGAGGGACAAATTAACAAGGCTAATAATTCCCAAAACCGTAACACCTATCATAACTAGCAATGAATCAATAATCTCACAATTTGGGTGTTTTGGTGCTTTGAGCGTGCTAGTCATATTATTAATCCAGAAGGGATTGCCTAATTAATCAGTCAAAACACAATCCACATATTAAAATTTTGTACCCAAGGTGTAGTCAAATTGCTTATTAAGTTCTATAATTAAGTGACAAAAGCAATAACTACAAGGACAAGCATGCAAAAGTTCAAAATTCCTCAAAAATACCCGACTTTTTCCTATTTACCCCCCCCCCCCCACACACACACACTTGAGTTGGACAATGCCCTCAATGTCCAAGGAACTAAGGCAAACTATGGGAAATAGGGGAAAGTAAACAAAAACAAAATCAAGAACAAGAAAAACTTGCCGGGTATGATGTATGTTCCATGCCTGAATATGATGCCAACAAAATATGTCGCTGAACTTACTGCCAACATATGCACATGACATTCAACTTGCTATCAACATGAACACACCATTAACGAGCAACATAATCAAATAAACCATGCAATCATCCTATCCCTAATTATTCAAATGGAAATGGAAAAGTAAAATACGATGTTCTATCACCCTTATGGTGATTACAAACCAAACAAATGGAAATAAATAAAAGTACGGAAATAAAATTGTTCAAACAAATAAAAGTACAAGCCATCATCACCAACCGACGGCAGCAGCAAAATCCCATCATAAATCACTGAGGAGGGTAGGGGTAACCAGGCATAGGTCCTGAACCAAAAATCGATCCAACCACCTGCTTAGCAAAAGATGGTTCTGCCGAACCTGATCCTCCAGCATCCGCACCAGCCTGTGTACCTGCAAAAGATTTAAAGCTAACAGGGTTATCGGGCCCCGTCCCTCCAAGATCATGGGAATGAGGCATCTCATACTGACGCTCTGGTGGATAGAAGAATCTACCTCCAGCTCTGTGCTCTGGAATGAAGATAATAGGAGGGCTGTAGTCTGGAATCGGCTGAAGTGGATGAAACTCCTCACCCCCGTACTGGGCCTCCCACATGGGCTGATATCTATGCTGATCATGCATCATACGACCCATACCTGAGCCCATCCACCTAAAATCACTGTCCACCCTCGACTGAAACTGCTCATGGGACTGCTGAAAGTTCTGCTGAGACTCCCACATGTTACTAAGCACAGTCCCCAAAGAAGAAAAATCCCATGGACCTGAATGGGCAGCAGCAGAAGAAGATGGTCCCTCAGAAGGTGTAGTGGTGGCACGACACTTAGTACGTCGTGCGGGCTCTAGCGGCTGCTCTGGTGCATCAGCCATCTCAGCATCATCATCATCATCTGCCTCCTCCTCATCATCAGAATCAGCACCACCAAAATCAATCAACTCAGGAATATCATTCTTATGAGTTAGAGACTTAATCAACTTCCACCTCTTCAAATCATTCCAGGTGAATGGCTTCATAGGTTTGCAGTTCAAAGCGACTGCATTATCAGCACCTTCAAAATACTTCACCATTTTGGAAATGAAATGACCGCAGACTAGCCCCCTATCACGAACTCCTTTGGTCCCCATATGTTTTGCCAACACATAGGGGGCACATGCTTTCCTATTCACATCACCCTCATCAAACAACCTCAACAACCACAAATCCTCCATATATAGCTTGTCCGGGTGGTTAGTCCTTTGGACAAAAGAATGGACTAACATCTTGTGGAACAAGCGCAAAATAGGCGATTGGAGTGTATTCGCCCCACAAGCCGCTTTCCAAGCGCGGCCCCCAGAAACCCAGTTATAGTAATCTCGAAAATCACCTGCTTCCCTCGTAAAACCAGAAGTAGCCCTAACAGAAATGGCTAAAAGACGCTCAAAAGCAGGGATCATCCAACGTCTCTTGGGTGTACATCCCCGTGCACAACCCAAACTCAGCAATAGTGAGGGTTCTATTAACACCCCCACAACGAAAGAATATAACCGGCTCAGCAAAAACATGCTTCACTTTCTCTATGTTCTCAACCGAAATAGTCGAGTAAATCTCTAAACACCACTCCTTACACACTACCTCCCGATTTCGAAATATATCAAACCATAAAACTAAATTCCTTAGCTACGGGATTACCATCCATATCATTTGCACTACCCATCATATGCATATACCTACTAATGCCCCCACTAGCATTCAACGTATTCAACATACTCGATTCCATATACCGAGGCTCAACTATGTCTTTCTGATAAATAGATGCTAACCTGTTGGTATATTCAACCTTTTTCTCGGGAGGAGCTCTCGGGAATCGTAACCATGGGTGAGTAGGAATTCCCATAGCAGTGGCTTCGGGAGTAAGACCACTCTCAATTGGTGCAGCAGCCGACGAGGCTCTTGCCTTTCCTCGTCCTGCACGACTAGAAGAAGCGGGTTCCTACACATACAAGAAACAATTAAAACATTGAAACCCGACATATAAGCATATATATATGAGCATAACCAACACAGGTCTGAAAAAGGGCAAGTTGCGGCGCAACTTATCTATCTGTTTTGCAGTTGCGGCGCAACGCCTGTGTTTTTCTGGGCAGATCGAGCAGCAGCAGGGGTTAACACTCAAAACCCCACAAATTCAAAATCATATTTTAAAACTTGGGTTTATCAAATAATCAAGACAACTGAAAGAAACCCCTAATTCAAATCAAGAACATAATGAATACAAACCAACCATTGAATTCCCATCACATATACCCTCATTGTTCTAGCAAATCCCTCACAAATTCGAAATTAATAAGTAATTTAAGCATAAAATCTATATACATTCGAATGTATGCAAGAACACTATGAAATTAATGAATTAAAATCATGAATAGAGGGTAAAGTAACACATACCTTTCCGGATCTTGTCATTATGATGATTGAAGATAAAAGATTAAGATTGAAAGAAAATAGAGAAGGGGAGTGTTTGGGTCGGTTGGAAAATTTGAGAGAAAAGGAGTAGGAGCTCAATTATTGAGAAAATAAGTATGTGAGTAAATTATGAGTTCCCGATCCCCTTTATGTATCTCTGTTGACCCGGTTTGACCCAGGTTGCGGCGCAATGCCTGATTTTTGAACTTAATTTTTTTTTTATATTATTATTGATTTTTCTGAAAAAATACATATTGCGGCGCAACTTACAACCTGCGGCGCAATTGAAAAACAGAAGGATAGGTTGCGGCGCAACTACCTTAGTTGCGGCGCAATCATAACAGTTCATTGCGGCGCAACTCCCCCCCCCCCCACACACACTTACCTTTTGTTTTCTTCCTAGAAAACGACTTACCGGAAGGCATGAGAGTGGCTCCTACCTGCAATTCTTATTAAAACACATTACCAATGACAAATAAACAAAAATGAAAATAAGAAACACGAGTTGTCTCCCGCGAAGCGCTAATTTATTTACGAGTCTTTAGCTCGACTCACAGTCCTTTCTTCATTGATTCCTTTCGAAAAATGGAAGCTAGTCAACGACGACTCCCAGATTTTCCTCTTCTTCATGATAAAGCTTCAACCTGTGACCATTAACAATAAAAGTAGCTCCATCCGATTTAAACAACTCAATATAACCAGACGGATAGACATGTTTGATCACAAAAGGACCGGTCCACCTAGAACTCAACTTAGGTTGCTTGAACTTATACTTGGAAAGGAATAACAAAACTTTATCACCGGCTTTAAAATCCTTCTCTCTAATCCTACGATCATGCCAAACCTTAGTCCTCTCTTTGTAGAGCATAGAATTCTCATAAGCATTCAACCTCAACTCATCTAACTCATGCAATTGCAACATTCTCAATTCACTACTTTCAACTAAGTCTATATTGCAATTCCTAAGAGCCCAATAAGCTTTATGCTCTATTTCTAAAGGCAAATGACATGTCTTCCCATAAAGCAACCTATAAGGTGTAGTCCCTATTGGAGTCTTAAATGCGGTTCTAAAAGCCCATAATGCATCATCCAACTTCTTAGACCAACTTTTAGGATTATCACCTATGGTTTTCTCTAAGATTCGTTTTAAAGCCCTATTAGTATTTTTTACTTGGCCACTCGTTTGCGGGTGATAAGAAGTAGAGAAACGATGATGAACACCATACCTCTTTAACACCTTAGCAAGTTGGTGATTCGCGAAATGAGTTCCACGATCACTGATTAAGGCCTTAGGACAACCAAAACGACAAAACAATTGCTTTAAGAATTCAATGACAACCCTTGCATCATTAGTTGGCAAGGCCTTAGCCTCGGCCCATTTTGAAACATAATCAACCGCCACTAAAATGTAAAGACACTTATTTGAAGGCGGAAAGGGTCCCATAAAATCAATTCCCCAAACATCAAATACCTCACAAACCTGAATGAAGTTTTGTGGCATCTCATCCTTCTTTGAAATGTTACCTTGACGTCTCCACTAATGTTTGAGCTTCATTGAAGATTGAAGGCCAATAAAATCCTGCATCAAAAACCTTCTTACTGGTTACAGATGGTCCATAATTACCACCGGTTGGTCCATAGTGGCATGCATCCAAATATTCCGGGTTTCTGCACCGGCCACACATCTCATGATCAAGCCATCTGCACACATTCGAAACAAATATGGTTCTTCCCAGAAATAATGCTTAATTTCAGAAAAGAACTTCTTTTTCTGTTGATAAGTCATTTCCTTAGGAAGAACACCTGCACATAAATAGTTAGCAATGTCTGCAAACCATGGATCCTCCTCACATCCACCTGCATTAGAAACTCGTCAGGAAAAGCATCATTAATATCATGCTCCTTTAACTCCTCAAGGTGAGGGGTTTCGAGCCTACTTAAGTGGTCGGCTGCCACATTTTGAGCCCCACTTTTATCTTTAATCTCAATATCAAATTCTTGTAAAAGTAAGACCCAACGAATTAAACGAGGCTTAGCATCTTGTTTCGAGAACAAGTACTTCAAAGCCGAGTGGTCGGTGAACACAATAGTCTTATTCAAAACCAAATAGGGTCTAAACTTATCAAAGGCATAAACCACGGCTAATAACTCTTTCTCGGTCACGGTATAGTTCTGTTGAGTCGGGTTTAAGGTCTTGCTAGCATAGGAGATAGGGCGGAAATGCTTATCCTCCCTTTGGCCCAACACGGGCTAAAGCATAATCACTAGCATCACACATTAACTCAAACGGTAATGACCAATTGGGTGGAGACATAATGGGAGCATTGGTCAACTTAACTTTAAGTGAGTTAAATGCATCAAGACATTCTTTATCAAAATTGATTGGGACATCTTTCTCTAACAACTTGGTCATTGGCCGGGTAATTTTCGAAAAATCTTTTATAAATCGACGGTAAAACCCGGCGTGACCTAAAAAGCTTCGAATTGATTTGACATTAGTGGGTAGAGGTAATTTAGCTATAACATCAATTTTTGCTTTATCTACCTCTAATCCCGCTCTTGAAACTTTGTGTCCCAAAACAATACCCTCTTTCACCATAAAATGACACTTTTCCCAATTCAAGACCAAGTGTGCCCTTTCACACCTTTCAAGCATTTTATCAAGACTTTCAAGACAATTTTCAAAAGAACTACCGAAAACAGAAAAGTCATCCATAAACACCTCCATGGATGTTTCGATCATGTCCTGAAATATGGCAATCATACATCTTTGAAAAGTACCTGGGGCATTGCAAAGACCAAATGGCATCCTTCTATAGGCATACGTGCCAAAAGGGCAAGTAAAAGTGGTATTCTCTTGGTCCTTGGGGTCAATGGGTATTTGGAAGTACCCTGAGAACCCATCAAAAAAGCAAATATACTCGTTACCGGCGAGCCGTTCGAGCATTTGATCAATAAAGGTCAAGGGAAAATAGTCTTTGCGGGTAGCATCATTTAACCTCCGATAATCAATACATACCCTCCACCCCGTGACAGTCCTAGTGGGAACCAATTCATTTTTGTCATTTAAAATTACGGTCATCCCACCCTTCTTCGGTACGCAATGTACCGGACTTACCCATGAACTATCCGAGATGGGGAATATGATTCCCGCATCAAGCAACTTGATTATCTCTTTCTTAACCACATCTTTCATATTTGGATTTAACCTTCGTTGCCTTTGCACAACCGGTTTCACATTATCAACAAAGTTTATGGTATGTTTGCAAAATTCTGGACTTATACCCGGAATATCAGAAGCTTGATTATCTCTTTCTTAACCACATCTTTCATATTTGGATTTAACCTTCGTTGCCTTTGCACAACCGGTTTCACATTATCAACAAAGTTTATGGTATGTTTGCAAAATTCTGGACTTATACCCGGAATATCAGAAGCTTGATTATCTCTTTTTATGGGCCTTTAGGACGGTCATAAGTCTAGATTTCTCATCCTCCATTAATGAGGATGAGATGAAAACGGGTAAAAGAGATGTACCTTCCAAATATGCATACTCAAGATGGTCCGGAAGTGGCTTGAGTTCCAAGTCGGTAGGAGGGTTCTCTACCGAGGTTAGCACCCGTGTGCTATCACTACCCGTGATCTCTTCATAGGTCTCGTCTTCCGGTGGAGTTTCATCAACACTTAATGCCATAATCTCTTACATCATATCTCCAACCAACTCTTGCTCTTCTTCACTGCAAGCTAGCAATGCTTCACCTTCTTCCATGTCCAAGAAATCCATGAGCTCTTTCTCCAAAGCATCTTCTTCTTCAATCACATCTAACCTGAAACAAGTTTCATCACAAGAGTAAGGATGCTTTAGTGCTCTATCAACATTAAAAACAACTCGGTCATTACCGACCCCTAGGGAAATTTCCTTAGCCTTAACCCGGATGATAGCATCCGTGGTCATCAGAAATGGTCGGCCAAGAATGAGGGGGACTTTGGCGTCCGCCTCCATCTCAAGAATAACAAAATCAACCGGAAATATCATATGCCCTACTTTAATTTGCAAATTTTCCGCTATCCCCATGGGATATTGGAAAGAACGATCCGCGAGCCTAATGCTCATGCGGGTAGGGGTCAACTCTCCTAAGGACAACTTCCTATACACAGAATAAGGCATCAAATTGATACTAGCCCCAAGATCGGCCAATGCCTCACACAAACAAGCAATTAGAAAACTCCCTGGATCTTCCAATTTGGGAGGAATCTGATTCTGAATGATTGCTGAACATTCGGCACTCATGACTGCAGTGTTAGCCTCTTCAAGCTTCTTCTTATCACTGACAAGTTCCTTGAGGAACTTTGCATAATTTGGCATTCCTGCAAGCAAATCAACTAAAGGAACAGTTATAATAACAGACTGAATAAGATCAACAAATTTCTTAAAATGTTCCTTGACTTTTTCTTTCATCAACCGTTTAGGAAATGGAATCTTTGGTTGATAAGGCTTCACCGTCGGTTTCTCAGCGGGTTTGGATGGAACGGCCGGTATCGGCACGGCTTGGTTCGGTTCCATCTCAATTTCATCATCAACAGTCTCATCAGCTTCATTTACCTACACAAGTGGAGAAGAATCATTAGGTAAAGGGTTTGCAGAGTCATAAGTCTTACTTGTCCTCGTAGTGATGGCATTCACTTGCTCATTTCGAGCATTAGGAGGGGTATACTTCTGTCCCGATCCTTGATTATTTTGCCCTTGGTTATTGAATTGAGGCTTTGGGTTCTGCTGAGTGTTGCTCGGTAGAGTACCGGGCTGCCTATTTGAGTTTCCTAGCCTCTCAATCCTTCCTTCAAAATCCTTAATGGTGGCTTGTTGATTCTTTGCTCCTTGATCCAACTTGTGCCCCAATCCATCTAAGCGAGTAGTCAAAGCGTCCAAAACAGAAATCACCTTCTTGGACTCTTCTGCAACTTGTTCATTAGTTGCCTTCTGGGCACCAATGAATTCCTTCACTATGTCTCTTAGTTCTGGATCTGCGCCTCGTTGATTGTTGAACCTACTTAACCTGTTACCACCATAACCAGAACTGTTAGCATTAAAAGAAGAAGTAGGGTAAGAACTACATGATGGCCGGTTTTGATAACCGATATTTTGGTTGAAATTTCCTTGATTCTGAACATAACTAACATCTTGAACTGGTTTATCCGGGCAATCCTCCGTATAATGCAAGTCTCCACAATGCTCACAACCGTCGGCCATAACCTTAACATCTCTCTCAAGGCTCTTGAATCTATTATCTTGACTATCAAATCTCTCATTCATTTGCTTCGAGAGAGCCTTGACTTCGGTAATAAGCTTAGAGTCCTCACAAATTTCCACCTTAGCTACGGTGGTTCTACTAGATTTCTTGTCTCGGTCGTCATCTTTTGTAGAATACTCCCTAGCCATATCCTCTAGAATCTTATATCCTTCATTTGGGGAAATGTTGTTTAGACTACCCCCAAATGCATAACCGAGCTCCCTTTTGGTTTTTCTATTCAACCCATCATAGAAAATCTCAAAACTTTCTTCAGTACCCATACTATGTCCAGGGCAATTTCTGAGCATTTCCTTGAACCGTTTCCATGAATCAACAACATCTTCACCGGATTCTTGAGAAAAACCTCTGATTTTATTTTCTAATTGTCTTCGAGTTCTCACAGAATAAAACTCATCAATAAATCATTCTCGAAGTTCGGCCTAAGTGGTAAATGAGTTATCGGGTAACTCCTTAAACCATGCAGCTGCATCTCCAGTGAGAGTTAAAGGAAATAGTTCGAACTTAACAGCCTCAGCTTGCCCTGTTCCATACTGATATAGCCTACAAATCTTCTCGAACCTCTCAAGATGTGCATATGGGTCATTTCTTCGAATCCCATCAAACTTATCCTCTTCAACACTCTTGAGGTGATTCCCTTTCAAAGAGAAATCTACTGAAATAGCCGAAGGGCGAATAGCTGTGCCCCGGTCCGCCGGTATATTTCTTCTTCTCTCCCTGTACGGACGGGCATTCGGATCTACAGGTTGTTCATCACCCATTCTTCTACCCCTTTGTTGTTGGTTAATATTTAGGTTGGTTCGAGGTATGACAATACTACTCGGTTCAGGTGTTTGAATTTTCTCTTCTGTATCTGAATCTGAGTCTTCTCCACCTCCAAATACTCTACCTGCTTCTTTCAACTTATTAACTAACTGATCTTCTGAATACTGGCCGGGTGGAACTTGATTTGCGGTTTCTAAATCTATTTTGACTGGTGTGGATGGTTCCTGGTTATCTCTTGATACTAAGCGACGTCTGACTTTCCCTGGATTAGACAAAGGGCTAAGCAAAGGTCAGCCAGAAGCTCTTGTGTTCATCAACTAACAAGAACATGCACACTCACCACAAACAAACCGTCAACCGCACCTGTGGTATAACTGAAATGAAATAAAATACAACTATCTAGTAAAGCAATAACTTTCTCACAAATGAATGTCAAAAAGGATCAAATCACAAAATAAACAACTACTTAAAATTAAGTCCCCGGCAGCGGCGCCAAAAACTTGATGTGTAAAATCGAGTTTAAAAATTTAAAACAAGAAATACCCTAGAACTGACTACTACACACTCTCGGGCAGTGGACCCGTTCGTATATAGTATAGCTAAAAGGTAAGTCCAGGATCGAACACAGGGACTAAAGTTAAGTAATCATCGACATTAAGTAATTCTAATTAAAAAGGGTTTTGTGACCGAATTGTCACTTTGCAACAAGTAAAAGTAAATAATTTAAATCCGGTATTACCGGGGCAGGGATCGTCTGAAGATGAAAGTAAAAATGATTTTTAAAACAATAATTTAAACGGCATCCATCTTGATTTCGCTCAACAATACGCTCAGATTGCACATACATGAAGTTCAAATCCAATTAGTTGATTAAATAACCGAGACTCAAACAAAACACCAACCCCGTACCCGTCAAGTTAATGACATCATTTGACTCTCTTGCTTAAACTAGTTTCGTTACAAAGACCGGTACCCCAAGACATCTTTTATAACTTCCCTAATCAAATAATTGGTTTGGTTATTGAAATAACAATTATACCTATCGATTGTACCCAACCGTTAACACATTTCTTCCTATTATCATGAACGATTATCTACCGTACCCGTCATAGACCCAATCGTTTGTACCCAAACAATCAAAATGAAATACATGTAATCAATAACTACCATTAAAGACAGACATAAATCACCAATCAATTCAAGATAAATAATAAGGAAGAAATACGCTAAGATCTCGATATAACGTCAATTGAAATCAACATTGAATTAATAAAATTGTGCAATCTTTACATATTGTTTCACTCCATCAAGATGGATGATAAAGTGATTAGCCACTCATATTAAAAGAAGAATAACAATTAAAATATAAAGAATTCATTGTTACCTAATGATAATAATCGAAAGCTACGAACGAAATAGATCCAATCGTGTTTGAAAACCTAAAATATGATGAAAATCTGAAACTAGGGCTCCAAAAACGGCTGCTAAAAAGAGAAGAAGATTTTATGGTATTTTTGCAAGCTATTTATACGATCCCCAAAAATCTGCCAGAATCGACCCAGTTGCGGCGCAATTGGAAATTGTGGCGCAACTAAGTTAGATGGGTTGCGGCGCAACTGAGGAGTTGCGGCGCAACTGAGGGAGTTGCGGCGCAACTTCTAGTTGCGGCGCAATGCTCCATTGACTCGTGTTGACCTTTGACTAATGTTGACTCGTGGCTGGCCGGAAGGAAAGACGTTGCGGCGCAACTTAAGGGCATTGGGTTGCGGCGCAACTGAAGTTGCGGCGCAACTGAGGGGTTGCGGCGCAACTAGTTGCGGCGCAATGCTCCGTTGACTCGCGTTGACCTTTGACTAATGTTGACTCGTGGCTAGGCAGGAAGGAAAGACGTTGCGGCGCAACTAGGGCAGTTGCGGCGCAATGCTCCGTTGACTCGCGTTGACCTTTGACTAATGTTGACTCGTGGCTAGGCAGGAAGGAAAGACGTTGCGGCGCAACTAGGGCAGTTGCGGCGCAACTTAAGTTTCTGGAATTGGGTTGCGGCGCAACTGAGGGAGTTGCGGCGCAACTTAATTCACTGTAATTGGGTTGCGGCGCAACGAATTGCGGCGCAACTGAGGGAGTTGCGGCGCAACTTATTCTTCTGCTTGGTTGCGGCGCAATGCTCCGTTGACTCGCGTTGACCTTTGACTAATGTTGACTCGTGGCTAGGCAGGAAGGAAAGACGTTGCGGCGCAACTAGGGAGTTGCGGCGCAACTTAGAGTTGCGGCGCAACTGAGGGAGTTGCGGCGCAACTTAACTTCACTGTAATTGGGTTGCGGCGCAACTCAATGTTGCGGCGCAATTGGGAGTTGCGGCGCAACTGAGGGAGTTGCGGCGCAACTTAATTCACTGTAATTGGGTTGCGGCGCAACTTTTTTGGTTGCGGCGCAATGCTCCGTTGACTCGCGTTGACCTTTGACTAATGTTGACTCGTGGCTAGGCAGGAAGGAAAGACGTTGCGGCGCAACTAGGGCTTGCGGCGCAACTTAAGTTTCTGGAATTGGGTTGCGGCGCAACTCTATTGCGGCGCAACTGATCTTCTGAATACTGGCCGGGTGGAACTTGATTTGCGGTTTCTAAATCTATTTTGACTGGTGTGGATGGTTCCTGGTTATCTCTTGATACTAAGCGACGTCTGACTTTCCCTGGATTAGACAAAGGGCTAAGCAAAGGCCAGCCAGAAGCTCTTGTGTTCATCAACTAACAAGAACATGCACACTCACCACAAACAAACCGTCAACCGCACCTGTGGTATAACTGAAATGAAATAAAATACAACTATCTAGTAAAGCAATAACTTTCTCACAAATGAATGTGAAAAAGGATCGAATCACAAAATAAACAACTACTTAAAATTAAGTCCCTGGCAGCGGCGCCAAAAACTTGATGTGTAAAATCGAGTTTAAAAATGATTTTTAAAACAATAATTTAAACGGCATCCATCTTGATTTCGCTCAACAATACGCTCAGATTGCACATACATGAAGTTCAAATCCAATTAGTTGATTAAATAACCGAGACTCAAACAAAACACCAACCCCGTACCCGTCAAGTTAATGACATCATTTGACTCTCTTGCTTAAACTAGTTTCGTTACAAAGACCGGTACCCCAAGACATCTTTTATAACTTCCCTAATCAAATAATTGGTTTGGTTATTGAAATAACAATTATACCTATCGATTGTACCCAACCGTTAACACATTTCTTCCTATTATCATGAACGATTATCTACCGTACCCGTCAAGTTAATGACATCATTTGACTCTCTTGCTTAAACTAGTTTCGTTACAAAGACCGGTACCCCAAGACATCTTTTATAACTTCCCTAATCAAATAATTGGTTTGGTTATTGAAATAACAATTATACCTATCGATTGTACCCAACCGTTAACACATTTCTTCCTATTATCATGAACGATTATCTACCGTACCCGTCAAGTTAATGACATCATTTGACTCTCTTGCTTAAACTAGTTTCGTTACAAAGACCGGTACCCCAAGACATCTTTTATAACTTCCCTAATCAAATAATTGGTTTGGTTATTGAAATAACAATTATACCTATCGATTGTACCCAACCGTTAACACATTTCTTCCTATTATCATGAACGATTATCTACCGTACCCGTCATAGACCCAATCGTTTGTACCCAAACAATCAAAATGAAATACATGTAATCAATAACTACCATTAAAGACAGCGCAACTAAGGTTGACTTTTGGCTTTTGACTTTGACTTTCGTTGACCAAGGCTGGCTTGAACTTGAACGCATTGCGGCGCAACTGAGGGAGTTGCGGCGCAACTTATTCTTCTGCTTTTTGGTTGCGGCGCAATGCTCCGTTGACTCGCGTTGACCTTTGACTAATGTTGACTCGTGGCTAGGCAGGAAGGAAAGACGTTGCGGCGCAACTAGGGAGTTGCGGCGCAACTTAAGTTTATGGAATTGGGTTGCGGCGCAACTCCCAGTTGCGGCGCAATTGGCCTTCTTCAGCTTTGACTTTTGTTGAATTCCTGCACTTTTCATCCAAATGCTCCCGAAATCCCCCGTTAGCACTTAATTCACCTCAACAATGTCGTTTTCTCCAGATTTGCGCTTAAATACCTGTCAGTAACCTGAAACACTAACAAATACCATAAACGCACCAATTGTATACAAAAACGACTCATAAACCATGCAAAATCAACTAAATACGTTGTGGGAAATGGGTATAAATTACGACATATCAGGGACACTGCTATTCTTCCTGATCAAGATGAAGAGGTTGTCGTGACTGGTGGTAAAAAGGGGAAAGCTGGTGTTACTGTCGGAGGTGTGGCTTCCCGTCTTCGTAAAAGGGGTAAGGAAGCACCTTCGGATGTCAGCACTTCCAGGAAGAAGAAAAAAGTTGCAGAGGAGGAGACCGGTGCCACAAGTAATGCTCTGTCTTTTCCCTTTTCTTCGTTATTTTATTTTCTTTTTTGTTAGGTCCTGAAATGTTATTTTCCTCTTATCCTTGCAGTTGACATTTGTCGAATGAAGACTAGAGCTTTTGCCCAATTTTATAAGGAGCGTTTGAATGAGAGGAACATGATGGATTCTGAGATGCTTGTTCATTTGAATCATCTGCTGGGTGTGCAAGCTGAGTCTGAAAAGTTGCTGGAGGAGAAGAAAGCAGAGTGTGCCTTGCTTCAAGAATCGATGAATGACACCATTAAAGACCCCGAGGGATGTGAAGCCGTTGAACGAGAAGCTTATGGAGGCGGAGGCTAAGGTGAAGATTCAGGAAGACGAACTTGTCGATTTGAGGTCGAAATTATCGAAGACCATGGTTGGGCTTAATATGGAGAAAGAAGTCTCACAGAGTCTTTCAGCCTCTATCAGGAAGCATGAGTCGCAGCGATCTGGTCTGGTGACTGAAGTGATCCCGTTTGCATGCCGTAGCTTGATTGATAGTGGGGAATTTGAGAAGCTGCTAGCAGAGGTGATTTCTGCAAATAGGGATGATGAAAGGGCTTCGGTGCTTCGTGGCTTGAGCGAAGAAGGTTTGATTGACTTGTCCACACGCTCAGAGTATAAAGAGAATACTGCTGATGCTATTAATGTGGCAATAGAGAGTTATCGAAGCGCCAATTTCCCTTTTCTTGAGAAGCTTACTGCAGATCCCATGGCATCCTTTGAATCACTTCTTGATATACAACCGGACAAAACTGTTTCTGCTCCTGCTACCGTTATTCCATCTGCAACTGACGCTTCAGCTGGTGATATTTCTCAGTCTCATCCCGAAGGTACTTCTGCTTCTTGAACGGTTTTTATTGGTAACTCGATGGAACATATTTCGAACAATTCTTGATTTGGCCTGCGTGCCTTCGAACAATATTTTTAATGACCTTGGTTGGGCGGTGGTTTGTGTTGGCCACCTGTCTTCTTTATGAAACTTTTATTTTATCTTTGGCTCACTTGCGTTATAATTCCTCAAGGGTTCCCTTAGGGGCCGTTGTAGGTTTTGCTTGTATGTATTTTTTGCACGGTTCCGAGGGCTCAGCCCTTCGGTTGTTCCGTGTCTTTATTGCTGTTTATGGTTTGCATGGTGTCGAAGGTAGTTCCCTTCGTTCATTCCATGTCTTTTTCTTTTAGTGCATGTTTTTTGTGATAGATGGTAATCTTTTCACAATTTTGGCTTTATGTTGTGTAGGCGTCCCTATCACACATTTTAGCCTTAAGTAACATGTCTTTTTATGGATATGCATGCGGTAAATGAATATAATATGATAGGGAGCGACCCTTCGTAATTAAACGACAATTTGTATAATGTCCTAAAAAAGAAAAATCAAATTAATCACATTGTGATTACATAAGTTCCTAAGATGAGAGCTTTTTTATTCATCTAAGGGAGTAACTTATTACATTCATCGCAGTGCGAGTAGTTTCCAAGTTACTCCGAAGCAATCCTTGCACCTTGTGCTAAATTGTTCTCAATTTGACTCTTGGGGTTTAGATGACTTCTTCTTCTTACCTCCGGAATCCTTTCTTTCTCTGATGACTATCCCTTTGGTTGAGTCTTCATGCAGCATATAGAATATTGGGTCCAGAGATTTCTTTGGTTCTTCAGTCATCATGATTCCTTTTCCTTTGTTACTTGATCGTGACCGTATAGCGTCTTCTTCGGCATTGCTCTTATGGTCAGACTCAGTGGCGACTCCTTTATCTATCAATCCTTCGGAGGGTGTCTTCGTTACTTGCTTCATAGCTCACTACAACAAAACATGGCTTTTAGGACACCCAAAAAGGTCCTATAATGTTACTTTATAGGACCTTTCATTTAATAGGACCAACGGTAAAAGCGTTTCTTGTAAGGGGGTCGTAAAAAGTCATGAGGGTCCTAACATCTCAAATAAGATTATGAAACCAATTTATGGTCGCATAATATGTCTACAAACAACCCAAATAGCGTCCTAATAAAAACATATTAGGACACTTTTACAATGTTCTAAGATGTGGTTACTCATTTTTAATATTTTGATACCCATACAAGCGTCCTTAAAAGTTATATAATAGGACCCTTACCATGTAACATTATATATACTTTAGTACCAAGAAAAGAGTCCTAATATCTCAATTAAGATGATGAAACCAATTTTATGGTCGCATAATATGTCTACAAACAACCCAAATAGCGTCCTAATAAAAACATATTAGGACACTTTTACAATGTTCTAACATGTACTTACCTACTTTTAATCTTTTAGTACACATATAAGCGTCCTTAAAAACTAGATAATAGGACCCTTGGTATGTAACATTATATATACTTTAGTACCAAGAAAAGAGACCTAATATCTCAAATAAGATTATGAAACCAACTTTATGGTCGCATAATATGTCTACAAACAACCCAAATAGCGTCCTAATAAAAACATATTAGGACACTTTTACAATGTTCTAACATGTACTTACCTACTTTTAATCTTTTAGTACACATATAAGCGTCCTTAAAAACTAGATAATAGGACCCTTGGTATGTAACATTATATATACTTTAGTACCAAGAAAAGAGACCTAATATCTCAAATAAGATTATGAAACCAACTTTATCTCAAATAAGATTATAAAACCAATATAATGGTCACATAATAAGTCTATGAACAACTCAATTAGGGTCCTAATAAAAACATATTGGGACACTTTTACAATGTTCTAAGATGTGGTTACTCATTTTTAATATTTTGATACCCATACAAGCGTCCTTAAAAACTAGATAATAGGACCCTTGGTATGTAACATTATATATACTTTAGTACCAAGAAAAGAGACCTAATATCTCAAATAAGATTATGAAACCAACTTTATGGTCGCATAATATGTCTACAAACAACCCAAATAGCGTCCTAATAAAAACATATTAGGACACTTTTACAATGTTCTAACATGTACTTACCTACTTTTAATCTTTTAGTACACATATAAGCGTCCTTAAAAACTAGATAATAGGACCCTTGGTATGTAACATTATATATACTCTAGTACCAAGAAAAGAGACCTAATATCTCAAATAAGATTATGAAACCAACTTTATGGTCGCATAATGTGTTTATGAACAACACAATTAGCGTCCTAATAAAAACATATTAGGACACTTTTACAATGTTCTAACATGTTTAATAGAACATCCAAATAATGGTTTCTATTAAACAATAAACACACCACCAACATATATAAAATACTAATATATAGTTATTATGTATATAACCTCAAGTAATAATAGAAATAAAATTTTATTATATTTCATATAAGCATGTTCATTACAAACACATTAAACATAAAAAAGTTATAACATTATTCAACATAAAGTCTTGTAAAATCTAACAAAAGAAATTAAAAGCAATGAAAAAAACGAGAAGCTAGCATAGAATCCCATGTTATCATGCATCCTCAATCCTCACGGACCACCTACAAATAAACCATTCTTGTATAAGCATTAAGGTACATGTTACTAAAATTATTAATAAAACAACTTAACAAATACATACCGAGATGAAAGGACATGGTCATGCGATAGTTGCACCAATACAATCTTCAATTGTGGAAAATAATCCATATGGTCTCACCAACATTTCATCTTTTTTATCGGTACTTGAGCATTTACCTCACACCATCCCTTTCCAATCTCTTTCCCACCCACTAGCTCATTTGGGTCCAAGCTCTTCACCCATCCTTTTGCTACAATTTCCGTTGGGTTTAGAATGCTTTTAAGGAAAACCTCATCTCCGACCTATATTTTAGTTTTCAAACAATCAAACTCTAGTTATAATAGTCTAAATCTTTTCACACACAAAAAAAGGAGTAACAACAATAAAGTGTCACACTAGCATGCTAATGTGATTGGAATTGGTTTAATGATTGTAAGAACTACTGAACTAGATAGAGAAAATAAGGAGCGGAGAAGATCTATCTCTCACATTAGGATCACATAAACCCATATTTCACATGTCTTTTTAAACTCATCACCATAAAGCAAACAATGACAATTTTCAGCCATTTATGCAATCTGAAACCCTCAAACTTTCAATATTTAACACAACCATCCACGTCTTGATCCACCAAAAATTATAATTTTATAATTCTCCCTTTATCAATTTCTTCTCGAAAAATGTGGGGAGACCAGTGCTTGTATGTTTTTAGGAGCACTTAGGTTTTTCAGGCTATCACAATGACTTTTGGAAGGCATCATGGTAATGTTTGTCAGGAACATTGTGTAGGATTTGGTGTCTTTTATTGTCAGTGATAGAGGTGGTTATTGGAACACATATATATAGGGTTTTAACTCTGAAAAGTCGAGTTTGTAAAGTTAAATTGATGTAGCTTAAAAGGGAACGAGCCAAATGGCTATACAGGCCAAATGAGTCTAATGGGTGTAGTTGGTAAAGTGTAAAACTACCTATTCTGCTGGTCTGCACACATTACCACCTACAATATTATTGCTTACAAGTTACAACAATAGTTTTGGAGGCATCGCCATGGTTGTGAAAATGAAATCCTCGTTACTCTTTACTTAGTCAGTCTCATAGGGTAACAGGCGATTTTCTAAACAGCTAAGTGGTGACCTTGAGAGTTTTCAGTCGATGCTGCTTCTAACGACTATAACGTGTCTAAATGGGAATTGGGAGATCTGAATGTCTAAAGAAGATGACGTAAATTGTCTGAGTTGATCTATTTAGAGGCTTCACATATAAACGCTACATAAGAAACCATCTAAATAGATTTACTCAGATTGTAGAAACACTACAACACTTTCTTATAATGACTAGATATTTTATAATTACGCAAATTCTGATTATTGAAAGAGCTAATAAGATAATGACCAAAAAAGGTTATTTATTATTTGTGAACGGAGAAATGTTATGTAAAATGAGAGTAGAGCTCTCAAACTAGGTTCACAAATATGTAATTTTATTTTACCTTTAGACTTTTGTTACAACGGATCAGATACCAATGCACAAGTTTTAAATTACAAGACAAAATAATAAAAAATACTCGTCATTTGGACTTCAAGAAACAAAAACCAGAAAATATAGTGTTGCTAACTGCTGTTGGTATAGTATACTTCTGAGAAACTCGTAAATTCAAAATTTATCTTTGATTGGACTTTGACAATTCATGCAGGATGTCAATGACTACGATTGGATAACAAGGTACTTTTTCAATGGAGTTAAAATGCCTTCAGCAGATCTTCTCCTTTATTTTCAAGTAAGAGTTATTATATTGCATCCAGCCTGCCAACCCCCACTCCCAAGTTTTCGGTTGAAAGTAGACTGAAGATTACAATAGCAAATGTAGTGACTTGTTTACCACAATTCTAGGTCTTCTACATTACCCTTTATATTTAAACTTATGGTAGTTCCGTAGTTACAAAACAGTAGCTGATGTATTCTAGAGGTTGCCTATGAGTGGACAATCCAGTTAATGGTATATCATGCATATCATTTTTTCATTTAGTTCACTATCTTCTTTCACATTGGTCATCCTAAACTTTACGTCGTCTCAGCCATCATATAATAACTCTGCGCTGTCTCTCTCCTCCCCTCCCTATAATCCTATATAGTTTTGACTTTCCTGATCAGAATAACTGATAGGATCCGGAGACACCTTTTCTTTCAGTTTCACACTATCTTCATTAGTTCAACTGATAGGATCTGGAGACTTCCAATGAATCAAAAGATGACCACTGGGTTTCGTAACATTTGATTGTTCGATTAGTCAACCATCTTTCTGACGGTGTACCTAATATAATTCTTCTTTTCATTAGTATTTCAGCCTAATAAGATAGTTCTCTTAATCCTCATTTATATAAATTTTTAGTTGAGAATCATAATTTATTTAAAATAGTAATCATAATCCTAGCGATACAAATGATTCTTGATACTTATACACTACAATATGAATAAGACCTACCCCTGAAATGAATCACTTCTTCTCATGGTGGGATTGGGTATTGTTGACTTTAACATTTACCCCTGAATGAATCACTTCTGACATTGACCTTAATTGAGTTCATTTTACACTGATCTTACCTACATGGGTAGAACATCAGCTATTTTTACTTGTTTAGAAAAGATACGTAGTCCTGCATACCAATTGCTCTATTATGCAGGCGTTTTTATGTCTTTCTACTATAAAAGGAGGTTGAATATGGTGCTGACCAGAATTTATTGGCTTTAAAAATAATGAGGCTGAGCTCATAAATGTAGGACAAGAAAAATACACAATGAAAAAGATTGTCAGAAAAAGAATGGGTCTTTCTGCTATGTGCTGTGTTCTCTACAATAAGGCTAACATAGGTACTAGTGATTTCCATTTCTATCTAAGTTCATTCTTTGTTATGATACTCCAGGATATGCTACCTGTCAATGTAGCACATCAGTAGACTAAATCTTGATGCATAAGTCATAATTTGACTGTAATCCGAATGGGACGGATTACACAAGTCAGATGTGGAGTTTTGTTTAAGCTAGCAAAATGGCATACAGATATGTATGAGTTACTACTGAGTTCCTACAATATATGGTGGACATATGTTAACAAGTAAAACTAGCAGGACAAGCAAATGACGAGCAAAAATATTTCCACAACCATTTTATATATTAAGCATAAACTACTATCTAGGTAAGAACAATCCTGTAACATTCATTCTGTGAACATTCATCCAGTAACGTTACTGTTATGCTAGGGGTTTATGTATGCCGTATCAATTGTAATTTATCAATTCATGTAAAAGGCAGAACATTAATGAAAAGAAAGATACCCGTAAACGTGGAGGTCCATTGGTTGCAACAGGGGGCAGAACACTGGAACCATCCATCGACTCATTCATCTTTGCTTGGGCTCGTAACTGGACCACTATACTAGTAAGTTCTTCACATTGAGCCTTCAATTGGATGTTTTCTCTATGACATGCGGAACGACTTGGTATTACCCCCCAAACATCAGAAGCACGAACACCCAAACCATACATGACCGCATCACCGTTGCGATCTTTACCCATGACTTTAGAAAACACATCATCTGGTCCAGGCTTATCGTTGGAACCCTCGGGAAGATTAGATTTAATTTGTTTCATTTGTTCCTGTATTAATCATAGTAATATAAATTCCTCAAAACTTTTCAAATAAAATAAGAAAAATATACATGAATTAATCATGATAGTAATTTAGCACATTCAAGAATAAGATATATATTTTAACATCATCAAGAACATATAGAAAAGATATATATAAGTATAAATAAGCATATATTACTTACAATTGCATTTGAAGCTTCTGCATTTTTGGTAGTTCCACCTTTGGAGAAACATGACTCAAACATTTCCAACCGACTTGGATCTCGTCCCAAAGATGCATGTTCGATTAAAAAGAAGATGAGTATTAACAATGGATATCGACATGCTACATTAACAATTGCATTATCTCATACGATTACCTTTAGCTCTTCACAAACTCGAGCATAACTTTTTTTTCCAGTTACTTGCACCATCTTCTTTTCTTGCCGATTGTCCTTGTTTTTTTCACTTAACATCTTCAATAGCAAAGTGAAATATCAGAATGCTGGTGATAAAGTATGTTATGTATGAGTTCAGGCCTAATTATCAAACATTAAAGACATCTACATTTGTATTCTTAAAGACCATCAACAAGACATCAACATATTCAAAAGTTTCAGATATATTTAGTTTTCGCTATCACCTATCAAAATACAACAATTTAGCCTGAAAAATGAGCTGCTGGAGAGTTACTAACTAGTTAACCACTGGGGTCATTAATCCACAACACCATACATAACAGCCACAGGCTCAACTCTCCCGGGGTAGCCTAAACTGAATCCCTCTCCGATTTTTTTTGGTATGACTACTAATGCATGACAAGCATCCAACTTCTATTTTGTACTATTCTTGACCCAAGTGATCTGAAGTAAAATACTATTCTTTTTTCTTGGTAAGAGCAACAAACTTTATTCAAATTAGATAGATTTGGAACATATAACCTAGTCCCACTACTATTGTCTAATAATAATAACAAAATCTTCATTGAGGAATTTCATCAAGAAGTAAAGATTTTTTACCTTGTCCCATTGCAAACCCAGAAAAGAAATTGACATCCATACATACCACTTGTGTGTCATTTCATTAAAAGTATACTTTCATGAATATCATTGATCTGAATTCTAATACTAAAACAGTAATATATCTCAAAATAGCAAGAAAAAGATGAGTAATTCTGGTGCAGGATAGAGAGGAATTCCAAAGCAATGTATTATATATAACATTCAATTGAATAGTCTAACAACAACTCTTATCAAGAAAAACCATCAATGAACATGACATATGGGCGTTCTATTAAATCCAGTACCTACTTTTCATGTATTTCAGTTTATCGAAAGCAGAATCAAGTAATCTGCCTTATCACAAAATGCTGCTGACCACCTACTGATAGATACAATTATACAAAGCCTATTTTCCCACCGCTCGTATCCTAGCTAAAAGTGACATTAAACACATTTGATTTCAATGGAGTTACAATGCCTTCAACAAATCTACTCCTTTATTTAAAAATCATTCAAATTTTTAACATATGAACTTGATTATAGGAGCGAGCAAATACTACATATACCAAACAATCTGGATTCGATATAACACAAGTAACACAAATGCCAATAATTTGAGGACAGATTTGCTAATGAAACATATACGAGTATAGACCAATTAAGACAAGTAACACAAATGCCAATAATTAGGAAAAAGGTCTGAACAAATACCTTAGTCTCTTCTTTATTCCAATATTTCACAAGTTTCTTCCATTGTTTTTTTTGCACTTTTTTCGGCCTAGATTTTTTTTGTTGCTGAAGTGACAAAGACGGATCATGGAAGTTTTCCTTAAGTCTTGCCCTCCAGTTCTTCACCTTCTTCCCAAATGATTGCAATATCCATTTGTCCGTCACAGGATCATCCGGAATATCAAATTTAGTCTAAAAATGAAACAGGTCACATGAGAAAACTAATACTTTATTCATTAACATATAGATTTTTAATTATGTACCTTTAGGAGTTCAAGCAACGCTTGTTTTTTAGCATCCTTAACTTTATTCCATGGTTTATGAACCGGACAATACTTTCCGCTCCTTGAAAGGGTTCCCATGAAATGGGTCAGTTTACTACTTTTGTCATTAATAGGTTGTCCGTGTTCATTAACTAAAATAGGAATTCTCTCCCCTTTTTGTTGGGCCCAAACTTTTGGCATACGTGTTGGTCCTCTCACTCTTTTACGTACATTCGGAACTACAAAAAGTGAACATTGTACATTATAAATGCTAAATAATTGAAATTAAGACAATATATTTGGGCTGTATGTTTTCTTGGTTTTATTATAAATTTTTATAAATTCGTCATGTATCACACAATATTTGAATTAACAAACAACCCAACAATGTAATCAAGTAGATCGAACAAACCTGCTTCATTTCCTACTTGTTGAACTTCATGTTGGGCTTCATTTTTTGGTTCTGGAACTTCATGCTCTTCATGCTCAGCTTCATATTTTGGAACTTCAAGCTCTTCGTCAACAAGTTCATTGTCCTCATTTTCTAAATCATTCTCATTTGGTAAATCATCCATGTCTTCATCTTCATCATCTCCAGAACTATCTTGTTCTTCATAAACGTCATTCACATCCATGTCTTCAATATCATCAGCTTCAGCATCATCTTGTGCTTCATTTCCTTCAATATATTTATAAAAAAAAAAGTAAGCATCAAAAACAGCTAACTGTACCTATAGTTATTACTAATCATATATCATATATCAGATATTTGAATAAAAAAAGATAAGTACCAAAAAAAAAAAAAAAAAAAAAAAAAAAAAAAAAAAAAAAAAAAAAAAAAAAAAAAAAAAGAAAAAAAAAAAAAAAAAAAAAAAAAAAAAAAAAAAAAAAAAAAAAAAAAAAAAAAAAAAAAAAAAAAAAAAAAAAAAAAAAAAAAAAAAAAAAAAAAAAAAAAAAAAAAAAAAAAAAAAAAAAAAAAAAAAAAAAAAAAAAAAAAAAAAAAAAAAAAAAAAAAAAAAAAAAAAAAAAAAAAAAAAAAAAAAAAAAAAAAAAAAAAAAAAAAAAAAAAAAAAAAAAAAAAAAAAAAAAAAAAAAAAAAAAAAAAAAAAAAAAAAAAAAAAAAAAAAAAAAAAAAAAAAAAAAAAAAAAAAAAAAAAAAAAAAAAAAAAAAAAAAAAAAAAAAAAAAAAAAAAAAAAAAAAAAAAAAAAAAAAAAAAAAAAAAAAAAAAAAAAAAAAAAAAAAAAAAAAAAAAAAAAAAAAAAAAAAAAAAAAAAAAAAAAAAAAAAAAAAAAAAAAAAAAAAAAAAAAAAAAAAAAAAAAAAAAAAAAAAAAAAAAAAAAAAAAAAAAAAAAAAAAAAAAAAAAAAAATAGTAAAAGTTTATTGCACTAAAATAAAAAAAAAAACAATAGAAAAGTGTCCAAAATAGAACATGATACTAATATTAAATCATATTTTGATCAAACAACAATAAAAATTAAGACATTTCAATGTGTTAAGGTCTCCAAGATTAGTTTGAAAACCATCAATGCATTCTCATCGTCGAATAGAGACAACTTTTTCTTACCGGATCTAAAAGATCTAGGATATGCTATAATTGTTAAAACCTATATAACCCGATCTATATAACCCGGAATTTAATCAACCCGGCTGAATAAGTTAATCAGTTGATGACACCTAAATAAACTAAAAAGATAATTAGGAACACAACTAATGATTTTACTGGCTTGGGCAAATATATTAAAAAAAGACTAATCCAAAATAATGCAGAGAGATGAACGAACTGTTAGTTCAAATTAATTTGTTTAGTGACATTAATAACATGCATGATGTCATAAATATGTGTTTTTTAAAATAGATTAATGAATGAAAGGATAATAGATGTGCCAAGTCAGATTTTTTCAAGCTATTTTTTAGGTTAGGACTCCAACTTTATATATAAAAAAGATTTGTTATTAGTACCATTTTAGGAATTTTTGTAGCAGCTTCTCCTTGGTAATCTTGCTCAACATCATCGTCAAACTCCGAACCATCATCTACAATTATTGTTGTTATCAACTTATCATTATCATAATCTCTTAACATTGTAGAGAACATCTTGCGATTCTTCGCCATGAAAATCGGAAATTACGTCAGCATCACATTGAACGTTTACATAGTGAGAAATTTGAGTCGTGGTTTGAAGATCATGTAAGGAATAGACATGTGTATTAATTTTGAAATACAATTATAATGATTTAACATTTTCAAGCATCTAATATCCGGATCTATAACAAAAAAATTAACACATGAAGCCTGCCTTAATTTATTCAGGTTGAGGAGTTGGATGCTAGTGGGGATCATAGAATCACAGAGGATCTAAGGATCTTGGCAAGTCGTCCAGCTGAGTATGTGAATAAATACAAGGGATTTATCTTAAATGGTTTTAGATTTCATACAAAAGATCTGGAAGAGAATAGGAAAACACAAAACAGTGGAGTAATGCTTGAGGCCATGACAAATAGCTTCTCGAGTGCCAGAGATAACAATCCTATCGTGGGTGAGGTAACTTACTACGGGGTTTTGAATGATATCATTGAGTTGCAGTATGCTGTTGACAAGAAAGTAGTTTTGTTCCATTGTGATTGGGTCTCAAATGGTTCAAGGAAAAAAGAAGATGAGAATGGGTTTACTCTACTTGATTTTAAAGGTTTGAAGCCTCATAATGAGCCGTTTATACTAGCTTCTCAAGCACAACAAGTATTTTATGCTGCAGATCCTGATCCTGTTGACAAGGGATGGAAAGTTGTGATCAAGACAACGCCGAGAGATTATTATGACATGAATGAACAAACATGTCTTGATGATGTGGAAACACATTTGCAAAGTGAGACATCCATGGGTCCTCAACGTGATGAAAATATGAATATTGAGTTGGTTAGGGAAGGTTTAAAGGGGACTGTTGTTGACAATAATACTTAAGAACAGAGATGAATATTTGTTTGAAGCAACTTCATATTTTATTTAGTTAATTAGTAATATGCTCTTTTTAAACTTGTTTCTGGTGGTTTTCTTAGGTTCTTTTGACTTGTAACTAGTAATAATATCTATTGGATGTTTGACTTGTTATTGGTTCCTGTATTTTTGAAATTGAAGTTTGGGTTTACAAATTTTTTGCGTATGTAGACTGTTGCACATCATGAATCAGGTCATGCCGTTGCTGGGTGATTTTTTGGAACACGCAGAACTGTTTTTAAAAGTGAAGACGGTTCCTTGAGGTCTGCACTCGCTTTTCAGTATGTCCCTAATGAAAACTTGTTGATGACTGAAGAGTAGCTTTTCGATTTGACTTGCATCTCACTTGGGGGTCGTGTAGCTCAACGTATGACTTCGCATCCTGCACAGGTGACTTAATGAACACTAAACCTTATCTTTTATGTTGGTAACTTTGGTATTCCTTCTTTTTGGTTCTGCTTTTCTAATAAAGGTGGCAAAATGGACTGTTTTGGTCGCGACTCATGAGTATCGGTAGCTAGTTTTTTATATAAGCTGTAACTCGTTATGGGTTGAAATGACTCTTTTTGGGTTTTGTTGATTCTGTAACATCCACATCAGATAGTCCATTCTCATCTTGAAACTTTGAACGGTTCAGCTGATCCTTTCCATATAGTTTGGGTTGAAACGACTTGTTATGATTGGGTTGAAACGCCTAATTAAGAATAAATGCTCCCTATAATTAAGGATAAAAGTTAAGGTAGAGTGTTTATGTAATGTACTTTTATGCAACTTGTTATGATTGGGTGGGTCTTAGAACAGTTTGAAAGTTTAATGATGAAATGTAAGTGAAGGTGAGTTTCGGGTTCAATTTGCATTCTGTGGGGTTTATGGTTTTACAGAATGTATGTAGTTCGGCTTATGGGGTGTTTGGAGGTGATTTTGAGTAATATGAGGCTGTTTATGATTGTTTTACAATCAGGGGTGATGTTATTAATTGCTATTATTTGCAGATTAAATGGGTGTCCAATGGGTAGAATAAAGTTTCTATATCTGTTTGTTAGAAATATAAATGGTGTTAAATTGTAATATTTCTAGTTGTATAATGGGTATTAGTGTTAAGTTGTTAAATAGTATAAATACCCCTTCCACATGTAATTTTCATTACCCTTGTAACCATGGAATTAACCCTTGCATAATAAACACACACTTAATTGAATTTTCTCTCTCCTCCCTGTCATCTTCAACCTCCCTCCAAACACACTAAAACACACACATTCCACCATTGTTGCATCAATCAAGCTCAAATCTATTCATATCAATTGGTATCAGAGCATAATCGGTTAAACCGAGCGATCCACGATCATATCTATAACTGATTTTGTTTGAAGTTTTGAGATTTGAGCTTTATTTGAATCTGAAAATTATGTTTTTCACGGATTTCGAGGCTGTTTTAGGGTTATAATCACAGATTAGAAGTGGATTATTGTTGAATTTGATGGATATATGTTCAATTTCTACAATCTGTTTGGTTTTAAGCAGTTAAGCAAATATCTCGGCAAACAATTATAATAAGAAAAAGTCAAAAGTTTGAGTTGTTTTGTCTGCTACTGTTGCTACAGTTCATTCACGTGAGTTACATTGTTTACATCGACATTTCAATTACATTTTTAATTAAAAAAAAAAGGAAAAACAGAAAAAGAAACAAAAACATCTTCAATCTTATTTCTTCATTTTGTTCTTCATTATTGAAAAACATAAGGTTTTACTCGCGAGAAGATTCTGATCACAATGATTGTAACAACCCTCAATTTCCGACTAGGACAATTTACTTAGACTTATCTAGGTATCTATCCCTAGAGGTTTATTAAGAGAATTGACCTTCCAGACATTAAGGCATAGTGATAATTGCCCTCTAGTTCAATGAAATACCGTAAATGACTAGCTATCTTAGAAATGCCATAAACAATATATATATATATATATATATATATATATATATATATATATATATATATATATATATATATATATATATATATATATATATATATATATATATATATATATATATATATATATATATATATATATATATATATATATATATATATATATATATATATATATATATATATATATATATATATATATATATATATATATATATATATATATATATATATATATATATATATATATATATATATATATATATATATATATATATATATATATATATATATATATATATATATATATATATATATATATATATATATATATATATATATATATATATATATATATATATATATATATATATATATATATATATATATATATATATATATATATATATATATATATATATATATATATATATATATATATATATATATATATATATATATATATATATATATATATATATATATATATATATATATATATATATATATATATATATATATATATATATATATATATATATATATATATATATATATATATATATATATATATATATATATATATATATATATATATATATATATATATATATATATATATATATATATATATATATATATATATATATATATATATATATATATATATATATATATATATATATATATATATATATATATATATATATATATATATATATATATATATATATATATATATATATATATATATATATATATATATATATATATATATATATATATATATATATATATATATATATATATATATATATATATATATATATATATATATATATATATATATATATATATATATATATATATATATATATATATATATATATATATATATATATATATATATATATATATATATATATATATATATATATATATATATATATATATATATATATATATATATATATATATATATATATATATATATATATATATATATATATATATATATATATATATATATATATATATATATATATATATATATATATATATATATATATATATATATATATATATATATATATATATATATATATATATATATATATATATATATATATATATATATATATATATATATATATATATATATATATATATATATATATATATATATATATATATATATATATATATATATATATATATATATATATATATATATATATATATATATATATATATATATATATATATATATATATATATATATATATATATATATATATATATATATATATATATATATATATATATATATATATATATATATATATATATATATATATATATATATATATATATATATATATATATATATATATATATATATATATATATATATATATATATATATATATATATATGTCTAATATAAATACAAGTATATATATGAACAAATTAAGTAACAAATTTTAAAAACACAAAATATATATATATATATATATATATACACGGCCACATACCTATGTACATATACAAGAATAAATAACTAACTTACACTATAAATCAATACAAATCACCATTACAAAATATATACATACAACCTATACATATACACAAATATACCTACATTTTATATATAAAAAAAGAGAATAAAACCCTTCCCAATCCCTCCCAAGGCCGGCCCCCAACATCACCACACTCACACCCCATTTCAATTTTATTTACTTCACTTTTCTAATCAACCCTAATTTCATTTACACTTCCCATACACACACTTCTCTCTCTCTCACTCTCAAAACTCTTCTTCTTCCTCTTTTTCTTTAAGATTTTCGGCCCAAAGAAACAAGAAAAACAAAGACAAAAATCAAATCTAAACAAAGATAATAATAAAGGGTTGTTAAGGATTAATCAAGGATTGATTCAAGTAAGATTTAAAGGTTATTTTAAGCTTGAAATAAGGGTTGTTAAGGATTAATCAAGGATTGATTCAAGTAAGATTTAAAGGTTATTTTAAGCTTGAAATAAGGGTTGTTTGGAGCCATAAAGGTCACGAAAAATCTGCCCAAAATCATCTTCAAAACCAAGTTCTTCAAGGGTATAAATCTTCATCTCTTTACTAGATCTATTTTGTTCTTGTTTATGTTCAAAGGTTTTATCAAAAGTTTATGTTTTCTTCTTGTTTTCTTTGTAATATACATTTGATGAAGGCAAAGTTGATAGGATCTTTCTCCTCATGCATATGCATGTCGAGATCTATGAGAAAGATCCAAGGATTCAACAAGTTTAAGACCCAAAAGTGTTGTTATAGATTAGTAACTTTTAAAGTGATTTTCCTTTTCATAGATCTATATGTTTTTATATATTTTGAAGAATATATTTCTGAGATTTTTCATTAAAAAGATGTTTTTATGTTGTTGAAAGTTAGATCTATAAAGATTGGTATTGAAAAGTGTTGATTTGAATGAATGCATGTTAGATCTAAGAAAGTTGAATCTTGTTGTTGGATTATGAGATGGATATGAACTTGTACTAAGTGAAAAATATGTTAAAATATGTATAATAATATGGAAATTTGATGTTGAGAGATATAAAAATAAAGTATTAATCTTGTAAATGATGAACTCAAGTGTTAATAAAGCAAGAATGGTCATTGGTGAGTTGTTTGGACCCAAATACTTTCTGACAGAATTATTCTTCTGTTTTTGGACGGATAAACTGAACATGTGAGGGCCGTTTCAAGAAAAACTTTCAAAATAAAAGTTGTAGATAAAATAGTTAAGATTAACCTCCAACTGGAATCACTCAAAAACACTAAACCAAACCAAAGATATGATTTTTCTACCAAAAGTGGTCAAAACTGGATTTTTGTCTTAATGTTGAGTCAACTTTGACGATTTTTAATTCCTTAACTAATAGGTTTCAGAAGTTTAAACTTGGTGTTAACTAAGTTCAAAGTGTCCCTAACTTAAAATAAAATTGGGAGATTTTTCTTAAATGTCCATCATAGAAATCTTTTATAAAATATCTTGAGTCGCACAGCAGCTCTTGTTCTGACCAGTTTTGGTTTGGTAATTTTTAGAGGTAGTAAACAATGTCTACAAATTTAGAAAAAATTCACATAAATATAGGACACATATATGTCTCTGTATAAAAATCACCAAAGTCCAAATAATTCAACTTAACCAATAATGACTACTCAACATTTTATGAAAATTAGTGTTAAAACAGAAAATTCCAAGTAAAAGTTCTTCACAACAAAATAAGCTAAAAGTCACTAGATTGCAACTTTAACCAACTCCAACAATCTCGTAACAAAAAGTATTATAAACCTACTGAGAATATGTCAAATAAAAGTTATAAAACTTAACTTGGTTAAATGGCAAAGACAAGCCTACAAATCACTAATTCGGTTGATATAAGCACTAACCGAAAGCTTAAATTTGCACTTATCACACCACCACCACTATCATGACTTAAGACACCAAAATATAATGAACATTCTGGAAATAATGAAATAAGGATGAAAATCCATTTTGACACATTTGAATTGCTTGGAAAATGAGGCTAAAATCACTATTTCGGTAAACGATTTATAAGCTTAGAATCCTCAAAATGAGCAAGACACAAGAGAGGTTGAATTGATATGATTTTTCCCATGATAAAATTTACCTAAAAGGCCTGAGGTTTTTAGCCAAAAAGTTATGTAGTGATTTCTAAGAGTTTCTATTAATTATTAAATTTAAATGATAATTAAAAAGGTAAATAAATAAATTATATAAATCATGAAATTGGTTAAATAATCACAACCAATGATGAAAGTGACTAAAACCCACTGGAGTAAAATCATTTCAAGTCAAAGAACAAATGTCATATAATTTAGAAATAATTCAGTAAGTGAAAATCACTAATTAATAACTATTTTTAAATTAATAGAAAAATTACATAAATAAATATATATATCACAATATTCTAAGTTAAAAAGCATAAAAATCAGAATATAACCCAAATATAATTAGCCACGAATTATAAAGGCAAGTGAGGTACTTAAAAGTATTTTGAAGAATTATTTGGTTAATAAATCAAGAAAATGAATAAATAATTAATTAAATAATATTAAATTAAATAAATAGTTATAAATCAGAAAGTATTCATAAATATTAATATTATGAAGTTACTAATGTCAAATATTATAATCAAGCAAAGCACACAATGGGAACCATGATAATCAAAGGCAAGTTACCGAAATTCTAACAACTTATAACTACATGTATAATGAAAGTGACCGTTTTACACCAACACTCTCTACAACCAAAAAGATGCAAATAATAACAATATACTTGGATCCCAAAATTTATGACAACATAATGAAAGTGGCATTTCTTAGTGATGGCTTAAGATAGGAACTTACGTATATTAGTCCTATCGTAGGGATAGTCTTGGCTTAAAGTGTGATTGAGGAATATGACGGATATATGGTCAAGGAAGCGATAGATGGGAAGTACCCATTTTGGATGAGTGAATATAATATGCGGCATATCAAGGTGAGTCATAGCCCCCTTTCAAACTCTTTTATATGTTTTACTTGCGGGGTGAAAAGCATGATTAATTAAAATGACTTTCTATTATGAAATGATTCTTTGAAA
Source organism: Erigeron breviscapus (assembly GCA_034093135.1). Taxonomy (NCBI): domain Eukaryota; kingdom Viridiplantae; phylum Streptophyta; class Magnoliopsida; order Asterales; family Asteraceae; genus Erigeron; species Erigeron breviscapus. The sequence goes on from CM067174.1 coordinate 30,497,330, forward strand.
CAATGAAAATGATATGGGAATTATATTGTATGTTCAACGTGTTATATGTTATATGATGAGCTTGAGTACTGTCAAACGGTGGTCCCCTGTACACTACTATTAACTCATTTGAGGTATGTAGTTAGAGGGTTGCGCAACTAGGATTTGTCCCCTCATCCACTATTATAGGTAACGGTGGGATGTTTGGTCTGCCTTTGTGGCCACCTTCATCGCCAGTCTGGCCTCGCGGTGCTCTAACTACTATATATTTATGGGCGTCTCCATGGTACGACCCTTGGTTATTGTTAGAAATCCAAAAATAGTGATAAATTGTAATCTAGATTAGAGGAATTTCTTGTTGTTAATTCATAGATAAATGATCACTAAGGTTGAGGGGCTAATTGTGACAATTAGCATAATTGTAGAATTAGACTATAAATAGCCCTCTCATACCTTAGAGATCATAACAATTACACATACAATTACACATAATCTTTATACCTGTTATTTCACACACAGTTACCTTTGATTCTCTCTCAAAACACACACAAACACCAAGAACGATCTCACTCAAGACGATCTCACCAAGACGATCTCACTCAAACGATCTCACTCAAACGATCTCACTCAAGACGATCTCACTCAAGGACGATCTCACTCAAACGATCTCACTCAAACGATCTCACTCAAGACGATCTCACTCAAGGACGATCTCACTCAAACGATCTCACTCAAACGATCTCACTCAAGACGATCTCACTCAAACGATCTCACTCAACGATCTCACTCAAACGATCTCACTCAAACGATCTCACTCAAGACGATCTCACTCAAACGATCTCACTCAAACGATCTCACTCAAACGATCTCACTCAAACGATCTCACTCAAACGATCTCACTCAACGATCTCACTCAACGATCTCACTCAACGATCTCACTCAACGATCTCACTCAAACGATCTCACTCAAGACGATCTCACCCAAGACGATCTTACCAAGAACGATCTCCAAAACGATCTTCACTAGGACGATCTTCCTAAGATCGTCTTAGTCGTTCAAAGCTCGTTTTTCATTCTTGTGCATTGTGGCTTGTTAGACGATCTTCACAAGATCGTTCTAGACAAGTGTGTGTGGTGAAGTGTTTGTTTTCTGGCTAATTAATCCGAAAGGATTGGTTTGGTCAATTCAAATACTTATAAGTGTTGAGAAAGAAAACAAGACGATCTTCAACCAAGATCGTCTCATTTCCTAGAAACCTAAGACGATCTTCACCAAGATCGTTTCATTTCTTTGATAACCTAAGACGATCTTCACCAAGATCGTTTCAAATTCAAGACTTAATCAAATTTCATCAAAATCCTAAGACGATCTTCACCAAGATCGTCTCATTTCTTCAAAATCTAAGACGATCTTCAACCAAGATCGTCCCAGTTCCTTGAATCATTTCAATCCAAAATCACTTTAATTCAAGACCGTTTCACTTCAAGATCATTTCATTTCTGTTATTCTCAAGATCGTTTCATTTCCTGTTCCTCTCAAGATCGTTTCATTTTCTGTTATTCTCAAGATCGTTTCATTTCCTATTATTCTCAAGATCGTTTCAATTTCAAGACTTAATCAAATTTCATCAAAATCCTAAGACGATCTCACTCAAAACGATCTCACTCAAGACGATCTCACCCAAGACGATCTTACCAAGGACGTTTCATTTCCTGTTATTCTCAAGATCGTTTCATTTCCTGTTATTCTCAAGATCGTTTCATTTCCTGTTATTCTCAAGATCGTTTCATTTTCTGTTCTTCACAAAGATCGTTTCATTTCCTGTTATTCTCAAGATCGTTTCATTTTCTGTTCTTCACAAAGATCGTTTCATTTCCTGTTATTCTCAAGATCGTTTCATTTCCTGTTATTCTCAAGATCGTTTCATTTTCTGTTCTTAATACAATTCAATTTTTCAAATCAAATCAATTTCAAAATGACTTCTCGTGAAGCATTGGCATTGGGTTCAGATACAAGACCTCCAGTTCTCTACCGTGGTTCCTATGGACTATGGAAGAAAAGATTTATGGACTATGTGGAAAGTCAAACAAATGGTCACATGATGAAAGATTCCATCCTTAATGGACTTGCCGTTCATCGCCATCCCACTACTGATGCAATAATTCTAACTCCTGATCTTTTGAATGCTGAACAAAAAGATCGAACAGCTGCAGATAACAGAGCTAGGTCATGCTTATACAAAGCTCTACCGGATGAAATCTATGGCTCTGTTGATTCTTATGATACGGCCAAGGAGATATGGGATGAGGTGGCTAGACAGATGGAAGGAGCTGACGTGACTTCAACGATAAGATTGACCAATATTTTGACTGAGTTTGACAACTTCGCGAAATTGCCTAATGAAACTCTTGAAGCTGTCTACTACAGATTCTGCAATGTCATAAATGAGCTAAGGAAGAACAATGTCAAGAAAACAGAGATTGAGCTAAACATCAAATTCATCAAAGCTCTTGGTCTAGAATGGGAATATTTTGGAACACAGATCAAGCAACATCAAAATCTGACCAAGTTCACCATTCATACTCTTTATGAATCTTTCAAACTCAATGAAAACCAAGTCCTAAACAAAGCTTCATCAAACAAAATGCCAGAAGTTGTATCTTCTGATCCTTTGGCATTGATAGTTGAGAAGAAGATTTCTGAAGCTCTTAACAGGCAAATGGTAGTTGTTTCTTCGTCTGATGAGGAGGGAGATGATCTGATGGCTACAAGAGATGGTGTTTCAGATGAACTATATCAAGCTCTTGCCGCGGTAACAAAGCATTTCAAGAGGAAATTTTACAAAGCGAGGCCAACAAACAACAATCTCCGCACTTCTTCTACAAGTGCATTTCCAAAGAAGGAACATTATCATCCAAGGAGTAATGAGCAAGGTGAAGCTAATGGATCAAGGTATGGTGAAAAGAAGGAAATTTATGAGAAACAAGTTGTTGAGAAGGGTAAGGCATCAGACAAAAAGTGCTACAATTGTGGTATTCCTGGACATTTTGCTGTTGATTGCAAACAACCTCGAAAGCGGAACTATGAGTATTACAAGCAGAAGATGCTGTTAGCCAAACAAGTCGAAGCAGGACATGCATTGCTAGCTGAAGATGACAAATGGCTGTTACTCACAGATGATGAAGATCAAGATCTCTCTGCTAATGTTTGCTATATGGCAAGGTTGGCCAAGAACAAAGACTTTAAAGAAGAAAGCACTGATGATGAATACCCAGATGATGAGGTAAATCTCGAATCTACTTTTTCTTTGATTAAGGACAAAGAGTCATGTAGATTAGCTTTATCAGATTTAACAACTCATATCAATTCTTTAGCCAACAAAAACAAAAAGTTGAAAAATAGCATTTCATTTTCTAAAAGTGAATTTTCAAAACTTATTGAAGAACATTCAAAATTCTTCTCGTGAAGCATTGGCATTGGGTTCAGATACAAGACCTCCAGTTCTCTACCGTGGTTCCTATGGACTATGGAAGAAAAGATTTATGGACTATGTGGAAAGTCAAACAATGGTCATATGATGAAAGATTCCATCCTTAATGGACTTGCCGTTCATCGCCATCCCACTACTGATGCAATAATTCTAACTCCTGATCTTTGAATGCTGAACAAAAAGATCGAACAGCTGCAGATAACAGAGCTAGGTCATGCTTATACAAAGCTCTACCGGATGAAATCTATGGCTCTGTTGATTCTTATGATACGGCCAAGGAGATTTGGGATGAGGTGGCTAGACAGATGGAAGGAGCTGACGTGACTTCGATAAGATTGACCAATATTTTGACTGAGTTTGACAACTTCGCGAAATTGCCTAATGAAACTCTTGAAATTTTCTTTTTCAAAAGATTTCACGAAAGATGATTTTGATAAATTCATGGAGGGAGAATATATTTTTGATTCAGAAACTGAGAAAAAGATTGAATCTACCAAAATCAAAGTGAAAACAAAAGTGGAATCTCAAAAACCATTGTCCAAAGCTCCAACTTCATATTACTCAAAGAAACGAGTTAAGACCAAACTCGTCAAGACTGAACCAAAGACCATTAAGGTAGAAACCTTTATTGCTACCCCAGTAAAACATGTCAAAAAGGAACAAGCTGAGAACCCACACAGGACAAAGTACACCAAAGTGAAACTTCCGAAAGACTATCCTAATGCTTCTCAATCTAGCTCTCAATCTAGTTCTATACCTAAGGTGTCTAAGTCTAGCACAGTTTTGCTAACTAAGGATACATCAAATGGTACAACTAGATATAAGGATAGATATGGATGGTTTTCTCATGATAAACCAAAGAAGCAAGAAGTTTCCTCACCTCCAAAAGATTCCAAAAAGATGAAAGTGTTTAAAACTTCTAGTTCTAATCTTCTTAAATTCAATTCAACAGGTGGAAAGAGCATAACTAGTGGTGCTAGATGGGTTGCTAATACTTTAGTACCTAAGTTCACTAGTAACCAAAAGGATGTTGAGAAAAGGAAGAAAAGAAAGAGGAGAAAGAATGTTAATAGGAGGAAGGGTGTTCAGGTTAATGAAAACAATTTTTCTTTGTCAAATAATGTTGAAAATACCAAGGCAAGACCTTGTGAGCTTGTAAATAATATTAATTCTCGTACTTGTGTATCTACTGATGTTAATGCTTGTAGACATGTTACTTTTAATTCTCATGTGAATGTTCGTACTTTTTATTCAAATGTGTTTGTTGATAATGTGCTTGTCAATGCTTATGTTGATTCAAAAACATGTTTGAATGCGATTCCTAAGTTATATACCCTGCCTGTTTTAACTAACCATAAAGGACCCGTCTTCAAGTGGGTACCTAAAATGGTTAAATTTCTTTGATTGCAGGAAATAACCATCTGTGTTTAGATACTCGATTCCGGGTGTTCGAAGCACATGACTGGAAATAAATCTTTGCTCAAGAATTTTGTTGAAAGATTCATGGGAACTGTTCGCTTTGGAAACAACAATTTCGCTCCTATCTTAGGTTATGGAGACATTGAAAGAAATGGAATTATCATCAAGAAAGTTCACTATGTTGAAGGATTAAGTCACAACTTGTTCAGTGTTGGACAATTCTGTGATAACAATCTTCAAGTTCTGTTTCGAAAATCTCTTTGCAAAGTCCAAACTCTAGATGGAGTTGATATTCTTTGTGGTGACCGTGATGATAATCTTTTTACCGTCAATCTCGATGATAACCAACCAACCGATAATATTTGTCTCATTTTAAAGGCTGCTTCAAAGAATTCTTGGTTATGGCATAGAAGGCTGTCGCATCTGAATTTTCAAACCATCAATATTTTGGTCAACAAGCATCTTGTTAAAGGCTTACCTGACTATAAGTATGAAAGTGAGCATGTTTGTCCTTCTTGTGCTGTTGGGAAGATTAAGAGAGCTTCTCATAAACCGAAGAAATCTCCAAATTCTTTAGCACCTCTTCATTTGCTTCACATGGATCTTTGTGGGCCGATGAAAGTACAAAGCCGAAATGGGAAGAAATACATCTTGGTTATTGTTGATGATTATTCAAGATATACTTGGGTCAAGTTCCTTGCATCCAAAGATGAAACAACTCAGATGTTGATAGATTTCATCACTAATACTCAAGTAAATCTTCAACTTCTAGTTCGTTACATCCGTTCGGATAACGGAACTGAGTTTAAGAATGCTGTTTTTGATGAATTCTGCAAATCCAAAGGTATTACTCATCAATTCTCAGCAGTTCGCACCCCACAACAAAACGGTGTTGTTGAAAGGAGAAATCGATCGCTGGTGGAAGCAGCAAGGACAATGCTTGCTTATTCCAAATTGCCATCCAATATGTGGGCTGAAGCTGTTGACACTGCATGTCACACTCAGAATCGGTCCATTATCAATCAGCATTTCGAAAAGACTCCTTATGAGGTTATTAACAAACGCAAACCCAACATCAACTACTTTCATATATTTGGGTGTGTTTGTTATACTTTGAATGATCGGGAGAATCTTGGAAAGTTCGAGAAGAAAGGTGATGAAGGATATTTTGTTGGTTATTCCAAAACATCAATTGCCTATCGAATCTATAATCGTCGAACCAACACAATTCAAGAAACAATGAATGTTTGGTTTGATGAGATGTCAGGCATGATTTTTGAGCAAGAAAGTTTGCTACCAACAAGTAATGATCCAAGTGCTTCAAGTACTTCTAGAAGGAATTCTACCTTAGCTTCAAAATTCAAGAAGTTTCCAACTCCAACAAGTGATGAATTAGATATTCTTTTTGAAGAATTCTATAATTCAAAACCGATTCATGATCAAGAACCTCAAGTCATCGTTGAACCAATTCAAAACAATGAACCTCTTCATAACAACGATCCAGTTTCTGACAACATTCATGAATCTTCATCAAGTTCTTCTGAGCAAGAATTTTCTTCTACTGATACTTCTCCACCATCCTCTCAGGATAATTCTTCTCAAGTGAATGTTCAAGAACAACCTTCTCGATTAACTCAGACAACAAATCCATTGGACACTCCAAATGTGTATGTACCACTTGATTTTGATCATCCAGCTTATGAGGAAAGAGTTATACCAAGTTATGACTTCATCTCTCAACAAAACTCAAGTTTTAATGATGGTGAAGTTGATCTTCAACAACAAGATCCTCTTCCTCATGTTCACAAGTGGACACGTATGCAGAAAGACCATCCTACTAATCAAATAATTAGAGATCCACAAGCAGGAGTAACTACTCGTACTTCAGTAAATGAGTGTCTTGTTGCACTTTCTCTTAGCAACATTGAACCCAAAACCGTATCTGAAGCTCTTCGTGATCCAGAGTGGGTTAAGGCAATGCAAGATGAACTCGCACAATTTGAAAGACTGAAGGTATGGAGATTAGTTCTAAATCCTAGGAAAGATGATCCAATAGGAACAAAGTGGATATTCAAAAACAAAAAGGATGAGAATGGAGTGGTAGTAAGAAATAAAGCTCGACTTGTTGCAAAGGGTTATTGCCAACAACCTGGTGCTGACTTCGACGAAACTTTTGCTCCAGTAGCAAGAATGGAGGTCATTCGGATATTCTTAGCTTATGCCGCATTCAGAAACTTTACTGTGTTTCAAATGGATGTGAAGACTGCTTTCTTGAATGGTGACCTCAAAGAAGAAGTTTACGTTGATCAACCGGAAGGTTTTGTTGATCCTCAAAGGCCAAACCATGTCTACAGGTTAGACAAGGCTCTCTACGGTCTTAAGCAAGCACCCCGAGCATGGTATGATTCTTTAACTACTTTCTTACTAAGAGGTGGCTTTACCAAAGGCACAATTGACCCTACCTTGTTCATTCGCAAACAAGGTAAACACGTTCTACTTGTTCAAATATATGTTGATGACATTATCTTTGGGTCGACCAGTCAAACATTTTGCCGAAACTTTTCATCTCTTATGGTTAATCATTTTGAAATGAGTATGATTGGGGAAATGAATTACTTTTTGGGTCTTCAAATCAAACAGTTACCAACTGGTATTTTTATATCACAAGGTAAATACATAAATGATATGTTGAAAAAGTTTGACATGATTTCCTGTTCTTCAATTTCTACCCCAATGGCGGCTCGAACAAACATAAATGCTGATACAAATGGGAAACCATTTGACCAAAAGAGATATCGAAGTATGATTGGTTCGTTGTTGTACCTAACAGCATCTCGCCCAGATATAATGTTTGCAACATGTATGTGTGCTAGATATCAAGCTGCTCCAACTGATTTACATTATCAAGCTGTGAAATGAATCTTTCGTTATCTGAAGGGGACACCCGATTTAGGTCTCTGGTATCCAAGGGATACTGGATTCAATCTAACTGCATATTCAGATGCAGATCATGCAGGTTGTAAACTTGATCGCAAGAGCACTTCCGGTACTCTACAATTTTTAGGCGATAAAATTGTGAGTTGGTCTTCCAAGAAACAGAATTGTGTGTCTCTATCAACGACTGAAGCAGAATATGTGGCTGCGGCTAGTTGTTGTGCTCAAGTTTTATGGATGAAGACACAACTAACTGATTATGGTCTGAAATATGATCATATCCCTATCTATTGTGATTCTCAGAGTGCCATTGCCATTGCAGTCAACTCAGTAAACCACTCTCGCTCAAAGCATATTGATGTTAGATATCATTTTCTCAAAGATCATATTGAGAAAGGTGACATCGAGCTCTACTTTGTGGGTACTGACATTCAACTTGCAGATTTGTTCACAAAACCACTGGATGAAAAGAGGTTTAACTTTCTTATCTCCAAGCTAGGTATGTTAAATCTTAAACCTTAACTCTTTTGAAGGAATTCTTGACACATTCCAGAAAACCAAAATACAAAATTGCATATTTTCAAAAATAAACAAAAAGATTTTTATTTTCAGTGGCTTGCATATACTATGTATGCAACCCGTTCTTAAATGATATATTTATTGGAAGAGTGTTTTTACATTCTAAGCTTTTGTTATTATACATACAAATTGATATAAGATAAAATGGAATCGAACGCCTTTGTGTACTTCCAAGTAATCTTATATGAGTATATATGTGTGATAGCAATCAAGTTGTTCAAATAAAGTTTTCAAAACTCTCAATTGTTGAGATGAGACGCAAAGGATCGAACGCCTTTGTGTACTTCCAAGTAATCTTATATGAGTATATATGTGTGATAGCAATCAAGTTGTTCAAATAAAGTTTTCAAAACTCTCAATTGTTGAGATGAGACGCAAAGGATCGAACGCCTTTGTGTACTCCCTAGCTGTCTTACTCTCAACATTGTTGTTGACTTTAGACTCTCAAACATTTTTCCAAAAATATCACAACAAAGATTTTACTACTTTTTGATCTCACAAAACCATTTTTTGCTCCACCTTTCTATGGAAAACTTTTTTGATCTATTCTTGCATAGATTAAGGAGGAGTTTGTGATTTCAAACACTTTCAAAACTTCAAATGTGTGCCAAATTTTTTTTCACACATTTGATGTTTTTCCAATGATTTTTAATCAAATGGAGTTCGGTGATTAGTTTGCACATGAGTGATAAGTAATTCTCAAAATTTACTCCATGAATTTCATCATCACCGATGAAATTCTAACCCCGGAGTATTCACTTCTTTCATTAGATAGTGAGGGTATTTTGAGTGATGTTGTTTTCGTGCAAATAGGATGGAGGGAGTAAAGTTGAAAAGAGAGAGGGTAAGGTGATATGATGTGAGAAAGGGCTAAAAGAAACAAAGGCCCTCCCCAAACTTCTCAAAAAGCCGGGTAAACACGTCCCTATCGGATTTCATTTGTTGATTTCTCGATATTGAAAAAGTCTTCATGGACCCAGTGAAGCAATGCACATCTTTACCTAACCACTCAAGTGTTTCTTAACAAATACTTGTTTCATTTCTCACGGAGATTTCCACATTTCTATTGACTCTTCATTTGGAAGATGTTGATATTGAAAAAGTCTTCATGGACCCAGTGAAGCAATGCACATCTTTACCTAACCACTCAAGTGTTTCTTAACAAATACTTGTTTCATTTCTCACGGAGATTTCCACATTTCTATTGACTCTTCATTTGGAAGATGTTGATATTGAAAAAGTCTTCATGGACCCAGTGAAGCAATGCACATCTTTACCTAACCACTCAAGTGTTTCTTAACAAATACTTGTTTCATTTCTCACGGAGATTTCCACATTTCTATTGACTCTTCATTTGGAAGATGTTGATATTGAAAAAGTCTTCATGGACCCAGTGAAGCAATGCACATCTTTACCTAACCACTCAAGTGTTTCTTAACAAATACTTGTTTCATTTCTCACGGAGATTTCCACATTTCTATTGACTCTTCATTTGGAAGATGTTGATATTGAAAAAGTCTTCATGGACCCAGTGAAGCAATGCACATCTTTACCTAACCACTCAAGTGTTTCTTAACAAATACTTGTTTCATTTCTCACGGAGATTTCCACATTTCTATTGACTCTTCATTTGGAAGATGTTGATATTGAAAAAGTCTTCATGGACCCAGTGAAGCAATGCACATCTTTACCTAACCACTCAAGTGTTTCTTAACAAATACTTGTTTCATTTCTCACGGAGATTTCCACATTTCTATTGACTCTTCATTTGGAAGATGTTGATATTGAAAAAGTCTTCATGGACCCAGTGAAGCAATGCACATCTTTACCTAACCACTCAAGTGTTTCTTAACAAATACTTGTTTCATTTCTCATCACACAAACACAGAAAACACCAACACCTTGATATAACGTTGGTACCAACAACTTCGATCTTACATTTTAGTCACCCCTAGGATTTCTTGGGTTGGGCTAATGGTTTGGGTTGATGTTTTGATGGTTGCAATTTCTTTATGGTTTCTTTTGATATTTAATCAATCAAATGTGTACATAATGACATTGGTTCCCAATGATGTCATTATGAGGGGGAGAAAATATTATGATTGATTCACTAATTGATAAGGAAACAAGGAGAAAAGTTTGTGTTTGGTTGTTTTAATTGGGTTTAGGCTTTTCAAAGTTCTAGGCTTATCAAAAGTTTGTGTATAGGGGGAGAAAATTATTCATGATGTGACAATAGTTTCAGATTTTCACTAGACTTTAGGTGATTGAAATTTTGATTTTAAAAAGGGTGAATCTGAATTGACGTCAAAGATAAGAATGAAACCGAAGATGAAAAGATTTTCACTCAAGATGCTTCAAAAGTTCAAAGATGCTCCAAAATATTTATAATCATGGATTGAGGGGGAGCATGATTACTTCGTAAGAATTTCATCCAAACCTCATTCAATTGCTTACTCTCCAAAGTGTTCGAATTGATATGACAAAGATCAAAGCTTCAAAAAGGATCAAAGATTGGTTAGAAGATTCAAGTCAAAGAAGTAAAAGCTTGAACAGAGTCTTCATCAAACACACTTCATTCAAAGATCTTCAAGTCATACAACAACATTTTGTTCAAGAAACTCCAATGCATACATCAAGAGGGAGAGTTCATATTCATGAAACTTCATTCCAAGAAGATGAAATTCATTCAAGAATTAAAACTGAAGAATTGAAAAGTTGAATTTCACTCAAGAATCGAAGATTGAAACATTTGAAACCAAGATTTATACCTTCCGCATTTCAAAAGACAACTCTGATTCATGATTCAACAATTCTCAAAGATTCAAGTCACACACATTTGTTCGACTTCATTATTCTCTGTTCTAAAAGAACATTGAGAATCCTCTCATGATTTAACTTCAAGAAGTTCAAGACCAAGATCAAGACTGAATCAAGTTCTTCAAAGACAAAAGAGAATGATTTGAAAACTTGTTTCAACACACCAATTGTCTTCACCACCGGGCTCATCAAATTCATTCCTACAAGACAATATAACACGTACTTCATTACAATGTATCACTAAGGGGGAGAATGTTAGAAATCCAAAAATAGTGATAAATTGTAATCTAGATTAGAGGGATTTCTTGTTGTTAATTCATAGATAAATGATCACTAAGGTTGAGGGGCTAATTGTGACAATTAGCATAATTGTAGAATTAGACTATAAATAGCCCTCTCATACCTTAGAGATCATAACAATTACACATACAATTACACATAATCTTTATACCTGTTATTTCACACACAGTTACCTTTGATTCTCTCTCAAAACACACACAAACACCAAGAACACACACTATCCAAACCGCCATTGATGAATTGAATTCAGTGATAGAAATCGTGTTATAACAGTTATCTTTTTGCACGTGATTGACAGCATGTGCTTATCATTATCTTATCATTTGGGACAATATATCTGATTATTGGGACATAACCGGTCTTAGTAGTGGCTCAAGAACAATCTCATCAAATTATGTCATGGTAGTCTTACCATTGACCAAGAGGTATTGATATTATTATGGATGGAAATTGTGGATTGAACATACGGTTTGGGTATTGGACCTTATATGGAATCTTGAAAGCTGTCGAAATTGGCGATATTGAAGTATTGATGACCGAATGGTTTTGGTATAATGAATGACTAATCGGCTGATATATTTTTCTGTCACGGTAAATGTGACAAATGAGAACTTTATAATTTACCATGGATTTCTCAACTATTTTGAAATGGATAGGTAATGAGATTTACTTGCAAACCTATGCACTCACCAACTACGTTTTCGTAGTTGACACTTTTTCTTCATGCTTTTCAGGAATTAGCGTAAGCTTTGAGGAATTATATGCATCATGATTATTTGCATTGCACTTGGGAGTCAAAGATCAAACCTTGTGACGGGCAATGGAATCCGCCCTGATTATTGTAGTATATCATCTCATGTATTTGTTAATTGTTTCGTGGACTCAATATTCAAGTACGGTAGACTATTGTACTTGGAAATTAGTTCACATGCTTGTGCATTGTAAAATTATTTTTATCACATGAAGTTATGGTGAATGTTATTTATAAACCTTTGCTTTGAATACTCGACTTTCTGTACATCTCACCGTTCCGCCTTAGTTGGGGTGTTACAGAAAATGGTATCAGAGACTAAGGTTATAGAGAACATTGGGGTTCCTCCGGGAATTCCAAAACTATAGCCTCTTTTCAAAACGAATTTTATAGTCGAGTCGAGCATAAAGTTGAGCGGACTAGTTTGAGCTTTACATGGTAGGACCATAATTAAACGTAAAGTCATGAATCTATGTTTAATTATGAGAGGACCATGTAAAACTCAAACGGCCACTTGGACTTATGTTCAAAAGGATTCCTTTCAAAAAAAAAAGAGATCTTTATTAAACTCGTTTTAATGAGAATACGTGTTGCATTTAGACATTCACCTAAGCATATATAGCGATTCGAGACTTGCCTTACTTGAGGATTATGCTAGTTTAGTAGGATTCCCCTCTGCACATTAGAAGTGAAATGAATAAGATTGAAAGATATTCGTTGATACATGCTACTCTATGCTATAACATGTGAATTTGGGCATGATTTGATTGCAATGTGAAAGCTTATAGTGTGCAATGTGAAAGTTTTAATGTGCAATGTGAAAGTTTGTAATATGCAATGTGAAAGTTTGGAATGTGCAATGTGGAAATTATGTGAGGAATGCATGCGTAAAAGCCTTATGATTCATGATGTTGAACTTTAAGTTGCCCATGCACTTTAAAATAATGAGATTATTATAAGGCACGAAATCATTTTGGGGTATGACTTGTTCAAATTATTGAGTAATGACGTTGACTATTTATGATCGATTTAGAAAGAAAATATAGGCACGACTGAGTTGATATGAAATTTCATGGACGATGTGGATATAAGAGCCTTTACTCTCTAAGTTTGAGCTATTTGAAACTAGCGCGTGAATATTGCGATGATTATGTAGTCATGCCTTACTAGTAAGATAATTATTGCACCCTGAGGTTGAGCTAATTAAGGACTAGTGCGTGAACGATTTAATGATTATATAGTTGTGCCTTATTATTGAGATAGTTATTATGCTCTAAGATTTGACTATTGAGAACTAGTACCCACTAGATATGAGATATGGCGCGTTGAGATTTGACCGCTTGAGAACAAATGATTGTCCCTGAGAAATTCATGATGAAACTAGATAATTTCCTAAGTATGAAAGTTGCCATTAAATACCCCTCCGTCATTCGTTCGCTTGTGCTCTTTTGAAAATTATCCATCATCATATTTCTTATGACACCGCTACTCAATATTGACATACGAAAACGCGATATCATTGGTGGAACATCTTCCCACGAACGTTGGACGATATACTCTAAGAATTGTAGTCCCAAGATATGACGCGACTCTATCCTTTTAGAAACTACACATAACCTTTGTATTCGATCTGAGATGGTGCGAAACATATGGAAACACCGAATGAAGTTGGAGGCTTGTGAAGGACGAGTAGTATTAAAGCCAAATTACGATTCGACGACGCCGATAGAACACATTCCGATATACATTCTAGACGACACATTCTGGGGATTGTAGCTCTGAAATTTGGTGCGATATCTCTATAATAACACGCGTACACGAACGGTTATCCATATTATCTAAGTCGGTGCGACATATATTGAACGTCATCGAAAGTTGGAGTCCATTGGGCAACGAAAGACAGAGAAGTGACTCCTTTAACTCGCGCAAGGAGTCTGATTTGAGCCTTAATGAATCTTTTGATTTCCTATTTCCTATCCCACTTATTCGAAACCACATTCTATATCCTTTATATTCTTGATTATTCAAAGTAATGATCATCACCGCTTCTCCTCAAGGTTAGTAACCTAACAACATACAACTCACTTACGCAACACTATGCGATAGCGAAATCGAGTAACTAGTACCCTTCTCTTACTGCGACGTCAAGGGATACGAAAGACGTGAGACACCGACCGTCCATAAGTGAAGTACTTGGGATAACTACATAGCATAGAAGATGTTATTGAATCATGTACATAAAGTAGGGCGGAGAAGATTTGTGGTGTATAAGTCAAAGTACATGGAAGCACAAGCAAAGAGTATACTAAGCTTTAACTTGGAGAAAGAATTGAAGGTCTTCCCTATCTATGTTGATCAACCAAAAGGAAAAATTGAGCGGCCGACGAAAGGAAGGTCGTGTGACATGAAGGTCACCTTTGGATAAAGATAAGACTTCCCTAGAACTTGGGGGAGATCACTAGCAATGTTGGAAGATGAAAGTAATTAGAAGAAGAAAACCAAGGACAATAAGATAATTAGGATGTGTCGAGTAACCCTCAAGATGGAAGAGTAACAAAAAGGATTCTGAGCTATCCTTTTCTTTTTCAAAACACCAAAGCAAACGGATAATTGCTACATGAAGGAATCAGGAATTTGGCGAAATGAAGATCGTCAAGTATGGTGAGATAATCGAAAAGTAGGAAATCCCTTACATTTTTCTAGAGGAAAAATGTTAAGGGGGTAATCACAGCAAAGGTAGATGCTCGAACAAGGAGTATGAAGTGCAAGATTATACTTTATCTTCTAAGAAGAGTTATTCACTAGCATCATTGAAGATGATTTGGAGTAGAATATGAAGTGAAGAAACGTCATTCGACCCAAACAAATGAAGTGAAGGCATTGACACCATTTACCCGATGTAGTTCCGATAGCATTCATCTTTACGGCACTCCACACGTTATCCTCCGAATATCAATTGGAAAACCTCTATCGAAAGACAAGCTAGTAGTAGAACATATCAACTGAACCAAGAGAAAGCGATATACGCTCAACACCCGAGTTTAGAAGCACGAGGAGTCGTGAAAAGTATCCCCTCAAGGTCAATGGTCGTAGGGAGGTAAGCTAAAACAAGATGAATCTGAGTGAAAAACAATTTGCAACACGTGGTTAATCGTCAAGGACCATCGACCCATGGAGTAGTGCGCCCAAGCAGGGTGAAGGAGAAAACAACATGGAATTGCTAAAGCTAGTAGTGAAAACAAATAAGAAATACGACGCTAGAAGTCAAGGCACATGCTACGACAATGATTAAGGAAGTTGGGCGCTGAACTAAGTTCCAGACAACTAACAAACTCCGTGAAGAGCTAGTTATGGAATGGTTGAACGGAAGGGTGATAAGGATAACTCGCAGTCGTGATGAGTTAGGATCAAAGGACCCGTATCAACATGATGTGAAAAAGAATAGTGGAATTAACTTCAAGGACTAGCGACTGCGCGTGTGTCATTCAAGACGACGATTACTCTAGTAAGAGATCGATCCGAGTGGCGAAACAGTAAGGAGTATAGTTACCCATAAGAAAACGAAAGGAAAATGAAGGGAACCAAATGGTTGAGAAAAAGGATAAAGTAACTGATGTTTCCCCTAAATTATATTATGTCACAATTTCTAAGGACATTAGGTTATTGTATTTGAAAAGAAACGTAGCTTAGAAAGCTGGAAATGGATATGAGGCTCAGGAGAGCAAAGTGATTGAGAGTTTTGTAGAGGTCAGGAGGACCTACGAAGGATTATTTAAAAGAGGAGTTCATACGAATAAGGACATTGAAGTGTTTACCTTGAAATGATGGTGGTGATATGGTTACTTAAGAGCATAAGGATTGTGTAAATCCTATCATGAGGAATGCGTAGGTATAGCAAGGAAACCGAATAGATTATATGTGCGATGTGAAAAGAGATTCGTCGGTGATGAGCCATAGATAATGTTCCTTCTAGCGTAAAAAGAAGTAATTAAAGGTACCTTAAAACGATTTGAAAGCCAATATCGGAAAAAGCAAGAGAAATTGGTAACGATATGACTTAGTGAATAATGAAAGAGGTGACTTTGGAAAAATAAGGGCGGAATTGAAGAACAAAGGTGAGTGTGAGGAACAAGATGGAACTAACGTCATACAATTCATGATTCCCTCGAACACCATAAAGCAACAGAGACGACACTAGAAAACCCTAAAGTGAGGTACTACGAAGATGTACCTTCGCAATTTTAGTGCAACTTGGCATAATGGGCTAGTATCACTCTTGTTAAGGGGGTAATCCCTTAACAAGTGATTAATCACAAACGAAGTCAATAGATTCAAGTAGCGGCAAACGTGTCCAACTTCAATCTGAAAAAAGTTAAAGATAGGTGATATGTCCATTTATATGTATATTCCCATATCATTTCTAAGTCGTTTTAAGCTTGATTATGTGCAAATTATATGTATATTCCCATATCATTTCTAAGTCGTTTTAAGCTTGATTATGTGCAAATTATATGTATATTCGATGCTTTGATGGTATTGTTAATGATTGCAGGCTTAGAACAGGTAAAATGATGAGAAATGGCTTTTGGATGGTTTAAAGATGCATTAAGATGGTTCGTGGACGAGTACGTGAAGTAACGAGTTGAAAATCACAAGGTTTGGTGAAAAAGTGAGGAGGTGCGACGCACCACACCCTTGGTGCGCCGCATGGATTGATCAGGAGAATTGAAGTTAAGAAAGAAGGCAAGGTGCGACGCACCAATCCAATGGTGCGCCGCATATATTGATCAGGAAGTTGGCCAGATTTTGCAAGAAGGGAGTGCGACGCACCTGAATGGTGGTGCGCCGCATAAGTTGATCAGAAAAGTTGGAATTCTGAGAAAGAAGTAAGGTGCGCCGCACCAAACATGTGGTGCGCCGCATATCGGGTAGATGCAATTTTTGGAAACAAGGCAGGTGCGACGCACCTGGCCAGTGGTGCGCCGCACCTGTAGGTCGGCCCAGCTAGGTTTTTTTAGTAACACTATAAATAGAAGACCAAAACCCTCCCATAAAACACACTTCGACTTTCAGGCGATTTTAGGGTTTCTTGAGGCAATATTCAGCAGCTTTTACCTTCTCCAAGATCTAAGGGTTGCTCAAGAGTTTCAAGGCATTCAATCATCGATTTCTTTAGTTTTTCATTGTCTTTCACACTTTGGTACAAGATGTTTATTCTTTCTTTTGCTATTTGTGATTTATTTATGATTATGTCAGGCTAAACACTTCATCATCTACTGAGATGAAATGACACAATGAATATTGGTTGCATATTATTTTGAATTCAAGTTGATTATTAAACGTTTCGTCAAGATCTTAATGTATTGAATTCTTATCATTTATTCTATTGTTTGTTGATAATGTATAAATGGTTTTAATGGTAGTTAATTCCCGGAGTGCATTGTTCTAGTTGATTTGGTAGAATCAATAGGTGTTAATTCGTGGTAGCGAGTTGGTAAACAACAATAGGTAAGAGAGTTCAATGTGTTAACGGTTTGGTAGAATCGATAGGCGAAATTGTTTAATCATAACAAAACAAATTAATCAGATAGGGAGATCTTAATAGGGAAGGTGGTAGCCGGATCTTTAGGATTGAATTAATTGGTTAATGAGTTCGGGTAGGGTAATGAGCTAGGAGCCCTACTAGTGAGTACCTTGTCTTAACTTAGTTATCGGAATCAACATATTTGAATTGGCTTTAACCTTAATGCAACCAAAATGAAATGTGTCATGGAGTCGAGGTAGATGATCTTTTAAATTCTTGTTTTAAACAACAAAATTCTCTTGCGATTAATCCTACGGGATTACTAACAATCTTAACTAACTTTTGCAACGTGGCAATTCGGCCATAAAAACCCCCTTATTTTTATATCATTGTATTTAACAATTGCTTATAAAAGTCCTTGTGTTCGACCTCGTACTTACCAAGTAACTATATTGCATACGAACGGGTACACTGCCCGCAAGTGTGTAGTAGACAGTAGCTAGGTAGTTCGTGTTATAAATTTAAGACTCGAAATTACACATCAAGTTTTTGGCGCCGCTGCCGGGGACTTAAATTAAGTAGTTGTTTGTTTTGTGATTCGATCCTTCCTTGCATTCAATTGTGAGGAAGTTCTTTGTTTTTATTAGATAGATTTTATTTTTGTTTTAGGTTTTTAATTTTGTTTTGTTTTGTTTCAGGTACGTTTGACGTTTTGTCTTGTGGTGCTTTTGCAGGTTCTTTGTAGTTGATGAACACAAGAGCTTTTGGCAGACCGTTGGTTAGTCCTTTGTCAAATCCGGGGAAAGTCAGACGTCGCTTAATTCAAAGCAACAACACGGAGACCTCTACATCCAACAAGATTGATTCTGGAAATTCAGACCAAGTCCAACAGGACTTTGATCTTTCCTTTAAAACGTCAACATCAGAAGATCAAGCGGTTAAGAACTTGAAAGATCCATCTTGGATTTTTAAATCAGGAGAAGATTTAGATTCAGACGGAGAAGAGGAAATTCAAACTCCTCAACCGAACATTCCTCTCATTCCGGAGGTTAACATCAATCAACAACCAAGAGGAATGGGTGATCGAGGAGGACAACCAGTTAATCCCAACGACCGTCCTTACGGACAAAGAAGAAGGGAAGTACCAGCCAACCGTGGCACTCCAATTCGTGCCCCCACCACCGGAATAAACTTTAGTCTTAAAGGAAATCATTTGAAGAGTGTGGAGGAGGAGAAGTTCGATGGTGTGACAAACAGTGATCCTTATGGTCATTTGGAAAGGTTCAAAAAGATTTGTAGGTTCTACAATTATGGCGAAGGACAGAATGACATAGTGAAACTTGAGCTCTTCCCACTTACTCTTTATGGAGAGGCAAAAGCTTGGCTCAAGGAACAACCGGATGATTTGTACACCACATGGGCTGAACTTCGAGAAGGTTTCCTTGATGAGTTTTATTCTATAAGAACTCAAAGACAATTGGAGAATAAGATTAGAGCATTTACTCAAGATTCGGGAGAAGATGTAGTTGATGCTTGGAAACGGTACAAGGAAATGCTTAGAAACTGTCCTGGGCATAATATGAATACTGAAGCAGTAGTTGAGATTTTCTATGATGGGTTGCTTAGGAAAACTAGACGGGAACTTGCAGGTGCATTCGGGGGTAGTTTGAACAATGTAACTCCAAGTGAAGGTTACAAGATCCTCGATGACATGGCTAAGGAGTTCTTTGTTCGTGAAGAAATTCGGGATAGGAAATCTGGAGGAAAAACAGTTGCTCGGATTGAAGAAGGTGAAGATTCAAGACTAGTTGCTGAAGTGAAAGCACTCTCAAAGCAAATGAATGAGAGGTTTGACAACCAAGATAACAGGTTCAAGAATCTTGAGAGAGATGTTAAGGTTATGGCGGATGGGTGTGATCACTGTGGAGAGTTGCATTACAGTGAGGATTGCCCGGACAAGCCAGCTAAAGATGTTAATTATATTCAGAATCAACCGCAGGGAAACTTCGGTCAGAACACCGGTTATCAAAACCGGAATTCAGGTACTACTTATCCCTCGTCTTCTTTTAATGCTAATAATTCTGGGTATGGTGGCAACAGGTTCAGCAGGTTTAACAGTCAGCAGAGCACGACTGCTGAACTGAGAGATATTGTTAAGGATTTCATCGGTGCTCAGAAACAAACAAACGAACACGTGGCTGCAGAAACTAAGAAGATGTATTCAGCATTGGATTCAGTGACTACTCGTTTGGATGGTTTGAGTCATAAGCTGGATCAAAGTACTAAGAGCACTCAAGCTACATTTCAGGATATAGAAGCTAAGCTCGAGAGGCTAGGAAATTCAAATAGGCAGCTCGGGACATTACCGAGCAATACTCAACAAAATCCTAAGCCTCAACAGAGTCCAAGGCTTCCGTCAAATGATAAAGGAAATTACAATCCTCCGAATGCTCGTAATGAGCAAGTGAACGCGATCACAACAAGAGCGGGGGGGCACTCTGTGGTGTGGGGGCAGGATGCTGGTTGGGGGGTATGCCCCCCCTTCTCCCTTCCGGGGGGGCGGGCCGGGGGGTGTTGTGGCGGGGGGTGGGCAGGTAATACTATAATTCGGCTAATCCATTACCTAATGATGTTACTCCTCTTGTGCAGGAAGAAGCTGATGATTCCGTTGATGATGAGATTGAGATGGAGCCGAACTCAGCCGTGAAAACACCGGCCGTTCCATCCAAGATAGTGGAGAAACCAACCGTTGAGAAGCCACAAGTTAAGCCGTATCCACCGCATATTCCATTTCCTCAACGATTGAAGAAAGCAAAGAGCAAGGAGAATTTTAAGAAGTTTGTTGAATTGATTCAAAATGTTAATATTACTCTTCCTTTAGTTGATCTTCTTGCAGGTATGCCTAACTATGCGAAGTTTCTCAAAGAACTCATTTCGGATAAAATGAAGTTGGAAAAGGCAAAGACGGCAGTCATGAGTGCCGAGTGTTCCGCCATCATCAAGAACGAGATTCCCCCTAAGTTGGAAGATCCAGGGAGTTTTCTTATCTCTTGTTCTTTTGGTGTTTTGTTGTATAAGGCATTAGCCGATCTAGGGGCTAGCATTAATTTGATGCCTTATTCAGTTTATAAAAAGTTGTCTTTAGGTGAATTGACCCCTACTCGTATGAGCATTCGGCTAGCGGACCGATCATTCCAATATCCCATGGGGATAGCGAAAAATTTACAGATTAAAGTGGGTCATATGATTTTTCCGGTCGATTTTGTTATACTCGAAATGGAGGCGGATGTAAATGTGCCTCTAATTCTTGGCCGACCCTTCCTTATGACCGCAGATGCTATCATCCGGGTTAAGGCTAAGGAGATTTCTTTAGGTGTCGGTGATGACCGTGTAGTTTTTAATGTTGATAAAGCTCTTAAACATCCTTATTCGTGTGATGAATCTTGTTTCAGGATTGATGTTATGAAAGAAGAAGAAGAAGAGGATGCTTTAGAGAAGGAGCTCATGGATATCTTGGGTACGGAGGAAGGAGAATCATTGCTATCACTTAGTGAAGAATACCAAGAGCTCGATGAAGAGATGTTGCAAGAGATCATGGCTTTGAGTGTAGATGAAACTTCACCAGATGATGAAACATTTGAAGAGATCAAGGTTGATCAAAGCACATGAGTGCTTACATCGGTTGAGAGTCCTACCACCGACTTGGAGCTCAAACCGCTTCCGGATCATTTGGAGTATGCTTATTTAGAAGGTACATCTTTTCTTCCCGTTGTCATTTCATCTTCTTTGATGAAGGATGAAAAATCTAGGCTTATTACCGTCTTAAAGGCTCATAAAAAGGCCTTTGCATGGAAAATTTCTGATATTCCGGGTATAAGTCCAGAATTTTGTAAGCACACAATCAATTTTGTTGATAATTTTAAACCAATTGTGCAAAGACAACGAAGGTTAAATCCAAATATGAAGGATGTTGTTAAAAAGGAAATTATTAAGTTGTTAGATGCGGGAATCATATTCCCCATTTCGGATAGTTCTTGGGTAAGTCCGGTACATTGTGTGCCGAAAAAGGGTGGGATGACCGTTGTTTTAAATGATAAGAACGAATTGATTCCCACTAGAACTGTCACGGGGTGGAGGGTATGTATTGATTATCGGAAATTAAATGATGCCACCCGCAAGGACCATTTCCCATTGCCCTTTATCGACCAAATGCTCGAACGGCTCGCCGGAAACGAGTATTTTTGTTTTTTAGATGGATTTTCTGGGTATTTCCAAATACCTATTGACCCTAAAGACCAAGAGAAGACCACGTTTACTTGTCCCTATGGCACTTATGCTTATAGGAGGATGCCATTTGGTCTTTGTAACGCACCCGGTACTTTTCAACGTTGTATGATTGCAATTTTTCAAGACATGATTGAAACTTCCATGGAAGTTTTCATGGATGATTTTTTGGTATTTGGTAGTTCTTTTGAGAGTTGTTTAGAGAGTCTTGATAGGATGTTGGAAAGGTGTGAACGGGCACACTTGGTCTTAAATTGGGAAAAGTGTCACTTTATGGTTAAAGAAGGTATTGTTTTGGGACACAAAGTTTCTAAGGCGGGTTTAGAGGTTGATAAAGCTAAAATTGATGTGATATCTAAATTACCTCCACCCACCAATGTTAAGTCGATTAGGAGTTTTTTGGGTCATGCCGGTTTTTACCGAAGGTTTATAAAAGATTTCTCCAAAATTGCCCGGCCAATGACCAAATTGTTAGAGAAGGATGTCCCATTTGTGTTTGACAAAGAGTGTCTTGATGCATTCAACTTGCTTAAAGGAAATTTGACCAAAGCACCTATTATGATTCCACCTAATTGGTCATTACCATTTGAGTTGATGTGTGATGCTAGCGATTTTGCCTTAGGGGCCGTTTTAGGCCAAAGGGAGGATAAACATTTCCACCCTATTTTCTATGCTAGCAAGACCTTGAACCCAGCCCAACTAAATTACACGGTAACTGAAAAAGAGTTGTTGGCTGTTGTGTATGCTTTTGATAAGTTTCGTCCCTACTTGGTCCTTAACAAGACCATTGTTTATACGGATCACTCTGCCCTAAGGTACTTGTTTTCCAAACAAGATGCCAAGCCCCGTCTCATCCGTTGGGTCTTGCTTTTGCAAGAATTTGACATTGAGATAAAGGACAAAAAGGGGGCTGAAAATGTGGCAGCCGACCATTTAAGTAGGCTCGAAAACCCTCACCGTGAGGAGTTGCAAGAGCATGAGATTAATGATGATTTTCCTGATGAGTTTTTGATGCAGATTGAGGAAGGACCTTGGTATGCCGATATTGCTAACTATCTTAGTGCAGGTTTGCTTCCCGAGGAGTTGTCAAAGCAAGAGAAGAAGAAGTTCTTTTCTGAAATTAAATATTATTTTTGGGATAAACCATTTTTGTTCAGAGTATGTGTAGATGGCATGATAAGGAGGTGTGTGTCAGAAGATGAAACTCGACAAATTCTAGATGCTTGTCACCACGGGCCAACCGGTGGTCATTATGGACCATCTGTCACCGGTAAGAAAGTATACGATGCTGGATTTTATTGGCCAACGATCTTCAAGGAGGCGCATACTTTGGTTGAGGTTTGTGATGTGTGTCAAAGACAAGGTAACATTTCCAAACGTGATGAAATGCCTCAAAACTTTATTCAGGTATGTGAAGTTTTTGATGTTTGGGGCATAGACTTTATGGGACCTTTTCTTCCATCGAATAGGAATTTGTATATCCTTGTTGCTGTCGATTATGTTTCTAAGTGGGCAGAAGCTAAAGCCTTGCCAACGAATGATGCACGTGTTGTCATTCACTTCTTGAAACAGCTTTTCTGTAGGTTTGGAGTGCCTAAGGCCTTAATAAGTGACCGCGGAAGTCATTTCGCGAATCACCAACTCGCTAAGGTGCTAAGGAGGTATGGTGTCACTCACCGTTTTTCAACCTCTTATCACCCGCAAACGAGTGGCCAAGTTGAAAATACTAATAGGGCATTAAAGAGAATTCTTGAGAAAACCGTAGGAGATAACCCAAAGTCTTAGTCTACCAAGCTTGATGATGCTCTATGGGCATTTAGTGTAACATCCCAAAACTTAAACGTATATGTTGACTAACGTCGTTAGGTCAAATTCTAAGTCCGTGATATGTTTACGTGGAAATACGTGTTTATATGTTTATGTGCCCTATATGTAAGATTTAATTATCTCTAATGAGTGACAATAAAGTGGATTAAATGATGTGTAAAAGGCCTATGTAGTGTGCGAAAGTGCTTTAGTGTGTTGTATGTATCCCCAATAGATGTTTAAAGGTGAAACGAAGCTTATATGAAGTTCAGGGACTGTTTTTGACAAGGCTCAAAGATGAAAAACGGGATTTAGGTCTAATTAGGCTAATCCCTGATGATTATGCAGCCATTAATCATAATTAAACACACATACAAAGCTTATTCAAGCCCTAAGTAATTTCTTAAGCAATCTTCAAGATTTTTGGGTCAATCGATCGTGTGTTTTGGTGTCTTTTGGCTTGTATTCGATCGATTATTGTCAATTGCAGGTATAAACCATTTCATTCATTGTATATCAGATTTAAGGTGATTTCAATGGTGTGTCAAATCTGATTTTATTAAGGGTTTATAAAGAATTAGGGTTTTCAATATGATTAAGCCAATTAAGGATCTAAACGGTGTCAATCGAGTTTGTAATCGATATGAAAGATCAAAATATGTTTAACAATGTCAAAATCATGTTTTGGGTGAAGCCCAAGTCGTTTGTTCTGGAAAAATCGAAGAACAAGTCGTTTTATGATTTCTGGACGAAGTTAGGATTTTCTGAAGCTAAATTCGTTTCTGATGGTTTCAAACGAAGTTCAAATTCGTTTTAAGGGTCCTAAATTCGTTTGGCATCAGCCTAAGTTCGTTTGAAACATCCCTAAGTTCGTTTGGACTTAAATTCGTTGGGCAATAAGGAGCTAAATTCGTTTTGAAACTTAAGTGATGTCTAAGATGTTCTAAGGTTTAAATTCGTTTATGGAAAGCTTAAGTTCGTTCAACCAACGAAGTTTAACTTCGTTTGGGAGTCCTAAGTTCGTTCAAAACTTGCTAAATTCGTTCATGATGGTCTAAATTCGTTTGAAGCAGTTAAATTCGTTTCTGGAAGCTAAATTCGTTTGATTTTTCAAATGGCCATATCTTTTGAACCGTAACTCCGTTTTTGACAAATAAGCTATCCCTAGAATCGTGAGAGAGTCTATTTTCTAATGGTAATGAGTTTAAGGATGATTTTGAGGTCAAGTTTCCTGAAAGGTTGAATTAGTGAGTGAAGGTCGAGTTTCGACGGATTCTATGAGTCCTAAAGTCGTACGAAAGTCCATTTAATGTCCCTAATGACTTATACTTCATATGTTAATGTACGATAGGTGTCGGGGGATT